>CM073451.1:36332500-37582500 GCA_037074485.1 Delonix regia
CACATGAGATTTTCATTCCGTCAATTCTATATAAATATTATATATATATATATATATATACATACTAATTTTTATATTTTTAATTATTTCAATTATTATTTATATTTATAATAATTAAAAATTAATTTAACTTAAATAATGATTACACTTGTTATATGTTTTTAATCTTTTATTTATTCAAAATTTAGACAATATAGTGAGATTATTCTTAAAATATTTTATAGATACGATTACATTATAATGAAAAATGAGAAATAAATATTAAAAAAAATATTAATATTGTAAATACTTGTACCATAGATGTTTATAACCCTTACAGACTTCAAAGGATACCTTGAAATGTGACATTCTAAAACCTTTTCTCGTATTGCGGTGATTCTTTAAGATCATTTTATAGTATAACATCTAATCAATTTCTATTCTACCTCTATGTAAATTAATTTTTATTCATATACATTAGGTTATCTTTTATAATGAAAGGCCTACAAATAAGGTTACATGTCAAAGATAAAGTATCCAAAAGAATGAGAGTTACATTCTACTTTAGCTTAAATTTTTTCTTACTCTTCTTATACTTCTTATATTTTTAGTAGTTTCATAACATGTTATTAGCATAACGTCAAATCAAATTATTTCTGTTTTCATTTTATTTGAGTTCATCTCTTTACCCTTGTTATTTATTAAATTGCTAAATAATCTTATAATAATTGAATTTATTTCGGTGTTTAGTTTTATAAATATTATGTATTATACATGTTGGCAAATAAATTTTATACATGGTCATATATCCAATTGATGATATTCATTGAGAAATTGTTAAAAACTATTCTTGTATAACGTCAATTTATTAGAATTTTTTATCATCACAATAAGTTAAGATTTTTTTTTTCTGTTTTCTTGCTTTATATTATTTATAATTTAAGATTTATTTATATCCACAATATGATTGTCAATTTGATATTGAAAAATTCCTTTAAAAAAAAAAAGTGGTTGCACAAGATTGAATGGCTATAAGCCACACTATTGTTAGTTAATTCATAGTCAATAATTCCATCTTCAAATAGATATTTGTTAATTCATAGTCAATAATTCCATCTTCAAATAGATATTACTCAAAGATAATTATATGCTATATGTTGATTAATTGAGAGGAAACTGAGTGACTATAAAATTTTGTTTATTATAGCTCTAAAGACTACATGTTTTATGTTACCAAATAGTATCATAAACTCTCCATTTCAATATTTTTATAAACAAATTATTGACCACTTATAATCCATGAGCTAAATGCCTGTTAAAAATAATAATCACTCACTATGGATATTAAAATGACATAAAATAAATAGATAGTAATTACAATTTACAATATAATTAAAAATCATATTAAAAAGTCATAGTCTTTTTAAAGCTTAAAAGGCTACAAAAGATTTCATAGAACTGTATTTATTGTAATATATATATACATATATATATATATATATATATGTTTTATAATGGCAATTGTATTTAGTTCATGATCATTTTATCTTATTTAACTTCTATATATTATTCATGTTATTCTTCATTCATAAATAATTGATTAATTGTAAGATTTTTGTGATCATAAAAGAAAATATTAATTACAATTTCTTTTCTACCTATAATAAATATTTATATATAACACTTTTTAGAAAATATCTTAGTTGCATGTATGTGACACTTGAATAAAGAAAATAGTATATATTTTGGTACCTTATTTTTAAGTTATTTTATTTCTTATTCAATTTTTAATATTAAATATGTTTAAAAGAAAGAGAGCAATATGGAGACAATTTTGTCTCATCAAAGTGATGATAATTTTAATGACTTTATTGATATAATATATTATTTATATTTATTTCATATAGTATTGTTTAGTTTGGATATAACAAAACAAATCAACAAAAAAAGTTTAGTATATATTTCTTAAAGTGGATAATATATTATATTATGAGACTATCCATTACTTGTATTACATCAATTTCTATAAGTAAATTGGTTTAAAGGTTTTTGTTTTCATATTCCATGTAGTGAATGTGTAATAAGTAAGAATAAAGGAATTTGTATTTCTCTTAAATTTTTAAGCAAATAATATTGATTACACTTAGACATTTTATCAAAGAAAATATCAATGTTTCATAATATTTGATCATAGATGACAACAAATTAATGAATTATCATAATTTTCACATGAAGTGGAATAATAAAAAGTTGTTGATGCCAGTATGAAAAGCTATCAAGATATGTGGATATAAGCATAGAGACATTGTTGTGTATCCAATTTATTGATATTTATGTGATAAAAAGGATGGAAAGAAAAAGGTAGGTGGATATAAGCATGAAGACACTTTAGTATGTCCAATTTATTGATATTTGTGTGATAAAAAGGATGGAAAGAAAATTATGATAACACAAAAGAAAATTATTTTAGCACAATTGAAATTATAATATATCGTATTATAAAAAAATGTTCAAACTACAAGCTTCGTTCAAACTTATAGTGATAGGTTTTATGTTTTCAAGATGTGATTGATCTACTCATGTATTAGTCAACTAAAGGGATAAATTATCATTACGTTTAAAATGGATTATAGTCATCCAATAGTTATCATTCATAAAGTACAATAAAAGTAAAATATTGCTAGATTAATAAAGCTCTTGAAGAATGATTATGTTTACCATGTACTACACAAATATTGTATCTAATCAAATTTCAATAAAATCTATTAAGAGGTTTATTTCATAATGATTTATTGTGAAAAACATAGGTGGAGATATTGAAAAGGATACAAGTCTTTCCCCAAGTATGATATTGTACGAGTATGATAAAATCACTTAGGAAAGTAAACCAAAAGTTCATGAATATTTGCATGCCTAAATGAGATAATAAAATTACTTATCAACTGCAAATGCTTCAATTATAATGATTATCAATTCCATGAAAAAACTTTTGAAAAAAGAAAAAGAGTAAACAATTAAAATAGTCAAATCATGGAGACAGGTACTCTTGAAGAGACATTGATATAACTAAATTTTTAAAAGAGATTTAGGTACCTGAAAGTAGTAATGTATAAATATCTTAATAACTTATGTCATTATAATAAAATATAAAAGTTGAAAAAAAATAGTTGTCGACAACATTATAATATAATATACAATATTATGAAATTGGGTGAGGATTATAAATTATTAAGACGTATTGATATGAAAAGACTTAGCCAAAGTTAAATGACACTATAACATTAACATGTAAAAGTCAATTGAGCTTGTAATCCAAACACTTGAATGTGTAAAGTCAGTGAGGTACAAATAATATCATGAGAAAATGAAATGAAAATGATATATCATGAATTATTATACAAAGTTTTTTAAAAACTTAGTATTTGATTACAAGAATATATTATTTTATAGCGGATATAATTACTTAGTCAAACAATACATGAATGATATATTATGCGTCTGACAAATGTGGTCACAAGTTACTTGTGAGAGTTATTACGTGATATTATATAGATAAAAATCTCTGAAAGATTTGATATGTATAGAGCATGAAATTCAAACTTTTCATATACTTATCAAAGGTATTTGTAAATACAAGTAGTAAAAATTTTGAAAGAAAATCATATATAATTTCATTTGTCTATGTGTTTTAAAAGGAAACTTGGAAACAAGTTTTTCATAATTGCTCATTATTGATTAGATTTTGGAACCATTTCCAAGAGCAATAGATTATTTGAAATGAAAATTTTTAGAAAACAAAATTATGTCTCAATTTATAGATAGAGCACTTAACAAATAAAATTTGTTTTCGTCAATCGAAAAGGGACTTTACACAAATGAAGTACATCCATTCATTAAGTACCCCAATAATTATAAGATTGCTTGATATAAATAAAGATTCATTACAGGATCAGTAAGTTCCAATCTCAAGAAGATGATGAAGAACTTCTTGATCTTGGAATACCATATCTTCGTATTATTGAGGCTCTAATATTTTTTACTAATAATGCACAACCAAATATGGCAGTTTCATTATGCTTCAGCAAGATCTGGATCCTCTCCGGGATAAAGATATTGGAATGAGGTTAAGTATATATTTTGATATATTTAAAGAATTATTGATATTGATTTATTTTGTTTAAATTTTCTAGATCTACTATCAAGCTATGCCAATGTAGATAGTGCAACATGCAAAGTTTAAAAGGGAGGATATAACAAGGATGAAGTAAATTTTATCAAAATTCTTGTTTACTGACAACAATGTGTAAGAGATTCATACATGTGATGTTCTAGCATATTTGTTCACTAGGACATTATCAACAACCACATTTAAAAACTTAGTCCACAATATTAAGAAACACCAATTCAAAGACATTAAATGATATTATCATCAAGGAGAGTAATATATACGTTTTACTCTTTTTTCTTAACTAAAATTTTGTCCATCGGGTTTTTCTTAATAAAGTTTTTTAATGAGTTAACTTACAATAAATGTCATAAATATTATGCACCTTTTTTCCTCCACTAAATTTTTATTCCATTGTATTTTTCTTAGTAAGGTTTTAACGAGCTACATTATTTGTTAATAGACATCAAAGGGGGAATGTTGTAAATGCTTGTAATGTGAATGCCCATAACTCCAATATAAGGACTTCAAAGGATCCCTTGAAAGGTGACTTTTTAAGACCCTTTTTCATGATTGTAGGTAATTCTTTAAGATCATATTACTGTATAACACCTAATCAATTTATATTCTACTACTATGGAAATTAGTTTTCATTCATATACATTAACTTATCTTTTATAATGAAAGACATAAATATAATCATTTATCAAAGATCAAGTACCTAAGTAAATAAGAGTTACATTTTACTTTCTCGCAAATTTTCTTTTGCTCCTCCCATACTTTTTATATTTCTAGTAGTTTCATAACAATTAATTATTTGTAAATTAAGATTAAAGAAAAATATAGGAATTAGAATTATTTAAAATTTTTATTTGAAATTTAATTATCTTTTTGTTAAACTTTTTTTTAAAATTAACTAGCCTTATTAAGTGTTATCTATAGTAACTTGTAAAACTTGTTATTTGAATATTTATAATTATTGTGAAATTAATTAGAACTTGTTTAGTATAGGAACTTAAACTTCAATTTTTTTCTAAAAAAATATATATTAATATTATTTATTTTTTCTAATTTTTATAAAAAAAAAATTCAAATTCTCTATGGAGATATGTGAAAATCTACAATTCTATAGGGAACAAGGATAGAGAACAAATTTCTCCAAAAATAAAAAATAAAAATAAGAATGAAATATATAATTGATGATAAGGATAAAAAATAAAAAGTACAGCTTGTCACTGCATACAAAATTATTATCCCTAATGTTTTAATTATTTAAATTCACATCGAGAAAATTGCTATTTTAATTTATTAAGTACTCTAAATCTATTTATATAAATAAAGTTTGACTTATATAAAAAAAATCATTATATTATTCAAAACATATTCAATATGTAACAGCGACCATTACTTAGTACGCGTTGTTTATCCGCCACTGCAAAATGTTTAACAGTGTGTAAGCCACTAATGATCAATATGTTTTTTTGTTTTTTTTTCTTTGGTGACATCGCTAGCATTCGTCCAACTCTCATTTCTAAAAGTTAACAATAGAAATTATATTTGATAAATAGTCTAACGGCATTTTATCATAATTTGTGAAAACATTTAAATTATTCGGAAAAAGCACCAGACAAATGATCCCCAAACGTGTCAAAAAGCATATGCACCTTGTGAAGAATGCACGGAAATTATCTTCATCAGGACAAACTGCAGGCCTCACTGTAAGTTAAATACTTCGTAGAAAATCAAGATACAATAGGAAGACATGTGCTTTATCTTTTATAATACTAGAATAGGAATCTGTTACATTAATCAAGAACAAAAAACAAAAAATATAAAAGAAAGTGAGAATGGGAGATTGCGAAGGCAGGATTTGAATATTCATTGACGTTTCCATAGTCAGATATCAACGAGAATGCTGACCTAATCTCTACATGATGAACAAAGACAAGCATTCATGTGTGAATAGCCCATCCTTATCAACACCTCAGAAGTAACTTAATTACAAAAAAAATAACATGGATATCTATCACCAATATTGCAGCTTAATAAAGGTGAAAAACGAAAACACCAACTAAAAACTTGAAGAATATATATACTTCTGAAGACCTTTCACACAGACATAGACAAATATCCCAGTCAACCCAAAGCCTTGTTCTCCAAATCCACTAGCTTTGGGGCCTTCACTCCCAAAACTATCCACGCCAAATTAACAAAAGAATGCAGGAAAGGATAAAACAATCAGTAACCACCCAGCACCCAGCACCTGGTAGAATCCCCATAGCCATCTAAAGGTCATGCAAAGTGTTAGTTAAGATCATTGTGATTCACTTTTCTCGGGAACTTCTGGTTGTGTAGGTAAGAGGTTTAAGAAGCTCCCTTGGACAGGTTGATTGACATCCATAGTTGACTCATCATCTGTAGCATAAAGTAAACCAAATTTATGATAAAACAGAGCAACTTCCCGTATGATAGTTAAACAAAGACTTTAGCTTGTTCAGTATCCTATGTCTCAATGTTAAGTGCCAAGCATGATTGACTCGTGTAATGAAATGCTACATCATGGGTGACAAATTTCTGACAGATATGATTTTGACACCAAGGATATGGCACTTCCACAAAACCATAATACTCATCAAACCTTATTTGATTAAGTCAATCATTACATACATCTTTTACATATTAGACTAGAATTTGTGTCAATAAAAAACTAGACCTAAAGATCAATGACAATAACACGTTTGAAGAAACAATGTTACATTCACATGCCACATTACAACAAAAGTCAGAGAAACAAGCCAATGCAAATCAATTACACATTTAAACCATTCTCTGAATATTTATCTGTTTTGCTGGGAAAAGGGCCTCCAGAAATGAAAATTTTATCTTAGTTAGGCTCTTCTGCAGTTGCAAGGTCAGGCATCAAACCATTCATTTACACCCAAGTAGGATCATATTCCCCTATGCATCCAGCTATATCATCCCCATATTATAAGACCATCCAAAATTTCAGAATATACTTACAAGTGGATGCAAATCTAATCAGTATCGAGTCAAATCTGAGCCATACACACACAACACATCCATACTTTATTAGTAGGCAGGGCAGAGAGAGTTTAACATTTTGCAAGTGATAAGGCCAAATACTAGTCTCACAGATGATTAGAGATTGTCTCAATGGATAAGGAAAAACCTAAGGCTATATTTGGATGGAGAGTTAGGGAGACAATGACAAGGAGCAAAATAGTCAAATTAAAATAAATGTATGTGTAGATATTTTTATGAGAATGGAATGAAATGGTATGGGATTGCCTCCAAGACCTTCCCTATCCACCCAAATGGCTATTTTTTCTATTCCCCCAAATTGAAGGGTCAAAGATAAAAGTAAGAGACTCAATAATATAAAATACTATTATATCCTATATCATGTATTGAACAATGATAAAATTATTAGTCATATGTTTATGTTATAAAGGATAGTAATGAAAAAAATAATTACTGAGTCATGTCATTCTATTCATTTCATTGTAACTTTCAAACAAAAATGATAAAAGTCTTATTTTTCTCATTAAAACTCCCAAACAACAGATCTAATCAAATCATTCCAAGTATGACTATTCCATTCCATCCTTTCTTAAACTCCCAAACATAGCCTAAGTCATGGATGGAAATGCTATGACCCTACAAATGGACAAGTAGAAGTGCAGTTGAAGTTGGCTCCCGCTATGGCAGCAGCAACATTATTTGGTTTGCAGTAAAGCCATCAAGAGGAACAAAACAGCTGCATTTCTCAATGATTTTAATGACACAAATGCCTGTATGAAGTATGAACTTTACTGGCTACAATCTAAACTGCAACCATTTGGAGGCAAACATAAATCTTAAAAGAGATTCAATGGAACCACCAACATGGAATTCAAATATCATTAGATCAGTATGGTTCTAAATCTTTCATCCAGGATTAATCCTTTCAGAAAATCACAAGCATCTAAAATATAAGATACATTTAAACCCTACATTTTTCAGTCACTGGTTTTTCCCAAAATTCTGATCATATTACCATTCCAATTTGCTATTTGAGTGTATCTTATTTACACAAAAAATTTCTCTGTTGTTAGTATATCATCATTGAAATATTTTATGCACAGTTATCGTATAAAACCTCAATTTGTAATGAACATTCTGAGAAATTTAGTATGAAATTAGCTTCTTGAAAGAAAGACAGAGGAGCTCCTTACTTTCTTTTTTCCCCGGTAAGACTGCGTATAGATCTTATGGCTAAAATTGCATTTCAACACAAATCAGGGAACGTTATGTTCTATCAATAACCAAAAAATAATTTACAAAAGATTATGAATGAATATTTCCATCTATATTGAGAGAAGATGCTGAGATTGGGAGGAAAAGGAGGGAGGAGAATTTTGTCAGATTATAAATGATCAGGCTTTACACTTTCTATCATTCCCTTTTCCAATCAATATCCATTTCCACCCAAGAAGATATAAAGAATTTGTTCTTATACAATTCCAGACAAAGAAACTACCCTGAACAGTTGGATACCATGTTAGTAGTATCACAAACTACTCTCAAATGATTAAAATTTCAGGCAAAATCATCAATATTTTCACAAAATAGAAGGACCAAAAATCTCAAGAGAATGTATAAGAAAAACAGTGAGGAGATTCTTACCAAACAGGGTCTTAATAGATGGTCTTTTAGTTTTTGGGCTCTTCTTCTTCAATTCAGCTGATAAAGTAGCAGAAACCAAAATTACTTGAGAAGATTGGTGCAAGTAAAACAATGAATTATTACAAATAAAATGAAAAATTAAAAAAACAAAGAATAAAAACTCAATGCTTAGTATCTCTTAACAGCATGACTTTTAGCAACATGTACAGTTATCTGAAACTAAAATTACTTCATATAATAACTAGTTGTTAATATTAGTATCTCACATAAGCAACCATGATTAACCATCTTTCATAAGAATAAATGCAATAGAAAGATTGCATAACTTACAGATAAAAGGTTACCAAAAAAAAAATATTCATGCATAACTGAAGAGGTATGTACCAATTCCAGGCAGTTGATTATCATTCACAATTTCGAAGTTCTTATAAGTGTACCCAACAAAGTTAATGTCTTTAGATGACAGCATCTGCAGCAGTAGACAAGCCAGAGTTAGAATCCCAGATTTGCACAATCCATAAGAACAAATATTTCTAGAAAACACTGATGAACCATCATTTTCAAATGAAATGACATTTGTATTCGTTATTACAGCTAAGAAGACTTAGTTAAATTCAGTATCATTTAAAGGCAATTAAGCTTTTATTAACAGCTCACTAAAAGCAGATATACGAACTATTAAAAAGTCAACTTTTTAACCTATTGAATATTCATCGAACCATACCTTCTCAATAATAACATGCCATGGCAAATGACCAAGATTTTAAGTGTTTCATTACAATTAAACGGATGCAGATAAAACTTTAGATAGATAGGTTGCTCAATTGACAGATTGATAAGGTAGGCAAAAATATAAGAAATGAAAGAAATACAAGGGAACACAAGAAAATAACCTTAATTCAATACATAATCCCTGTCATCAGACCATGAATTATTTAAGCCTTAATAGAGAAGAAAATTATGTGACTACTGGAAGAGCCCACAAAACAGCAGGAGTTGATGCATGTGAAATTAAACAGATCACATATACTGCCACTCTTACAGACCTACTATAAACCACATTTAATCACAAAAACCAACCTTTCTCCATGGGCCTGACTTTGAGGAAGATTGAGTTTGGTTGTCAACCTACAGAGCATCATTAAATCATGAGAGCATCACACTGGTTAGCAACAACAAACAAGCAACTCTTCCATAGCCTTCATCATAAAGAAATGAAATATACCTCTTCAAACTTCTCAAAATTTTGAGTATCTAATTCATCATTGACCTCAGGAATGAATGCAGCTTTCATCTGGTACAATTTGTCCCATTCAATACCTTTGAACCATGGGTGAGCCTGAAAATAAAATGATCAAGAAGTTATTTTATTAATATGAAAATGCACACCAAACTAAATTAAAGAATTTAAAAATGAACACACCACAACACCTTTATTTCATCTGCCCCCTTAGTACCAAGCCGCTGATCCACATTACATAGGAGTCTACAAATAAGATCCTTTGCCTCTGCAGATAGTTTAGCTTCTTCTGGAAATTTTAGATGAGTTCTCCAATTTACTATCTGTATAATTGATGAGAATACAATATGATCATAATTGATGATTAGATAAAAAATAAATATAGAATAACAAAATATAAAATAATAACAAAACTAACACCAAAAGCATTTTCCATGTATGTTTAGCAAGAAACATGCAACTTGAAGAAAAAAAAAAGTATATCATCTTCAAGGAAATGCAAGATACTATTACATATATAAGGAGAACAAAAAAAACCACCTCGTTTATTGTGAAAAAGATCTCCTAAGAAATTAATTTATAATATAAAAACACACTCTTAACACGATCAATTAAACTAAGCCTTTCAGAATGCTTTTCAGTCAGTTCTAGTTTATCCTTTATCTAAGAATAATGCAGCCACAGTTTCTCACTCAAGTTAATTAGAAGCTACACACTAAACTATGATAACGTCTTCCATCCCTCTTTACAAGTTTGCAAAACATCTACATGACCATAATATTTAAACAATGGTCACAAACCTATATAATTCAGATGATAATGGGGCGTTTATGAAGCACAGGAATACCTGTGGCAACATATATCATATTGGATCCCGACAGCCATAAGACAATGATGGACCTGCTTTTCAAGTAGTGCACATATCTGTGTGTCTGAGAACTAGAAACACTACAGTTCAAGATGTTTACAGAAATTCTAGGAACTTAACAAGTTGAATTTCTAATGGATGGAGGAGATATCAACATTGAAGTTATTTCATAATAAAGGTATTTTTTTTGCTTGGTGCACTACTAGAGTGTCAATGTGGGAGTTTCCTAAGTACAGGCACCCAGATGCAAAATACAAAAAGACTCTAAGTCCTACCCATGTGCTCAACTTCAACATATACATATACATGATGCATACATCATCAACTATTCAGACATTACCTTTCTACAAGTTGACATGGGTTCATCTGAATAAAAAGGTGGATACCCCACAAGCATTTCGTACATTATAGCACCCAGAGACCACCTGGAAGAATTAACAAATTCATCAGAAATTCAGAATATAATTTAAGAATAAGAAGCATATAAACAAAGACAAAGGGAGGGCGTGGAGGAATTTGAAAAAGATTAGAAGAAAAACACATTCTATTATACCAATCACACTCCATCCCATATCCTTTCTTCAGAAGAACTTCTGGGGCAATATAGTCAGGTGTTCCAACTGTAGAATAGGCCTGCAGTATTGCAAAAAGCAAAAAGGTTCAAACTCCTTAAATCTACATGTTATCACCAAACCATCTTGCAAAAATGTTTGTAAAAACATAATTACACCAAAAGAAAAAAAGAGGTTAACCAGAGACTTCCAAAAATATATACACACTGAAGCCATTCAACACTTAACAAATTATGAATATGCTCATTCATAGGAAACATAAAAGTTTGTCAGTTAATAACGCCAGTTCTAGGAAACTGTCAATCTGAAATTTGAGAAGGAATAAAAGTATAAAAGAACGATCATTCATTCATGAACATAGATAACTTACAAGCATTCGCCTATTTTTCTGCCAATGCTGAAGTTGCTCCTGTTGTGTTCGTTTGGGTGCCACAGGACGTCCATCACTTTTAAGAGCTCCACTTAGGTTGCTTCCAATAGAAAAATCCTTTTCCTGTAGATTACTGCAGTCTAGCGGTTTACATAATCCAAAATCTGATAATTTCATGTGTCCATGTCTATCTAGCAGCAAGTTGTCTGGCTTGATATCTCTGTAAAGCATTTGAACAATAGGAAATTAACTATTTGTTGACAAACAAGAAGATCACTAAAAGATAAGAATGCTAAAATATCCATCACATGATGTAACTATCAACAGATTGAATTTACCTATGAATATAATTGTGTTTATGAATTGATTCAATAGCCAGGACAGTCTCCCCAACATAGAACCTGGCCTCATCTTCTGTTAGTGTATCCTTCCGCATCAGTAACGTCATCATATCCCCACCAGGTAGATACTCCATAATGAGATATAGATACTCTTCATCTTGAAAGGAGCAGTAAAGTTTTACTATGCAATTGCTATCAACTTCCGCAAGTAGGTTCCTCTCAGCTTTTACATGTTCAACCTAAAGAAGATAAAAATAAATAATAAGGATAAAAGACAATATCCATTTTAACAAAGCAAGTAAAACTTGATATCTATACCTGGCCTCTGCGAAGCATCTCAGATTTCTTCAGCTTCTTCATAGCATATACATGACCAGTTGCCTTCTCTCGGCAGACTCTGACCTAGAAAAATAAAATTTCAAAATAGAAACAATCATCTGAATAAATTTCTGTATGAGTAAACTCAAAATCCAATAATATTTTTTCTATGAAAAAAAAAGCTACAGATGCTACCCAGGGAGAGTTATTCTCACAGCAAGAAAAGTAAACATATTACTAGCCAAAAAGACTATGCCACAATACAGTGGAGCTCCAAGCAGACCTCGTCATTAAGCCCCAACATGTAGTTGTTTGTACTCCAATTTTAGGTGATGATGTCACACCACAAACACCTTAACTTCGGGAGGTCTTTAAAATGTCCTAAGAAGGCAAGTAAGGATTGTCTTTGAGAATCCAACAAATCCTGATCTTGTGTCACATCTTCACCTAGAACTATAGCCTGCCTTAAAGAAACCCATAACCTCAGTTTGCTCCAGGCTCATGTCTCATATCTTCACCTTCAAGACCACGATAATGTAAACCAAAGGCCATCCTAGGCTATTGAATCAGTATCCCAGGTCTCTGTTTGTCTTTGAGGTGTTGAGCCCAACTGAGGCTCCCCAGACCGTTAATAAGAATGGTTCTGTAATGACAAGACCTCCTTATAGATAAACTTCTGTTGCTTTGCTATCTGGGTAATGTTCTAGAGCAAAACTTGATGTAAGGCTTGTACTCAACTCAGGCCATCTATTGGATTGGCAAGGAGCATCAAAATGAGAAAAAGCTTGTCAATGTTGCATTAACTGTAGCCATGACTAGTAGTTATGAATATGCACAATTAGATTGGTTCAGTGCCTGACTAGATAGAATTTTGCAATCTGAATTGAAGCAAATTTTCTTACTTTTTTGCTTTCTTTTTTTTTCTGGAAAAATTGCATTTGATAGGCCAAAAAGCCTAATTCTACAGGTCATATCCATACTCCAGTTGACTTGCTTTATTTGATTCAAATCCCTGTTGTTTCAGTCGAGTTGAAATAATCACATGTAATTATAATCATGAGCATTAGTTCCCATCATAAGAGCATCTCATAATTCAATCCATTATGGAGTTGTCTCAACTTTGTTGCGTTCATGGTTATAATTCCAATCCCTTATGCTCAATTTGCAGAAAAACCTGAAATTGAAATATACCTATCTTGCCCATTTCATTGCTTTAAGTGCTTCACCCTTCACAACAGGTTCTATCATACAGACAAGGTGAGAAAATACTTACAAGAGTTAAATTAGCCACTACTCTAAATAAGGTTAGAAAAATCAGGACTCCCATCCACCTATAGATAACAAAGACAACCTCGACCATAATAGGAGACAAACAAGATATGAATGTCAAAGAATAAAAAGAGCTTCAAAAAACATTGATCCCACTCAACACCATGCACAATATGATTCCAGCCATCTTAGTTGATGGAGGGAACAATGACATTATAACCAAGAACAGTAATGCAAAGATAAAAACTGAAATCACACACACAAGAAAACCGGAAATGCTAAATTAATTGCTAATTAAGTTAGACTGTACCTCTCCAAATGCACCCTTCCCTATCATAGTCAATGGCTCAAAATCATCAGCTCCCATCTTATGCCTCTGAAGGCGCATATATTCTGTTTCCTTTTTCTCCAAATACTTAAGCAAGTTATTCTGTTCTTCTTCAGAGACTTCAGCATCAGCCAGCTTTTTCTCTAGCATATTACGTCTGCAGATAGTTATGTGTTTACAACATACGAAAATTTCCATTTGTCAGAAGCTATTTGCATGTGATATATAACAAGTTAACAACACATTAGAGACAATATAGTACATGGTCTCAAGTCGGTGATACAAAATTAAATTCCAACGTGGTAGACTACTTGCTAGGCAAAATAAAGCAGGGACAATGAAGAAATCTCAGTTCTCACTGATTAATATACAGTTCAATGCATGTATGGTTAAAAACGCATTACATGGTACTAAAGCATCACTACCATTTGATTAATCTGCACCATCATCATGACCTTGAACTTGGAGTATTAAATAAAGTAAACGTACCTCTCCTTCCTCTCCTGCAAGTTCTTCATCTGCTTCTTATAATGGTTTTCTATGTACTGCTTTGCTGCCGCAGCCTTCTGTTTGGTCACATTTGAAGGTGCTTCTTCATTTATTGGCGGTCTTGAAACTTCTTTTACAGCAGCTGTAGATTCCTTGTTCTTTGGCGACTTCATTTTATCCTTTGACTTGAACTTATTAAACCAGCACCTTGTAGCTTCCATTTTATTTGCCTCACAAGCCCACTATATTAGATTTTATTTTTTTGCCAACCACTAAAGACCAGAAGTTTTGCTGAATAAGGAATTCATCTTTGCAAAGATGGAGATCAAGGCACCATAGTTCACCAGAAAAGCCCAAGGAACATTAATTGTAACTTCTGCCCAAACAAGAGAGTAAAATAAAAAATAATATCAACCATATTGGTACTAACCAATCAGATAGAGAGTATGAAAGTAGTCCAAATTCCATAAATTGGTCATAGCACATGGCTATTTATGAATGAAAACAAACAAAAATAAATGAAAGGCTCATTCGGAAGGTGAATAGAAAATATAACACAAAAAGGGAACGCTTAATCATAAACAATTCATTTTGAACTACATGAATAGTCGAAGCAGCTGCAACACTAAGAATGCAATAAAACACAAATCACAGCAAAGTGATACAAAGAGGGATTCCAAAACAACATTTTGAAAAATTCGAACCACTCCCTGAGATCTTTAGTTCGGGACAAAATGAGATTTCAAAACTTTAGGGTGATCGGAGTTACACTGCTTGAAAATAATGGAAACAAGTGAATCACCTGCCGTGCAGAGCAAAACAGTTTGGAAGTATAATTCACCCTGAAATAAACTTCTAGATTCCGCAAAAACCCAAAAACAATTTAAAAACCAAAATATTCAAAGCCTAAAATCCATTACTCATCCATCACACTCTACTTCATAGCATATGTCAAATCCCTCATCTCGGCACCGAAAAATATGGTCAAATTGCATTCTAGAACAACAACAGTGGCCAGTTCCTTAATTTTGACATTCTTCTCTTTTTCCCACATGCTCTCACCAGCCAAACAGAAACCCAAAAGTAAAGGAAAACGAAAAAACCAATACACCCTGAATCTGAATCGAAATTATAACTGATCAACTAACACTTACACAAGCAAACCAACAATAATTGTGGATTGGAAAAGCTAAAAGGTGTTGTGAAAACCTTGAATTCAGATGAATCTGAGGGTTCTGGAGCTAGAACAAGTCAGTGAGCGAAAAGCGAAAGTGTGTGTGCTGTCAAAATTATAGGTAAAGCGCAGAGATGGCGAAACCTAGAGAGAGAAATAGGAAGCGGGCACGCCGAGATTTTCGGTGTCGAAGACACGGTGAAGAGGACTAAAGGAATGCTTTGCGTTCATGATTCTGATGCCCCATTCGTTCGTTTAGCTTTTTTTTTTTTTTTTTTTTTCCCCCCCTTCTTCTGTTCTGTTGAATGTTGGAAATCACTTTAAATACGTGGAGACTTCTCGTGTCGAGTCCTACTTTTCTTAATGTCTTCCCCATTTTCCTTCTTTGTCTCCGTTGTGATCAAATTGATCAAATCGGATTTAAGGCATTTCATATTACACATTTAGTATTTAATTTGTAATATTAAAAATAATGTCATTTTCTGAATTTCACATCAAAGGAAATTATTAGTTATTTAATAATGTTTTAGAAATAAGGAAAGAAATTCGGAAAGAATTATTGTAAGGTATTTGTAAGGCTAAAAGTTTAAGTTTAAGATTTAAGATTTAGGTATTAAATAAATTATATTAATCAATTTTTCTTCTAAGATGTTCCATCTTTTTAAATAATGGACAGCTCAAGTGATAAGGATGAGACGAGATTATAAGTAGTGTCAATCGATCAAGCTCTATAAAAAAATAATACTATGTATTTTATAAATATTTTAATTTATATCTATATTGATATGCATGGTTTTGGAGCATTAGGGCCATTGATTTCAAAACCGTATATACTAGTAAAAACAAA
The DNA here is from genome assembly GCA_037074485.1 of Delonix regia. Classification (NCBI taxonomy): domain Eukaryota; kingdom Viridiplantae; phylum Streptophyta; class Magnoliopsida; order Fabales; family Fabaceae; genus Delonix; species Delonix regia. Next base: position 36,349,147 of record CM073451.1, read on the forward strand.
ATAAAATAAAATAAGTTTAAGAAAAGAACCAATTGATAAATAGGTAGTTATTGATATTAAAGAAGAGTAAGAAGTTAATTAATTTTCCACTAACTCTTTTTATTGTTTACAAATAATAAATATGAAAAATATTTATACACATTCTAATGCATGTTAAGTAGCTAGTTAATATTATTTTGTTCCATAAATTTTAAAAAATGTGAAATCATTAAAATTTATATGTATATATTTGACTTTGCAATTTTAAAATTTTAGTTGATCACAATATAAAAATTAAATTATATTAAATATATAAGAGATTATATTAAAAATATTTATGAAATATTTAAAATTAAAATGAATACATGAGGAAAGAAAAAGAGCAGACATGTGAGTACGAAAAATAAAGGAAGTAAAATTGGGAATGGAAATGAGTATTTAAGTGGTTAGATATAAATGGTTAGAGATAACTATGGTAATTAATAATTTTGAGTAAAAGTATTATTATCCTAAAAAAATTATTTTTTTTGCTTTTACTTCATGTACAAAGTTTTTTTTAATTTTGTGTTTACTTTCTACAGTAATATATATTTATTAGCACACAAAAATTTAATAATCTTAAGTAATTACAGAATTAAGTACTTCTTCGAAAATACTCGTGCCTTAAAGAAACCCCGCAAAAGAGAGCTCACAAATTTGTTATCAAACTTTTGTATTTAAATTATCAGATGAGATAATTTTTATTTTATTTTTTTCAAAGTAGTTTGCCATTCAATAGCTTTAATGCTCACATTAATTCACATGCCAAAAATATTAAACATAAATATCATAAAATTGGCCAACAATATTTATACTGCGATTCCCGTCAAGAAAAAAAAAAAGTTGAGACTTAAAATTGAAATTAACTTTAAATTAAAATAGGAACTCAATCATTAATTTTTGTAGGAGACAATTTATTAATTTGATTAAACACATCATGGGATTTGTTTTCATATGTCTGTCTGCATCTTTGTAGTGTGGGTGGAAATCTGTGGGCTATCTTTGCTTTTGCGAGCTGTCCTTTTCTTTGATTTAATTAATTATGTTCCTCAATTCTTTTTTTGGTTTTTAAGTAATTCATGGCAAAAGCAAGAGTCAACTTACGTGTGCCATGTACTGACGACGACGACGACGATCATCTGTACTGCTTTGAAATGTGCCGACGAAAATTCATCGCTATTAGTTTGATTATTAGGTGTTAACCCATAATATTATGCATTTAATAATGTTGATTAGTTTAATATGTTTACTAATAAATTTATTTATATTTATTTATTTTCTTTTAATAAGATATTGAAAAGTACTTAGAAATGTGTTGACAAAAAAATTCATAGCTGTAAGTGAATAAATTAATTTTAAAATTTTGCTAACCAGTGTACTTATTAAAATTATATCTTATTAATAGTTATCCATATATCTCTTTGACATAATTGAACTGAACGAGGACGAAAATAGTTAGAAGTGGAATCATAAATATTTTCAATCCGAGTAATAAAACAGAAAGACTTTATTTGATGAATAATTATATTCATATGATGGGTGCAGTTTAAGTACGCATTTGCCAAATAAAATATATCTCAATAAACAATGTGGATTAAGAGGATATCATAAGTCTCAATTTCTGTCTCCTCCAATGTTTTTATTTATTTATTTTGAAATATTAAAGTATTATAATTTATTAGTGGAATGTAATTGCCATTATATTATTTTTCTTTTTGAAGGAGGTTAATTTCTTCACATATAGTTGTAATTATTTATTTATTAAATATCTATACCTTCTTTTTGTAAATATTTTTTTATGTTTTTTTTTATAATTGTTGACTCTTAAATTTTTATAATATTTTTAATTAATCTTTTATCTATATAATCAAAGCATAATTTTTAGATTTGCACCAAACCGAAAAGTTGATTAGTGAACCTATATCTCATTCATTTTTATAATTTGATGGTTTATTCAATTGAATTAGACTAAAATATTTTGACATTACAGTTAAATTAACATATAACAATTGAACTGAGCCTTTTTTAAGACAAATAAAATTAAATTTTTTAAATATGAGAAATAATAATTTTTAATTTTTTAAATTAGAAAACATATCATGTTTAATGTATTTTATAACTATATCAAAATTAAATATATGAACTTATTAAATTATGCCTAATAAATATTTCAAGTTGTATATGATTATGATAATTATTATTGTTAAAATATAATGAGTGTCTGTGTATATATTGATAAGCATTCTGAAATATATTATTTCATATTCAATTTTAAAAGTGTGTGTCTATTTATATATGTGTGTGGACATATGTGTAAAAAAATTAATGTTATTTTTAAACACATTATTATCACTGTATGGTTTTAAGAAATATTTATATAATTTTTTATAATCTGCAGAGTAAATTGGAATTATGTATATTTATCGTGAGAGAGAAGAATAATTTATTCAATTAATTATTTAATGATATCCCTGCGCTATAATTTTTTTCAAAAATTGATGGGAAATGCTTTTTTGTTTTTTAAATTATAGTGCAGGGATATCATTAAATAATTAATGATTGCTGCCTGTTTTAGAAGTTTTAAAAATAGTGTACTTTAGAAAAATAGTTAGCGTTTCACAAAATTTTATATGAATATTTTATTAATATCTGAAAAAAATTTTATACTTCATAATTTTTTAAGTAAGTACTTGTAAATGTTAAAATATTTTGTGTTAACAGAAATGCTTTTTTTAACCTTAAAAAATAAATGCATATTTTTCATTTAGAATATTTGACGTATTTTTTTTTATGAAATTTATTTTTTAAATTTAAAATTAAAGCAAAAATATATTTTAAAAACATGAAAAATATGGGTATGATATAAACAAAACAAAAGTTCAGTTTGATTTATCCCAAAATTATTGAAGAAAAACGGGACGCATCGAAGGAAGAGCACGTCTTGATGGAACGGTGGTAATATTTCTAATAATGTCACAATAATAAGGTTGAAGACGATTTATTTCAATTACAATGACCGCAATTAATGAGATTAAAGGTACCCATAGCAGTATATAACAAAATTAATTGATTTTTAAACAAATATTTATTATGATATATTTGTGATAAATATACTAACAAATTTAGAAGAAATGTTAGTATATTATATTGTATTTAATTATTTTAAATAATATGAATGTGTTATGTGTATGTTCATTCAATATATTGTACATACAAGTCTAAATCCTCTTCCATTATAGCAAATATTATAAATATAAATAATAATTGCAAGTGATAAAAAATAATCTAAAATTAATTACAGCACCTACTATAATTAAAGATCACAGCATATCATACTATATTTTAGGCTTTGTCCGCGAGGTTGGGAAGTCCCAAAGAAAAATGTTTATATATAATTATAAATATATAATATTTGTGTTGGTTAAAAAAAATATCTAGAGCATGTAGAATAATTTTTTGGGCTAAAGTTTTCTATTTATTTGTTGGAATAAATTCGCGTGAATTGAATTGGCTAGCATTATCCAATAGCTCAGACAAAATAACAGCATGTGCTTTTCATAACTTGACAATATTTGATATGTTTCCATGTAGTTTCACTTTTTAAAATCTTACAATTTTGACCATCATGGTACCGGTTCTAATCCACCACTACTACTTTTCTAAGCTATTTTGAAAAATATTATATAATCAAATTTACAATTTATGTTCTATGAGTTTTTTAGTAAATTTTTAGACAAATTAGTTGTTTGACATACACAATTTATCATTTCATGAATTGATATTTTACATGTTTGGTAATAAATTGTTGAAACCATCCTATATCAATGTAATTATTATGGAATACACTTAAGAGAAAATATATGGTAATGATATATCAAAATATATTATTTGTATGCCAATTAAATTTTTTTCTTCTTTTATATTTATATTTTGACCCTAATACTTTTAAATTTGATTTATAAATCCAAATATTTTTAAAAATTTTTAATTTATCTCTTCTACTTTTTTTATTTTTTAGTAACCCCACAAAATATTAGTTCATAAATTAAAAATAAAAATAAAATTACAAAGTTGTGGAGTTATTAAAAAAATATATAAAGTAAAAGGTAGATTGACAAAGTTATAAACTAATATTTTCATGTAAGTTATTAAAAAATAAAAATAGACAGAATAAATTGAAAATTTTAAAAAAAATTTTGGATTCAAAAATAAAATTTAAAAATAATAGAGTCAAAATATAAATATAACAAATTATTTTAAATTAATATATAATCAATATAATATGATACGTCATTGTCACTTATCTTTGTTTTAATGTATTATGTAATAATTATACCAATACAATTAATTTTATAGTCACACAACAAATTTTACATAAATTGTTTGTAAATTCTAGAAACGAGGGTAACTCAAGATAAAGTGAAAACGCACTTCCCCTCCCTTTTTTGTTTATTTTTGAAACAAAATTCACACACACACACACACACGTATGTATAATATATAAAGCATTCTATTAATGTAATTTTAAAAAGTTACTTTAATTTATCTTAAAAAAAAATGTGTAATATCATACTAATGTGATAGATAATGATAGTATATTAACTTAATCATATTATGAGAAAGAAAAAAAATCACATAACTTAATTGGATTAACATTATTTTTTGTTGAACATAATAAGAGTAGCCTAGTTATAAAATTTTTCATGCTCATTTGAATGGTCACGACTCAAATTCTTATATGAACAAATATAATAAATTAAAATGTAATACTAAATAAAACCATCATTTTTTTTTGTCATGATTTGATCAAATTAATACATCACCTCATTTATTATGTAAGTGTATGAATATTGATTAATATTTTTTTCATTGTAGTCTAACTATTTTTAGTTATCTCCTAGTAAGTAAACCCGTGTGGATTTAACTAGAAATTGAGGCCTCGATAGTTGCACAAGGAAGAGCAATGGTTTCAAAGCCGGCATCCCACGAGCTTGAAAAAAATAGCACTATGGAATTGATTTTCTTCATACTTCTTTTGAAAAAGTGAATGCCAAATTAATGAAAATCACTTGCTCAGAGGCTATTAGCTGCATATGCGTCCCTCAAAATTAACCATCCTTAAGTCCTCTCATCTTTAATTTAAAGGGTTGCTTTCACCGCCGAATGGGGACTTCATACATCTAACATATATCGACAAATACAATTGCTGTGTAAGCTGGCACCCACATCTCTTGACCATTTTGGTGGGAGTAAAATGCTTTTTTATCCCTTATTTATTATAAAATTATTATTTTAGTCATTCACTTATTAAAATGTTATTTATGCTAATTGAAAATGTCATATTTAATCTCTTACTTTATTAGATTTAGTCTTTTAAATTTAGTGTTTAGAATTTGATAAATGAACCAAATTTGATAATTTTTTTAAAAGTAAAAGATTAAATATGATATTTTTAAATAAAGAAGAGATTATTTTGAATATTTTAATAAATGAATAATTAAAATGATAATTTTGTGATAAGTAAAGGATCAAATGTGTTTGGTGACCTAATACATAAAGACTAAGAAGAAAAAGTAAATTATGTGATATTTTTTAAAAGTTTGACTATGTAATACCGAATATATTTTAAAAAATTATATATAATACAAAAATTTATTTAATTTATATTCAGTGAAATGATTTAATTTTTTTGAACAATATAAAACTGTGACTTTATTTTTAATATGATAACGAAGATAGATAAATTGACGTTAAATTATAACATGATATTGTAATTTTACACTTGATATAACAGTAATTACAGTTAAGTAATACTATTTTTGACAAAAAATTATGTGCCATGCAGAAAGCTAACTTTATTGTTAGAAAATAAATTGAAGAGGAATCAAATATAATTTTTAATATAAAAAGAATTAAATATAGTTTAACTGAACTTTTAAAAAGTTAGTGGAATAATTTACTGTTAAGAATAATGTGTTGACATCGCGTTCTTTGGTTTCGTTTCTTTCTCTAATCAATCTATTTCTTAATCCACACACAAAAAAAGAGAGGCAGTCTTTTTTAGCTAAAGAGGATATGGGTTTTAGTGGTTAACCATTCTTTTCCTGCACATAGTTAAAAGGCCTAGAGTCAGAAAAAGGAAAAATAAACTGTCAACGATGAATTAACAGTTCACATATCATCAGCCTTAATATTTAACAATATAATAAATTTAATCTCTTGAATTTGATTTATATTTTCTGTGCTTTTTCTACTTTCGTTTTTATATGCCATGAACTTCTATATTCATAGAAAAAAAATCTTGTCACAGATCACAATATATCTCTTACGTGTGTGTGTAAATAAAAGGCTTGCAACTTGAATACAAAATTTTTCATACAGAGAATCCAAACCCCAAAGGAATGAAGAATAAAGAAAGAGGACAAACATGCTGTTCCAAGGAAGATAAGTTTGCCACACTGATAAGATGCAAATGGGAACAAAGTGAAACTAAGATCTGTTTTCTTGAATATGAAGCTAATATTATTATTTTATAGTTTTGAGTCCTAATTAATTCCGCAAGGGGAATTTTCAATTAATTTAAACAGTGGACAAGGATTTTACTTGAGGTCTTGAACATCATAAGCAGTGTGATTTTGTTATATCTTTAGGTCTCATAGCCTTCTATTCTCATTATCTCTGAGTCGAGGGACAATTTTTGAGCTCACTTTATGACTAATTGGAGTTTGCTTATAGTCAAATTGATGTTAGTTAACTAGCACAAGTTGGCACAAATGAAACGAGTCTGTGTCCCTTAATAATCATCTCCTGAGTTTAAATTCATGATAGAATGAGAATGAAAAATATTTGTGTGAAAGACATCCTCCTATTTGAGTCAGATCGTACGTTGAGAGATTTATACTCTAAGCATTTAAAAAAAAAAAAAGATTGATGTTGGCTAAAATCAATGTTAGACTGGTTTTTTTATTAGTAAATCTTAATGTAATTAAAAAAAATTACAATAAAAGCCAAAACAATGCAACTTATAATTCAAATGTAATTGATGTTTATTATGGTAATAATAGTTTTCCTTTATAGAATATATTTATAAATAAATATGTCCGCATATATTTTTTAAATTAGAAGTTCAGAACACTGTTCATGACCTAAAAGAAACAAAAAACCCACTTTGTTTAGTTGTATATCTAGAAGAAAGACACATCAGAGAAAGCCACGAACAAACTCAACCCTCCAATGGAAGTCATGCTCTTCATTCTAAACCTACTTCGTCTAAATCCCAGCCAATGATCCCATCCGCTAAACATGGGCCAAGTCCAGACTTTATCATAGGCTCGGGTTATTACTTGACTCTTTTTATGAAGGACTCGAATATAAGTATACATGACCTATCAGCACATTATCTCACTTGCCAATCAAGGTTCATGACCCAAAAGAAAAAAAGGGATCAAGGTAAAAAAGGACTACAGGTATATATCACTTTATGAACTCAGAAGAGATATGTTTGAGAAGATATGAAGTATATAACCCCAAGAATTCACCTACGCTTGACCAGCAACGGGGATTATTTCAAGCATACCTAGTATTGCACTTCTGACGGTCCATTTCTTTTCAGACCATAAGCCAAGCTTACTGGGCAAAAATTTTAACAAAAACAAGGAGCAGATCTGATATACCATGCCAATAAAGCATGTATAGATCTAAAATGACTTACATGCCACAAATCCTTACATTCTAGCACCAAATCTACTGTGTCTTGATAATTAAGTAACTTACATAATACCCAGAGGGCAAAATTTTGAATATTCTATAGTATAGAGGCATGAGGCCTGTGACTCAACCTTGAATCATTATCATAAAAATGAGAATAAAATGAAAAATAAAAGCAAATGGAATGAAAAGAAAGTAATGTAAACATTAAGTATTGCTAAAAATAAAACTGTTTACTGCTTCACCACTAGAGGTATGCTTATTGATCCCTCAAAGCAGCAGAGGAGAATATATAAGAAAGATAATATGAGGAAGCCATGGTTGCCCTTTCCTATTCTGTATCCCTAAAGCTTTCGGTTGTCAGCCACAATTTCTTTTGGACAATGAAAACAACTTCATCCCCATCTTGATCAGGCTCAGAACTGAAATCAGCAGTTGCAACTATTTCCCAGTGCAAAGCTGGTAGGTACTTCTTTACAAATTCAATCATAGGTTGTTTATCATGGATGATTACGAAACCAGTCGGCCTAAGCATGCGATCCATCTCAAGTAACAGATCCTCTGGACTGCAATCCCTCTTTTCAAGGTCAGAAAAGACAGTCCATGCATGAAGTAAATCATAAGTCCGGGGGTAAGTTGAATATGCTTCACACCTGTTGAGATATATTCTCCAGTAAATGTTAGTCAAATCTAAACTTCAATTTGAATCTAATTAAACTAGCAATTGAGAAGTGCTAATGGAATAGAAATATAATTAAGAAAAACCAACAGACTCCAGCAAGCAAAATAAATCGAATCCTAGTAAATCATATTAGCAAGTTGTCTCCCCTATCATTTAAATGGGTCCGTCATAATCTTACATATGGTTATATAACTTAATTTAAGTATACATGACCCTTACAAAAATCGAAAAAGAAAACCTAAGGCACCAGCTTTTTTCTTTGGCCAAATCTAGCATACACTGTATAATAGATATGAATTGTTTTATAAAAATCAGGTATTAAATTTAAAACCAGACACTTCGTGGTTTGAAAGAAAATATATGACTCGTAGGTGTACTATGATGTCCAAAAAAAAGAAAAAGAAGAAGAAGCAACAAATATATATTTCAGGCAAACCAAGTTTCATACCAGTCATGAATAGAGCCTATGAGGCCTCTGTCGTATATAAGCTTAAGGGTGTTTGGTCCATCTTGAGGTACGACATTCATCACCCAAACATCCTTGTCTTTAAGGGCAGCTGCAAAAGACCCCATGTTTGCTTTCATATCCATCACATTCCTTATTGTGTTTGATGTGATCTTTGGGCTCAAGAGATTCCAGTACTTCTCAACTCTCCTTCGCCATAGTTCCTGATTACATGATAAAATTTAAGCCTGGTGTTATTATCTATTTGTATCATGTTAGAGAATCATGTCCAAGCTCAACGGAAAAACACATCTAACTAAGATTGATATCAAGAGGATAAACTGTGACTCTCAATTACCGTGTCCTTTTGAAACATTTCATTTGTATAGCCAAAGTCAGCTAGTCTAGGAGGAGGACTGGTCAATCTTGCAGGCCATGGAGCCAATCCACTGCCTTGGACTTTGTTGTCATCTGATAAAATCAACAAAAGTTTCAGTAGGTAAAGCTTTCATACTCACTATTCAGTGATCCAGTCAATAACCCAAGCTTTTAAAAAATAATTGTTTTATAGTTAATAAAAAACATCTAAGCTGATTTTAGCATCTTCGTATACAGGTTAAATGCACCTAATGCAACTGAAATGCTTCTATATCTAGCCAGTAACCTCAGATGGAATTTAATAATATACTTTAGTCGAAGTCGCTCATTGACAACCCAAAGCAGGTCAGGAATGGACGATATAGTACAAGAAGATTATCTGATGAGCCTTATAATAGCAGATTTAGCAGTGAAGATGCACAGGATGCTTGCCTGTACTAAAAATATTTTTCCTATTTTCCCTAAGACTAAGGTGAAAGAACAACCACTATTTCCTGTACGCACCAGTAAAAAGTGCAAATGTTATTAATCACCAAGCATGGCATAAAAGGAGCTATTTTCTCCTTCTTCCATTCTTAGTATAATCTGTTCAAAAGGAGAAGAGGGACTTTTATATCAATTCTATTCCAATTGCTTCACTTGCTTATCTTGGCTTCAATTGCCAAGTACATCGGGGCATGTATAGGTAGAACCACTCCTTTCTAGATACATGAATTACACTTTTTTAGATACATAAATCATATCATTCATGAACCTTAGTATTCTGAGTACACATAAATATTGAAAGTATTCTAAGTACACATAAATATTGAACCTCACTATTTAGGAAATGACAAATTGCATTTTTCAACATAATCAACTATGGTTATGGGTTGTATCTCCCTCTTCTTTCACAATTATCAATCATCACCTCTCCTGGTGGGTGTTACACTTGTTAATCACGAACATGATTCCAGGACAGGATGATATTCATATTTGATCCAAATAATCATTTAGTGATTAAAAGGAATTCTCATAAGCTAATGTCCCTCTGCCAAGTGGTAGTGCATGCAGACTGAGTCTCCAAGCAATTCAAATTTATTTGGTTCATTTTTTAAACCTTGAAAAATTCCTATAATCCATAGTACAAAATGCAACCCTATGACCAGAATGGCCCATAGAAATCACATAAATATACAATTGGCAAGATAATTTAGTATGAGAAGAACTTAATTTTTCTTTGTGATGTGCATGTAAATGGAATTTAGGACTTGTAATTAGGAATTGGGAGTGATTCAGGATTAATTTATCACCAATTTAGGATTTGTTTTTGGCCAATTGCAATTTACGATTTGATTAGGGGTGTTTAGCTCTAGGGCTATGTAATCCCATATTAGAGATTGTTTAGAATCCTAGTAACGGTATCTAGTTGCATTAGAATTTCTTCTTTTGGTTGTCTATATATAGGCTTAAAATCAGTCTTTCGTTTCTTCCTTTTTGTTCTTCATTCCTGTTCTGTATCACTGCTACACTGAAACTAATTGCAAAATACTTAAAAAAGAACTAAGATTTTTATTTGTTGGTTACCAAGATGAAATAGTCGCCAAAAATTGCAAAGAACATCAAATAACAGATGAGGAAATGGTACTCACGGGCAGAGTAAGGTGTAATGCAAGCTTCCATATTCACATTCCATATTGCGTCTGGGTCATCATCAGACTGGCAGAGAGGAGGGTGAGTACCAGGTTCTCTTTCCATATAGCAGTCATTTGTCAGAGGTTTCTGCCAGATGACAGTTTGGTTCCTTTTTGCAGCTATTCTCCAACACATGCGCCCCACAAGGGCACTCATTTCTCTCCATATCCTTAGATCCTCTTCATCTTGTGCATATGCTTCTGGAGACGAGTATGCAAAATAACCTCCTGGCCTGAGCAACCGGTCAAGCTCAAGAAGTAGTATGCCATCTCTTTGAAGCCAGTCAATTCTACACCGAGAACAGTGAGCAAGTTCAAAGGATCTACTTGGGTAGGGGAGTCTCTTAGTTCCTAGGACACCAAGATAGGCGGGAATTCCTCTTTCTAGGGCAAATTGGATTTGATTTTGATGCACATCATTGGGTGCCAAGGACATAGCAATGATATCAGATGAAAGGAGATATCCTCCAAAACTTGCAACACCACAGCCAACATCAAGCACTGTCCGCAAATTTCCTTCATTATTCAGTATGTTGTTTGAAAAATTGAGCATCTGGCAATACAAACTTGATGTAAGACATTGCTTTATGCATGAGATGTGAGTAAACCTAAGACATTGGAATGCATCAAACAATCAACAGATTCGACATCATCAATAAGGTATTAAAGACCACATGAATTGATTTCAGATATATGCTTGTTAACCTATTTACGTTTAGAAATAAGTGCATATTATATAATTCAGATAATTACTTGTATAAACACATAGAAACCCATAACCCAAGAGAAAGCATTTATGTTTTCACTCTTTCATATAGGCATTGCCAGTAAAGCCAGATGCAACCTTACATTAGCAATTGCTGCAATGTACTTATCAGCTCCATAGTGAAAATGAGTCCCACCTCCAGGGAATACTATCTTTTCACCTTTTACAACCATCCAGTTCTGGTCAGACTTCTCATGTGCAAGGTGAGTATGAGGTATATTTGCTTTCCACACCTCATCTCTGCTTTGTGGCCACTTAATAGGGACCTGCAACATCACAAAAACACAACAACATTTTGACACTGACAAAAATAAGCCAACTATCAATGAAAATGTATCGAACATTGTGTCAACTCTCAGATAATCTAACCTTATATCCTGGTGGAGGAGGAATCAAGCAGTTGAACCGCCTTTCTGAGGGAGGGCAATGTCGCTCATAGTGTTCCATCACAGACAGGTCCAGCTTCAATCTCATTTGATAGATAAGGTGTCTATCTAAGCAGGGAATCAACTCTGAATGACGATCATCACAAACCTTCAATATCAGAAGCATTGGAATGAGAACCTATTTATGAGAGTTCTTAGCCAGTTACATTTTATTAATCATTTTGGTTAATTACTGTTTAAATCACTTAGCAAAGAAGAATGATGATATTTTGAGAAGAAATATGATTAAGGTGCTTAAGTATAAACAGAAAATGAAATTTACAGGGAAACTCTTGGGCACGATATCTTCCTCTAAATCTCCCTGCCCAAAACTTGATGAAGAGTCATCTTGCTTGCTGACGGCATCATCATCTACACCCAGATATGATGACCCAAGTCGTTTTAATGATTTACTTCCATATTCAAGAGCAGATGTACCACTGCTTTCGGATCCATAATACACATATAGGAAGCCAAGAAAGATTGCCACAGCACAAACGGAAGCAACTAAATGCTTCTTTTGTGATCCATCAGATCTCCCCCTCGACATTTATTTGTTGAATATAATAAAATCAAATTTGCAACTTCCACCGTTTAATTATGTGCTATTTATGATGACAGCAATGATCTCGTTCCACTAGACATTCAGTGTCAAATTTATATTAGGAATTTCCCACTTAAAATATCAACCTCAAATTTTGAAATTGAATATCACAGTAAAGATTTAAAGAAGGCCTTGCAGATATGGCCAGCAGAACTAAGGAACAACCTGCAGAAAAGGAAGGCAGAAGATGTCAGCATAATCATTTCAGATATTCATTACTTTTTTGCAGGTTTGCATATAGTAGATCCCGAAAGGATAAAGACTGCTACCTTGAATGCAGACATTGTTATACTTTCCCGGCATGAAAAATTAATACTTATACCAATCTATAAGTGACAAGTCAATAGCGCAATCAGTGACCAAGGCAAGCATCTTTAGATGATAAATGGCTTTAAGGGGGAATTGAGAAAGAAAGAAAGAAAGAAAGAAAAGATCCTGGTACCAATCTATTGGTAACATGTTCAAAAGGCCTAGATCACCCAGATAAAGTGATCCTACAATCAATAGGTCCAAGCAGCCAGCAACAACTTTTCTCGCTCCCTCTCCTTACTGGCCGAGAAAATTTATTACACCACAAAAATTTACAAACTGATACTCTTGTCTAACCCAATCAATGGACTAGCATCTAGAAACCTAGAGTAGAGAGTACCAGAAGCAGGGGGACCAAAATGAAGTGTAACTAAAGCCATTGCAACATAAGAGCAGTAAATTGCAACTCCATTCAAAAGGTCGCACTCTTATTTTTCAGTCAAATTCTATGAACTTATACATTCCATTCCACAGGAGGGGAATAATAATTAAAGAATAGATAAATAAAGAACCTAATGATGACAACAGTGCTAACGAACCACAAAGCCATCCGGCAACTGCAATTAAGACCAAACCATTGAAAATGATAAAAGAAACCATGCAAACTAGAAAGAAGCGAAAAAAATGAAAGGATTTATTGCGAGATATAAACCCATAAGTAAACAACTCCTATCCAATTCTGAGCATCTCAATTGATTTATATCGAATAATAATTAACTTAATGATTATAACAAGTCATACAAATTATATGAGACTCCCAGATCTGGTGCAATGGAAAATAACATTAGCCTTAAAACGGATTAAACTTAATGATGATTCACCAATTGATAGATGAAATAAGATATGTCAAACTGTAATATTGGGTGCGTTGAATATCAATTGCAACCATTTCCAAGGTCACTAAAGTCTAAAACCATTGAATCAAACAAACCCACATTGCGAACCCATCCAGATCCAGCAAAAAATGGAAAACCAACATAGAAAGCGCAAAGACAGAACAAATAAAACAAAGCTTGAGAAAAAACCTTACTGGGTTCAGATCGAAATATAAGTGGGTATGATGACAGAAAGTTGATGACTTAGATTTGTATTAAAGCTCTGAGTGAGGAGGTTCCAAGACTGCAAGAATACAGAAGAATTAGAAGGAAGGAATAAAAGCCAGAGAGAGATCAGATCTCAGAGACAAAGTATGCTTTGAAATATTCTATTTTGGGCAGTGATACACAGGCGGAGGGGACTAGGCACTAAAACTAGGTACTCCCGCTTGTGTGTCACACTGTCGCTCATCGAGGTCGTTAATTTAAGGTGGTCTGTCCCTACGCTTTCATTGTCAACAAAGGGCGAAGCAAATTGACCTTGGATTAAGCTAAGATTCTTTTTTTCTTTTTCTGCATTACCATCACGATTCCATTCGATTAGTGGGTTAGTACTCAACAATTAGGGCTATCATCATTTCTAGCAGTCATTTTCATGGAAATTTCATGCTACGGTTGTCGCCCTTTACCTTTTCAAAAGAAGATTGAAGTTGAACAAAATAGATTTATTATTATAATAATAATTATTATTTCATTTTCACCGTTCACTAAATTTTTTTATTTTATCTTGATTTCACTGTCGATATTTCGTATGCATCTAATTTGGATGCAACTTGTGGTCTGGTAGTCGAAGTCATAAGAAATCGGAGGCTGTTTCGGGGCTTTGGGATTTTGTTTTTTTATTATAAAATATAAATTTATTGCACAAAATAAAATCTAACGACATTTAAATACTTTTAAAATTTTTTACATCAATCGTCAGATAAAAAGCATTTATAGTTTTCTTGTTAACTATGGTTGAATAAATGCTGAATTAATACCATATAGCCATCTTTGTAACAATAATTACTTTTATTTCCTTTACGTATCAAATATGTCAAATACTCAGCGTAAGTCTTAAATTTATAAAAAAGAGTAAATATTATATTAATCATTCACTATTTTTAATTTGGTTATTTATTAATGTTTAGTCTCTATTTGATTTTTCACTTATAAACTTAGTCTCAATTATGTGAATCCAAATTTTGGTAAAATGTGAGCCCTTGAATACAAATCTAACTATTTAATCTTTTTATAGAAGATTACATGAACTTATTAATTACCGTGTGCAATCCTAAATAACTTTTTTATCTTTGAATATAAGTCATTAAATTTTCATCGAATGACAAAGATTCTCTTACATGAGAATCTCCAATAAATTCGTTTATTGGAAAAAATTTGAATCACAATTATGTCGTTCACTAATTTTTACTCTAAATTTAGTTTCTTCCTTATAAGTCTAGTTTCAATTTTGTCATTTTCTATATTGAAATTAATATATTTAATCCATTATTCTCAATTAGATTTTGCCTAAATATTCTAATATTCATATAAGTAGCGGATCTAATTAAAATTAGACTTATAAGTAAGGGACCAAGTTGAGCTTTAAAATTAGGGAGGGATCAAATTGCAACTAAACTCAAAAGTAAATGATTAAATTGAAATTGTAAATTAATGATGAATCAAATTGAGACTAAATTCACAAATAAAGAACCAAAATGTAACACCACTCATAAATTCACGGTTAAATAGTTTAGTATTAGTGGGAAAGAAATTAAAAATTTATTTCATTAGATGTAAAAAAAAGATCATATAGTCAGGCATGAATAAACATTTAAAATAATCCTTAAGGAGAAATTTCCAAAATAATTAGAGAAGAGTAAAAATTAAATAAATTAATATAATTTTTGAATTTGAAACTAGTATAAGTGACTAAACTTTATTTTATACATCCCTTGGCACCTTAGTTCAAACCTCCCTTAGGCATATTTGAAATAATCCTAATTTTTTTTATAAAATTTGCTACATGTTCTACTTGTAAAATTATGTAATTATCCCCTAGTTTTATATTTCTATTTCTTTTTCTTTCTTTTCCTCTTCTTTCTCTATCTTCGTCACAGACATGCACCTATTCTCAAGCTTCAAGAAGCTCTTCCCTATCTCTTCCCATTTTTGTCCAAGATTGAGTGCGTTTGCCATTCACTTACTATCCTCTACCACCTCTAACATGTTTTGACCTATCTTCGACGTCCAATTTGGCCAAAAAATGAAAAGATTCATCCATGAAGTATAATATGCAATTCCGATGGAATTGGCACAAGTTGATGCATTTTTAAAATCAAAATTCCATAAGGCTTCAAGATCTTATGAGTATTTTGTCCTTTTCCTTCCATTCTTGGCCCTTAAATTTACAATTTCGACTTTAATTTTGAATTCCCTTAATTTTGTGACTTGGTGTTCATTAAGAAGAGAAACTGAATACAATTATAAAAGGATTCTTCAAATTGATTTTTACCTTTGCTTCATAACATCAAATTTGTTCTTTCCCCTTTATAATCCACAATCAATTTTTGAATTTGGAGTTTTGATTTTGAAACCTTTCTTTTCAAAGTATTAGTGGTGTAAAATCGAAATTAGACTTGATTTTGGTGAGATTTCTTTAAATTTAAGTTAGGGTTTGGGTTCTTTGATGAATTCTAAGTATTTCCCCTCTAACTCCCATATAAAATTTATAGGTTCTGGTCTCCAATTTAACACTCTTCTTAGTTGGACAAAATGTGTGATGGGGTGATGGAAGTTCAAAAATCTTAGACCAATTTTCTTCAATAATCACTACTAGAGGAAGAAATTAAGCAATTGGAAGTTGTCGTTTAAAAGAGTATGTTGATTTGTTAGTTTTTCCTAATTTCCTATAATTATCTTTGTTGTTTTAAAGACACAGGATGAAGGAAAACTCATATTGACAAACTAAATAACCCTAAGTAATTAATTTAGATAAATGATCAAATCTTGAATTATATTAGTATAATTTTCACTATCTTGATGATGATAGGCAACTCACAGTTAAGGAAAAAAAAAAATATTTTGGGTCATATATATAGGATTTAAAAAATGAAAATGGAAACAAATGAATAAACAATAAGTAAATAAATACAAAGAGTTGAGCGAAGGAAGTGAAATTTACTTGTGATATGGAAGGTGAAAGGTTAACATCCCATTTTGAGATCAAATAAACTTGATACGCAGTGATTGGACAAGAATTGCGTTAAGTGTTGGAAAGTTATTTGAATTAAGGAATAATTTCTAATATAAAAAGTTAAATGTGCACTATTTGTTATTATAGGACTATATGCATTGGCTTTGTGATCAAATAAGATAAGGTAAGAGATGTTAGGAATACTATTGTTGTGTGTGTTCTTTTTACGTGAGTAAATATTACTAATCATACCTATTTTCAGTGTCTTAAATTGTTTGTATGTGAAATATTTTTGTTTTATATGCTCTGGTTCCTTAGGTTCAAGTTTATTGAATCATTGTGTTAATTTTGACATTTATTTACACTCTTTAAAATTTGAGAAATTTTATTCTAATATTCCTTCGTATCTAAATGATCGTTTTGAATAATTTACATACTGTATGATATTCTAAGAACTTTTAGGATGATTCTATTATCATACAAATTTCTAGAAATCGAAACTTTGCTATATGGATATATTTTTTATTATGTATACTATCATGGAAAATATGTATTTTCTTGAAAATACATTCAATACAAAACCATGTAGCTAACAATAGTAGACGTTAGCCTTGGTGCATCATGATCTATTTTGAACCCCACTTAGTGGAGTGTTACTATCCCTGTGTGTGACAACCACTAGATGTAGATCTATTCTGACTGTTTGCGAGTTATATTGCTCGACTCCAATTGCTATATGCAGTGTGATTCTTAGCCTAGAGCTGGTGTTTATTATGGATTTTGATTTGTTCTGCGAGATATTTTCCATTTCAGTATCACACATTTTTAAAAATTATTATTTATGGATTTCAAATGCTTTTTAGTATGATTTGTTTTGCAAATTATTTCTGAATTTGCCTAAGCTTTACGAATTATATCATACAATTTATGATTTTCCTTTTAGAATATGTTTGGCATACGTAAGTTTGATGCATTTTGAACTACAAAATGATATAGTTGTGAAAAACTCTGGTAGTTTGCTTGTTCTCTCTTGGTATGACTAATGATATTTACTCACCGAGTGTGGTCCCTCATCTCTTCTCTCTTTAATTTTTTTCATAGAATTGTGTTAATTCCTGTTATCATTATGCGAATTAAAGATGACTTAAATATTATTAGTGAGTCCGACATTATTCGCGATGGCAAATAGTCATTTTTATTTAGTTGTTAAATGTTAAGAAAAATTTTCTTTGTACTATAGTAGCTCCATTGTCATAGGTAGATAGAGAGTTTAATTTGTGTAGCCTTGAGTTAGTTGTATGATATTGGAGAATTGAATTGGATATTGTTTATATTTTTTGTTAAATCAATATTTGGATCAGTTAGTTTGTCAAATTTGTTCAACTTACTGTTAACTCTTGATAATTCAATTATTTTGCCATGATTTTAGCGGTTAAGTATGATTTTCTTTTGGTTTTATGGAATAAAAATAGTGTTTTAACTTTAGTTACAATTAAGTTTAGTTAATAGGTTTAGTTTTTTTTTAGTAGTTTAAGTGTTAATTTTTGGTTAGATATTTAATAATTTGTAACTAATCAATTTCATATGTTTTTGTTAGGTTTTAACATAAAAAAACATAAGTCAAAGGTGTCTCAAAGCTTGACCAATGAAAACCTGGATGTAGGAGATGCAAAAATTGGTTTAAAGACCTTTTGTTAAATCTGGCACCATGACCAACCATTAGCTGGTCATGACTTAAAAGGAAAATTTTTGGACATAATGAACAGCTGGTCATGATGCCATATCAGAACTAAGCATAATGACTACATTTTTAAACCAAATTTTTGTTGGTTTATAAGGGGATTTTGAGGGTTTTGAAAGTAGGTAGCCATTCTAGGTCATTTTGGAGGTTAAAAGGGAAGGGGGCTAGATAAAGTCTCAAGGAGCTCCAAAGCTAGCTTGGGTTTGATTTTGAATGTTGATTTTTCCAGTATTCATGAGCTAAACTTGTTGATTTGGGATTATGATGAACCTTAGTATGTAATAGGACTTTTTTACTCTCTTTACTTGCAATTAATATAATGATTTGTTTACTCAGTCTTACTCTTAATGCTTCTAAGTGTGTGGAAACCATTAAATGATTTGGGTGACCTAAATGAACTTAGGA
Organism: Delonix regia; assembly: GCA_037074485.1. NCBI lineage: Eukaryota > Viridiplantae > Streptophyta > Magnoliopsida > Fabales > Fabaceae > Delonix > Delonix regia. The sequence goes on from CM073451.1 coordinate 36,368,350, forward strand.
AAGGAAATTTAGGGTTAGAACATGGATTAGGTAGGGTGAGTTCATGAAACTTGCAATGTTTAGTGCTTAGATTTGCTTATAGGATAGGAATATTCCTAACGGCCATGAATAGTCACATAATGACCCAATCTTCATTAAGTTTCTCAATCAATTGCATAAGGAATTATAAATTGGTATAAAGGGAATGCCTATTAGTAATTCAGAAAATGCTTAAAGGTAATCAAGAGTGTTAGACTAGCAAATTATACTATTAAGCACAATGTTAAAGAGGGTATCTTAGGTTTCTATGAAATGCTTGGGGAATCATAATCCTAAGTCTCTCACTTCTAAAATTAGTCTAGAGTGTTGTCCTTATTTATTATTTTTATGTTTTTAATAAGTTTTCCTTTAGTATATCTTTGGCTTGATTTATATTATGTAGCTAATTTTAATGCTTATCTATTATCTTATTGTCAAATTCTCGTGGGAATAATACTTTACTTATTATTATATTACTTGTATGATACATAAACTTGTGTGTATACTTTCGTGGTGTAACACTTATGGAGACAAGATTCACCTTGTTCTTTGTGCTAGCCTACTCAGCCATTTGGGACATAACACAAAATGTGTTTTACTCTTAAAATATAAGTTCAAACTAAAGACTATTAAACATAAAACCCAACCTAAAAATATCAATATTTTAAATTTGTAACATGGACGAGACAACATGGAAATAACTTTAAAATGTCATATATTACAAATTAAAGGACTTTATAAAACAAAAGCAATAACTATTCATGATGAAAACAAAAAGAGAGATAGTCCTGAACTTAATTTGTCAAATTTCTCTATGGTTTTAAACTTGAGAAGTAAATTCAAACTAAAGATTTTAAAAAGAAACATAAACTCTAAGCTAAAAATATTGATTATCATGTTATTAAGAAAGTAAACTTTAAAACAAATTAAAATATTTTATAAATCAAAGCAAAAGTGATTCACAAATGAAAACTAAAAGATACATAGATGTTTTTTACATCTTTCATAGAAAGATAGATATAAAAATATTTATTCATAATTGTCAAAATAAAAAAAAGAGAAAAAGAAAAAGAGAATAACAATAGATGAAGAAGAAAACATCACAAAAGGACTAAGACAACATAAGAGGATAGAAACTAAGACTTATTGCTCTCTTTAGAGATCTTAAGAGGGGGAATTTATAGTTTATTCAAAGAAAATTTCAAGAGGATAGAAATGAGTAATTAACCTAGATGGAATGCACAGTTAACTTGTTATATGTTTAAACTCAAACATTTCAAGTATTAGTAAGTATAACTAAATAATTTCTTAGTCATATAGTTTTAAAAAGTGATTACAAACAATTTCTACAAAAAATATGAAAATTGTTATCAATCTAATAGAAAATATAAGAGGGAATAAGAGAGAAAATTTAGAAGAGATATGGAAGGAGCATTCTCATTCACTAAAGTACTTTATATTTGGTATACGACGTTATTTATAGGTCTTTTATCATATAGAGAAACTTAATATACATAAATATAAATTAATTTACATAATGGTACAAAATAAATTATTTAGAGGTTATACGGTATATGAAATTGAAGAGTCACTATTTGGAGTTTATGAATATGCACACAATCAAATGATTTATAACAATCTTCTTTGAATGTCCTTTAACAAAAAATGTGCCTAATTATAACCTTATTAAGAAAAACTCAATGGGATAGAAACTTAGTGAGGGAAAAAGAGTACACAATATTTATGACACTTATTGTAAGCTACCTCGTTAAAAAAATTGTACCAAGGAAAACTTAGTGAGACAAAGCCTTTATTATGGAAAAAGATTACAGTGCACCTTTAGTCCCCTAATGACAACATTATTTAATGCCTTGAATTAGTGCATCCCTATACTGTCAACCAAATTTTTAAATGTCATTGTTGGTGATCTCTAAGTGAACAAATCTCCTAGATTACACATGCATGAATTTGTTGCACATTATTATTCTTTTAAAGATCACAAGTGACAATGAATTTGGATGAAATTTATTTTGTCATATCTCCTTTAACATACGCTCCTTTTTGTTGAGCTTACATGCTGCATTATCTTCACATAATATTGTCGGAAACTTTTTCTTAAAGGAAAACCAAACATCTTTTAGATATCTTGAATCATTGACATAAGCCTATCACACACTCAAATTGCCTAAGGTATTGTATTAATCAATTCAGCATGATATAAACAAGTAGTGGCTAAAATTTGTTTTCTAGAGCTTCATGACAAATGTATTGCCACATATAAAAAGTAACTTGTTAGGATTAAAATTTATGTATATTAGATAACTTTTTAGATTTGCATAGCTAGTTAGTTAAGATATAGAAGATTTGAATAAACTAAACCAATATCAACGATCCTTCAAATATATCAAAATAATGCTTAATTTCATTCCAATATCTTCATGTTGAAGAGTAACTGAATCTTGCTAAAACGTAAGAAACTGTTATATCTAGTAGTGCATTGTTAGCAAGAAACATTAGAGCCCTAATAGTACAAAGATATGGTATTCTAGGATCAGGAAGTTCTTTATTATCTTTTTGAGATTGGAATGAGTATTTATTTATAACAAGCAACCTCACAATCATTGAAGTACTCAATGGATGTGTTTCATCTATATAGAGTCACTTTGTAATTGAAGAAAACAAATTTCATATTTTAAATGCTCAATTTATAAGTTGAGATATAACTCTTTTTTTAAAGAAATTTTCATTTCAAATATTAATTTCCCTTGGAAATTCTTCTAGAAATTCCATTTATTAACAAGTAATGATAATTAATTGATTTCCAAGCCCTTTTAAAAATGCATGGGTAAATGAAATCATGTATGATTTACTTTTAAAACTTTTACTACTTGTATTTGCAAATACCTTTAATAAGTATATCAAAAGCTTGAATGTCGTAATAAGTAACTTTATCCACTACAAATCCCGTAATCAAATGCTAGGTTTTGTGAAAAACTTAATGATATATTATTCTTATTTCATTTTCGTGTAATACCATTTGAATCCCTTACATCTTCATGTGTTTGGATTGCAAGCCTAATGGACTTTCACATGTTAATATCATTGGATCCTTATACTTTGGGCAAGTATTTTTATATCATACTTCTTAATAATTTATAATCCTTACTGAATTCCATAATATTGTGCATTATATTATAATGTTGTTCAACAACTATTTTTTTTTTCCAAGTTTCATATATTTATATAATAATAACTTATTGAAATCTTTCTGCATTACTACTTTTAGGTATATGAATCTCTTCTATAGATTTAGTTATGTCAAGATCTCTTTAAGAGTACCTGCCTTGTGATTAGGCCATCTAAATTATATGCTCTTCTTCATTTCCAAAATTTTTGTTGGAATTGGTCCTCAATATATTTGGAGTATTGTAGCTAAGTAATTTCATCATCCCATTTTAGTTAACAAATGTGTTTGTCACATTATTTGCTATACTTTTCAATCAAGATTTTTCATGAACTTCTTTAATATCCACTTATAGTATATTGGGATTGCAAAATGCTAATAAATACAACATAATATTTTTCTTCAAATGTATATTTTCTCCTCTTAATTTTGAGATAATTATATAACCAAATGATAATGATCAAATAATACCATAAATATATCATCTTTGGAGATTCATTCTAACAATATTTTAACTTTAAATGAAGACCAATCTTTGTGCATTATGATGGACAAACGATTACCAATTTGCATATTTAAAAATTCTTAGATCCGTAATCTTTGGCATATAACAAAAGTTTTAGTCGGGAGACCTTTTAAATATGACTTGTTAGCATGATGTGTATAATATGTTCTCAAAATAAATAGAGTTTTGTTTTCATAAATAATGGTCTAGAAATAAATGGAGGCACTGAACAAGTACTCTATAGACCATAAAAGTTTAAAAACATGACAATTTAGACTTTTCAACAAGTATTCCAATAAAATTTTAATCATCAAATTTAAGATGTAACTTCACCAAAGTTTCCTAATTGTATAGTATGAAAATTGTGCACATGTATAATTTTGCAAACTTCATGTTGCAAGTTGATAGCAATGCTATAACTATTCTAAAGTTGCATCTATTTAAAATAGTTCAATCATTAATATTGAATGAATGAGCACATTTATCAATTGAATATATTCTATATATACAATAGATATAATAGCAATTTTGACTAGTGATGATCTAATAACCAATTTGCTCTGAGAACAAGTAATATAGGTGATTTCATCAAATGTAGAATCTTCGGGTTCTTTAGTAAAAATTTGTGTGAATTATCAATTTCTTTCATGTCATTAACTCGAGATAGCCTAATCAATCATGCAAGCATTTATGAACTTGAAGTTCACTTTCTTAGGTATTTTATCAAATTTGTATAATATCATTTTTATGAGAAGGTATATATCATTTTCAATATCATCATCAATGTTTTTCACCATGAATTATTACAAAATGAAGCTCTTAATAAATTTCATTTGAATCTGAATTGATACGAAATTTGTGTTGTACATGATAAAAATATTGCTCTTTAGGAGATTTATTTATCTCGTGATATTGCGCTTTTATTGAACTTCATGGATGAGAATTGTTAGATCATAAAAATCTATTTCAAACGTAATGATAATTTCTTCCATAATTTTTTACCAATAGACTAACACATGAGTAGATAAATCCCATTATCAAAACACAAAACTCATCATAATAAGATGATAGACCAAATGGAAGATTGTATGCCCTTATTGCCACAAAGACACATATTCTGTGTCATTATGAAACAAGTTAGGCTATTTTGGCCATCATCACAATTTACCTAGTAATCATCCATGGCGCCAGAATAAGAGAACATTTAATTATAAAGTTAAAAATGTGGTGGCACCTTCTCCTTTAATCGGTGATGAAGAACTTCAATAATTGGAAGTAATAAGCAATGTGATGTTTGATAAAGATCATAGGTGAATGTGTGACTCGGCTAATAATGCTTAGAATTGGAGAAAAATGTGTATTTTTTTTTCCAATTGCTCTATTGGAAAGCTCTTATACTCAAACTTAATCTTGATGTTATGCACATGTTACTTAAAGAATATACCAACCAAGTTCAATATACCTCCTAGAAATGATGATAGACTTGTGCCAAATTATGAGATTCAATCTTCTAAAAAAGTGGGCAGGCTAAAAGAGCTTATGAAGCTATAATTCTATTCGATTTAGAGTTCAATCAAGCTTGCTATGTACTTCAAAATTGTAAGGAAGTTTGTTCATTCATGAAGTTTGTTTACCACACTTGGAAATGTCTCTAATAACAATTTTATTCCTTACCCTATTTTAATGCAACTACTAAATTATATGAAATATAAGAAAGAGTTAGATACACATGTTTCTATGGTGAATGAGTTATTAGCATGGTTTTGTGCACATGTAGGTTCCCATGTTTTTAGTCCATTATTTTACCTAATCCAATAATCTATTCAATACCACATGTTACATATAGGGTTCAAAGTTATGTGCACGTGGCGAGCTACTGATGAGCTCATAAGTTTAGCTAATGGCCTTTTTAGATTGGTTCATTGCTATTCAACATTTGTGGTGAATATATTTAGTTTTACATAAAAGATCATACCTTGAGTAAGAGAACACAAAATAGTGGAATTCCTATGAGAAGTAATGATTCAGATGTTGGGAAAAAGTATTATGGTGTTTTAATAGACATATATGAGTTGGCTTATATCACAAATAGGAAAGTACGTGTTTTCAAATGTCATTGGTAGGATGTAGGGCATTTCGGAAGAGGATAAAATGTTGACAATTTTAGAATGACAATGGTGAACACTCGTTATTCATTGCAAAACAATGAGCTATTTATCTTGGCATCACAAGCAGAATAAGTTTTTCATTTAAATGATATTGTTGACTAAGACTAGCTAGTAGTTATCAAGACCAATCCTTGTAACCTATTTAACATGCACGTGGTGGATGATAATATTGTCAGTAATAAAGAGGAGGAGCTACTTAATGATGATGTATATCAGTAAAACGAATTTGAACTAAGTAAGGTTCACATTAGTGACATTGAAAATGACATCATGGCCTCCTTACATATGGTAGATGTTGAACTGAAAGAAATAAATTGTACAATTGAAGTTTATAGAACAAGTTGGCCACATATAACTAACATAATAGATGACTTCATTGATGACAATGATGAGGATGTGGTTAGTGATAAAGAAGACGAAGAAGACTTGCTTGATGATGATTATGCAAATGACATAGACACTAACGAATAGTAGCTAATTTTGTAGTAATTTATAAATCAACTTTTAGAATTAAAAAAAAAAGCATTTTTGCCTATTTAATATGTATTATTTAATTCTTTATGGTCAATTAAATATTTGAATTTATTATTTTTATTAAATTTGCAATTGTTGCAGGAAACGTTAGGTGTTGGACTTAATAGGGGAGGAGGACGAGATGTAAGAGGACTCACACATAGTAGTGGTTGAGGCAGATGTGACAACCAGGGTGAAGTCACATCACCCTAACCATCACAAGAACCCTAGATAGGTGGAGAATGAGAGCATATATATTCTCTACCACCCTCATGACTTGTTATTAAGCAAGAACTTGAGGCTTTTTCTCCTACATTGGCATCATGGAATTAGAGTAATGTAAGTATTTCTTCATGCATCTTGAATATGTAAGATAAAACAAGTTCTATGTATGAATGTTTTATTATACTTTTATCTCTAAATATCATAGCATCTTGTAACACTTTCAAGAAGACTAAAAGGAAGTATAAGAGTATTTCGATTGATATGAAAACTAAAAACGATGGAAATATCAAAATTGATGTTCCAAAAAAAATTGGTATAGCTATTAGAGAAAGGGCTTGAGACTTAGTCAGCTACTATGGGCGGGTAGGTGGTTCAAACAACTTTCTCGTTTAGAGATGGTGATTGGGATAAAATTTTTGTAAAGGATGGGGAAACACTATGATTGAAAGTTAAAGTAAATATTTAAATGCAAAAAGGCATTATAATATGTTTTGGGTATGTTTAGAAGTGTAACTATTTTTGTTTATTGTTTGTAAGATAAATTTGAAGCTATGGACAATCGATGAGAGATGGTGATGAAAAGTTTTTGTCTTAATATGATGCAGTGACTTTTCAGGAATTGGAAAGCCAGCTTGCACACATTGTACATGAAGTGCAAGACTAATGAAGAGAGAAAAGCTATTAGACCAATGTAGGTCATTGTTGAAGATTGGGATTAACTATGTCAATACTATGAATATGAAAAGTTCAAGGTATTTAGTTCTTCCCAAGTTAATCTAACATGTCTTCATTGACTTTAATGGAAAATGTTATTAATTTCATTGCAATCAATAAGTAATAGCAATAAAATAAATAGGTTTATGTCGCTTACAAAGCATACATGTAGGACTTGATCATTTGCAGAGGTGGATGAGTCAGTGGTTAGCATTGTACCTGGTTGTTTTTGCTTTATCTTTCTTTTACGATTTCTAAGTAATTTTTGTTCAAATAACAATATAGAGGGATCTCGTTACTAGAGAAATGACACCACTTGATTAAGTTTAGGAGTTGTGACACACCTGTTGGACTAAGGAAAACGAAGTTGTATGGTCTGATCCACAGTCACAAGAAGTCCATGTATCTTTTGTAAATCAATTGACTTTCATGCTACATTCAATTATTTCTAATAATTTATAGTTTTAATTATTCCAAAAATTGCAGCAGCAAATTCATGAGATCATAATTTGGCAACAATTTGAAGACACTAAGACATTATTGACTAGAGATGAGATCCTAGCTATTGTTTTAGGTTAGCGATCGAGATACGTGTATGTAAAAGGATATGGAAAGAAATCCCAAAAAAGACAAATTATGAACCAAGCTGAGGTAGATTCCCAGGTATCTTCTACAATCGAACAAGTACATGAGCAAATGTAGATTCAAATCGATAGGCAGCAAGAGGAAGACCATGCCAATATGCAGGTTGAGTTAGATAGACAACAGGAAAAAATGGAGAGAAAAATGCAAGAAGAATGCATACAGTTTCAAGAACAAATGCAAACCGAAATTTGTGCTCAAATGACTACCTTACAATAAATATATTTCATAGTTTTCTCTTTTTTTCTCATTTGGTGAGAAATAATAAGTGACTTTTTCAATCCATCAGGGACAAATATCTCCCATGAACAACTCTTCGAGTGGTCAAAATAGGCAAATGTGGTTGTTGATAAACTTGCAACAATATTATATAACACTAGTAAAGGTATTATCCCTACACCTTGTTTTTATTTGGCTACTAAATATATGTGTTAGTTTGAGAGCTATATACTATGAAACTATATATATATATATATATAATCTAGACACTTTATCCTTGCTTAAACAAAATGTCAAGTTATATTTTAGAGGGATATGTTTATAAGTTATTTGTATGTTTGTCCTGCTTTGGCATGCTAATGGCTATTTATCCACAAAATGTGTATAAGGTAATTAAGTATAGCACTAATAATGCAATGAAATTAATTTTTTTGTCTAAGCTTTATTTCATGTCAAGATGCCATAGCTATTATATGAGAATATTGTGCATACATCTATACTTGCATGTAAATAAGTTTTAGTTTGTTATTTACCATGTCAATATAAGAACTGGCTTCTTTTCGTGTTGAGCTGCGTCGAACAAGAGAATTAGTCATATAGAGGTTAAGAAGTGTTATGATGGTGTATCACAGTAGTCATTTTGAAGGACCTGCATATAAGAGTAAACCTAATGGAAGGAAAGTTAAAGACCTTTTGGTATTAAACATTTCCACATTTCGGAAGGATATGCCTTGTTTGTATGTCATGGTTTTGTAGGATATATGTCTTTAAGTTTTTGGTATGTTAAGTTCAGAGATTTTGGAGGCTACCTTCTAACAATTTATATGTCAAATTTGTACATCTTTAACACATATGTCTTAAAGTTGTTAGTATGTTAACTTTGTACAACAATGAAGGAATATGTTTACATAATTAAAATGATTTGAATATTGGAATTTTGTGTTCTTTACGTAGCATTCATGTTTGGGTAGGAAATAACAATTTTTATATGTCTTATTATTGGTTATATAGATAAAAAAATTCAAATATATGAAAATAATTTTAAAATGAATATTACTTTTAACGATGACTTAAATCGCTCCTAAAAAATATCAATGGCAACTAACTTTGTTGCCACTAAAGAAGCTTTAACAGCAATGCAATCACCCTCAGCACTAAATGGTCTTCCGTGGTGACGTATAAGTTTGCCACTAAACTTTTTCAGTGGCAACCATTACATTGACACTAAAAAGGCTTTCATGACTATAACATTATTGTCATCACTAAAAATTCTGTAGTGGTAACCCTTTCGTTGCCATTAAAGGTTTTTAGTGATGCATTGTTGCCATTAAAAGTCGACCTTCTATAGCAATAGTTGAAAATTTGCTCATATGATAACATTCAACAATGATGAAATTCGTTACTATAATTTTGCAGTGGTGACCGTTGATGTTGCTATATGTAACTTTTAGTAACGACTTATTTGTTGCCACTAAAGTTCAGTTATGGGATCTCATGTGGTAATGTTGCCGCTAAAACTTAATAGCAACAACTTATGGGCTTTTAGTGGCAACCTTTGTCATTTCCTGAAGCAATTTTTTATAATGAGCTTGTGATTTGAACATTCTATTTTAATATCATATACCTCATTTTCAATTTTTCTATAATAATTTCTTTTCCATCCTTTAAAAGGTATTGCATAAATATTAATAAATTTGACACACAATAGTTGTGTCATCATGCTTATATCAACATGTTGTGATAGCTTTTTGTACTCTTGTGAAATTTTATTAATGTTTTTCATTGTTCCACTTTTGGTAGAAAAATATGACAACTTGTCACTACATTGTCTTAAATAGTCAAATATTATGAAATTTCAACATTTTCTTTAAGAAATGTCTAAGTGTGATATATGGTATTTGACATCATTTACTTAAAACTTGTATCAAAATACAAATTCCTTCGTTCTTGTTTATTACATGTATATTTACTATATGGAATATACAAACAAAATCTATATGCCAATTTATTTTTGGAAATTAGGATATGGTAAAATAATAAATAGTGTCATAATACAATACATTATTCACTTAAGAGAATATGTAAACCAAACTTTCATTGTTAATTTCTTTTGATATATCTATATTAACAGTAAAGTCATTAGTAATCATTTTGATGAGACAAAATTGTCTCCATATTGCTCAACTTCTTTTAAACATATATTGTTGGGGATTTATATCGAGATGGCTGACGTTGAGGTGCTAGTGACGTTTTTCAAAAAGAACTATTTTCCCCTACACGAAGTTGCTAGAAGGTTATAACAAAGGTTTTCTAGAGATACAACGAAGCCTTGCAAATTCTTTGATCAGCAAACTTGAAGAACTCCTTAGATCTTTAACTCGAGTTTTTAGAACTATATTGATCAATTTTAATTTAATTGATCAATTTGGCACAAAAGCCTCTATTTATATAAATCAATGGGTACAACAAAGAGTCATGACTTTTTGTTTTAGATGTGTCTTTTGAATATCCATCATGATGACACATAAATATTCACATATTAATGTGTATTTTTAATGTCTTTTAATGTTTTAATGTTATTCAAGGAGGAAACCTTTCATATGTCTGCATTTATGTAGATGTTTAGAAGAAGGAACTGTTCTTTTATATACTAAACTAGATTTTGTGACCTTTTGGTTCAAACAAATAACCACATTAGTCTAAACAATTTATTTGATCAAGATAAATAATCTTGTTTACATATGAACCTTAATTCTGTTCAAACATGTGTGAATTACACTAAGTAATCCACATAATTATAAGCTCATTAAGTTTGAAATCTAATTTTCTCAACATATATGATATTATAAATTGAATAAAAATAAAATAACTTACAATAAATAACAAAACATACACTATTTGCTTAATACAAGTTTCATAAGTATGCAACTGATGTGTCCATTTTTTTTTCAAATGTTATATACAAATATTTATTATAGGTAGACAACAAGTTGCAATCAACATTCTCTTTTATGGTCATAAAAATTTCTTGCATTTAAATAATTATTAATGAAGGAATAATAACATGAATAATTAACATAAGCAAGATAAAATTCTCATGGGTTACATAAATTGCCATAATTAGACTAATTGCAATAGCAACATGTCCATTCAACCTTTAGTAGCCTTTTAGACTTCAAAATCACTTTTGGCCTTTTTATATGACTTCAAGTCATATTGTAAATTGTAACCAGTGACCATAAAAATAATTTTATGTTATTTTAATATCCATAGTGGGTCATTATTATCTTGAAGACTCATTTAACTTATGGATCATAAGTGGTCAATAATTTGCCCATAAACATGTTGAAATTTAGAGTTTTTATACTACTTGGTTGCATGAATCACATAACCTTTGGGGCTATAGCAAAAAGAATTTTATAGCCACTTAATTTCCTTTCAATTCATCAAAACATGACACACAATTATTTATGAACAATATATTCATTTGATGATAGAGTTGTTGACTATAAAATAATAGACAATGGTGTCGTTTCTAGCCATCCAATCATGTGCAACCTTTTGATTTTCAAGCTGTTTTCTAATATCAAATTGATAAGCATATAAATATAAATAAATTTTGAATTAACATATAATATAAAATAAGAACAAAAGTTCCTACTTTATTGTGATGGCAAAATTTTTTTTTAAAATTAATGTTACACAAGTATGATTTTTAATAATTTGCCAACCATAAAAAAAAATATAAGAGAAGTTATTTTAGATGAAAATAAATAAATAATATTTCTCTAGAATTGAAGAAGGAAGAAAACACATTTGAGGTAAGGATAAGATTTACATGATAATGAGATATTCAAAGAAGAGATTCAATAAGTATTAAATATAAATGTAGATGAAATTTTATGAGTTAACAGTACAAATAAGTATTTGAGCTTTATCATGTGCATTTCTAACACCTATAACTGAACCTCAGAGTATACAAACCTAGTATTTTCAAACAAAACAAAAATCAATCTAATAATACCAAGTATTCCCAAATGAATTATTAAAACACCATCATAAATTTATTTTCTCCTTATTTACCCTCCATTTTGCGTCTTTTAGCAACCATACTTGCTAAAAATTGCTCTCTCCATCATCCTTCAATTTTGCCCACCGTTCAATGTTGTCAGGAGGTCACTAGCTACATTGCAGCTCCGTTGGCCTAAAAACATCCCGTTGTGGTGAAGACTTGGCCGGAAAACACAACTTTTCCAGTGAGTCAAGAGTTATACAATTTTCAGCTCAAAATTCATCAAATTAGGTGCATTTTTCTTCGTTTTAGCTTAGGACTTCAATTCCTTAGTGATTTTCAGCCATCTCTTTTTCATTTCCACTTATCAATTTCACTCAATCAGCGCAAAAATCAAAAAAACCCTAATTTTGGTAATGTTCATCCGCGAAATTCACTGTTCATATGAGAAAGTGAAGAAATTGAGCTCAATTTGGTGTAATCCCATCGAATTGAGTTGGGGTTTCATCTCCTTGGTGATTTTTACACCTCTCTCCCCTAGAATCACTAATCAATTGTGAGTTTTAGCTTTCGAATTGAAAAACCCCAAATTTTTTGTGTATGTGTAATCTTGTAAGGAGGTGAAATTTGAATTTTTTGGCTTCTCAAATATTATTATGCATTTAGAAAGTGGTTTAAGATTATTGGAAGTTTTATTTTGAATTATAAATTGAATTGTTAGTTTTCCTTATTTTTCCTAGATTTTTTGTAGAGAAAAAGAGAGAAAATTTAAATGGGAGACCTTATGTGGCTTGATTAAGTAAACTTGAATGATTATGTAAGTCTAATGAAGGATTTTGGAATTTAGTTAAATAATTTCTAAGGTGACATTGGTGTTGATAATGGGTTATTAGAATTTAAATAAGTGCATAATGAAGTATACCAGATAGAATTAAAAGCCATAAGCATTTTTTCGAATTTTATCGATGAATTTGGGCCAAAAATTAAGTTTCTCAAGATATTGAAGGAAAGAGAGACAAGTGGAATTGAAGGAATTATAGGAAACTCTATTTGGAAATTTGAGTGTTTTTTTCTAACAGTGAAAACTCATATTATGTGTTAAAAGTAAATGAATGACTAGATAAAATAGTTAGGAAGGAAGATTTTATTCATTCATGGATATTGAAGGTTAAGAGCATTTTATTGAATGTTATAGGTTGCTAGGACATATATCAACATGGGGATTGTAGATAGGTTTGGGAAGAGGTTGGTATAATCATATTTAGGTGAGTAGATATTACTAACTATACTTTTTTCTTTTGTATTTTAAAATTTTCCCTTTGTAAATTAGTATTTTTATACGCTCTAGTGCCTTGGGAACAAGCTTCATAAGATAGACTATTTCTTCTTGAGAATTATTCTGATTTCTTCATAATTCAATCAAATTTTATTATAAAATTTCATTTACAACCGTATTAAATTCTATATAATGATTATAATTACTGTTTGATTTTTGAAACCTTTTGATGAAGGTGAATTGTGTTTCATTCTTAGAATATTTAGAATAAACTAGTTATACTGAATGATGTTGTTTGTTATTTGATTTTTTGGAAATTTGAAGTTTTACTATTTGAGTATATTAGTAATGATTTCATGGTTATGAATGAAGTTGTTTTCTGAAAATTTTATCTCATATAGAACCTTGTAACTAATGACAGTAGGCATTGGCCATGGTACTCCATGAACTCTATCACTGTGTTGAGGCTTTGACGTCGTGCACTGATTGTTTGTGAGTCCATTTGCTCACTACTGATCACTGAACTGTATTATTATTGCTAGCAATAGCTAGCATATAATTATTGTGTTTACTGTTTAGTTCTGTGGGATGTCTTTCCACTATGGTGTTTTGATAACTTAGGGTTTATAAATGTTTATCAATATTTTTTATTTTTGTAAAATGTCTTTGCCTAATATAAAGCATGAAATTTTTATTAGATGCTTCATGTTTTATTTGATTTCAACAAAGATAGTGCTTAGGTCATTATATGATTTAAAGGTAGTAATAAAATGATTGTGAAATATTCTATTATCCTCGTCTGTTTCCCACTTGGTATAGTTATAGATATTTACTCACTCAGTGGTTATCACTCATCCTTATTTCTCTATACTCATTTCAGATAGTAGTGCTGAGTTTAGACCCTCTTCCACCACGTAGTGTCATGATAGAATTCTTTTAATCTGAGGGAAAAATAATCTTTTGTTAAAATTAATGCATATATTGAACTTTAGTGGATCCATATGTCATAGGTAGGGTTTTATGTGTTTCATATATGTACTGAACTATTTGATTGAGAATTTTTGTGAGAGCAAAGCTCTATGTAAACTTTGATGTACTTGTCTGTCTATAGAAATTTCATAAAGTCTATATTTTAGGGAGACTCTACTAAAATTTTCACATAAAAGACATGCAAAGAAATGAGTTAACTATCTTCAATCATTATAAATTGTATATATTAACCATCTGATGTGGTTAGATATGTCTTACTATTGATTCATGGAGGTACTACATGCTTCACCATTTTGCCGCTTACATCTCTAGTTTGGGGTGTGACATGATGCATGATCATATATTAAGAAAAAAAGGATCATAAAAAAAATCTTTGCCAACATGTATAATAGATAGTATTTATAAAACTAAATACTAAAATGAATTCAATTATTATAAGATCATTTTAACAATTTTAATAAAATAGTAGAGGTAAAGAGATTATTTCAATTCAAATGAGAAATGAGCAAATTTGATTATAATTGAAAACTTAGAGCAAAATCGTGCTAATAATGTGTTATAAAATTAATAAAAAAATATAGGAAGGAATAAGAGAAAAAATTGATAATAAAATTGGGAGGAGCATTCTCATTTGCTTAAGTATTTCATATTTGGTTCGTGACTCTATTTATAGGTCTTTAATCATAAAGAAAAATTTAATGTACATAAACATAAATGAATTTATATAATGGTACAATATAATTAATTTGAGGGTTATAGGTAAGGACGAATTCAGAATTTGGTTCTAAGGGGGATAAAAGTCTTTGGATTAAATATTTGAACCAAGAAAAACTAATTTTTACAATGCAAGTGGGATGAGTTTTTATAAATTAAAAGATTAAAATAAAAATATAAAATAAAATAACATATAAAATTTTAAATTTTAAAAATTTAAAGAATGATGACTGCCCCTTCACACCCCTCTTGAATCTATCCCTAGTTATAAGATATATAAATCTTAAGAGTCAGTCTTTTAGAGTTTGTGAACATCTGTCATAATTAAATAATTTATAATCAAAAGTAATATTGCAAAGTAAGTAATTGTTGAAGATCTAGATGCAAATTAAGTAAATCTCTCATCGTTACGTTATACTCGGTGACGTGGCATGTTTTGATTTTAATATAATCATATAAAAATTTGAGCGTACATTCAAAAGGTAATATCTATGTTGGACAAGTTTTGGGAGGCAATTTTCTTGTTACGGTACAAATAATAATAGGATCGGCAAATCGCTATCTTGAATAACCTTTGGGATTTTCAAGTTGTCCAATATTCCCTCGACAAATAAGCGCAAGATTAACGCAGTGCTAAAATAATGAACTTAATTTACACAATTACTTCATCATTTTTGTGGTCTTGAAGATGTGACAACGTGTGGTTTAGCATACACTTCAAGGGTAATGAGTGAACAAGTCGGGTGGGTTCGATTTGCGTAAGATTCAAGATCTGGTTTAAAATTTGGGTCTACTTTTAAAGATTTGAGATTGAGTCTCCTCCTTCAAAATTTTTAATTTTTAATTTACAAAAAAAGTGTTATAAATAAAAGCAATATTTTAAAGAGAAAACAAAAAGTTTAAGATTTGAAATATATTGAAAATAGAATGAAAAATAATTAAGATTTGAAAATAATTCATTTTTTAAAAATTTATCATAAATAAAATCTATTTTAAATAAAATAAAAATAAATTATTAAAAATAATACATAAAATAAAAATAATACTAGGTTAGATAATATGCAAACATAACAATAAAAAATACAGTTTTTTTTTTGTTATTTTATCTTGGCCAACTTAACCAGATATAACTGAGTTTATTGATTTAGCGTTTACCTCGACAGTACAATGTGATTTAATTAATTTGTCGCATGTATGATACCACAAGTCCATGTAAATAAAATTTTGAGATTTTTGTTTGAAATTCCTGCCCGAATACTTGGGACAGTCCTAACTGATACTAGATTTTAGCTTCCTGGTCAATCTGCAAACGTGGGATTGAAGCAAATTTGCAATTTATCCTCTAAAGGCATGGATACACGTCGTTGAAGTTCGTAAATTTAGTATGTTGTTCATTGGATTGCGGGTCTATATTAGATTTTACTTTGATCTTTGTATTCTGGTTTAGTACTTAGGGTTTCATTTTTACTTTTGTATATATCCATTGTTTGGAATTACTAGTTATCTAAGGTGGAAGATTAATTTTCTCTATGAAATAAAATTTTAAATGTGCCATGCATGTTTTGATCTCTTCCCAAAAAAAAAAGAAAAAAGAAAATATATTGAAGGATAAAACAGAGCCGAATATTTAACCTTTTTTTTTTTTGAAAAAGGAATCGAGAATATCATTCTTTAAATGGCTAAAATACACTTTTGTTTCGATCAGTCTCAAAAGTTTAATTTAGTATATGGTTAAGTATTTAATATTATATTCTTTAATTTTTAACGGATCTCTCCCATGTGACTGAATGAATTGAATGAAGTTTTTACATATGTTTTGAAAATATATTCTATTTTAGCTTTTAATTATATTATCATGACTATATATGCCATATATTATTTACAAGCGCTAAGCAAATTTCATGAATTGCAAAATAGTAATATTTTCAAGTTAATTTGACAAATGACTTAAAATATTGTATATTCTCGCGGTTAAATACACATGTATTTAAAGAGAAAGAATGATATAAAAAGAATAAAAATGCATACATAGAGTGAACTTTTCTTTTTCTCATTCTATGTTTGCTCTGACTGACCCTGAATATACTGTGCATTAATTTATCTCTAAAAAAGTTTCATTCTCAACTTAAAATGAAAATTTCATTCTCAAATGTACGATTTACTTGGTATGTTTACTTATGTGTACATGTACTGCAGAAGAGTGCGACTCGAGTGACTGGGATTGAAGTCTGTAACGATGTGCGAGTGAATGTATATATTTTTCTTTGCCACCATTTCGAATTAATGCAGATTTAGGAGATTGTACGTGGAGATTCGAAGATGTTTCAGCCGAACACAAGCTAAGGTCTAAGAAACATGAGACTATCAAAGAGAGAGAGAGAGAGAGAGAGAGAGGGGGAGATGTATATATTGGAAAAGAAGTTCTTGTCGAAGAGTGAAGGAGGGCTTGGTTTTTGAAACTTATTATTTTATTATTCGGGAGGGAAGAAATGGAAGGAAAGGGGAGGTTTGATTAAAACTTTTTTGTTTATTTCGGAATTTTTAAATTTATGAGGAGAGGAAAGGGAACGGCATATTTTAACTAATCTTTCAAAGTCTTTAAACTTAAAACCTCCCTCTTTTATAATTTTTATAGTTTTTTTTTTGTTTCTTGAACAAAAGAATCTTAAATTACTATGCATGTTAGATGTTGTTCTCTTCCTTTCTCGTCTCTTTCCTTTTCTTCGGATTCCATCTCCAATCAACTTCCAAATTAACATAATCTTAAAGTGTATTTAGGACTAAAAAAAGGGGAAGAAAACCAAAGAAAAAAAGAGAAGAGAATGAATTGCCAAATGACAATTTTCATTCCCCTTATTTAAAATAACTTCCTCCTCTAATTTTTTTTTTTTTTTGTAGAGAAAACTTCACATTACAGAGAATATAAAAAGACTACTTTCAAGGATTTTAAAGAATTCAGAATCTGCTATTCTTCCCTCCCAACCTCTTCAATTTTCCCTTTCCTCTCCATTTTCCCTCTCGCATACAACCCCTTAAAGACATTCAATTCGGCTCTACTAGCCAAACAAGGATTTAGCACTGCAAAATCCCAATTCAATCATTGCATAGCCAGATATTTTCCCCAAAATTCTCTTTGGCCAGGATGCATTAGAGATATAATCTTCATTAGCAACTAGCTTATGATACCATAGATATAAAGAAACAATTTTTCATGTCTCGCGTCTGAAAAATTGAATCAAGTGTGGCATTTGGCAAAGTCAGTACTGTGTGCTTACCGTTTTTATTGTGCAAGATATAATGGAAGCTTCATCGAGAGTGCTTTACATGCACTGTAAAGGCAAGTGATGATGACTGCTACAAAATTTGGACCAAAATAAATGAGAAAAGGGTTGGGGAAGGAGTCTCGGGACCTTCCTCAAATATGGTAGAAATTTTACTTAATATTCCTTGTATCTTAAAAAATATTAATACACAAAAAATTGGATAAAAGACTTGAGGCCGATTAAGAATATTAAAAAAAGAAAAAAAAAGCTGCATAAAAAATGCAAATTATTTTAAATTCCTCGCATGTCACTTACATGATGTGCAAAACAGTATCTGCAAACGTTTATTAATATTGGTTTATCTTTTGTATAAGTTAGGGTTACGGCCATGGGTATATCTTCATAATTAAATCAAATGAAATTTTCAGAAGTTACAAAATGAAAGCTTGTCAATTGATACGACCCCACATGGCAATTATATGAAACATAGAGTTATAGTGACATCCTAATTCCTATTATTCTATATATAATAGATGGCCCTCTAGTCCTCTACTAATTTGCTACAGTAACCCCACTTAAAAAGTTTATATGCTTTCATAAATTCTTTTATTCTTTAGCATATATTTTAAAGAGTGTGGAAGTATCTTGACACATTTGGTGCAAGTTGAACTATAATATAATATACTTAAACTCGAAACATTATTCGATGCAGACAATATGAAATCATCATAAATATCTTTTTTTCATTTCAATAAATTGAAAGTGTAATATCGTCTTTTTTTTTATTCAAACCAGTAATATATGTTTATGTAAGTTCACTTTTATATATTTTGATTAAAAAAATGTATACAAGTTCAGCGCAAGATTTTCGTAAAAGAATTATGAAATATATAGAACTAATAATGATGTAAAATAGTTGTATGACTTTGATAATTTCTTTGCCAAAATTATTAAGGATTAAAATACCATCTTCTATACATGACGAAATCATCATTATGCTGTCATTATAGAGAAATTTATATATCCATCTAATACGTGACAACGTGATTTTTAAGTAAACTTTTTCTATTATTTCAACTCTATCAATGTATCGCTGACGAAAGAACGTAATTTGCGGCAGCTAATTTTAAATCAGATTCTAAAGTTTTTATTTTATTTTATTTTATTTTAACTTATTCCAATTTTCATATGTTTAATTTGGAGATCAGATATTAATTCACATAGAAAGCCCCTTTCAACATATTCAAATAAGGGATTTGAACAACCAACTGTAGATTATATTATATATCTGACGTATATGGTAGATATTCTGACATAAATATTTTGCTTTATATGGGTCAAACCAAAATGTCATTAAATGCATGGGTACAAAAATAGTGTCTCATCAATCGGGCATTTGCACATATAAGGATGTGTGTGTATATTGTCCTTTAATTTGGTTAAACTATTTTTTAATTCCCATAATTTTACTAATTTTTTTCACCAAATACTGTAGGATATCAAATTCAAACCACGCAAATGTTATGCCAAAATACTCTTTCACGCACACCTGTTTTTGATGTAGGAAAATTTTAGTTCCACCGAGGTACTCTCAAGCACGATAAAAAGCCACCACGCAAGAAATTACTACACACATGCATGTATGTTATTAAATTTCTATTAACATGGTTGGCTATACTATCAAACTATAACGATATGTATGATTTAAGCTAATTAATCTAAATCACAAAACTTGAGTTTCATAATATGCCGCCCGCATATATGACTAAAAACTTCATTGTCTACTAATTCATTTATTTATATAAATTATGAATGTTTAATCTGTGAAGATGACATACATATAATTAGTCACACCAAGAGAATTTAATATTATATAATAAAACTTCAACAGTAAGAATTAAATTAAAAAAATTAAATGGTAAACATGAAATCAAAATTAAATAATAATATAACAACTAAAAGAATAAGTGAATCATATTTTTAACTACCTGAGAAAATTTTCCTTTGACGTTAGTGTTTTAAATCATTCCGGGGGTGTATGAGAATATTTAGTGTATTGCTAGTACTATTATACCCAGTTTCACAGTCCTTTACCAAAAGAAAGAAAATTAAATTACTAGGAAGGGGTCCTTACACGCAAACTCTTAACACCCGTTGAAGAAGAAGAGGGTTTAGATTGTCTGCAGTATCTGTCTTTATTTTATATCATTTTTACCGTTAGATTTAATTTCAGTCAGATCAATATATCATATTATTCGTTAAATTTAAACTGCTCCCTCACTTAATTGCGGACAATCTGTGCCCGAAGAAGATAATCAGAACTTCAGAAGCCAGAGATAGAGATCGAGAGAGAGGATATGAGAAACACAAACTTCAAGAACCTGACTACAGCAGGTCACGCCATGAAATGCATTGTCTAGTCTTTCTTTTCTGCTTTCTGTAAATATTTATTCATCTCACTTTCGTCACTCGCATTTTTTTCTCTTTTATAATATGTTCAAATGTTATTAATTCATGTTCATTTGAGTTTTTCTTTTGGTGGTATAAAATGATTCAGTATATATAACTTCAAATGCCTCGTATATCCTTTAAATCCCTTACATCAACAACCCCCCCCCCCCCCCCCCCTTCAATTAAGGAATTCAAATTGATGACACAGATCTTCTGAATTCTTGCCATAGCGCTCAAAATATATAGTTGAAACAAAATAAAGAATACATAACAAGGAATTGCATGTAGTACACCATTTTAAAAGAAGTCATGCATGGATGGAACATGATCTGCAAATCTGTCCCTCCGCCATGAATGGTCCTGTCCACCTCTAAGTTCATTCATATATGACAAAACATAAATTACAAATTTTTAATTATTTTATATCAGATTTTTAATAAAAATACAATATGTGAATTTTCTAATAATTTTTTAAATTTTTAATTTTTTTCTCAATTGATATGTCTTTATCAAATATCTTAACTATAAACACAGGAATTTTACCGTCTTGTCTCATTGCAAACTGGACTGCGAGATAGGCCACAGCCCTCTAAGCTACTGCGTATATGATTAATCTTCTACCACTGCTACTTCTCGAACTTTGTATATCTTAGAATTACATTCCATAAATATAGCACATTAATTTGCTCCATTTTGCTGTAACCTTTCAATGCACAATGAACTCTAAGCAACGAAGTTTGATTTAATATTGAGGTGGTCAAAACATTAATTTTGCATAAGCAAAATATATTTGAAAGTAGACAATGGAAAGGAACATAAAAAACACTTAAGTAAACTATAATTTTAGAATAAGTACGACAAAAGGTACAGTACTACCTTATATAGCCACAACTACCATAGAAGCAACCCAAAATGGAGAGACACATGAATACACAGACACTGTGACACACACTTATATAGGATACAACATGATATAATGCGTATAAATCTCACAATACAACAAAATACAATGTGTTTAATTAGGTGCAATTTGAAGCCCTGTCTCGCATATTATACGAATATCACGATAATTTTCGAGAGTGTCCATGGCACTTAATTTATAGAATATATATAACAAACAATAGGCTTGTGAAGATCGACTTATTATAATGAGACTATTATATAAAATACATAAAAATATATATAAGATGTGATAAATATTCCTTACTGACTTGTAGTAGTTGATGATGGTGGCAATGCAGGTGGAGGCTGCTGGGGACGCTTGCGCTTCTTCTTCTGGTAGCTGATTCCTCTGGCTTTGGCTTGAGAATCACGCACTTCTCGAAGATACAGCCTTACGGCTCGAGCACCGAAAGGGTTCGCCTCTGGCTTTCCTCCGTTCTCCTCGAAGGCGGCCCTGAGGCGGCCGATGAGGGCGTCGAGGCTTCCCCATGCTTGACGAAGAGGACAAGGGCAAGGTGCAGGAGGGTTTGGGTGGCCAAAGAAGGGACACACCTGGTTGTGAACCTTGGTTTTCCCGAACTGGTCGAGGTATCGGAGGAATTCTAGGACATGGGCCCCGCTGCATCGGGACAGCGAGAGCGGCGGCCGGTGGTTGTGGAGGTACTGGCCGAAGGTGTTCCAGTCTCGGCGCTTCTGGTTCTCGTAGCGGCTGAGAGTGGTGGATGTGGGTGAAGATGAGGATGAGGATGTGGGATTTGAGCTTGTGTTTGACGATGGGATGTTCAATTCTTGAAGGGGGTCCATGGTTTTTGTGGAATCTGATTACTTCGGGGGTGGGTGAGGATGGAAGAGAAGCTTAGGTTCTGGAGAGATCAAAGCGAAGAATATTACTTTGATTTTGATCTGATTTCAGCACAGGGATTCAACTATATGCTTCATGAGTAAGAGAGAGCGAGGTGGACGATTGTGCGAACAATTGTGGGGACGATGTTATAGCTAGGACGAAGGGTAAAAGAACAGTATAGAAGGACATTATACTCTTTTCCTTTCAGGGTTTCCTTCATCACTTGGCTTTTGATAAATCCTAGAATACTTGAAAGGGCTGTGATACGTTGGATGCTTTTGGTAACCCTGTTTTCCAAAAATAATCCTTTTTGGGAGAGGCGGTGATGGTTACATTATTCATAAATCATAATATTATCACTTAAAAGTGAGATTTATGATGTAAAATTTAGGATTTACCTTGTCATCTATGAATTACAGTTGCAAATGGTTTTGTAACATGAAATTTGAAGTAATTTTGTTACATTAAAGTTATATATTTTAGGGGAAAAAAAACACTTTGGTCTAAATTATATATGTCTCAACTATTCAGTTCTTAAAATATAAAAAAGCGAGAATGTATATATTTGTCTTTTTGTTTTAATTAATTAGGAACTAACAAGTGGCGGATGAAAATTTTTCCGAAATTGAAACATCTACCTTTATTTATGAGATCCATGGCGCTCAAATAATTGAAACATGCATTTTTTAGAATCTAAAAAATAATTTCCTTTTAATATTATTATCCATTGCTTTTTATTTAATTAAACTTATAAATTAGATGAGGTGATTGACGTACTGTTGAAAGAAAATTGCAACTACACAATATTGAAGTTGTTTATTTCAGAGGAATCCGAATCGTCGATTGTGCTACAAGAAATGCTTTGATTGTTTACAACAATGATTTAGAGGCGATCCCTGATATATCCCATCCATCAAAAACTACATTTATTACGGATAAGCTTCTTGTCTTATAGTCTGAACTTGTTAAACAAAATTCAAAGAGCGCTATTACTTTAAAATTATAAACTTTATTGTTTTCTTTTTTCTTTTTTAATGATTAAGTATGATTCATGGATGATCTGATAGACAATGTTGCTAGATTTTTGTTTTTGGTTTCCGGAAGATGGGAAGCAATGAAGTTCCTATGATCTTCATGTATGATCCTGCAGGCTGAAAGAGAGAAAGAGGAAGGAGAAACTGAGAAGGAAGGAAGGTAGGAAGGTGTGGTTTGGCGACTACAGGGTTTTTTGTGGAAATGGGAAAATGGGAAATAATTTGACAGTGAAGGATGATTGATGCAGACAGGATAAAGGTAAGAATGGGGGTAAAAAAGAAATAAGCGAATAAACATGATTTTGTTTCTTCTGCCTTTTGTATTGATTGACAACACCTTTCTTGAAATGACCTCCTTGCCCTTTCCTGTCTCCATGGACCAACTTTGCTTAAAGGATGGGATTATCACTCATTAGGGTTAGCATCATTCAACAATGGGTACTTTTCGGCAAGTGCTAATCCCCAGAGATCTGTGTGCAGATTATAATGATTTCAATGATGAAATCATTGACTCCAAGGGGCTTCAATTAAACAAAATCATCTATTTATTGAGATCAAAGGAAAATTGCGGGTATCTTATAAGAATATATAGCGTTATCACTAATTTTAAAAGTAAAATAAAAGATGTATTATACTAGTAATAATAAGGAATACACTTCTATATTTAAATATGCACACACATTATTTGAGTCTAGGCTTTATACATGTGTCTATATATATATATATATATATATATGTTAAAGAGAAAAATATATTTTTGAGATCTTTTACTTAATATAAAATTATTATTTTAATTTCTCATTCGTTAAAATATTTAAAATAATCTCTCGTTTGTTGAAAAATATTATACTTAATATTTTATTTTTAAAAAAATTGTTTAATTTAATTCTAATATTAAATTCTAAACTTTAAATCTAAAAGATTAAATTTGATTTTTTTAAAAAAATTAAAAATTATTTTAGACATTTCAATAATTGATGGATCAAAATAATAATTTTGTAATAGGTAAAAGATTTAAAAAAATATTTTATTCAATATGACTAGAGCTATCAGAACACGGAGAAAAGAGATGGAAGAGTTGCAAGACATGAAACATTGAATCTCCGGAGTTAACTAAACTACTGAAGATTGCAGGCAAGCCAATTTGTAATGAGATGCTAAAAGCTTAGGCTATAAAAATTAAAATTGATACAGGATAGGGCTTCATATTTCAAATTATGTTATCCCACGTATAGTGTTTTTTAACTTTTCAGAAAGATAAGTAAGTGAACCATTGACATGAAGCATTAGTAGGTATCAAAATAAAAACCTTCATATGCATGTTGCCTCAAGAACACTAGTGTTACGTGGCACTTTTATCTCAAAAGAAGCAAGATCGAAGGTTCAGAAATGAAGAGAAAAGTCCATTAATTGAAAGTTTACATCAAAATTTTTTTTATCATGGATTATGTTTTATTTATTTATTATATATAAATATTTTTTAATAAAAATAATTAATGAGTCAGTTCATGTACTAGTAAAATTGTGTATGCATTAACTTCTTATATATGTCTTCTCCATTGTTAACATGACTGTATTATATGTAAATAAATTACTTCAATTACAATAGATAATAATGAATATTAAGCATGCACTGGGCAATGGACAATGGGGCAAAAACCTTTTGTTATTGTCTTTTATCCTCTTTGACTCCTTTCTGGTGTGACAAAGAGATATGCTCTGATCTTTTACATGTTTCATGCATGAGAGATATAAATTGTTTATACTTCAGTAAAATATATAATTATACTCTCACACTTCTCTTTTCGATTTGGAATAATTCACAACAATTTTAAACTAGTCACCCTACTCTTTATAGGATTCTTGTATCACCCATGTGTCCGTTTGTTGGGAATTTTTCATATTTTTTTTGTGATTATTTAATGAAATATCACTTTTTTACAGTTTGTAACTGTCTACGCATTTAAGTAATCACTCGTATTTTTTTAACGTCGACGTGCCTTCGAAAAAATATATTTTTTAATTTAAGCTAAAATATGCTCAAATGGTAATTTATTCCTAGAATTATTCAATATATATAGGATACATGCATCAACCATCGATGATAAGAAAAGAAAGTTTTATCTTTGAATATAATATTAGTCTTATTGATGAAAAGCAGAGAGGAACAAGCTTGCTTTGGAAAGAGGTCATTAGCTTGGAAGGAGATTAATTCCTAGAATTTGCTTGTTTTGGTGGGAAGCAAAGTAATTCTTATTTACTTCGCTTTTATAAATTGATGCGACAAATCTGTACGGATGCATTTCCAATTAATAAAATGGAATCTTTGCCAACACTTTAAGATTCAAAGTGGAGCACTATCTAATTACCTAACTGAAGCCATATATATATAGACACACATACACATTGACATCAAGAGAGGGCGTTTTGTGAATCCATCCAATAATTAAGAACAAATGAAATGAAAATTTTCATAGTTGATGATTTAGTTTTGTTTGTTTTAAATAGATTTATATTTGATTACTACAGAAAATTAATTGATCTTGATCATATTAAACCACATATATTAATCCAACTAGTCAGTCATATGTAAATTGTAAAAGCGTGAAGATCACCGTTTCCTTATTTTATTTATTTTTCATTCTTTCACTTTATTTGATATTTCTCTTTCTAATTTTTGAAATATATTTTCTCTTTTATTTTTAATTTTTTTCAACTTACTTTATTATTTTCTGTGTCTCACATTCTCTAATCTTTTCTGACAGTAATAAATTGCCTTACTTGATTATTATTATCAAATTATTAATAATTTCTTTTTACGTGAATATAGTTTATACTTCATAAAATATTATCCAATGAAATGGATCATTTAAAATAAATTGTCTGTAAGAAAACAGGCTCACTTGCATGCATGTGTGCCCTTTTAACTCATTTGATTTCAATTCTATATATTGACTCTTCTCTTGTAAAGTATGTACATGTGTGTGTATACATTGTAGATTAACTAAAATCTTATTAAAAAAAAAAAACACACACACACACACACACACACATATATATATATACACACATATATTATAATTTACAATATCAATTCGTGTGAAAATTCCTGCCTCCACCTTTGCCTGGGTTAATTAAAGAATATGAATGAAAATTATGGTTAATTAGAAAAAGAGATAAATTAATGCTTACCAAAATAGTGCATACAATATACATCCCGGGCTTGGACTCTTATTTCAGAGGTTAAAAGGAATAAAACAGTCGACTCGCTCTTAGTCAAGAAGCCCTATTATTGAAGTGCAAAAACAAAGACTTAACTGCAAAACAAAATGACCAATGCTTTTGATAATATTTTGATTACTATATAAAATATGTGAAGCAACGATTAGTCAAATGATATGTTAGAACGTGATGAATTTGATGTCGCATCTAAATAAACCAGCAGATTTTTAAAGCCAGAATATGTTGCATATTTGTCTCTTACCAAAATACAAAATTTTATATGCTTCAAAGACAGAAAAAACATTTAACTTGGGTGAAAATACAGAGGCAGAACACAATCATACATGAACAATGCAACTACCTCCCTCACATCTGTCTAAAAGATTTTGATGTTCTTAAAAAAGTTTCCCAACATGGATTAGACATTACTAAGTACCAACTTTTTTATGTATAGGCGTATAGCATTCACAGGCAGATACAAGGGAGTGCTGGGGGCGTCTTTTTCTTTAAATTTTTAAAATTTTAATTTTTATACGTAATGTTATCTTATATTCTTAATTTAATTATTAAATTTATAAGAACTTAACCATCTTAAATTATAAGAATATATTTCTCTTAATTTAAATATTTGATTTAAAAATTTTTGTCAATTTAACATCAAATTTTAAATTCATCTCTACGTATATCACATGAGAAATTACATAGATAAGAGAATTTGTGGACTTGCTCGAGGACTTTCAAGTTTCAACGCTGACAAAGCAAGAGACATGCATTAAAATCTAGTTGCCAACAACTTGAAGTAAAAAAAAAAAAATGGCATTTTTCATCCGTACTATATTCTATTTGAGCTTCATCGTTGCTGTAGCATTTAGTAGAAGAAATTAATTACCACACTTAAAAGATTGATGAATCTAGTCTGTAATGCCAAAGTGGACAAAGAACAGCCTCTTAGACTTCAAATAGACAGGCTTAGGTCCTTAACATATCTCAAATTCTGAACTTGCTGCACAAAGAATCAAATTCACTGGAATCATCAAATTCATTTTAAGAAAATTAAGGAAAATAAAATAAAATGGCCTATATGTCATTAAACCAATCAAACAATTAACATCCTCACAGGAGAAAGACAAGTAGCCATGACAGCAGTATTCAGGTCATGAATTGATTAGATAATTGCTTGGCAATCCATAAAGGGTATTGTACATTGGTAATTTTATTTAGCGAGTCTAAGAGAAAAGAACGAATTAAATTGTCTCAGATATTCAATTATTTGAAACAGATCATTGTTGTAAGCTAAAATCTAGCACGCAGCAGATAAAATCTAATAGGTCAAGTTACATGATAGGCTAGTAGCTATATAATTTCAGGGCAGCAAAAAAGGTCTCATCAGCTTTAGCCAATCAAGATATTATGTGTTAGAAATGACCAGCTCATTGGCACCTTAGTTTACTACCTAAGATTATTATATTTAATAGAGTAGGTATTGATGGAAATACATACCACGTAAATGTAGAAAGTGCGATAATTGAAAGTCAAATTAAATAAATGATTAAAACTTTTTTCTTAAATGATATAAATAAGGGTTAGTACTATTATTATCGTATAAAACTCAAAAGAACAAATCTAATGAAAAGCTTTATTTTTTTTTTACTAGTATTTTTCCATTCTACTTTATAAAATTTCTTTTATCAATACTCCAGATATAAATAAGCCCACCTGCACTCTAACATTTTGCAATTTATGGCCAATCAATACATAGGAAGTGTACAAAGGGTTGAATAAGGAGGACCTTTGGGGGAGCACACATGTAAACATCACATTATATACCCTCATCTTGCTCCAAAAATGGCTTCAGCTTTCTCAATTTTCACAACAAACAACATCAACAACCACTTTATTAATGCAAACACCAACACAAATCAAATGTGAACAGGAAAAAAATTAATTTGACATAAACTATAAAAAGGGATCCAGATTCTCTATAATTATTTCAAAAAATTACGTATTATTAAATCACGCAATTTGATTAATACTCATCGTTTGATAAAAAAAATTAAATTTTATTGATTTCCAAGAACCGAAAGTTATTGAATTTAATTTCTCATTGTTAGGTTGGTCAATGCTTTTTTTTTTTTAGACTAGGGATTCAGGGTGCTCAGATCGGCGTCCCTCTTCCAACGGATTCAACTTCTAGGCGATTCATATCGAAGTCTAAAAAATTGTACGAACTAACTCAACTCCTTTTATTTTCACCTCCCAGAGAGTTTCAAAAATCGATCGCCAAATTTCAAATTATCTGTTCAGTTTTTTGAATTCTAAAATTCTGAACAATTAATCTTGGGCAGAATATTAATTAAAGAACCACAAATTTGAGAATTTTCAAATTCTCTCAAGTTCAAAGAGAAAGCAAAAAGCTTTAAGAGGCATATTTTATATTTGGAGATCGTAAACCATTTGGAAAATAAGGGCATGGAGGGAGGAAGAATTGTTTTTGTCAATTTGATGTTTATAGATAAAATTATTATAAATTATATATTTTATATTTTTGAAATTAAAATATTTTTAAAAAATTATTGATAACAATTTTATTTATAAAGGATTAAATTAAAAAAGTATTTATTTGGAACCAAGTTGAAAAGTTAATTTTATGATTGGTCAAATTAAGAATTACTTTATTTATGAGAAATTAAATTGAAAAGACGATTTTATAAATAATTAAATTAAGAAAAGACTAATTTATGAAGCATCAAAATTGGGTTTTAGTGAAAGATTTACCAAGGGTTTTTTTTTTAAAAATTTACTTTGACTTAATTCAATCCTAAAAAAAAAAAGTTCAATGTCATCCTTTTTCATGTTGCCAATTCATATATGCGCTCGATCATACACAATTTTTGCTTTCAACTGATGATGGAATTCAAGTGAATCAGACCTAATCCCATAAATTCAACGAATTTTTTCCTGCTTCACAAGATGACATGAATGAAATTGATGAAGACATATTTTTAGGTGTCGGAATAATTAGAATAAGTAAAACAGTGGTCTTGTGTTTTTTTCTGATACTTTCATTGTTTTGCTTCTGGTCTGTTACTGGTTTCCTTTTGGTTTCTTAATTCTTGGTGCTTTTACTGTGCATATACTGTGTTTGATGCTTTGCTGTTTTGCTATACATGAAGTATTATTCAATTTTTTTTTTTTAAAAAAGAATAAGTAAAACAGTGTAGTATAAGTTTGAGTTAGATTTGAATTGCTTCCGTTATTTGATTTTATTCAATTCTGTTTTTCTTTAAAAAATTAAATTACCGTTTTATCAGAATACATTAAGTATGGGACAGTATTAGCTATTTGTTAGTATAGTTTACAATGTTAGGAAAAAAATCGTATCAAATTATTTTGAAACTTTGAGAATTATATTGAATTAAAATATACTTTTAGGATTAAAACGAAACGTGAGTAAAATTTGAGACATTATAAACGAATTTTTGCATTAAACTTATATAGATTCTCCTATAAGAACTCATCTCTCAAGAGGTCAAGTTTTTAACGACTGGATTTTACTTGAAATTTATATAAAGTAATATGGTTATTACCATACACATAGATCTCAAGGTAATAAAGTGACTCAACCTCTCGAACAGATAAACTTATTGTTGAAATAGTTAAAAAAAAAATATCTTACATGAAAAAGTAAAAAAAAAATAGGGAAAAGACTATATAAGTATTAGAATTAGTCTATCAAATTATCTTAAACATTTTGAATGAAGACTTAATGATCAACTTTTATTAATGATCCAATGACTTTTTCACTTTAACTTGATTAAGGTCCATCATTTTCAGCACTTATCAATAACAAAACCCTAAATTTATTGTTTTTCTTTCACACTGGGCGACACCAAATGTGTTATCTTTCCAAAACATATAACTCATTCACAATGAAAACAAAAGGTCAAACTTAAAATATAATGCTATAAAAAAAATATGTACATACGATAAATAATGTTAAAATAATAATTAGATAAAAAGAGAGAAAATAAATAGAAATTGACAGATTTAATTGTTAATTATGCGTAGAAAAACTTGAAAAATAATATGACTGAAGACTGAATAGTTTAATGCAAGTGCCAAAGAGACAATGTAGGAAACATCACTTATCTGCAGAGGTATGCAGTTCCCTTCTACATAAAAATTATGACCTTTTGAGATACTATTAATGAAAAGTTTTGATTGAAACCGTAAAAGCATAACTGAATTCACTTATATCTGCTAAAAGCCATTTGTTAGCATACAAAGTGAACATTGGACTTAAATTAAAGCCGTAGTAATAATATGAAAAGGAAAAGTTTTCTTAGAGCGCCATGAGAAAGAAAGGAGTATGCTTGTCGTGAAGAGAATAAAATTCAATAGAGAACAAATTATGATATGGGCTATTAATGCTCATTGAGAAGACAGTTTTGAGAAAATTTTAGAAGTGCAAGAAAGACAAAATGATAGGCCACAAAGGACCTGAAAGTCAAATCCCAGAGATCTGCACAACGCACAGGGCAATTTTGCTTACTATTTTCCAATCATTCATTTGTGGTTCCAACTCATACTGTTAAAAATTTAGCTCTTTCAGTGTTATCTTTGAGGGATTGTTCTCTAATATATTGCTCCAGATTGAGTTGCCTTGAGAATTGGAAAATTGGCAGGGAAGCAGAACATACGAGATAAGTCAATAGTTTCAAACTTACTCCAACCCTGCAATCTAGAGGCAGAGAGATGGCTAAATCCGTCTGAGGGGATTTAGAGAGTCCTCTCAAGACTTATCAGAAGAGTTTTACCACACATTTATTCTAGCAATAGCACATGAACATTTTCGTTGCTTTATCAAACACACACTAACACGAATCTATATTGCAAACCATTTGAACTTCACAAGCAGTTGGTGGTTACAAACTTTTGCAAAGGTGTCTTAGGTTCAAGTCATGAGAGTAAGTTAATTAGGTTCTAAAAGCAAGGTATTATGTTACAAATGAATTTACTATGCAGTTTCCCTTCTGTACAATCAACCAGGTGATTATTGGATGCTGCCAAAAGATAAAGTGGTGGAAGAGGGACAGTAGATGAGGAAGACAAGAAGCATGTCAAAATCGAAAGTGATCTTCCTATCCCTAAATCATTTGTCGTATAATAATAGTTAGTATACTCTGCAAGCAGACTTATATTCATATTTCATCGTAGAATGCTCTTGAACAATTTTTCTGTGGCAAAGTACTTGAACTAAAGTGCCTAAATATAGCTTTCTTTACGCCTAGTAGATTGATAATGCTGCTATTCTACATCATCACAGTAAGATTACGCCTATGTAGAAGACTAAGAAACTAATTAAGTTTATCATTTCAGCAAACTAACCTGATTCCTAGGTAGATAGAATAAGAAGCAAAGTTCAGGAAGGTGATGCCTCAATCTTCTCTTCAGCAGGTGGTGGTGGGGTGCTAGGTAATACTGTAGCTGCAGAATTTGTGGCGCATGGACTATATTTCCTAAGCACCTTATCTTTGTTTTTACTCCACCATTCTTCTGCTTGTTGTTCATCAAACCTTCGTTTACTGCAGCCGATAAACAAGATAAAAACATTGGAGAGAACTAGAATTATTGGAAGGCCGATAGAACTCAAATAAGAAAATCACTTCTCAAATGGCTGCAATAGGTTATAGCTCAGTGGATACAAATATCAAGAATAGTTAACCAATACTCATCAAAGTGGGAAAGAATAGCAAAATCATGGAAAACCTTCCTGGTAATCAAACTAATAATCAACAGTTCTTTGACATGTTGTAATATTGCACATAAAAATGTATAAACGAAAGATAATCAATTATATCAATATTAGATAATCTGTATATACACATTTCCACTTCCTCTATGGCTACTAATGAAAATCATGTGGTTAATTGCTTGCCCGCTAATAAAGACCATATCAGAATCAAAATGATAGTTATCATTTTTTGAAGTCAATCATAAACATGCATACATTCATTAATGTACAAACCAAACGTACCCACTACCAATATTATGTAAGTTAAATAATGTATTAACTATTTTGACAAAAAGGTTCCTGGTACAGACATAATGAAACGCAAAAATTAGAGATGTTGTATCTGTTGGATTAAGAAGTAACACTTGTACCTGAATCTAACTCGTTTGAAAATTTTAGTACCACTGGGCCTGACTATGAGTGTCACATAAACACCGGCTGCAAATTGTTCGATGGTTTCTGTTTCTCCTTCTCTCCTAGGCCTTGAAGAGTTTGGTGATCCTGAACCATATTCTGAGCTTTGTGGAGGCACTGCTGCTCCTGTAGTAGATACAGATGACCCATTGCTTTCCTGACGAACATTTCCACCATCTTGAGATGGTTCGACTCCAGCAGCATCTACATTTTCTTCCAATTTTTGTTCTTGTGGTTTAGAAGAGTCACCATCTGAAGCAGCTATATCAGTTGCATTTTGTTGTTCAGACTTTAAGCTTGACGGTAAAGAGGAAGAAGTTTCAGATTCTGTATTTTCTGTTAGAAAATCTTCAGCTTGCTCATGCAAGGATTTCAATATTTCACTGTCAGAAACCTCTGGCCTCAACTTGTTGGTCGTTTCCTTCAACTGAATAAAACAAAAAACAACGTCAACTCAAGCTGGTTAGAATGATCAGCTAGAGATGCTGAATAACAGCCTTTCTTTTAGGTTGCAGCAAGCATATGGGACGCATTAATCGCTAGCTTACCTAGTTAAACAATTACAAGTTAGCAAACTAAGAAAACGATTTTAGTTTCTTGGTTATTACTTAGTTGAAAATTGAGTACATAACATATATCACAGGATGATTGCAAAAGAAGATATCTATATTAGTTGAAGAATTTTGCATCCATTTTTTTAAGATACATTACATTTCCATTTTTTCCATCAATGAAGAAATAAAGTTTTATTTAAACAGGCGAAAAAGTTCATCTTTGATGTTGGAATGTAAAATAAAGACACCTGATCAGTGATGGACTGAATAAATTTTATTGCTACTTTGTGCTTGGAAGATTTCTCTCCAGCCAATGAGCTGACATCCTCAACATTTTTCAGAAGCTTTTGTATCTCCCGATCTTGCATCTCACTCCTCTGCTTTAAACTTCGAATCTATATTCAGGAGAAGGAATATCCTTAAACTTATAAATGGGGACATTTGTTCTTTACTCTCACAGAATAAACCAAGTAAGTGGTAGAGTTGTAACAGCATAAACTTACTTGTTTTTGCAATTTTGAGACCTCTTGGTTCAAAATCTCATTTGTCTTCCTCAAACTGTCTATAATACTTCTAGAAAATCCAGGAGTAGGTGAACGTGGTGGGCTGGGTCTTCTTGCATATGGTGATGAAGGTCTCGAATTGGCAGGTGGCGTTCTAGGCGGACTTGGAGGTATAACAGGCTTGAAAGCATTCTGAATGGCGCTCAATGAACTGGGAAATGCAATATCTTTCAATTGTAGAAGTGATGGAACTTGAGAAGCTCGGACTATTGAAGAGGAATCATATTTATTTCCCTGCTTATTAGTCTTTATCTCAAGGTATTTTACAGGTTCCGTGATGGGAGATAAGAGAACCCTTGAAGGCCTTCCCTCTACCCATTCTATTCTTTCCCTGCTATCTAATGATCGACGGGGAGGGGTAACTCTTCTATTGAAAGTGGAAGCACTACTAGCCTCAGCAGATTTAAGCTTTGTATAACATGCATCACACACACGATGAGGTTTTCCTGGTGTTGGAGCTAATGCTGCTCTCAATGCCTTTTTGGAGCTACAAGAATGACAATGCACCAATCCACAATGATAACAGTTGTGCCTTTTTCTAGTGAAACCAAATGTTTGCCGACAACCAGAGCAAACAGACTGGTCAACTCCAGACATCCATTTATGGATGCATATACAAGAAGTGAAGTTTGAGCCACATGAGATATATTTTACATGCTTATCTTTCAAGCCTTCCACCAATGTTGGAGATTTCCGGTCTTCTATGTCTCCATGTCCCAATCTTCCATTGGCACCTTTTCCCCAAGTATATAGCTCACTTCTTGACGTCAAGGCAGCAACATGATGTTCTCCACATGCTATTTCTTCAACAAATTCACCAACCAACTTATCTTGCACTAAGATGGGTGCTTTTCCATCAGAGAGAGGATTCCCTAGTTGACCATATGCAGTGCCTCCCATAGTGAAGACAAGACCTGATGTAGTGAGGGCAACTGTCAAAGTGTGGCCACATGCTATCTGGTGGAAATTGAATTCAATAAGTGCAGAGACACAGGTGGGTTGAAGGTAAGTTTCCTTATTTCCATGACCCAAACGATATTTGTCACCATCACCCCAGGTGAAGAGCTTCTTGGACAAAACATTTGAACCAGCCTGGCCCATAACCTCTACAATAGCTGCAGTATGCCATACTCCACATGCAACCTTAATAGTCTTTAGTCCGCTCAATGATTGTACCTCCTTTGGATATAACACGCTCTCTTGGTCTCCATGGCCCAAGACACCAAATGTTCCATCACCAAAGGTAAACAATTTTCCATTGGAGGTTGCCAATGCTGAATGCCATGTGCCACATGCAACAGATAAAACTTGAAGTCCTTCTAAAGGGCCTGTGATTCTCTTTGGTATCCAGTGACTAACATCAGTTCCATGACCAAGAAGTCCGGCTTGGTGAGTACCATCACCCCAAGAGAAGAGATCACCAGATGTAGTTACAGCACATGTATGATACTCTCCACATGCAACAAATTCCACATTAGCAGCTGCTAGGAACTCAACAAGATGGGGGCGACCAAAGTCTTTATCAATCCCATGGCCAAGTCTTCCCCCAGATTCATCTCCCCAAGTAAAAAGCTCCCCTTGCCTTGTAACTAGAGCCATATGGCGAACACCCGATGCAATCTGTTGAACATCAAGAACAACATTTGACTCTAACAGCTTAGGCATCAACACATCTGTCTTTGAAGAGACCTGATTCCCCCCGTCAGATGAAGCCCCATCTGCCCAAAGCTCTCCCCATACATAGACATCGCCAAGTGACTCTAAGTCATCTGGTCCAGATCCTGTACTTGAACAACTATGACTACTTGACACACTAATACGAAAATTATCTCCAGCGCTTGCCCGTAGTTGCATAGTTATGCGTTCTGACCCCACATCTGAGCTTGCCCAATTCAATGGAGATTCATGAGAAAGTGAATCAATAGAAACGCGACCATTGGAAATGCTTGAAGTATACTCTATTGTTGCACCAAAAGGACGATCATCCTGGATAAAGTCAAGTCTACCTTGTAGCTGAAATTCAAAAGAATACCTGAGTAAAATGTACATAAAATATAGACCTACATAGAATGGTCACTACATTAAAAGATATCCGGGGCTCAAATTTCCTGAATTCACAGAAACAGAAACCTCTTTAAGAGACTTACATTTTACAAGATGGACTACTGCAGGATCTCAAATGACATAATAGAATTAGTAGACAATAAAGGTTCCCTTTTTATATAGGTGAATAACTGCCATATTATTCATATAAATTCTTTTAAAAATCCAAAGTTCCAAACAACATTTCCTTACCTAACAAAAGAGGGTTAAGACCCAAATTTGGATCAAAATTTTAAAGTATACTACTCTACAATACATTCCACATCCTTAGCAGAATTTTACCAGGACCAGATATACGAAAAGCCTATATACAGATCAGGAAAGGAAAAAGAAGAAATAAAAATTAAAGCCAACATCCAAGTTGGTATAACAATTGTGGCAGAAAGTAGTAACTTCATAACTTCATCTTGGACCTAGGATCTTCATGGGCTGGGAGGCCATTGAACTCTAATACCAATTGTTTCAAGATGATGTGCTCAGTCCCAAATAGAATAGAAGAGTTGATGGGGACCTTTTGAGTGTTGATAAGTAAGCCTATATCCAAAATGTCTAAGGCAATTTGGTAGGTTACCTTTAACACTTATATGGCCTTCTCTTTTCCTTTAAATTTTTTATGTGGGACTTGTAAACTATCCTTCTCCATTTTTCTTTCTATTTTCCAACATAATCCACTGACATTTGAAACCAAAAGGACTTGAGGATAAAATGATCATTCAAAGAATTTATGTTATATACTCACATTGGATAAGTCACTTCTAGTATGCCTATGCCTATGCCTATGACGCTGTCCAGCAGAAATTAATGCCTGAAGGCCTGCAAACCATACATCTGCTTCAGCTTTATCCTTGCAGATCTATAAACATGAAAAAGGGAAGCACTAGACTCAAAATTCTCATTGAATCGACAATTTAAATCTATAATGAGAGTTGCTATCTTTTCTAACCAGATCAAGTGATCGTTCACCATTTTTATACAGAAGAGAAAATGACAAATAATCCTTTTCAGGGCACGAATATCTTCTAAAGACAGCCTGCAAAGGAACAGTTCCTCTTTTAGAAAAGAAAACAATATTCTTAGGAGTGTTAAGGGAATTAATAATGGACAAGCATTCAGACAAAATATTTAACTTACAGTTCTTTGTCCAGTGATAATATGCGAAACGGAAGACAAATTCAGATTCCTTTCCCCTCTTCGAGTTATCCAAATCAATGTTGTTTCATCCTGTTAATGCCACTACATTTAAAACCATTCATATGAAGATATCTTATTACATATATCTGTTGGTGGGACCTAAATTCAAATTGCAGTGAAAACTTACAGGTGAGAGTCTGAAAGGGCAAAATTTTGGCTTCCCTTTTCGACTATACTTAATTAACTGAGTGCCTTTTTTCAAAGCAATAAGTGCCTTCACAAAGAATTGAACCAGAAATTAAATATTAGTATATGAAGCACCTAGTCAACATTATCTTGCATAGAATATAATCAGTTAATCACAACAAATAATTATTGGAAAAGTGAAAACTTGTTCAAAGAAGAAAGCAAATATAGTTGATGTTTCTAAACATGGTTTCAAACAATGACTTTATTTGTGTATTCCAGATTAGATAAAGTGATTTGATTATCAGCCAATTGAAATCACTAAGAACGGCACAATATTATACCCATTCACAACAAAATTTCATTCCTCAGTTTCTTTTCGCTTCTTCAGCATACTTAATCAAGAAAGACAGACACAAAATGTGTGAGGTCCATTAAAGGGCCCTATACACTTTGTGTCTATCTCCTTAAAATTGACAATGTCAATTGCAGAGAGAAATTGAAATGATTTATTTCCTAATCTTGATAGCTTAAAGAATGTTCATTCTGCCCCTGCTAGAACATCAGCTATTGATGCCAGTCAAGAGAAAAAATCCAATTTTCATATCATATTGACTATGTATACAACTAGGTACCCCAGTTTCCCTTTTGTTGATTCCTTTAATTTCTGGTTCAAGTATTCACTTATTCAACTAGAGAAATTTTCCCACAAGCCACATGCCTACAAGCCCATAAGCGTCAATATACAGGTTGACATCTATCTGTGCATGGTGAACGACGACATCTATCTTTACAAAAATAAATATCCACTTGAGCTGAAAAAACTATTGGGATAGGTAAGAAAATATAATCTCATCTACCACACAGAAATGGAGAAACAATTGGAAAGGAAAGTTGGGCGGAACTGACTTGCTCAATATTTCTATAACTAGCAAGATCTGCCATTCCATCTGACAATCTCGTAAGGAAACAGCCAAAGACAAAGCTCAAGCGACAAAAACTGCATCAGGGGTTGCGCAGAGACTTTCGTGCCCCAGTCTTCATTCGACGCTTATGCCGTTCTCCTTCTGCTTCTCATAAAATTTTACAATACCCAGAAAATGAATAAGATGAAGTATCTTAGATCTGAAACTTCAAACTTGGGAGAGGAACTATTGGGTCTGGGTTCACTTACTGAGAATTAAATTTACAATTAAATTCGGTATAAGGAGAATTTGGAAGTGATTAGCATGAATATCTGGGCTTTCTGAGCAAGATTAGATTAAGCAAAGGAGCTATGGGAAAAGTTGCAGATCAATCAGAGAGAGAGAGAAGGCGAAATGAGAGGGAAGTATGCAGCTCAAAAGAAGTGGGGCTCAGATATTGGCGCGCTTCTCACACTGCATCCACGTCCTCCAACTAACTAAACGTCACTGCCACCTGGCGACTGGGGAACTTGCCCAGGTCGGATCATTCCTAAAATTGTTTGAGTAAATTACATTAACTTTTTTTTTTTTTAAATTTGAAATCTGATTAAAATATATATAACGCTTCTCTTGTTTTAAAATTATAACAAGATTATTAAATATAATTTAACTATAAGAGAGATCGGTATGATTTATTTCAGATATTTTAACAAAAATTTATTTACTTATATTTCTAATTGAGATTTTATCATCCTCCTGTCCTTTTATTTTTTGTCATCTTAAACTTATTTATCCTAGTATAACGTCTGATGCACCATCTAAAGATATATTCACATGTTTTTATATAGGATGATTAGAATATTGTCTAATTATGTTTAAAAAAAAAAAACACTTTAATTCACCAAAGGAGTTTGTTTAACTGTTCAAGAAAATAATATCCCTTCATGTTTATCTGCGTTCAATTTTTTTTTTTAAAATATTCTAAGAATTTTGAACCAAAAAAGATAAACAAGAGAGAAAAAAATTTATTTAAAATTAAATAATTTTTTTTTTTTAATTTCCTTCTCCATTCTTCATATATATTTTGGTTCACTCACTATACATTACGAGTCACCATATCTAAAATTGAATAACTAAATTCTTATAACAGATAAATGTTTGTATGGCACTAAGAATATATGTTACAATTATATACTTCCGTTAATCATTACGTTCTTGTGGAATATCAGGTTATGGCACAAAAAAATTTTACATAGTAAGATCAACGGCAAAACTATAAAGTGAAAAGAACTTGGAAGCTGTTAATTCTAAAGGATAGTAGGATCTCTGTATCTCTTGAAAGCATCTTCAATATCTGCCATAACCTCCGGTGGTAGAGGGCGCTCAGTTTCTGTAAAAGCATCAATGTCTTCCCTGAGTTGGTCCACGGACGTTGCACCAACAATTGAACTTGTCACAAATGGACGATCTCTCACAAACCCAAGAGCAAGCTGAACTGGAGTTAGGCCATGCGTCTTGGCCAACTCCAAATATTTTATTGTAGCTTCCTGAAATTCACGGACATGCCATATTAATATCCTATTATTTACTATGGTGGAATTTCAAGACAATACAGCAGCATAAATCAAAAGAAAAATAACAGTTTTGAAAGAATCAATAGTGAAATGCTTCTTGATTTAAAATGTCCATATATTGTATTCTTGTTAAAAATCTAGATAACAAACATCTAAGAAGTTTCCTTTAAATCACATCATAAATCAAATCCAATTCATGGCAAAGGCTGGCATTGAATTTCATGAAATTGGCTTTTGGGATAAAGCACCTTCTTGCTCTGAAGCTACTTGTCCGATTTAAGTAAGGAAGTTTACATCTTATGATGGCATATGAAGGAGAAACTACTAATATATTATAATCTATAATTGTTAAAACAAGTACATTATTCCTGTCTTGATTAGACTTAACTTCTAGCATTACACCTGCAATTGACTAACATAAAGCTTGAAGGGTATGCTATTTTTTATCAAGTTCTCACTGCTCATAAATCACAAGCATTAATCTCTTGCTAAGTACTGTGCATGTAGGCAATTGCAATACAATATAATGCATTTTTTGGTGTATCACCATGGAAACAAGTATTAATTTCTCAAAGAAAACCAAAAATATGATCAAAGAAATGACTGAAATAGGTGTTAATTTTTGCAGAAAATCATGCAGTTTTAATCTTTTTATTACCATTATACCATAGTCTTCTGGATATTTATCAAGACCATATACTCCGAACTAAAATTACAACATACCCGTGCCACAGATTTATTATATCTTTCCATGTAGGCAGGGAAGAGATTCAACCTTCCCTTTTTTGCAGCTTCAGAATTTATATCAATATACTTTCCTGTCAGTGATCCACCTCCTAGAGGGGAATAGGCTAGTAAGCCAATATTGTAATTCTTTGGGTGGCAAACTTCGAGAAGATCAACTGCAATTAAATCAGACCAAGAGAGAATTAAAAAAAAATCATACAAAATAAGAGGTTCCAGAATGAACATTTAAGTATTAAGGCTTAAGCATCTTATTAAGCTGTCAGAGTGTCAATACAGAAAAATGTTTACACGGTTCATTTATCTGTTTCAGTGTAAGGTCACTCAACTGGCCCTCATAGTAGAACCAGAGTTTTATAACAATGGAATACCTCAGCTTTTAACGAAAAAAATCCAGGGCATGCCTTTCAGACTTGAGCAAATGGAAATCCAAATGGAGGAAAATTTGATGAAATTTGAATCATTGGATAAAAAATTGTTACTAACTGTTTAATTTTATTACAATCTGATTCATTGGATGGAAATTCAATGGCCTAGATCCTCTCAAATGCAAAAAATTTGGATTCTCAAATGTAGAGAATCTAGATCCCAAGCAGATCCATATATTTTTTGGTTCCACATTGGGAATTATGTTGGTATGCCAGATGATACATTATCTTTGTAATGCATATTTGGACTATAAGATACTTGGATATGCAGCAGGTTGCAGATACATCAATCTTCCAATGAAATATTTGGACTTTATTTTTGTTGTGTCCAAGCCATACAGAGAGCAGAAAAGAGGTCGATTGAGTACAAGTGGTACATCGGGAGGCGAAATAACCACTTTGAAGAGCACAATGTCAAGTCTTGTCACTTCCTGTCTGTTATAAACACATTCAGATTCAGAAAGATTGAAGGGGAATACTATTTGGAATAGAATAACTGGATTCCCATCTATGGCTTTGAAAGGCATGTTTAATATATATTTTTTCATTTAGTTGGTTATTTAATCGCAGCGCATAATAATATAGTTGGTTACTAATTTGTTTAAGCCCTTTTTATAAGAAATTATCTTTGTATGCAAATCCAATTCACCCTCTTGTGTGTTGCATTATTCTTCATCTTTCCATCTTCGATTTTGCTCCTGAGGCAGCAAACTTCCTAGAAACCAATTGAGTTGGTAGTTAAATAGAACCAAGCTCATTGACCATTGTTAATGACAAGGTTTAGCATCAGTCTCCGTTAGTGCAACATGTGCAACAGTTTCAACAAGAGCAACCAACATATTCAATGATGCAGATGCAAAACAAACCCTTTTTTTCTGGGGACTGCTGGGGATGAACTTTATGTTGCTTTCTAAGGTTGTGCTAAGTGTTTTAACTCAAGCAAGATGATAAAAACAAAAATATAAGTCATATGAATGAAATGGGATTCATGTTAGATAGGGACCTACCTT
Organism: Delonix regia; assembly: GCA_037074485.1. Classification (NCBI taxonomy): domain Eukaryota; kingdom Viridiplantae; phylum Streptophyta; class Magnoliopsida; order Fabales; family Fabaceae; genus Delonix; species Delonix regia. The sequence goes on from CM073451.1 coordinate 36,410,692, forward strand.
CAAAGGGACATCTAACAAGCAAACTGTAGCTGTTTTGGATACTGACAATCTTTGGAAGCCCTTCAACTATAGCTGCATGGATAAACTCCATCACCCCATATGAAGTCTCGTTTGATATGCCAATGTAGCGTACCTGATCATGTAAAAATATGTTACTATCACAAATTACCGTCAAGAAACTGCATGACAGAACGCACATGACAACTGTGATCAGAACCTATGTATTTCACAGTATGATTGCTGCTAATGGCCAGAATTGGAGGTAGTGGGTCACTGGGTTGACCAGAGAGAAAATAGAAAGAACAGCAAGAAATTAGGGATAAGGTATGCCGATAGGACCACCAGAATCCAATCCCTCAATTAGTGGGTAAGGATGCTATGCTAGAAGGACATGGACGGACGCTGATTACTCAGCGGCCTTTAGTCATTCTCTTTAACCTCACACATCAACTTGTAAGCTTCACATTACATGTTTAGCAATCCTATTTGAATTCACATGCTAGCGGACTGGGGAGTCAAACTCATTAAACCCAAAATTTGAAGATACAACATTTTGAATCAATGAGGCTTTGGGCCAATGAGGCTTAAATGTAAAAAAGCTTCAGAAGAAAAAAGGACGATTGAAATGGAAACAAAATTGCAGCATTCAGTCATTGAACAGTGCATCATCTTTAAATCGGAGCAAATGCAGACTAGACCACTCTTCCGATTTGCTACCTGATTAAATTCCATTTTAAAGATTTTAAAGATAATGGGTATAAAGATATGAAGAAAGTTTTATTACTAAGTATCATATAAAGAGTGAGCTGGTAAAAATGACATATATTTCAAAATAACATTTTTTGATTTCAATTACTCCTTGATGTGGCCGGACTGGGTTCAAATTTAGGCACCTAACAAATTCTTCCCCAGTAATGTCTCCATGCTAAAAAGGTATAATGAATGTACTGTTAATGTCTGTATAACTGCACATATGTGTGTGTGTGTGTGCATGCTTATGGGGAGTTGCACATTTGAGTCTCTTGTCATCATTATATGCACAGAATCATACTTCTTGGCAATGCTACTTTGTACTGCACCATTTTATGATGTTTCGTGGGTATAGTCTATAAAATATTAAACTATTAATAGTTGAAGTTAAAGGCTGTCTATTTGCTCACGAACTTAAGAACATTGCATTAAATAGTTTGTCTTCATTTACAAACTTGTCAGGCACTAGGATCTGAGAGACAGTAATAATCCTTTCCATAACTCCTCAATTCCATTTTTTAATCAAAGTGGCACTAAAATATAACAATTGAAACAAACAAGCATTATAGCTCATTATTTCAAAAATAACATATATTTTAACAGAAGAATTGCCCTGGTCTTCCAAATCAAAATTAAGTTTATTTATCAAGTGCTGTTAGACAACTAGAAAAGCTTAATTAGAACTAAATAAATAGAAATCAGTCACCTTTCCTTCACTAATAAGTTCTTGAAAAGCTTGCAATTGTTCCACAAATGGCACACTGGGCCTCCATTTTGAAGGATCATAGTAAGATCCAAACAACCCCACATAGCGATCTGGCCTGCAGTGAAACACAGCAGAGAACACCATATCATCATAAGGCCATTAACTTTTAAAATATCTAATTTAGCTTTTCATCTAAAATGGCAAAAAGATGACAGTTTGCAGCTCCTCAGGTGGCATCAGACAAATGTTTAGAAGATATTTAATGAAAAATGTTGGGACGAATGATGGAGTCCCACAACAGAGAGCCACAAGTAATTCTTGTAGTATTAAAGTAGTGTAGTTCTTCCCCCATACAAGCCAAATTCTTTGCACTTACTTAAGTCCCCATCAATTGGTATCAAAACAAGATCAACCTCCACAGAAAAGGCTACATGCAGAGGGTGCGATCTGGTGGTGAGAGAGTGCTGAAGATTGCAGCAGTCAAGGACGTTCACTCTTTAGGGGCGATGCAACAAGAGTCCCACATCAAAGAGCCACAAGTAATTCTGATTTTAAGAGTAGATTCTCCACACTTAGGTCCCCATCAAAGAAGGTTTAACTTTATACCCACAAATTAAATAATAGTATAATACTGTGTTCTAGGCATTAACTACTTATGTTGTAAGGGATTATTGGCTTAGTAGTTAGTTAATCAAAATGGTAGTTAGAAGGAGTTAGTTGAGAAATTCTTACTTAGGATCTGTTATGAAGTAAATTAGATAGTTAAGGTTATAACTACGTATTGTAACCACCTTCAATACTCTTATGGTTATAAATAAAGGGATGGTATGGGAAAAGATGTGTGTGAAATGATTAGAGTTGTGTTTCTTTCCTTAGTACCAACTTATGATACAGTTCATCAATCATATTGTCCCCCACTCCCCATGTTAATATTATAGGTAGGCTAATTTGTTATGGGAAACTAATATATGCCATTTTGGGATCAACATACATCTCTCATAGGCATATTGAGATGTGTTTCAAAAGGATGATTAATGGGAAGAAAGATGAACAAGAGAAAAAATGGGATGAACTTTTTTTTTCTGTGAATAGGATAAAAAGCGGGGAGAATTTTGATCAAGATATTTTCTAAGCCATCCCTACTCACCGCATAATACAAAATTATTATTATTAAGAAAACGAGGCATTACTCTGCACATCTTTCATTTCCTTTCACATGATCAAACAAACATAAAAACAGTTTCCTGTCTTTCAATACAATTTAAATTCAAGTAAGCGCACATACACTCTCCTAAGCAACACAATTAGGACAGGAAATAAGCAGACTAACACATAGAATTTGAAAGAAAATAGCAGCCAGTATTGATTCAAATCGTCAAGAATATGTGACATAAAATTATAGCATGTAGCAAAACTAAAATAAGAAAACTAAAATTCAATTTCCTTAAAAAAGGAAGGTTACCAAGTAGGCAAATAGTTAGAAATTTAGAAAGGTGATAATAAGAAAGAAGGAGGATAATTTCCATGTTGGAATAGTGTATATAATGTAGTCTTGATATATAGTATCCAGATTCATGGTACCCACTAACTTGTACTATATTGTACTATTATTCTATTTTTCCCTATAAATGAGACAGAAAGTAAGGAGTACCATCATCTTCCATTTTCAATACCCATATTTCCATATGGTATTAGAGCTTGTGCTTCCTTCTAGCATTGCTCTTTCTCCTTGGCAGTCACTCTCTCTAGCCTTAGCCCCTTCCCTATCTCATTTTACACTCTTCCTTGCTGTCGTGCATCTCACCACTGCTTACACCTCCTTTGGTCACCTGGATTTGCTTGACTCAATGCTTTCAATCACATTCTGGCCCCTGTTGGTTGTATTATTGCATTCTCCTCCTATCCAAGGGCACCCTAAGAGCTCCCTACTTTCCAAATAGTCATGTCCAATTCCAAAGCTCCCAAATCAAGTAACTTCTCTCTTCTTAGGAATACCTCTGAAAAATTGGAACATCATATTATAAATCTTGGGCTGCCTCTGTCAAGTTGTGGTTCAAAGGACAAGGGTATTCAAACCACTTGTGTAAGAGGAAGACTAATATTGCTGATGCAAATTGATCGACTTGGATTAAAACTGATGCTCAACTTTGTATTTTATTGTGGCAGTTGACGATGTCTAACCAGGGTTTGGCCGAATGGAGCCATCTAGACATAGTGGGCTGGCAAGTGTGATCAAAAGAGGAGTGGGCAGTGGTGATCTGATCAGATTTATACGTCAATCCTTTTTACCATTGGCTGGTCCCCGCCTAGCATATTTCTTGCCAATTAAGGCATCTGTAACACAGCGGCAAGAAAGAGAGAGACAGGGAAGGGGCTAGGGCTGGAGTGAGTCACAGCCAAGGAGAAAGGGCACTGCTATAAGGAAGAACAGCAGGCTCTGATACCATATGGAGAGATGGGTGTTGAAAATGTAAGGTGATGGTACTACTTCCTTTCTGCCTTATTTATAGGGAAAAACAGAACAATATTACAAGTAAGTAGTACAATGAATTACAAGAAATACAAGTAGGTGCAATGAACCTGGACACTATGAATCTAGACTAAAATACAAGATCTTGGGTTTAAGGTATAATGATCACAGCCAATAAGTCACATGCACCATCACCTTACATTTTACATTAGTAGGAAAGAAAGAATTTGATTTCTTCCTGTCTTCCATGCAGATTGACATAAAAAAATTACTAAAATTAAAATCATTACAAGATCTAAGGGGCCTAAATTAGGACTTTATTAAAGAAAAAATCATTTACTCAATTACAAGTTTTTAACACAAGTTGTGTGTGAACATATAAATGATACATATGAAACAACTAAAACTTATGCTGACTTCACACCAGTTCCCAATACATATATGAAAATCAGATACATCACCAATAAAGAAAAAAATAAGCACGATGTAGGAACTTACATTCTGAATACTTACCAGTGAATTTGCAACAAATCAATATAATCAGTGCCAAGGCGCTTGAGGCTTTTCTCTACACTTTCTCTAATATTTGAAGCATCAACCCGCAAAATTTTTGCATTGTCACGAAGATAGCTTGACCGCTCAGAATAACCACACACTTTTGTTGCTAAAATAATCTATGCACAAAAATGGATCAAAATAGTCTTAAACTCTACCTCACCAATGAAGGCTAGCATTTGGAGATCTTCTATAAGATGACCTAAAGCCAGATCTCAATATTGAATTAGGGTCAATTTTCTTTAAATGGTAAAGATGTGCAAACATATATTTTCAATAAACCATTTTATTCTTTAATAGTTTGCAAAACTTGTTCAAAAGTAACATATACTGAAAAAATAATAATTACAATTAAGAATTACTGTCTAACCTTGAAAGAGTTGTCTAACATAGAAAGTAATCAAGTAACAATGTTTGTAGCAGGCTAATAGCCTCTGTCAGAAGAGCACATATAGAAATTAATAGAGAGAGTTGGCATTTGAGCACTCAATACCTTGTCTCGAGATTGAGAGTTCAGCCAGCTACCAATATAGAGATCCGTTCTTCCTTGTGTCTCTTGCTTCATTGGAATTGGATACTACAAAACAATATCTAATTGTTAGTCCAGCTCAAAATGGTTGATGGCAAGACATTTATACATGGAAGATTGAAAACCAGAAGCAATTTGATCAGAATTCTCACTGGATAATCCAACATGGCATATGGATCGTAGGGTAGCAGAGTAAGATGAAAGAGAGTGAAGAAAACATATCAGGGAGGGGACTTATAACAGGAACATGGTTATGTAAAGAGAGAAATTCAGTTTCAATAATGAAAATGGATAATACATGGATTTTCAATTATTTTTGTTATTTGCAATCAAGGTTCAAACTTCTAGAATGAGACAGCATACAAATCAGTCAAGGATCAGAAAGGGTACACAAGTCTAAGAATGAAGCTGATGGAACATGTGCATCTGAATTCCAAGTCCCCTAAGGAATATTCCTTGAGAGTGTCACATTAACTTTTCTATCACAATAATAGTCAATTTTATTCTCAAGCATTTGGTTGGCAAATCTTCCATGTTTGATACATTTAGAACATCTAAATATAAAGTGTAGCAAACCAACTAAAAGATGAGAAATTATATAAAAGAAAGTACAATCACCTAAACACAATCATGAACTCTAACTGAACAGAGATATGTTTTTGTGTGTGAGCAAGTACATAGGAAGTAAATGCAAATCAAAATTTGAAGAACTTACGGCCTCAGCAGTATCTAGAGCATTAATCCCATGGTCAAATGCATAACTAAGTATATCATGAGCTTCTTTCTCTGTATTCTGTTCCCCAAATGTCATCTGAAATATTGTCTGCATTAAACATCAACTAGCACACGATATGCCACAATATTAAGTGACATCAAACTGATAGCAGGAAAACAGGAAATATGCAAGTTATATATTTAAGGTAATATAGTAAGTTGAAACAATCGAAAACGATGGGAATAGCATGATTAATAAAAGGTTAATCAAGATAGCAGTATACCTCAAAGTTAGATTGATCAAATGATTCATATTTTTTTTTTTGGTCACTGATACAGACTTATCAATGAATAAATATATAAGTGCACATAATGCATCAGATTAGCAGCTAAATAGACCACTAGTCTCACGAGACATAGAAGTTTCTCATCATAGTGCAACAGAGCTTCCAAGGTGCAACCAAAGTAGGTGGATAAGATGCATATTTTCACTATTTAATTGAATGGCTTCAAGAAGAAAAAATTTTCTACCAATCTAGCATTGACACCACGAATGAGGCAGAAAAATTTTTGGGAAGTAGATATGAGAAACTGATCAATTTCAGCCATTGCATTTAGATATTGACATAAAAGTTCAATCCTGGAATCTAATTATATTCTACAAAGCCTCAACTCTAACAAAAATAATCAGCTAAATCTTTTCTTAAGCCAATTCTAGTTTTTATTTTTGCCTGGAAGGAAGTAATGTAGGATATATATAAAAATCTCAGAAAAATTAAATATCATTCCAGGTTTTAGATTTCAACTTGATGCTTCATCTTCTTATCCTCCTTTCTATTCTTCTGGAAATCCACAAGCAGTTGACTTTTGGCTTCATTTAACAAAGCGCTGATTCCTTGACATATATGACAATAGCATAAAATGATTTTTATTCTTCTTTAATTTGTTTATAAGATCCTTCGATTATCATTCTGTTCCTCAGGCTACCCCTATAAGTTCAGGTACGTAGGAGTCACTCCTCTTTATAGCCATGGTAAATAAGAAACCAAAATAAAAGAAGTTCACTTATACCATATAATACTTCACCTCAAACACCGCCACATGAAGCACTAATTTTTTTTTAAAATAAAGCTGCAAATTTAGTTTTTGTTTTTTTTGTCTGCAAGCCTCAACTAGATCTAAATTAAGAGACTTGCTCAGGGTCGACAACAGCATAACCATTTTTTTTTTTCCTTTTTTCTGGTATACAAAAGCTAACAAGCCTAACCTTGGCCTTCGTCTTTTTTCATAATGGTAGCTGTTATCTTCCAAGCCATACACGCAACTTATCCGCCAGGAAAAAGTATAGTGATGCCATGAATAAACAACTAACCATCAACCATCAAGGAGAGAAGCAGACCCCTACTAGTGGCAGAAAATAAACCATGACACTTTCAAGCAATAGCGTTTATATTCCTTGAATAAAAGCACATTCAACTTTTTTGTTCAATAATGCAGGAAAGCATTCCAATACACACAAATTTTGGTCCAAAAGTCAAACCAAGAAGAAACTGAAATATAAATTGAGGATCCCACAACAATGCAACTCATTCAATCGCAAATACCCAGAAGGAACTGCGAAAATTTCATGGCAATAACCAAAATTAAGCTTCCCATTGCTGGTGTACTAATTCTGTTTTATTGAAAAAAAAAAAATCCAAACCCAGTAGTGGAAACCCAAAAATACTTACAGTACCAAGGGTGATTTCACTAATGTTAAGGTCAGAGTCGCCAAGCTTCCTGTACTGCAATGCGTTCTTCTGGCCGAGCTTGGCAGAAACAAGTGTCTTTAGAGTGGTCTTTCGAAACCTTGAAACTCTAGTGTTTAGTGGCATAGGTAGTGTCCCGCGACGACAAAGGGCAGGAGTCTTCTGGCAGGAAGAGACGGGAATTGCTGAGAAGGAGGACGACGTGGCCATATGGCTGAGACGCTCTTAGCTCGGCCTTATCGTTGTTCGCTGCCCAAACGTTGAAGTGAATTGAGGCTTAATGTCCCTGGCCTACTGGCCTACTCCCCCGTGCTCTCTGGAGAATATATGCAGCATAAAAAAAATGTTATAAACCAAAAACAAAAACGATATTCACCGAAAGAGATAGATTTTCGAAAATTATCCCACATGCTTTATAAATTTTATAGTTAGTGTAATTGATTTGGACTTTTTTTTATAATGATTGTGATTGGAGTTGCATAATAAATTATATTCACATCTTATAATTATTAAACTTAAAAGTTATTTTTATATGCTCATAATTTTAATTATATTAGTTTATTTAATATAAATACATAATTTTAATCATATTAATTAAAAATAATAATATTATAATTATAATTTTACATTATAACTAAGTTGATACACTTAAAATTATAATTATATACAAAATTTTATCATAAATTTAATATCTTTTGTTAGATATTAAACTTCGCTCGTCTCTCCATTTTTATTTTATTCTTTCACTTCTTCCAAAATTCATGAGTGCTCCACTCAACCAAACACCCTTCCTTCTGTCTCTTTGTTAACCTACCATTAAAAAAATGCTAACGTGGCCCGTTAAGAGTAGAAACATTGTTCTTTACAACTTTACCATTACATTTGGCACCTATCAAGTCAAGTCCTCTGACTCGTTAACCCAACCATTTTCAACCATCTTGAGAATCTTTATCGGTGCTTAACTGAGGTTGCCAGTGTCAACGTACCTTGGTTTTGATATCACAGCCGGCTGTCCATTGCTGGGTATTGCTGTATGTTTTTCGTTGACGTTGAGAAATCTCCTAAACCCGTTGCTTCATGTGCCATGCCTGCTCTTCCTGATTAGCTTTTCTCCCCCATTTTTTCTCCCCCTATTATTGTATGGCCTCGACTATAGTATTTTAAATTTGGAAGGAAACCTACAGAAAGGGCTTTCTTTTCATTGGGTCTTTGGAAACAAGGACGACTTTTCTGCTCCAACCTCATAAACTAAACATCAAGCTTTAAAAAAACCATCTCTTTATACAGAAAGAGATTGAGACGGCGAGAATGATAGTTTCTCGGTGGAGAAAGTGTTGACTAAGTAATGATTTATTGTTGACTAATATTCTTCTAGAATAAACGTTGTATAATCCTACTTTTAAAGAATTAGTTGTTTAAGTCATATGTAATCCTAATCTTTAGGAATCAGTTATTTATTTAGTTCCTACTATGTTGGCTATTTTTGAGTTTTTTATATTGTTAGTGTACTGCATATAGAGGGCTGTATTTGATAAAATGTGAGGTTACCTACTTTGTTATGCCTGCCAAGTGTTTGCTAAAGTCTCTTTGGCTTTTAGGTTTGCTTCTTTGTTTTCAATTCCTGAAATTTAACATTAAGGTGTTCTGCACATCCATCCTTGAAGATACAAACTATAAAGCATTGAGAAAGAAGCAACATCATTGCAGCAACAATACCAATCAAAGTCTGCAAACAAGTTCCAAATTAACATTTTTCTCCAACCCATCAACCCCAAGCCTTTGATGTTGAACTTCTGTGTTGTTTCAGTCCCCAATAGCCCAAAACTCCAATGCAATGATGCTGACAAGAAAAAAAAATTTTCAAGTATATTTTAGCTCTCCAATCCATCCTCATCGAGGTTGCCATCAAGTTTCTTGCTTCTCAAAGCCAGTTTATGGATACGCAAAGTAATTAAAATTAAAATTATACTTTTTGTGTGTTTGATTCATTTTCATGGTCTCACTCTCGCCTTGCTTTTGAATTCCTAATTTTGTTTTTTAATGTAAAGTAAGTGCGGAATCTGTATGCAAAGCATGAAAATTGGGCAAGGGATAGCAATTTTCATGGCAAAATGCTCTCACACCTTTCACTTCCACTGTTGAGTTGCTCATGTCAAGAAGGAACGATTGGTGATAGTGGTTGAGCTGACGTGTCATAGGGCTTGACAAGTGACGGATGACATGGTAGAGTTGAGATTACAGATGTTTTCACGTCATCGCTGGCATGTTAACTGTTTTTTTTTTTTTTTTTTTTTTTTATGGTGGGCTAACAAAGGGATTAAAATAAACAATGTTTGATTAATGAGAGACTGGATTTTCAAAAGAATGAAAAACAAAAAGTTATGTAAGAAATCAAAATAGAATTTTTGTCATTAAACTTGACTACATTTGACAATCAATTCGAATTTGAGACGTGCAGACTCTCTTCAGTGTGCACTAGATGCATTTTGCATCCTGGTAATGTTAACCTTGCACCTTGTTGGCTTTGGTCCATTTTTAGACTATAATTATGAACTATTATTATAAACTTTTTTATTAGCTATGGTCCATTCTCTAAGTATAATATTCTATTGTTGCAAACCTTCATTATTACATACACTTTTCTTACCTACTTGTATTATTCAATGGTAATCATTGATGGAGTGATTGCCTAATTTTTCTTATAAATATATGTTCCTAAGCTTAGTTTTTCATCACTTGAAGCTCACATACCATATTAAAAAGTGAGAAACAAAAGTTTAAAAGCATCCATCTCATATTAAGGCAATAGCTGGAGGTATAAATTTTTCTACATTATCTCTTGTTTTGAGCAAGCTAACAAGTTTTTTTTTTTTTTTTATGTTTAAGAACTAACACATGGTATCAGAGCCTATTAAACCTATGCCTTACAAATTTCAAAGAATTTTTAGATTTGAGTCGATCATATTTATACATTTCACGATTTTAAGGTCATAAACTTCATCCTCATAAAAAATTAATTAGTTTTGGCTTTTGAAACACTCAAAACGAAGCTCTAAATTGTAAGAAATGACCAAGTCTCTATTTGGATCTGAACTGGGTTAGTTTCGAATCCATATGACCTGTCTAGAGTTAGACATGTCGTTTTGCTTAGTATTGTGTTTTGAAAATAAAATTATAAAGTTGGTTGCCCTAAGACTTAAACCCATAACATGTTAGATGATGGGTTAACATTCTGACCATTGAACCACCACACTACCTTGTATATTGGTTTTGTTTTCAAACATATTTCAAGTTCATATATGTATGCTCAAAATTTTTTTTTCTTTGGTGTTCAAATTCTTGAAAATTTATTTTGAACAATTTAAGTCTTAGTGGGCAATATTTAGAGATATTCTATCTAATATTTTGTGAAATTGAATTTTATGCCATTTAATTAAATGCTTAATTTTTTGAAAATTAATTTTAAGTAATATTCTATGGCATCTTTAAAAAAATTAATTAATTAAATGCTTAAATAAAGGGATATTAAATTAATTAATTTGTCAAAATTTTGTTTTGTTGACTAATTAATTAATTGATTAAAATCCCATTATGAAAATTGCTTATTTATGCATTTTGCATGGTCAATTACAAGTATTTAGAACATTTTTATTTTGGCATAATTATAGTCTAGCCACAATACCTTTATTTATTCTAAAAATTATACATTAAGTTTTAAAATTACATAAAGGAAAATGATATCAAGTTGTAATTAATAATCTTCAATTTGGTAATTATCATCCCACAGGAATATTATCACATTAATATCATTAATTAGGATGAGATAGTGAATATTTTCCTTTTTCTTAATTTGCCCATATAGATTGAGAAAATGGAATATTATTTGCTAGTTTCATCATGATTTGTGCATGATCCTACTTAAATAAAATTTAGCCCATAAACAGTTTTATTTGCAACTAGGCTCATGTTTACTTTACATGTTTTACATTGGTAGAACACGTTATATGGATGTCTTAAAGTTATCTTAAATATTGACATATGCATGTAACATTATGCAGCCTTTCAACCATTAAGCATTTCTGATTTTCAAGTTCTTGAACTTAATGAGAAAAATTACAAAATTTGGAAGGAGAAGATTGTTCTCCAATTAGGGTGGATGGACGTTGATTATGCTATTAGAAAAGATGAACCTTTTACACCTATGGATACTAGTAGCATATCTATAATAACTTTATGAATGTTGGAAGCAATCTAATCGCCTCAGCCTGATGTATATCAAATCCAAGACATCTGATACTATATGTGGGTCAATAGGAGAGCATAAAAATGGTTGTGACTTGTTGAAAGCCATTGATGAATAATTTGAATCCTTTTAAAAGGCTTTAACAAGCACCTTAATGTTAAAATTAGCCACTATGAAGCTTACTAGCTTAAAGGGTGTACAAGAGCATATCATGAAGATGAGAGATATTGTAGCTCAGTTAAAGGCACTTAAGATTAAGATTCTTGATTCTTTCCTAGTATACTTCATTATGAATTCCCTACCGCCTCAATATGGGCCCTTCAAAATCTCCTACAATACACATAATCATAAATGGTCAATAAATGAAGTACTAACCATGCTCGTTCAGGAGGAAGTAAGACTTTTAATAGAAATGGGAGAGAGTGTACATACGGTAACTCAAAGGAAAGATAACAGACAAGCCAAGGGAAAATGGAAGGGTAAAATGCCTGACCAAGGTGATATTAAAAATGAGTCCAAATATTTTTTCCTGTAAAAAGAAAGGACACATAAAAAAGGACTGCAACAAATTCAAGGTTTGGCTTGAAAAAAAAGGTAATTTAATCTCATTCTTTTGTTACGAATCTAATATGGTAGATGTTAGTAATAACACATGGTGAATTGATTCTAGTTCTACAATCCATATTTCAAATACCTTATAGGGCTTTCTAAACCAAAGGAAGTCGACGGGAAGTAAGCAATATATCTACTTAGAAAACAAGATGAGTTCACTGGTTGAGGCTATAGGAACTTGTAAGCTGGTTTTAAATTCTGGCTTTGTTCTTATTTTGGAGAATACCTTTTATATACCAAGTTTCTCTAGAAACTTGATTTCTATTTCGAAGCTTGTACTATTGGGATATTCTTTTGAATTTTCAAATAATATGTTAAAGTTATTTTATAAATCCAATCTTGTTAGAAATGGTACAATTTGTGATGGTCTTTTCAAATTCAGTTACATGATAATTCATTACATGAAACCATGCATGCTTCCAGTAGCATAGGTATAAAGAAATGTGTTACTAATGAAAATTCTTTTAGATTGTGGCATCGTAGACTTTGTCATATCTTAATAGAGTGGGTAAAAATGTTAGTAAATGAATGAGTATTAAATACTCTTGACTTCACTGACTTTGATACTTGTATAGACTGTATCAAGGGTAAGCAGACTAATAAGACCAAGAAAGGTGCTAGAAGGAGTTCTACCTTGTTAGAAATCATATGTACGGATATATGTAGTCTAGATATGGACTTAAAAAGTCAAAAATACTTTATCACCTTTATTGATAATTACTCACAATACATGTATCTCTATTTGTTTAATAATAAGAATGAGGCATTAGATACCTTTAAGGTTTTTAAAGTAGAAGTAGAGAAACAAAGTGGTAAACAAATTAAGATAGTGGGATTAGATAGAGGTGGTAAGTACTATGGTAAATACACTAAAGATGGACAAGCACCTGGTCCATTTGCAAAGTTCCTTTCAACAACATGGGATTGTTACCCAATAAATTATGCTTAGTTCCCTAGACCAGAATGGTGTAGCTAAAAGAAGAAACCGAACGTTGTTGGACATAGTACGGAGCATGCTTAGTAACTTTAAGCTTCTTATGTTCTTGTGGATTGAAGCCCTTAAGACAACTGTGTATATACTTAACCGAGTTCTAAGTAACACTGTTGAAAAGACGCCATTTGAATTAATGAAATGCAAGAAACCAAGTTTGAGGCATATGCACGTATAGGAATGTCTGCCTGAGTTGCGTATTTATAATCCACAAGAGAAGAAGCTAAACCCAAGGACTATCAGTAGCTACTTTGTTGGATATATTGAAAGGTCTAAAGGATACATGTTTTATTGTCCATCATATAGTATTAGGATTGTGGAGTCAAAAAATGCTAAATTTCTTAAAAATGACTTGATTAGTGGGAGTGATCAAACTTAAAACTTAGGTTCTAATAATGATCAATTGAGAACTCAAGTTCCCACATCAAGTAACTAATTAGTTATAACTCATACCCCTCAAGTGCAAATGGGTGTTGAAAATCCAATCATCGAGGAACCACAAACTATTGACCATAACCCAATTGATCCAGTTGTACAACTACTACAAGAATCTGTTATGCAACTAGTTGAAGAACATGCTTTCTAAGAGAATGTTGAATCAACAATAAAAAGATCGACTAGAATTAGAAGGTCAGCAATTCCTAGTGATTATATTGTGTACCTATAATAGTCTGACTATAATATTGGAGTTGAAAATAATCTTGAAATGTTTTTCATAAGCCATTAATTGTAAAGAATCTAATTTATGGCTTAATGCTATGAAATAAGATAGATTCTATGGCGTTTAACAGAGTTTAGAATCTCATTGAGTTGCCTAGTGGCTCAAAGGCCATTGATTGTAAATGAGTCTTTAAGATAAAAAGAGACTCACTAGGCAACATTGAAAGATATAAAGCACAATTCATGGCTAAATGATTTACTTAAAAGGAAGGAATCGATTACAATAAAACATTTTCTCCTATATTGAAGAAAGATTCCCTCCACACTATATTAGCATTAGTTGCCCATTTTGACTTGGAATTACATCAGATGGATGTGAAACGACATTCCTTAATAGGAATATAGAGGAAAAGGTATATATGAAATAGCCTAAAGGTTTCTCCTCTAATGTCGGTGAACATTTAATTTACAAGCTTAAGAGATCCATATATGGATTGAAACAAGCATTCCACCAATGGTACCTTAAGTTTCATGACATTATCTTTTCTTTTGGATTTGTGGAGAATGTCATGGATCAATGTATATCCTAGAAGGTCAGTGGGAGTAAAATACGTTTCCTTGTGTTATATATGGATGACATACTACTTACAACTAATGTTAAAAGGTTTCTATATGAGGTGAAACAGTTTCTCTTTAAAAAATTTGATATGAATGATATAGGTGAGGCATCTTATGTCATTGGCATTAAGATCCATAGAGATAGAACTTAATGTATTTTGGGTTTATCGCAAGAAACCTATATCAATAAAGTTTTAGAAAGATTTCAAATGAAAGATTGCTCACTAAGTATAGCACCTATTGTGAAGGGTAATAGGTTCAATTTGAGCCAATGCTTGAAGAACAATCTGGAAAGGGAACATATGCGTAACATTTCATATGCTTCAACGGTTGGAAGCCTTATGTATGCTTAGGTTTGTACGAGACCTAACATTGCATTTGCTGTTAGGATGTTAGGTAGATATACAAACAATCTAGGGATGGATCATTTGAGATGTGCAAAGAAGGTTATGAGGTATCTCAAAGGTACCAAAGATTACATGCTAATATACAAGCGAACTGAGAACCTTGAGGTAGTTGGCTACTCTTATTCAGATTTCGCCAATCGCATTAACTCTCGAAAATCAACATTCAGAGATATCTTTATGCTTAACGGTGGAGCTATTTCTTGGAGGAGCATAAAGCAGTCTTTGATTGCTACTTCTACTATAGAAGATGAGTTCGTGTTTTGTTTTAAGGCAACTTCGCATGTTGTATGGCTTAAGAGCTTTATTTCTTGTCTTAGAATGTTAGATTCTATCTAAAGGCTATTAACAATATATTGCGACAATTCAGTTGTAGTTTTTCTGGCTAAAAATAATAAAAGTGAAAGTCAAAGCAAACACATCGATATTAAGTACTTAGCCATTCAAGAACGTGTTAAGAAAAATAAAATTTCCATTAGACACATAAGAATTGAGTTAATGATTGCTAATCCCTGAACAAAAGGCATGCCACATATGAAATTTAAGGATCATGTAGCTAGAAAGGGACTTGGTTCCATATTAAGTATTTGATTTATGTTATAATCACTTCTAATAAAGCTCTTGTTCATTTGAGTTATTTTTTTTCTCATTTTTGTGTGTACATTTATATTTAGAGAATAAACAACATTAAGAGGACCTATAATAAGCATAGGGCTTATTCATTAAAATTATGGTAGGAAGAGAAAATAATATGCATTATGATATACATAAGGTAATACTCACTTATGGAGGATTTATTGCTATAATTTGTGCATTCAACCTTTCTCTTTTAGAATGTGTATGGAAGAGGATATTGAAATTATTGAGTGTGATGGACCAAGGGGGAGAATGTTAACCTTATTGTAACTTGTTGGCTTTGGTCCATTTTTAGATTATAATTATGAATTATTATTGTAAACTTTCTTGCTGGTTATGGTCCATTCTTTAAGTGTAATATCCCATTACTGCAAACCTTCATTATTATATATACTTTTTCTATCCACTTGTATTATTCAATGGTAACCATTGATGGAGTAGTTGCATAATTTCTCCTATAAATATAGATCCCTAAGCTTAGTTTCTCATCATTTAAAGGTCACACATCATCTTAGAAAGTGAGAAATAAAAGCTTGGAAGCATTCATATCATATTACTGGCAATGACTGAAGGTATGAATTTTTTTGCATTATCTCTTGTTTTGAGCAAGCTAATAAGTTTATTTTATGTTTAAGAACTAACAGGGTAATGCAAACAATCTGGATTCTTCATTCCAATACAATTTGCAAGAAAGAAAGAAAGGCATAAAAAATTTTAAAAAATAATTGTAAGATAAGTTCACAATAATTTTCCCTCGACCTAATTTCAATTGAAAGTTAAATCTAAGCAAGAATGAGTTATATTCACTAATAGTTTTGAAATTTCGCAACCTTAACTATATCCGCTCTTAACTAGCTTTTGAAAAATAATTATTTTTTGGCTCTCACGTCTCTCTTTAAATTATTCTAAACATTAACGAGTCCTTAATGATAAGATATATTAAATTTTCATTTTGATCAATTGTTCATTCAACTGATAACAAATAAAAATAATTATTTTTGGGCTGTTCTACAAGAATGCTTGATTTTTTTTTTTGATAGTATCTTTAAGATTCATAGTTCTCAAATGAATCTCAACATCCAAAATCCATTATAGATAACATTTTCAAGAAACATCAAGAACGAATTCAAGCATTATAAAATTTGACATTTTAAACAAGTCTACTAAAAGAAAGAAAATATTTTAAAATTAGAATAAAAACTAAAATAATTGAAATATACGCATTTTCTTTATTCAAATATCATAAACTTTAAATAAGTATTCTTCTATCCTATGATGCATTAGGAAACAAAAATGCAAAAATATGAAGTATTAAATCAATAAGAATAATCTTTCTATTTATATATGACGTGAAGGGTTAAAAAGAAAAAAATTATTGTCTTGAGGTGATGAAAAGTGAAAACAAACTTTAAAGTTGAAAGACTGTCCACACCAAAATTATAGACTTTGTGCTGATAACGGGTTATAACATGAGAATTGATATTCATCAAGAGATAGTATTTCAAGAACTATCCCACACATCTTCATGTTATCTTATGATGATCCATTTTGTACAAATTGTCCCTCATATACAGGACTTTAGTCATAAAGAAAGAAGCGTAACATATGACCTATTAAGGACATTAAAGAGAAGTACACCCACGGGAGGATTATAATTAAATTTAATCATAATTTAAAACATTTGTTTAACCTAATAAGTTTAACTTGAAATAAAAAATTGAATAAAAGAAAATTAATTAAAAAAATTTGTTATTGTAAAATAAGTTGGACTCAAGTTTTTCTAATATTTAGTCTAAACTTGAAAAGTCTAAATTAACAATTTTTTAATAAAAAAACTTATTATTTAAATAAAAATTTAGTATAACGTAAAGTAAAAAAGTAAAAAATTAATACCCTTTATTCAAAATTTTTTTACCAATATATTATTTATATGTACAACTTACTTATATATAAACTTACAAGTGATAATAATAATTATTTATTTTATTTAACTCAAATATTAAATAATAATAAACTTGACTATGATTTTAAAAAATTTGTTTGATTTAATAAGTTTGACTTAAAATATTAATAAAAGTTCAATTAAAAAACTTAATTTTTAAAAATCTAACCCAATAATCAAATTTAGTCGCAACATATATTAGAAGGTGTTTTAATGGCCGCCGTTTTACACTTGACTAAAACTTCAGGGATCACCAAATGCATGCAATGAATTTGGTAAATCCCCTGCTCTATACATTTTGTACACGTGGGAGTGCACTTAATAGAGAAAAAAGAAAAAATTAATTAAAATAAATAAATTGTATATACATTTTCATTTCTTGACGCTTCTCATTCATTTTTTCTAACGCTAAAAAAAAAAACACAATTACGTATCATCATAGTCATGAAAAGTGATGACCATAATTTCTTGTAAATAAGAAAATACACTCCCAGAATAAAACCCCTTTATAATGCTATCAACTACATTACTTCAAAAAAGCATTGTTATCCATAACCACATGTTGCCCAATTCAAAGTCTAGGTAAACGTGCATACAAAGAAAACCAAATAAAAATTCCTTCAAATTTTTTCTGAAATTTAGACTTGCTCTTTTGATTAATTAACATCATGTCATATATGCCCATCATATATCCTAAAAGTTGCCAATATATAATATATATATATATATATATATATATATATATATATATATATATCACCTTGGCTTATCCAGGGCTTAGCCATTATTCTGTGTCGTTTATTGAGAATCACCTGCACATCAAAAACAGAACAATCACAAACATTCCAAAACATCAATCAGTTGATATACTCACTTTTCAGAGATATTGCCACATATCCAAACAAAGCAGCATTATGTGTTGGCAAGTTAAGCATTTGCAGCCATGCAACGAATAAGCAACACAAACCTCAGCAACCAATAATTCTCATCGTTCTTTCACATTCCAAGACACAAACCTACTTTTCCAATCGTATAAATACAGCCTTACGGTTGGTCCCCTCCATACTTAGGTATCATTTGACATTGTCTTCTTCTTCCACTTCCAATATGGCCTATTCTTCGTTGGTTTCTCTAAGCTTCGCCTTTCTTGTTCTTTTCCATGGCTGCTTTGCTCTATTGCGAAGGTTCCCAACTGATCAGTGTAGCTTTGAGAAACTGACCACACTGGAACCCACCAAGAAGATTGAGTCTGAAGGGGGTGTGACTGAGTATTGGGACTCCAACGATGAGCAGTTTCAATGTGTTGGTGTGGCTGCCCTTCGCTATACCATCAAACCCAAAGGCTTGTTGTTACCTCTCTACGCGAACGCTCCAAGGGTCCAATATGTACTTCAAGGCATGTATCCTCTTTTGGTTTTTCAATATTTAAGTATTTTTTGTTAGGTTTGTCCAAGTTTAAATCCCTTTCCTACATGGCTTCAAAGTGCCACTTACAAGAATATAAACCCTATAGTTTTGTAGGTGCATGTGCCCTATATTAAATGCCATTCTCATCCTCTGCATTTTTAGTCCTTGGCTTTGCTACTCTGTTTGCTCATCCTGTGTTTTGATGGTGAATGCAGGAACGTGTATTTTGGAAACAGTGATACCAGGTTGTCCTGAAACGTTTCTACAACAAACATCTGAAGGAGAGCAGAACCAAAAGATCCTTACTGCAAGAGATGGTGATGTTATAGTCGTTCCAGCTGGTGTTGCTCAATGGATTCATAACACTGGTGAAACTGATCTGATTCTGTTTTCAGTCATAGACTCTGCCAACGAGGATAACCAGCTTGACCTCAAAGTTAGGGTGAGCTCTTATATCTACAAACTATCTGAAACTTTTAGCAAAACCCAGAACATATCTATAAGTTCCTTTGAGTCTGATTGTTTCAATTCCGGTATCTTGTCATCAAACCCCAGAAATTCTTCCTCGCCGGAAACCCAAGAGAGGAACAGAGCGATCGCCGGCACAAAGAGGGGCAAGAAGGCTACGGAACCAATGTGTTCAGTGGGTTGGCTCCAGAGACGGTGGCGGAGTCATTCGACATCGATGATGAACTAGCAAGGAAAGTTCAGGGCCAGGATGACCCAAGAGGTTCCATCGTCATAGTTGAGGAGGGGCTTGGCGTGTTAAGCCCAGCGCAAGAAGAAGAAGAACAACGACGAGAAGGGGAGCGAGAGGAAGCGAGACGAAGACTGCGAGGTGGTGGGCGAGGCAATGGGTTAGAAGAAACTGTGTGTACTCTGAGACTTGTGCACCAACTAGCTGAGGCCACTGATGCTGATAAATACAACCCACGCGGTGGATACCTGACTGGCCTCAACACTCCCAACCTTCCCGTACTTGAATACGTCCAACTTGGTGTTGATCGAGGCGTCCTCTACAAGGTAACATAAGAACAAGAAGAAGATAGTCCAACTCACTGCTTGCCATGTGTTTGATAATAATCCTATAACTGACCTGGAAGTAACCGCGTGTGTTAATTTGATGAATTGCAGAATGCAGTGATGGTGCCACACCACAATCTGAACTGTCATGCCGTGATTTATGGAACAAAGGGCAGCTGCTGGATTCAGGTGGTGGCGGAGAATGGACGGAAAGTGTTCGACGGCGAGCTGAGGGAGGGGCAGATTCTGATAGTGCCACAGCATTTTGTGGTGGTGAAGAAGGCAGGAAGTGATGGGTTTGGTTGGGTAGCAATCAAGACAAGTGACAACCCAATGATGAACGCTCTTGCAGGAAAGCTGTCGCTCATCAGAACCATGCCAGATGCTGTGTTGATGCACTCGTATCGTATAAGCAAGGAGGAAGCCAAGGAATTGAAGAAGAGAGGCGAACTCACACTGTTTAGCCCAAGGCCAAGGGAGAAGTCGAAAGGGAGTTCATATAACTGAGCCTTAGTTGGATTTAGAGGTAGATTTGCATGTAAGGAATAAAGCATTAGAGTCCTCCAGCTTGCTAGAGGTCGCTAATGGGCTAACTAAGTTTAGTTCCCTGCTGGTAGCTACCACGTATTTTGTACGTAGAGGGCGGAGTTTTGAGTGTTGTTTTGATACTAGCAGGTGAATTAATTAGCTTAAGCATGTTTTTTTTTTTTAAAAAAAAATCGTTGCTTTAAATTTGGGACAGGTTTTATTTTGTCTTTAATTTTTCTATAACCCTTTTAATATGTTTAAATTATTAAAAAAATCAGCTAACCTGCCGAATATCTAGTCTGGTGATGATATTTGAAGATGCAAAAATAAAGAGGAGTATTTGGCCAAATATATATTTATTTGACGGCAGTGTATACTCAGCTTCGTCTATAGTTTTCTTCAAAGAAGAAGAAGCAGAAGACTATAATATCGTCTTTTGAGCTTGGCAAATGAAATGGGATCAAATGTTGGGATTATGTTTAGCCACATGTTTGATTATAAGTTACTATTTTTTTAATCTTATAGATTAAAATATCAGTGTATAATTTTTTTAATTAAATTATACATTTGTCATCTTATTATTAAAAAATTATATACATTTATCATATATTAATTTTAAAATCTAACAGTATAGAAATTCTACTTACATTAAACCTGAAATCATCAAAAGTTTCTGTAAACAAATTTAAGAAAAATTTAATTTTAAAAATATTTTTGGTGACACTATAATTTACCTAAACTTAATAAATGAAAAGGATATTAATTTATTTTTTCAGAGAAAAATGCAAACATATTTTATTCATAAATATTATCTTCAATTTTAAAAATTGATAAAGATATGCTTTTCAATCTTTGTCTATTTATCTAGTAGCTAAATACCTCATATTTGTTACAATGCCACACATTTATTTGAAAGCAATAAACAAGAGTCTCGCATACATCTTGTACTTGTTAATGGATCCGGATTATCTGAAAATGCTTACATTTGGTGCATTTGCCCTACATCTAATATATTTGAGCTTATTAAGTTAAAAAAAAAACATAAATTATGAGAACAAGGCTAGATACAAAAAATTAAACCAGAGAAAAAAATATGTTCCTTGTTAATGGACTTAAATTTAAAAGCGACATTTTTTAATAATTAAAGTTAACAGATTTGTTTGCAATTAGTTCAAGTTAAATGAGATTAAAAAATATTATAAAAATATATATAAATCTATAATTTATTAAGAGTAATATAATAAAAGATTTTACAGTTTTATAGTTATCTAATTTTAATTGAACTTAAATAGTCAAATAACGGCAAAATTTTAATTTAGGCAAAATTTTTGGAGTACATGCTTATTGTAAAATTTAAATTCAGTTACAGGCCAACACAGCTGAATAGCGATTATGTGTGTTTTAGACTGGAAGTAAATTCAATTTTAAATCAACTTGATTTTGGTTAAAAATAATTTTTTATATATAATCATATTTCATATGTTTTGAATTTTTCATCTAAAATTAAGTTTTGTCAATGTAGTTTATTTACGGAGAAGAAATTATTTATTTATGTGTGCGTGAACAATAAAACTGATAGTTAAATCTAATGTCAAACTAAATAAGACAATATATAACTCATATTTTATCGTACAAACACACTTTTTCAACCCTCTAAATCTCATACCCGACTAGATGAGCTCATTAATAAAGATGATGATTTTCTAGTTATGTAAAAGAGAACCTGTTATATACACTGACCAAAAAAATTCATTTCTAAGTATTAAGTTTATTAGTCTGTACTTTCTTTGCTTAATTAACACAAAGATAAAGAACTTTTTAACACTTTCTCTTGTATTAACTTATTCTTTATCAGTTGATGTATATAAATCTATTTTATTTTATTACTTTTTTAAATATATGATTTTGCATTAATAATTATTAGACGTACGGTTCTAAAATTAATATATTAATATTAAAAATAAAATATTATATACCGAAAGTTCATATAAAAATAGAGTAAAAATTTGATGTCTAGCTATGACATTGAATACATTATACTATTTTAATTGTACTCATATCATACTAGATTTTTCTGTATGATTACGAAAACAAACATTCAAGTAAAATACTATCATATTTGTCATGATATAGCCATTAATTTTGTTAAATTAAAAAGCACTAATTTAATTACTCGATAGAATATTGAGAATAATCGCATGATTACAAATCACAATTACAAATTCTTAATGAAAAAGTAATAGCTCAATACTTTCAATATTATTCCCTGACCATGCATGTCCAAACGCATCTTCTCATCTGCACCCATTAATTTACTGTTGGATGCTCATACCCTGCAAAGTGAGAAGCTTCCAAAGCACAAACTTACTACCAGCCTCCATTATTATAGCATATAGCAGATATAATTAAATGCCACATATACTGCAGAATAAAACCATGTGTTAGAATTAGGAGCATCGCAGCCATGCAGCAAATAAGCTTCTTACAAAAACCTCACAAACACCCAAATTCCACTAGTCCCGAAATCAAATAATTCAAACCTACCCCGATAAATTGTCAGGTACATAGATATATGTGTTTGCAGATTCAAAGCTTGACTTAAAATTTATAAGATTCGTTGGCTGTGATGCTTAGTGTTTCAATCGTACTTCACACTTGATATATACTTCTCAGAGAATTAAGAAGATCAAGTTAAACCTTAATTGGTTTTATAATTTCTAGCAAGTAGTTATAAAATACTTAAAAACCAAATGAATAGAACTAGATGCACATGAAAACTAAGCTTGGTTAACATTCTTACTGTCTCGACATCCGAGCGTAAGTCAGAAGTATTCAAACCTAACTCTCTTATTCTCATTATTAATTCACGTATATAATTAATAGAGTGGTCAGCTAGTCGCCTGTTCCCCTTTCTCTTCAGCAAACACTACTTAGTATTTATTGCTACATCTATAACCAACAACATGTACTGCTGATCGAGCTTATTGTGCTGTTCTATCTTACAAGAGACATGGCTTGCTCTTCGTTGCTTTCACTGAGCCTAAGCCTTGCCTTCCTTGTTGTAATCCAAAGTGGTTTAAAAGGGGGTGCACAAACACCAACAAAGTGCAGACTGGAGAGGCTTAGCGCTCTGGAACCCAGCAAGGTGGTTGAGTCGGAAGGTGGGGTGATAGAGTATTGGGATGAACTCGACGACCAGCTTCGGTGTGTCGGGGTGGCCTTGATCCGATACACCATCAGACCCAAGGGCTTCCTCTTGCCTTTCTACACCAATGCCCCCAGGATCCACTATGTACTCCAAGGTCCCACGCCCATGCATGCCTTCACATTTTTATTCTGTACTTTATATAAGCATGTAATTGAGATATTATATATGTTCAATGTCCTCTTAAAAACAGCCATAACGTGGGTTTCAGAAAAATAGTCATACATAGGAATTGTGATATGTGATATGTTAGTGTATTTAGCTATTATAATAGCAATCATTTTTTACCAGAAATTTACTTATCATACGAGAGATAATTACCCACTTTCAAGTTTTGCCCATCCTATCGTAATGACATGATTTTATTGTCGTTAATTATTATTGTTCATAGTGCACAGTATATATAATATTGTACATATATCCAAACTGTTTTTTATTCTATATATACTAAAGTGTTTTCGAGTTTTGCCCCAATTTTGTTTCTTCTTGAGCGTTATCTGCACGCTTTGAGTCACTTGTTTTCTTCTTTGACGAAAAAGCAGATGTTTCTAAATATTTTTCTTGATGAGGTTAGGTAATTAGTTACCAGGTGTTGGCGGAAGATGCATGTAGTTAACAAATAATTTTAACTTTAATTCATTACTTGTCATATATTTGAAAAAACTTTATCATTAACGTATAGTAATATAGTATCTATTTTAATTTAAACTATGTCTAATAAGATTATTATGAGCTTGGAAATGTTTAATAAACGTTATTTTATAAACAACAGTTATTGCCTTATAAATAAGGTTCATGATGTCAAATTCTACTCTTAAATATTTTTTCTTAATGACCAGTTCTGGAACTACTATTTTGTGCGCGCGTGTTTGTTTGTGTCTGTCTATATATATATATATATATATATATATCATTATTTATTTATTTATTTATAAACATATTGTAATAATCCGCACAATTAAGTATGGTTCAAAGTTGGAAGCCATTTCATATATAATCCATTCTGATCTGATTCTTTTCTTCTTTCTGGAAACTTAATGAGTAATTATGTAGGGAAGGGGGTCCAGGAAACGATAGTAGCTGGATGTCCAGCTTTGTATAGGTCAAAATCAGACGAACACCAAAAAATCAATGGTATCAGGCAAGACGACGTCGTTGCCGTGCCATCTAGCTCCGCTCAATGGATTTACAACACCGGCGACTCCGACCTTGTTCTGTTCTCACTCATCTACACCGCCAGTGAACACAATCAGCTCGACCTCACCTTGAGGGTACCATAAAACACTTTATTCTTCACATTAGCTTATACTCAATAAATAGTATTAGGATTAATGCATTTAGTAGAATCCAGTGCTTTTTTAATTCCATTGCCTTCTTTGTTGATAAATATTTATTGATTATTGTCCAGCTAATTAATTTGAAGTTAAAATATTAATTATCTGGAATTGTTAATATAAATGTACGTAGCACTTAGTCTTCTGATTAATCTTATAAAAAATATAGAGTCCCGCTATTAAAATAGTGTATTACTTTTCATATGTACTTCATTAATTTGAAGAATTGAGTTGGGTTAAAAATTTTGTTCCAAAACAAAAATACTTTTATTAGAAAATATATAAATATTAATATTTTATATAATATTATATATTTTTAGAGTTGACTCTTAGCATCAAATTTAATGAGCCTCGCTGTACTAAAAGAATGGGTTTAGGCTAAGATTTTTTTTAAGTATCAATATAAAATCAGACTCATGCAAACGGGTCCTTAATTAAAAGCCGACGCATAACTTTTCTTTCAATATAAAATTAGCATTAATTATTGAAGTTTATGATGCTGATAATGATATGGTTTCGGATTTAGAAATATCGAGCGAGGATTTTATATTAATAGAAGAACATTTTTTTTTTTAATCATGATGTAATTAATTGTTAAATATAAAATAATATTTTATTAAATAATTATTTAAAATACTAACATATTTGATAATTAATTATTTTTGAATAATTAATTTAACTTTATATAATTATAATAATATTTTAAAAATAGTTAAAATATTACCAAATATTATACTTAAGAAATTTAGTTTTATTAATAAGATCATCCCACCTTATAATTTTTTATGCTTGTAATTGCTATATCAGAGTTTCTTCCTTGGGGGGAACCCACTAAAAGAGCGAAAAAGCGGCAACCGGAGCATGAGTTGGGACCGGAAGCTCCAAAAGTGGCGGCAGCAGGAGAGGTCGGGAGGCAACCTGTTTAGTGGGCTGGCACCGAAGACGGTGGCCGTGTCTTTCAACACAGACAGTGAGCTCGCAGAGAAGGTTCAGAGCGTTGAGGACTCAAGAGGTTCCATAATTTTGGTGGAGGATGGACTTGAATGGCTGTCTCCAGAACAAGATGAAGAACGACGACGTCGTAATGGGAGACCTATGAATGGTGTGGAGGAAACTCTGTGTTCTCTTGCATATGTGCATCCATTAGGCGAACCAAGAATGCATGCTGATAAATATAATCCACGTGGGGGTCACCTGACTGGCCTCAACACCCCCAACATGCCTATCCTTGAGCACCTCCAGCTTGGCGTGGACCGTGGTGTCCTCTACAAGGTAACATCAATATTTGATACTAAAGTAATTAACTACGTTTCTAATTCTATCAGTGTGTAATTTGGAATATAATTATTGCGGGTGCAGGATGCTATCCTGGTGCCTCACTACAATCTGAACTGTCACGCCGTGATATACTGCACGAGGGGCAGTGGGAGGATCCAGGTGGTCGGAGAAAACGGACGGAGGGTGTTCGACGGCGAGGTGAAGGAGGGTCAAGTGGTGGTGGTCCCACAGCACTACGTGGTGGTGAAGAAGGGTGGGACCGACGCGTTTGACTGGGTAGCCATCAAGACCAGCGATAACCCAATGATCAACCCACTCGCCGGTGAGCTATCCCTCGTCCACGCCATGCCCGACGCGGTTCTGATGAACTCGTTTCGGATGAAGAGGGAGGAAGTGAGGGACTTGAAGAACACTAGAAAAGAACTCACTTTTATCAGCCCTGCAGGATTGAGCTCGCTAAGTTTGGCCAAAAGTGCCTAAGTATGTGTATGTAAAGTACGAAATAAGCTCCGTACCAACCATGGGTGTTTAAAAGAAGGAATCGTATCTGATATGATACTCTATTAACACTTCAAATTATCATGTCACTCTATTTAGTTGTATCAGTGTCGTAAGTGTCGTATTAGAGTTACTGTCCATGGTTGTTAAGGAATAAATACTTCTGAGGCTAGATATGCTAGTTTGCTGTCCACTGCATGATTAGCTGCTTATGTACTAGTGAGAGTATATATCTTCTTAACTAGGTGTGTGATTTCCTCATCCTTCTCTAATATATGGCCGTCGTTTTTTTTTTTTTTTTTTCTTTTTTACTTTTGGTTAATTATTAAGATGGTGTCCTTGTCAGTTTGTGTGAATGTACTTTCCATGAATTGAGGAATTGGTGATCCAAGCAGGTGACTGGACAGTTAGACCCTGAGTCCCAGTGTTACATAAGACATCCATCCCAGTGGAATATCCAGGTTTTTTGCCCCATCAATGAATATTTTGAGGCTCTATCTTATCCGTTGCTTCTCTTGCTACATTGAACGCCATTTCATCTTCGTCCTCACTGGAGGACATAGCGCTCCATCCTGCTTCCAGAATCTATGTATATTTGCAAAGAAAAAGTAGAAACGTAATCAGATGAGGTTGCAAATTTAAAAACAAAAGTGATGGAGGAAGCTTCTCTGAACTATCAGAGCCAGGTTTCGATCCTGGGACCTGTGGGTTATGGGCCCACCACGCTTCCGCTGCGCCACTCTGATTTGTTGATTGTTTGGTGTTATAATATAATATATTGCCCACTTTTGTTTCTCTTGTATTTCATTTTGGCTAAAACCAAGTACGGGATGAAATATATTTTAGGATAATTTTTTAAGAAATTTTTTTTTATTATTTTGGAAAATTATATTTCTGTTTTTTTTCATGAAAAGTAAAAAATATGTCTTTTTTTTACATTTTGTGACAATTTGATCATTCATAAATTCAATTTTGTATGAAATTAGTTCCTCACAAATTTAAATTTATATAAAACCAATCATTCTATTTGAACTAATGAGGGACTAATTTTGTATAAAATAAAATTTTTAATGAATAAATTTGTCACGGTTAATTGTGATGGACCAAATTGTCATACGGTCTAAAAGTATAGGGCTAATTTGGTACTTTTATCATTTTTTTAAAATATAAAAATGGGTTGATTGGCCTCCTCTGTATAATAAAAAAAATTAAGCTACAACCGCATATATTTTACCTAAAACATCTTCATATTTATTACGTATACTAAAATATAATAACAAGTATTAATAATTTATATAACTGATACAAAATAGTCCTTTTTAAGGATTTTATAATAAATTAAATTTGTAATTTCTTGTAACAAAATAATATTAAAATAAAAAATCTAAAATTTTTTTAATATATTATATTTTTTGAAAAATATAAATTATCCTAAAAATATTTTAATATTTATTACTTAAAAACATTTAGTATACTTTCATAATAAAATATAATGTTATATAATTTAGGCATTTTTAAAGAAAGTAAACACAATTTATCCTATAATACCATTAATTATTTGTCATTTTCACCTGATTATGTTGTGATTCCAATGTTATCAAACTTCTTAGCTCCACCTTAAACATTTTCATCTGAGCTTACTCTTTCAATTCTCTTTTTCTTCAGAACATTTTGCCTAATCTTTCAATCTACCATTCAGTGGTGTACACAAGTTTGATTGTCATAATTAATCTAATCCAACCTAATTATATGAGGTCATGCCAACAAAATTTGTTTAGAGCATATTGGGTTGAGTTTAGTGATTAAGCTGTGTATAGTATTCGACTTGACCTAACTTGGTCATTTTCCTAATATTATTTACAATAATTTGCTTAATATAAAATTTATGGACAATACATATTTATTTTTAATTATTTTGTAGTGTAAATTATTTTCTGTTTTATCTTCAAGAAAAAATTTGTAAGAATCAATCAATGAATTTAAACAAAATAAAAAGAGGCCTTGTTACTATGCCGATTAAGTTTCATGTTTTGATAAATGACCCAGCTATAAAGTTAGGCAAAGTTTTAAGTCTCATACAAACTCTATCTTGCTGGACCTGTGTACATTCCTACCAACATCGATCCTTAATATTTCCCAAAAACATTTTTCCAAATTCCCATTTTTTCGAACCCTTCTATATCTAATTAAGCAGACACTGTGCTAACACACTAAAGTAATAGAATCTTAACAATGGGTAGCAAAGTAAAATTGATCCAAACCAGACAAAAAATCTTGGTTTTAATCACCTATAAGAAGTAACATAAAATCTAGAAGGGACTGGGTCTGATTAATATTTAATATCACCTTTTTATTGGCAAATTTAGGCCAAAATTACGCAAGAGCTATTTGATAAGCCCACAAGTCACAACCTTTGCTTTATCATATTTTGTGATTCTAAATTATACATATATATAGACACACACATATTTGGGGTGCCTTGTTTGCCTTATGGTCACTCTTCTCAAGTTTTTTTCTTTAATATTTTATTAGAGAGCAAGAAAAAATTGAGAAAGAAAATAAAATATAAAACTGCAATAGTGATTTCACTCACTCTTTATTTTTTCAAATTGAACTTTTGAGACAATGCTTGAATTAACATTCTCGTGTAAATATTATATATAGATGTATGAGGTCTTACTTTCTTTATTTTGTCATAAATAGTAACTACTTAAATTTTTGTTCTTTAATGTAGTGTATATATCATAGGAATGAAATTCAATACCAAATTACAAAACTACCGAGCACGTTCAATTATTAGCATTTAATTGGGAAAATTAATCCTTTGTCCCTATGCTTTCACCAATTTTTTAAATTGATTCCTATACTGTACTTGTATTCAACTCACTCCTTATAGTTTCAAAAGTTCGCAAAATACTCTATGCCGTCAATGTAGGCACTAACACTGTGAATGAAATGGCTGAGGTGGCAAATCTATGCTGAGATAGAATGGCTAAGTAGAAGAGACATGCCACATTTGATGCCAACCATGCAAAACTTTTAATTTTTCTTCTTCCTTTTTTTTTTTTTTTAAGAAACTCTATCAAAACTCAAAGAGACACTTGAGAGACGATGGTTGAGATTAGTTGCAGAGAAGAGATCAAGGAATATTAAGAGAAGCCAAAGCAAATGAAAGAATCACACATCTATCAAATAAAAACGAGTGTATTTTAGTTTTTGCATGTGAATTGTTAGGTTGTAATTTTGACTCATTTTTAGTCTTATTTTATTTTATTCTTAGTGTTTTTCTGAGAAAATCAAGCAATTTGTAATTATTTTGGTTGGTTTTAGTTTGAGGAAGTGATTTTGTTGAAATTGTTGAAGTTTGGAATGAAATAAGGCATGCGCAAGACTTACATTGCTATTGGACTGAATACAAGAAGATAAGTCATAGGCACAATTAAGAATATTATTTTTAAAACTAAAAATAGACAGCTCAACATCTTTAACAAACTTATCTCTCTAAGATGTTGGGAAACAAAGAAAGGAGCATGAGAGGTTCGAAAATAGATTTTGGAAGTAATTTCCATGTTTTTATTGGAGAAAATCAATGAAAAATCAAGGGTGTTGAAGATTTTAGTTATTAAGTATTTTTCTTTTCGTTTTGGAGGTATAGTTTTAAATATAGGTTTTACTTCTTCCTCCACTCTCTCTTTTTTGAACTTAGTGAGAGAAAATGACTCGGTTCAAATTACAGCTGTATATATAGAATTTTAGCATGGATTTTTGATGTTGACAATCATGAATAACTAAATTTAATATTTTAACTAAGGGATTTTGTGTGGTTTCTTCAATGTGTGAGATTATTTTAACTTTCTCTTCTCTTCTTAGTTGTTTATATTCCCATTTTAATTGTTTTATTGTGGGTGGAAGAATGATTTGGACCTATTATTTTTCATGGTTAGAATTAATTGTATTCCAATTAGTTGCAGTAAATTCGTAATTGTTTATTTTGACCAATATTAGTGAAAATTTAGTGTAGAGATTGTTAAAACACTTTTTTTTTTCTATATTAATGGAATGTGAATACTGATTTAATGAAGATGCTTCATGCTTTAGTAATTTATAAATAGTAGCTTTTTATTCTTAAAGCAGTTGGTCAATTAAATTCTACGTACTTACTGAGGGTTTTAATTAATTAAAAATTGAGTTAAAAGCTTTTCTTAGTTAACATATTTAAGAAAGCCTAGGTTACTAAAGCTTTTTTAACAACCATAGTCATTTACCAAGAAGGGAGAAGAATTTATCTAGAGCACACGCCCACGCCTAGGATCAACTTAAAAGAACCATACATTACTTCTCTTAGTTAGAAACTTATCTCTCAATGAAGTTTTTTCCACTATAATTTACTTTAAATCTAAATTGCTTATTATGAATTTACTTGTTTAATTTTTTCGTTTTATTGTTATTAATGTTATTTCTTATTTGATAAACCCTCTTTTTTTTTTCTTCTACGTATTCTACTTGGTTTATCCTAACCATTGGAATTATCAATCCCTATGGGTTCAACCCTACTAATCATTTTCATAATGTAAATATTCACTTGAGAGTAGGTAATTTTATTTTGGTAGATTTGACACCCATCAAATTTTGGTGCCGTTGCTGGGCATAAGTTTTAACTAATTCTAACTTTTTTAATGACTAGAACTGAACATGGAGAAGAATTCTACTTTGATCCTGAGATTGAGAAAATTCGTAGAAACTTAAGAAGAACTACCAAAAAGAAAAAGCAAGCTTATAAAGCTCCCTCTTTAAGCTTTACACCTCATTAAGTTTTAAGGGAAGAACAAGAGCTTTCATTAAACGCACCTAGGGTTTAAATCTAGTTTGATACACTTGCTACCCAAGTTTAGAGGGTTAGCTAATGAGGATACTTACGAGCCTCTCAAGGAGTTTCATATAGTATACTTAAGTATGAAGCCTAAAAAAGGTATCTAATGAACAAATTAAGCTATGAGCATTTCCATTCTCCTTTGATGACATGACAAAGGATTGACTATTTTATCTACCCAAGGCTTTATAACAACTTGTAAAGATATGGTGTGAATGTGCATTTTATTTCAGTCAACTGTTTATTGTAAATTATAGTCGGCTATAAAATTTTCAGTTAATTATATTGTTAAAACAAATTTTTCAAAAAAATTTATAGTGCACCTATTCACCCCTTCCTTCTAGGTGTACTGTCAATTGGTATCAAAGCTGTGGTCTCACTTGATTTGTGCTTTACAGCTAGGAGAAAAGATCCATTTTGCAAAAAATGTCTTCACAACATCTTTAGGGAGCTTATTTTAGTGAAGGGCACTCCACCTCAAGGACTTCTTACTTCAATGGAAATCATTATACATACTAGATAGGCAGAATGAACATTTTCATACAAGCCATAGATTACTCAGTATGGAAGGTTATTGAGCAAGGTCTAAAATTTCCCAAAACTAAAAATAGGGAACTCAAACCAACAAAAGAATATGATGAGGAGGATATCAAGATGATTCAGGCAAATGCCAGAGCCATAAACATCCTCTACTATGCTTTTAGTGAAGAAGAGTATGATAAAATCTCAACATATGATACTGCGAAGGAAATGTGGAAAAAACTAGAAGTCACACATGAAGGAACAACTAATGTGAAGGATTTAAAGATAAGCACTTTACAATATGAACTGGAACTATTTGAAATGAAGGAACATGAGGACATAGAAGCTATATTCAATCATTTTTCAAGAATTGTAGGTTAACTGAAACTTTTTGGACAGTCCTACATAAATCAAGAAACAGTGAAAAGGGTATTGATATATCTACCAGAGAGCTGAAAATCCAAAGTGGACAACATTGAAAGCAACTCAAGGTTCAAAGAATTAACTTATGATGAGCTAAGAGGAATTCTTATTGCCTACCAAAACAATCACCTCAAACGCTATGAGCTAAAAAGAGAAAGAAATATAGCACTAAAATCTGCAATAACTTCTGAGCAGTAATAAGATGATGAAAGCAAAGTAGATATACAAGACCTAGCCTTCTTTTCAAAGAAATTTGAGAAATATGCTAGACAAAAGGGTAAGCTCATGATGAATAAAAGAAACTTCCTAAGAAAGGAGTTCAAGAAAGATGATCAAGGGAAGAATTCCATAACCTACTATAAATGTGGAAGAAATGGGCACATTTGCTCTGACTATCCCTTTTTGAAGAAATGGTTTGGCAAAACCTCAAATAGAAGAAGAGCACTTATAGCAAGGAGTGATGATGATGAAGATGAAAAAGAAGAAAAGCTAGAGCAGGAAATGGCCTACCTATGCTTCATGGCTACATCAGAAAATGAAGTAACTACTAATTCCTCTAAAAAAGAATTACAAAATACTTTAAATGAGATGTTTGATGATTTTGAAAAATTATTCATTAAATACAGAAGTTTAGAAAAAGAAAAATAGATGTTTGAGAAAAAATTTCAAATCCTAAAAACTGAAAGTGAAAAGGCTTTAAGTGAAAATAAAGATTTACAAATTAAAGTTTCTACATTAACTAGAGACTTTGCAAATTTTATCAGAGGAGAAGAAAACTTAAAACTGCTTTTAGGAAAATAGAAATATAGCTTTGACAAATTAGGTCTTGGTTATAATAAAAATAGCTCTGTTAAACTATACAAGAATTTCTTTGTAAAATCTTCTTCCACTATCTGTATTCACTGTCAAAGAAAAGGGCACACTAGCTACAAATATAAATATAAAAAAGACAACATGATTTGGATCCCTAAAGGCACCTCTACTGCCTATACTAATAAGAAAGGACACAAGCAAGTTTGGGTATTTAAAACAAAGTAAAGTTTTCTGGAAGTTTGCCTCAAAGGGAGAACTTTCAGAAATCAATGGTTCTTGGACAGTGACTACTCAAGACACATGATAAGGACCCCTCCAAATTCACTTCAATATCAATGAAGGATGGAGGATTAGTCACTTTTGGATATAATAGCAAAGGTAAAATTGCTGGCATAGGTAAGGTACAATTACTCTCTGACTGCTGTATAGAAAATGTGTATCTTGTAGAAGGACTCAAACATAATCTTCTTAGCATAAGTCAATTGTGTGACAAAGGCTACAAAGTAATATTTGAATCACTTCGCTTTAAAGTGTTTAATGGTGACAAAGCACTTTTTGTAGGTCAATGACATGATTACATATATATCTTAAACATAAAAGATTTATTTACAAAGAATGTTACATGTCTTTTATCTGTTTGTAATGACTCATGTGTATGGCATAAAAGATTGGGTCATGCTAGCATACATCTCATCTCAAAACTTTCTAAACTTGACCTTGTAAAAGGTCTTCTAAAATTAAATTTTGAAAAGGATCATATATGTGATGCATGTCAATGTGGCATACAAACTAAGTCTTCTTTCAAACCTCAGGATTGTGTATCTACTTCTAGACCTCTTCAGTTACTACACATGGACTTATTTGGATCAACTCAAACTAGAAGCTTTGGTGGAAAGAGTTATGCTTTTGTCATCATTGACAGTTACTCAAGATACACTTAGGTATACTTTCTAAGTCATAAGGATGAAATCTTCAAATTCTTTGAAATATTTTGCAAGCAATTTCAAAAGAAACAAAGGTATTTGATATCAAGTATTAGGAGAGATCATGGTGGTGAATTTGAAAATAAATTTTTTGAAAATTTCTGCAATGAGCATGGATTCAAACATAGCTTCTCTTTTCTTAGAACACCATAATAAAATGGTGTGGTAGAAAAGAAGAATAGAACATTACAAGATATGGCTAGAACAATGCTTATTGACAATGATCTTCCCAAATACTTTTGGGCTGAAGCTATAAATACTGCTTGTTATATTTTAAACCGTTGCTTAATAAGGCCTACTTTCTTGAAAACACCCTATGAACTTTGGAAAGGAAGAAAACCCAATATTAGTTATTTTCATGCTTTTGGTTACAAATGCTTTATTCACAACGATGGTAAAAACAACTTTGGGAACAAGGTTGTCAAACTCACGAATCTAGGTAAAATCGTTTGAGAAAGGTAAACTCGTACTGTAGAATCGTAAGAGTTTACCTATAATAAAAAATAATTATTAAAATATGCAATTACATAGTTAAAATCAATATTTTTAAATTTAGACTAATAACTAAAACTATTGAATGCAATGATTAATAATTTATTATTTTGATTATAGTTGCATAAGTGATAATTAAATATAGATATTTTTTAAAATTTTACATATTTAAATCTAAATATAATAACTATTAATAATCAAATACTAGTAATTTTAAATTTGAATTAAAATGATTTATAGAGTAATAAATATAATTATTAAAGATTACTTTGTCAAAATAGGTCAAAAGATAATAATAGATAACTTTTCAAGTCATGACTAATGAAAAATTCAAAATAAATTTTCTATAAAAAAAGCCAACAATAAATATATATAATGCATTATAAATGATGAACATGAGGTTCTTATTGGTTGTGAGGGAATGGGTGATAAAATTATTCTAAGTGTTTGGGTTCAAGTCTAAGGAGATGTATTTTTTGAAACTAAGGAAATGAAGTGAAAATATATATAATACAACACACATATATACTAGAAGACAATGTTGGCTTGGTAGAGAAACGCGGGTTTACTGCCTAGAGGTTGCTGGTTTGAGTCTTAGGAGCTATTTGTTTTTTGAAATCAATGCCACTGAGTCAACTTGCCGAGTCAACTGAGTTGACTTAGGAAGTTTGATGCTTGCAGTGATGAAGGTATATTTCTAGGATACTCAACCTCTAGTAAATCATATAGAGTCTACAATAAACGAACATTAGTGGTAGAGGAATCCATGCATGTAGTTTTTGATGACTTTAACTTAATTTTTAAGAAATGTGTAGTCACAGATGATGATGAAGAACCTGCGCCTATCTTTGTTCAGCAGTCAAATCAGAAAATTCAAGAAAATGTGTCAGATTCAAACAAAAATTAGAAAATGAAACCTAATCAAGATTTCAGTCAATTGGAAAACGAATGCAGTCAAATGAACACTAATCGAAACAATTCTGTGAATCAAGATTTCAGTCAACTAGAAAAAGAACACAGTCAACTAGAAAAATCCAGAATAGAACAGAGACTTCTAAGAGAATGGAAACACTTACCCACTTATCGCATGCAATGCATTCTTGGAAATCCATAAGAAGGACTGAGGATTATATCATCATTCAAGCAAAATAGAAACTTAGCTCTTCTTTCCCAAATAAAGCTTAAAACAGTAAATGAGGCATTAAACGATAAAGGATGGATTTTAGCCATGTAGGAGGAGCTAAATCAATTTAAATGAACTAAGGTATGGACTCTTGTTAAGAAACCTAAGGATGCCTCCATAATAGGAACTAAATGAGTATTTAGAAATAAGATGGATGAGCAAGGAAAAGTAATAAGAAATAAAGCTCATCTAGTAGCCCAAGGAAACATTCAATAGGAAGGTATTGACTATGATGAAACCTATGCTCTTGTTGCTAGATCAGAATCCATTAGAATGCTACTTACTTATGCCTCTCACATGAATTTTAGAGTATATCAAATGGATGTCAAGACATCATTTTTGAATGGTTTTAAAATGAAGAAGTGTATGTCAAACAATTTCCTGGATTTGAAAATGAAGAATTGCCTAACCATATGTATAAGCTTTCAAAAGCCCTTTATAGCTTAAAACAAGCTCCTAGAGCTTGGTATGAGAGGTTAAGCAATTTTCTTATATTAAATGATTTTAAAAGAGGAAATGTTGACACTACCTTATTCATTAGAAAAACTACAAAAAAAGCTATACTTGTATAAGTATATGATGATGATATCATTTTTGGGAGTACTAATGATTATCTGTGTAAGGAATTTTCCAAACTCATGCAAAGTGAATTCAAAATGAGCATGATGGGTGAGATGACTTTCTTCCTTGGCCTCCAAATAAAGCAAACAAATAATGGAAACTTCATTAGTCAAACTACGTACATAAAGGAGTTACTCCATAGATTCAGTTTTGAAAATGCAAAGCCTATGGGAACACCCATGAACCTTTCTACCCACTTAGATAAGGACAAAAATGGTAAGGATTTTGATCAAAAGATATATAGAGGTATGATTGGTTCTCTCTTGTATCTTACTACTAGTTACCCTGATATTATGAATAGCATTTGCATGTGTGCTAGATATCAAACTAGTCCTAAAGAATCTCACTATGTTCCAATTAAAAGAATATTAAGATATTTAGTAGGAATTCAAGATCATGGCTTACGGTATCCTAGAACTAATCATTTTGATCTAGTTAGATATGCAGATTCTAATTTTGCAAGAGATAAATTAGATAGAAAGAGCACTAGTGGAACTTGTCAAATGCTTGGCAAGGCCTTAATCATTTAGTTCACCAAGAAGCAAACATCAGTGACATCATCTGCCATCGAAGCTGAACATATGGCACTTGGAAGTTACTGCTCTCAACTTCTATGGATGAAACAACAACTTGAAGATTATTCTCTGTGTCTATAAAAAATTTTGATCTACTGTGACAACACTAGTGCTATATGTCTAACAAAGAACACAGTTCATCATGCAAGAACAAAACATATTGAGGTTTGACATCATTTTATTCAGGATTATGTTCAACAAGGAACCATTGAGGTAAACTATGTACAAATGGAATATCAGCTAACTAATATCTTCACTAAGCCTTTACATGAAGACAGGTTCAAAATTCTATGCACTAAACTTGGAATAACTGAATTGTGTTAAAAATAAGATTTTTTTTAAAATTTTTAGTCAATTATAAATTTTTCAGTTAATTTAATTTTTGTCTTTTTAATTGACTAAAAATTCTTAGTTAGCTAAAATCTTACAAAAACAGTCATCTAATATTTTTTAGTTAACTTAAAATTTCAAACTTTAGTTAACTATAAATTTTTCAGTTAACTAAAGTTTAAACAAACTAATCAACTATAAAACTTTTCAGTTAACTACTTTAATTTCAGTTGACTATAATATTTTAAGCTAACTGATTTTTTGGTTTGAGGCCAAAATTGTTAATCCAAAAATGAGAGATCCAAAATGGTGTGCATTGCTGATCACTAAGTCAGATATGTCAGAGACCTTTTAGTTCCCTTTACAACCATCTGACAGTTACAACATTGAGCCATTTCTTAGGAACCAACTCTAAAACTATCACTGTTCACACTAACTGATATGAGAAGATAGTTTTTAGCTTTTCTCGAGACTTAAAAGGCATCAGACTGTCTCTTTGTCTCTCACTTTAACCATTTCGTGCCTTAGAACGCTCAGAAACTCTCTCTTAGAACTCTTTATCTCCCTTGTTGCAATACACTTCATCTCTCTTGACCACCATCTTCCATGGTAGAAAACATTACATTTTCTCATAGACGGTCTATGCTTTGATATGCAGTAACCTAACCTCCTCTAGCGATAACCATCGAAGAGTAGCCACCTCCTCTTCTCATAAGCGAAGACGCTCCCATGGCTACTGAATCCCTAATCTCATTGCCTTCTCCAAAAACTACTCCATCCAGATGAAAGCAAAGAATAGTGATTCCTTTCTCTTCACTAGAAGAAGATGAACACCTGGTTAATGTTAAAGAAAAATTAGTGCCTGATGAAATCCCCACATTTGTAGAAAATGCCAAGACCGAATAAATACCTGTGGAGCTTCCTTTGCCACCACGGACTGCTTGGCCCTCAACAAAGAACATGGCCTCCTCTGCCTAACCTAAGAATACCAAATGAAAAGGTATTTCCTTTTCTCACATCTTGGGAAATTTTAGATCAACTGAACATAAGGCAAAATATCGCCAATACTTTGCTTCTAAACCCATAGCCCCTAGTCAAACCGTATGCTTCAAAAAATTAGCCAATCTTCATGCCCCTATTGAACCAGAAATAAGAAATCTGGGTTGGTCCCCTTGTTTACCTTATCTGAGCCTGTGTATGAAGACTTGGTCAGAAAGTTTTATACTAATTTATCTGTTCTGGGTGATGAGTCCACCCTTGAATCTTTAGTTAATGGAGTTCGAATAATAGTAGATGAGGGTACTGTAGCTGACATCCTAGACTTGCATTTTAAAGCTAGAGATAAGTTTTTCTTTAAGAATAAATGGCCTAAAACCTTCAACTTCACTTATGAAGAGGTTAAGAATGAACTGGTTAAGAGGAGTGAGTTTTTACAAAGTCAGAAATTGAATGGGCTAGGTTTCTCATTTAAGGACAAAGTCCAAGTCACATGATTGCCACATGTGTGCTTCCTAGGACTAAATCATTAGAAGTGCCAAGTAAGAGAGAATTGTTACTGTTGTTCTACTTACATGCCCAATAGCCCATAAACCTACATCAATGGATCCTTCAGCATATGTTAGAGAGTAGCACCCACTTGGATCCATCCTCCAGTTTTCCCTATGGCATGCTTCTTATCTGGTTGTTCAGAGATCAGGGAGTTAACTTGGATTAGCATCCCTGCAAACAAATCACAACCACCTATGACGCTTCATCTTTCAAATTGATGAAATACAAATTTATGGATGATTAGTGGGTAAGAATGGTTGATCTTGACACCCTCCAGCTCAACTTGTTCCCACTGCTTTTGCTCCTCCTACAGCTTCTGTGCCTTTATCCTCTCTTGTGCCTACAACAGAACCCTTTTCCTTAATGGGCAGCTTTCTTCCCAACCCACTTCAGATCCTCAACACCCTACTTAACAACCAAACTCAAATGCTTACTCTTATGGACTGCATGCACATTCAATTGAGTGAGGTTCAATCCAAGCTGTCAATCATTCATGGGCAACTGAATACGTATAATCAGTGATAGGACACACTCAACACTGATATCCAAGATGCCAAGGTTGCTCTGCAACAACGAGAATCCCAGCTGACTCAACATTTTCAAGACCTTTGAAACACCATCTTTCAATCTCATGTGAGTATTTAGCAGCTTTTTCAGTCTTCGAGGCATCGCTAACTGTGTGAGATTTCTCTTTTTGATTGACATCTGGCCTATGATGGCCCTTCTTTTTGCTCACTCTCCTTTTTGAGTGATGACAAAAAAAGGGAGAACAAACTTCAGTTAACTTAAATTTACTTGAACTTATTTTCAGTTAACTATCTTTTTGGGATTCTATATTATTTTTATTTCTCTAACAGTACTTTACATTACTATATTGACCTTGATGGATGATACTAAACTATTATTAATCCTAAATGATATTTAAATGAATATTACTATGATATTATTGATCTTGAATGGATGTTACTATGGTAAATGACATTGTGTTGATAATCCTTTTTACTGTGATATTATCCATGTGTGCTGGCTGTTATGTTCCTTGCTCTGTAAAGATTCTTAGTTTTAAGGGGAGTTCTTGCAAGTTTCTTTATTTGGTTATTTCATCATCAAAAGGGGGAAATTGTTGGCCTAAATGTGAAATGGCCCAAACTAATATTTGATAAATGACAAACCAAATGAAGAAAGAAAATGGCCATCCCACGTAAGAGAAATTAGCAAGTTTGGAGCAACTTAAATCTCAATCCACATCTCAGCTTAGATCAGCAAAACAGAGTGAAAAACAACTCATAAAGAGTATTTCTCAAACAAAGTACAAAAAGCTATTATATAAAGACAAATATCAGAACTCC
This sequence comes from Delonix regia, assembly GCA_037074485.1. Classification (NCBI taxonomy): domain Eukaryota; kingdom Viridiplantae; phylum Streptophyta; class Magnoliopsida; order Fabales; family Fabaceae; genus Delonix; species Delonix regia. The sequence continues at coordinate 36,451,252 of CM073451.1, forward strand.
TCTGAACTCCCACTTCCACATGCTGTTTGCACCTCTGCTCTACCTCCTGTAGTAGCCAACAAAAGTGGCTATTAATGGCACCCTTAGCATACCAAAAACAATCGCGCCAATAGAGCTCGAAATCTATATCTCATGGTGGTCAAAGAATGAGCAATTGGATATCTGTTTCATCATCAAGATTTGCAACAATAAATACTTTCCAATGACTCTTTCTGAGAAAGCTATAAATATGTTGAAGGTGCTGCCTTCAAAGAATAAGAAAGAGAGACAGTAAATGAAAAAGAGCTGAAAGGAAAAAGCATTCTGTAATATTTTTAAAGCTTTACTTGATTAGAGCTTAGTTTATGGTTTATCAGCTTTCTAGAAGCAAATTTGAGAGCTGTTAGAGAAAACCCAGCTTTGAAGTTTATATAAAACTCATTTCTCTTCTACTGGTGTTGTGCGTCTGTCTCAGTGGAGAAGAGGGTTATGTTAGAGTTTGAGGTTGAGCTAGAAAACCTTGTGTTTGGAGTTAGCATAGGAAAACCCCGTGATAAGTTGTAAGAATACTATTTATAGTGAAAAATCCCTTGGAGAAGTCAAGGGGACTGGAAGTAGGCATTATGGTTGGCCAAACCAGGATAAACTTGCGGGTTTGATTCTCTTTCACTGATCTTTGCATTCTCAGTTTATTTTTCAATCAACTTCAAATTTTATAGTTAACTTTTTTCCATTCATCCATTCTCTTCAAGCAATACAGTTCAATAAAATATTTACAATTAATTGTCTTTCTATCTGACAGAGTGAATCCATAGTTGAAAGGTTCAATCAACTTTATTTTATTATAGTTAACTATTCTATGCAAATTATAGTTGACTAAAGAGATTTTTAGTTAACTTGCCTTTCTTCTGGTAGAGTGAATGCATTACAAAAAAATTCAGTCGACTGTATTTTATTTCAGTCAACTATTTATTGTAAATTATAGTCAACTGTAAGTTAACTATATTGTCAAAATAGATTTTTCAAAAAAACTTTTAGTGCCCCTATTCACCCCTCCCTTATAGGTGCATTGCCACTAAGTACTACGTTTATTAGTCTGTACTTTCTTTGCTCAATTAACACAAAGATAAAGAACTTTTTAACACTTTCTCTTGCATTAACTAATTCTTCATCAGTTAGTGTATATAAAGTTATTTTATTTTATTATTTTTTAAATATATGATTTTGCATTAATAATTATTAGACGTACGACTCTAAAATTAATATATTTATATTAAAAATAAAATATTATATACTGAAAGATACATATAAAAATAGAGTAAAAATTTGATGTCTAGCTATGATATTGAATACATTATATACTATTTTAATTGTACTCATATCATACTAGATTTTTCTGTATGATTATGAAAAGAAACATTCAAATAAAATATTGTCATATTAGTCATGATATAGCCATAAATTTTGTTAAATTAAAAAGGACTAATTTAATTAGTCGATAGAATATTAAGAAGAATTGCATGATTACAAAACACAAGTACAAATTCTTAATGAAAAAGTAATAGCTCAATACTTTCAATATTATTCCCTGACCTTGCATGTCCAAACCCATCTTCTCATCTGCTCCCATTAATTTACTGTTCAGAAGCTCATACCCTACAAAGTGAGACGTTTCCAAAGCACAAATACTACCAGCCTCCATTATTATAGCAGATAGCAGATATAATTAAATGCCACATATACTACAGAATAAAACCATGTGTTAGAATTAGGAGCATCGCAACCATGCAGTAAATAAGCTTCTTACAAAAACCTCACAACACCTAAATTCCACAAGACCCGAAACCAAATAATTCAAACCTACCCCAATAAATTATCAAGTACATAGATATATGTGTTTGCAGATTGAAAACTTAACTTAAAATTTATAAGATTCGTTGGTTGTGATGCTTAGTGTTTCAACCGTACTTCACACTTGATATATACTTCTCAGAGAATTAAAAAGATAAAGTTATACCTTAATTGGTTTTATAATTTCTAGCAAGTAGTTATAAAATATTTAAAAACCAAATGAATAGAACTAGATGTACATGGAAATTGAGCAAGGTTAACATTTTTACTGTCTCGACATCCGAGCGTAAGTTAGAAGTATTCAAACCTAACTCTCTTATTCTCATCATTAATACATGTATGTAATTAATAGTGTTAGAATAATTTTAATATTTTTTGGATTAGCATTAATTACTCTATTAGATTAATATCTTGTCATTACTGATTAGGCAATTAATGTTATAATTTGTAAACTATGAATGGACTGGGTTTTATTCAAATTTGTGGATAATTGGTGATGGGTTTGATTATCCATAAGCCTACTGGTCAGAAACCCAACCCACAACCCAAGAGCATTAGTAATCATCCCGTCATGTTACTAATTTGATATTGTGAATCAGAGAGATTTAATGGGCTTATTTTTCTAATTAATTAAACAAGAAATCATTTTAAAGATTCTAAAGGATTTTATTTTAATAATATTCATTAATTATATTATTAAAATAAAACTCTATAAATAGTACACTGAAGCCCTAGTTTTAAACACACACAAAAATTACGATTATTCTCTTTGGCCGTAAAACACTCAGAGACTCTCTTAGGCATTGGGGGTCAAAATATTTTGACTCAACCAATACACATAGCAATTATGTCATCTTCATCATGTCAGATTTTTGATCAATTTATTCTCCCTATTTTGCATTCATGTATTATATTCTATGTTCAATAATTACATGATTAAATTTTAGTTATCAAATGGTATCAAAACCACGATTTTATGGATTATGAATTTTTTTTTTAAATTCCCTTTTTTGTCAGCTGGAATACCCAAAATTCAAAAGGAGACCACCGAAAAGAACACCTTTTTGAGTGAAATAACAATCTAACTAAAGTGAATCTGGCGAAATAACCATTAAAAACTTGTAGATCATAAATTTACGATCAGTTTGAGATATATTTTGAGGGCTAATGAGCATAAAACCATCGAGTTTCATCTCAGGTCCAGTGGGTTCTTTGGTGGGTCGAATCTACCTGCTAGAGGTTGAAGAATGAGCGTATGGGCGAGGCCCACGCGCATCGCTAGCACGTGCAACCACACCACCAGTCAAATGAACTTCAAATTTTAAAGTTAGCCTCCACTTGCCCTGATTTATATTATAGGAGTTTTGAAATTTTTTGAAGCCCTGAAAATAGGCGTTTTGAAATTTTTGAAGATTTAAGGCCTTAAAATAATGTGTAGATGTGATATTTTGATATGAGAAAATTTATGTAGAGACTAGACATAGCACGAAATAACATGTTCAACTCACTCTCCCTGATTATATGTAAATAAATTGTAATTAATTTCTTTGTATTAATTATTAGACTTTATTCCTAATTTAAGCACATGCCTTAAAAGGAATAGGCTGCGTGTGGAAATTGTAGTGGCTTAGTCACATACACCTATTGATTGTGCACTCACCTATCGTGGACCCAATTATGGTGATATGTCATTTATAAATTAATTTGTATTATGTTTGTCATTTAATTTCCTACATTTTTTTGAATAATTTAATTACCATTATCAGGGATGAGTCTGAATATTGTGATAGGTCAACTAGAAAGAGGATATATACATATTATGTTGACAATGTACATACCTTATCAATGTGACATTGTTAATATAATTATGTTAAATAAATACATTTATGAAAAGGTTAGCAGTAATTTAAACCAATGCCTTCATTATTTCTTATATCCTATCGATATGGAAACCATGGATGCATTTTGTTATTTCTCTTTGTGGTCAAATCTATGGTACATATGAGTTTTCTTTCTTGATTTGTTGTAATCTAAAACTTTAAGTGGGATTATAACGAACATCTTGATGATACAGTTGCATAAGCTGAATTTTATGAAGGAAACCTTGTTTTATAATTATGTTTCCAGGACATAATTAATGTTTCCTAATTTCTTGTTTCATCAGCTTCTGTGTACCAGCAACTATCTGTGGTGAAAACTCTAAATGGGATGAATTTTGATGATTGGCATGAGTCCCTCAACATGTACTTGATAATCTCTAAGGAGGATTTGGCCATGAGAGAACCAAAACTAATAGATCTCACTGCTGAGTCTAGTGTTGCTAACAGAGCTTATCACAAGCAGTGGTATGAGTCCAATAGGATCTGTCTGACAGCTATAAAGTATACTATTAAGAAGACAATTAGACAGAGTATTCCTAAAAAGGACACTATTGTAGAATACCTTAAGGCTGTGAGTGAGAAGTTCAAGAAGTTTGGAATATGTATTATCTTTCCTTATTGGATAACACTTATTATGACAAAGTGTCTGGCGTACGCGAGCATATGATGAAGCTAGTGAATTACTTCAATAAGTTGAAATCTCTAAATGTAGACTTGAATGAGAGTTATCTTGTCTACAAAGTCCTGCAGTCTCTTCCAGCAGAATATGGGGTTCTTAGAACCACCTATAGCTTGCAAGAAGTTAAATGGATAGTTGATCAGATGATGTCCATCGTGACTCAAGTGGAGGATTCATTAAAGAAATCCAGTTCACGTGGTCATTCAGTGAACTACATCTCTCATGGTTCATCAAGCAAAGTTGGAAATGAGAAGCTAAAGGGAAAGAAACCTAAGGGTAAGCTTAATGGTAAAAGGTTCTTTGAGATTAAGAACAACAATAAGCAGCATAAGGGTAAGAAGAAGGAGATATTTAAGGGTGATTGTAATTACTGTAAGAAGCAGACCCACAAGATCTCAAATTACCTCAAGCAAAGTACAAACATGAGAAATAAGGTATTTTTCATGATATTGCCCTTAGCTCTAGTTTGTCTTGAATCCAATAATTTTGAGACCTTTATGGACACTTGGTGGTTAGATTCTGGAGAGACTGTTCATGTAACTAATTCCTTGCAAGGGCTCAGAGACAAAAGGAGCCCAAATGAGAGGGAAAAGACCATTTTGGGAGTGGAAGGAAGTTCAGTTGCAGTGGATTGCGTAGGAACTGTAGTTTTGAACTTGTATTCTGGATATACTTTAACTTTATATGACGTTGTCTATGTATCTTCTTCAAGGATGAATTTGGTTTCAAGTTCTGTATTAGACAAAGATGGATATTCTTTTTGGCAAGAAAATGGTAGAATTGATGTTTACTTTAATTCAGTCATTGTTGAAACTGCTAGATTAATGAGCGGTTTATATTGCTTGAATGCAAATGTTTGTTTAGATTCTACTTCTGTGGCATCAATTAATGCAATAATTGGACACATGTTATGGCACCAACATTTCGGTCATATCTCAAAAGAGAGATTGGAGAGAATGATTAGACAAGGAATATTGTATGACCTAAACTTTTTTGACTTTGAATCCAATGTTGACTACATTATGGGAAAACTTCCTGCTAGAGCTAGGAAGAAAGGGGCTAATAGATCTAAGACTATTTTAGAATTGATCCACACAAATATTAGTGGACCAATTACTCTTGTCGCTATGGCTAATTACAAATATTTTATAACCTTTATAGACGACTATTCCAAATTCGGCTGGATTGATCTGTTGCATGAAAAATCTAACTCGTTAGATGCCTTTAAGGCATTTAAGGCTGCCGTTGAATCAAAGTTTGGACAGGTTATCAAGAGTGTAAGATCAAACAGAGGTGGAGAATATTATAGGAGGTATATTGAAACTAGGAGAAACCCTGTACCGTTTGCTCTATTCTTACAATAGCAAAGAATTAAAGCTCATTATACTATGTTTGGCACTCCATAACAAAATGAAGTTGTTGAGAGGCGTAATTGCACCTTGATAGACATGGTCAGAAGCATGATCAGTCACTCTACGTTACCAGAACTTCTGTGGGGTGATGCCCTTAAGACAGCAACCTATGTCCTGAATGAAGTTCCGAGTAAGTCTGTTGAAAAGACACCATATGAGCTTTTCATCGGTAATAAGCCTAGTTTGAGGCACTTTCGTGTGTGGGGTTGTAGAGCAGAAGTGAGACCTTATAATCCGCAGCTCAAGAAACTTGATTCTAGGATTGTTAGTGGATTCTTCATTGGGTATTGTTCAGGATCCAGAAGATGCAGATTTTATTATCCCAGTCACACTACCAAGGTCATTGAATTTGATAGAGCATTCTATTTTGAGGATGACTTAGATAGTGGGAGTGGTGTCCCTAGAATAATTAACTTGCATTGTGTAGATACCATATTACCCATACCACCATTGTCATCTCTACTTGTGGATCATGATATTAGAGATAACACTCTTGTTAAGAATCCAATTAATCCTATTGTAGAAGCTCTTATAAGTGATGTAGGAGAACCAGCCGTTAATTTGAGATGATCACATAGGATTTTTAAACCTGCAATTTTAGATGATTACATAGTGTACGTGTAGGAATTTGAGTCAGACGTTGTTAATGGCACAGATCTAGTTTCTTATGATGAGGCTGTGTCAGGATCTCATTAATCTAAGTGGTTGGAAGCTATGAATGATGACATGTCCTCCATGTCCCGTAACCATGTATGGGAATTAACTGAGTTACCAGATGGTTGTAAACCTGTTGGTTGCAAATAGGTCTTTAAGACCAAAAAAAGGGCCAATAGCGAAGTTAAAAGATTCACGGCCAGACTTGTAGCTAAAGGCTATAGTCAGAAGGAAGGAATCGATTATATGAAAACATTCTCACCCATATCTACTAAAGATGCCTTCAGAGTTGTAATGACTCTTGTTGCACAGTTGGATCTTGAACTTCATCAGATGGATGTCAAAACAACATTCTTAAACAGTGATTTACTTGAGGATGTTTATATCACACAACTTGATGGATTTACTAAAGTAAGGGAAGAACACTTAATGTGTAAGTTGAAAAGGTTCATCTATGGGCTTAAACAGGCCTCAAGACAGTGGTATTTAAAGTTTGATCAGATAATCACTTCACTTGGTTTCACAAAGAATATTGCTGATCAATGTATCTATCAAAAATTTGACAGAGACAACTTCATGATACTCATGTTGTATGTTGACAACATACTATTAGCTAGTAACTCAGTAACTATGTTAAATGAGGTTAAATATGTTTTGTCATGCCACTTTGACATAAAAGAACTTAGTGAAGCTTATTTTGCCTTAGGAATTCAGATTCACTATGATAGATCTTGTGACACTCTTGGTTTATCTCAAGCAACCTATATAGATCGAGTGCTGAAGAAATTTAATATACATGCTTGTGCTCCTTGTGCTACACCTGTACAGAAAGGTGAGAGGTTGTCTAGATCATCTTGTCCCAAAGATGATGATTCGAAAATTGAAATGAATAAGATTCCATATGTATCTGCTGTTGGCAGCCTTATGTATACTTAGGTATACACACAACCTGATATTGCTTTTACTATCAGTGTGCTTGGTAGATACCTGAGTAATCCTGGTCCTGATCATTGGAGGGCTGTGAAGAAAGTTATGAGGTACCTACAAGGTACAAAACATCATATGCTTACTTTTAAGAGATTTGAACCACTTGAAATTATAGGTTATTCAAATTCTAATTATGCATCTTGTGTGGATGATCATAAATCCACTTCTGGATACATCTTCATGATGGCTGGAGGAGTTGAATCATGGAAGAGTTATAACCAATCAGTAACAGCCACCTCGACTATGGAGGCAGAGTATATCGCATGTTATAAGGCTACCTGCCAAGCCATATGGTTAAGGAAACTGATATCTGGCATAAATTTGGTTAATTCTATATCACGACCTCTAACCATATACTGAGATAGTTCATCTGATGTTAACTTTCTCAGAATCATAGGAACTCCAATCGCACTAAACACTTCGATGTTAATTTCCTATTTGTCAAGAAAAAAGATCACAGAATCTCGGACTCGTTTGGTTCACATTCCTAGTGAACATATGTTGGCAGATCAATTGACCAAAGGCTTGCCCGTAGGAGTCTTTAAGAATCATGTGACTCACATGGGTGTTGTTGAAAATTTTAATGTAGCCTTGGTTTAATGAGAGTCTGAATTAAGTTCTTAAGGAACTTTTGAATTGTAATATGACATCTTGAATGTTACTTTGTATTCCATTCTATTTAGATAATGAAACTTATTTATGAAAATATCAATATCACTTGATTCCCTATCGATTTCAGTGATCTTTGTGTATAGTTTCACTTCTGAATTTTGTATAGTTTATATTTATACACACATCCATGTGTCTATGTGAGCATTATTTTGCTTGATTATGTATTCATTTATTGACCTAATAATTTAATTAATGTTGTCCAAGTGGGAGATTGTTAGAATAATTTTAATATTTTATGGATTAACATTAATTACTCTATTAGATTAATATCTTGTCATTACTGATTAGACAATTAATGTTATAATTTGTAAACTATAAATGAATTGAGTTTTATTTTAATTTGGGGATAATTGGTGATAGGTTCGATTATCCATAAGCCCACTGGGCAGAAACCTGACCCACAGCTTAAGAATATTAGTAATCATCCCGTTAGATTACTAATTTGAGATTGTGACCCAGAGAGATTTAATGAGCTTATTTTTCTGATTAATTAAACAAGAAATTATTTTAAAGATTTTGAAGGATTTTATTTTAATAATATTGATTAATTATATTATTAAAATAAAACTCTATAAATAGCACACTAAAGCTTTAGTTTTAAACACACAAAAATTACGATCATTCTCTCTGGCTGTAAAACACTCAAAGACTCTCTTGAGTATTGGGGGTTGAAATATTTTGACTTAACCAGTATATATAGCAATTATGTCATATTCATCAAATCAGATTTTTGATCAATTTATTCTCCCTATTTTGTATTCATGTGTTATATTCTATGCTGAATAATTACGTGATTTAATTTTAGTTAACATAGAGTGGTCAGCTAGTCACCCGGTCCCCTTTCTCTTCGGCAAGCACTACTTAGTATTTATTGCTACATCTATATCCAAAAACATGTACTGCTGATCGAGCTTATTGTGCTGCTCAATCTCACAAGAGACATGGCTTGCTCTTCATTGCTTTCACCGAGCCTAAGCCTTGCCTTCCTTGTTGTAATCCAAAGTGGTTTAACAGGGGGTGCACAAACACCAACAAAGTGCAGACTGGAGAGGCTTAGCGCTCTGAAACCCAGCAAGGTGGTTGAGTCGGAAGGTGGGGTTAGAGTATTGGGATGAACACGACGACCAGCTTTGCTGTGTCGGGGTGGCCTTGATCCGATACACCATCAGACCCAAGGGCTTCCTCTTGCCTTTCTACACCAATGCCCCCAGGATCCACTATGTACTCCAAGGTCCCACGCCCATGCATGACTTCACATTTTTATTCTGTACTTTATATAAGCATGTAATTGAGATATTATGTGTTCAATGTCCTCTTAAAAACAGCCATAACGTGGTTTTCAGAAAAATAGTGATACATACGAATTGTGATATGTGATATGTTAGTGTATTTAGCTATTATAATAGCAATCATTTTTCACCAGAAATTTACGTATCATACGAGAGATAATTACCAACTTTCAAGTTTTGCCCATCCTATCGTAATGGCATGATTTTATTGTCGTTAATTATTATTGTTCATAGTGCACAGTATATATAATATTGTACATCCTGATCCAAACTGTTTTTTATTCTATATATACTAGAGTGTTTTCGAGTTTTGCCCCAATTTTGCTTCTTCTTGAGCATTATCTGCAGGCTTTGAGTTACCTGTTTTCTTCTTTAATGAAAAAGCTGATGTTTCTAAATATTTTTGCTGATGAGGTTAGGTAATTAGTTACCAGGTGTTGGCGGAAGATGCATGTAGTTAACAAATAATTTTAACTTTAATTCATTATTTGTCATATATTAAAAAATACTTTATCATTAACGTATAGTAATATAGTCTCTACTTTAATTTAAACTATGTCTAATAAGATTATTATGAGCTTGGAAATGTTTAATAAACGTTATTTTATAAGCAATAGTTATTGCCTTATAAATAAGGTTCATGATGTCAAATTCTACTCTTAAATATTCTTTCTTAATGACCAGTTCTTGAACTACTATTTTGTGCGCGCGTTTGTTTGTGTCTGTCTACATATATATATATATATATATATATATATATATATATATATATTTATAAACATATTGTAATAATCCGCACAATTAAGTATGGTTCAAAGTTGGAAGCCATTTCATATATAATACATTCTGATCTAATTCTTTTCCTCTTTCTGGAAACTTAATGAGTAATAATGTAGGGAAGGGGGTTCAGGAAACGATAGTAGCTGGATGCCCAGCTTTGTATAGGTCAAAATCAGACGAACACCAAAAGATCAATGGTATCAGGCAAGACGACGTCGTTGCCGTGCCATCTAGCTCCGCTCAATGGATTTACAACACCGGCGACTTCGACCTTGTTCTGTTCTCACTCAACTACACCGCCAGTGAACACAATCAGCTCGACCTCACCTTGAGGGTATCATAAAACACTTTATTCTTCACATTAGCTTATACTCAATAAATAGTATTAGGATTAATGCATTTAGTAGAATCCAGTGCTTTTTTAATTCCATTGCCTTCTTTGTTGATATATATTTATTGACTAATTAATTTGAAGTTAAAACTAATTATCTGGAATTGTTAATATAAATGTACGAAGCACTTAGTCTTCTGATTAATCTTATAAAAAATATAGAATCCAGCTATTAAAATAGTGTATGACTTTTCATATGTTCTTCATTAATTTGAAGAATTGAGTTGGGTTAAAATTTTGTTCCAAAACAAAAATATTTTTATTAGAAAATATATAAATATTAATATTTTATATAATATTATATATTTTTAGAGTTGATTCTTAGTATCAAATTTAATGAGCCTCGCTGTACTAAAAGAATGGGTTAGGCTAAGATTTTTTTCAAGTATCAATATAAAATCAGACTCATGCAAACGGGTCCTTAATTAAAAGCCGACGCATAACTTTTCTTTCAATATAAAATTAGCATTAATTATTGAAGTTTATGATGCTGATAATCATATGGTTTCGGATTTAGAAATATTGAGCGAGGATTTTATATTGTTAGAAGAACTTATTTTTTAATCATGATGTAATTAATTGTTAAATATAAAATAATATTTTATTAAATAATTATTTAAAATACTAACATATTTGATAATTAATTATTTTTAAATAATTAATTTAAATTTATATAATTATAATAATATTTTAAAAATAGTTAAAATATTACTAAATATTATACTTGAGAAATTTAGTTTTATTAATAAGATCATCCCACCTTAAAATTTTTTATGTTTGTAATTGCTAAATTACAGAGTTTCTTCCTTGGGGGGAACCCACTAAATGAGCGAAAAAGCGGCAACCGGAGCATGAGTTGGGACCGGAAGCTCCAAAAGTGGCGGCGGCAGGAGAGGTCGGGAGGCAACCTGTTTAGTGGGCTGACACCGAAGACGGTGGCCGTGTCTTTCAACAAAGACAGTAAGCTCGCAGAGAAGGTTCAGAGCGTTGGGGACTCAAGAGGTTCCATAATTTTGGTGGAGGACGGGCTTGAATGGCTGTCTCCAGAACAAGATGAAGAACGACGACGTCGTAATGGGCGACCTATGAATGGTGTGCAGGAAACTGTGTTCTCTTGCATATGTGCATCCATTAGGCGAACCAAGAATGCATGCTGATAAATATAACCCACGTGGGGATCACCTGACTGGCCTCAACACCCCCAACATGCCTATCCTTGAGCACCTCCAGCTTGGCGTGGACCGTGGTGTCCTCTACAAGGTGGCATCAATATTTGATACTAAAGTAATTAACTACTTTTCTATCGGTGTGTAATTTGGAATATAATTATTGCGGGTGCAGGATGCTGTCCTGGTGCCTCACTACAATCTGAACTGTCACGCCGTGATATACTGCACGAGGGGCAGTGGGTGGATCCAGGTGGTCGGAGAAAACGGACGGAGGGTGTTCGACGGCGAGGTGTAGGAGGGTCAAGTGGTGGTGGTCCCACAGCACTACGTGGTGGTGAAGAAGGGTGGGACCCACGCGTTTGACTGGGTAGCCATCAAGACCAGCGATAACCCAATGATCAACCCACTCGCCGGTGAGCTATCCCTCGTCCACGCCATGCCCGACGCGGTTCTGATGAACTCGTTTCGGATGAAGAGGGAGGAAGTGAGGGACTTGAAGAACACTAGAAAAGAACTCACTTTTCTAGTGATGGAGGTTGCAAATTTAAAAACAAAAGTGATGGAGGAAGCTTCTCTGAACTATCAGAGCCAGGTTTCGATCCTGGGACCTGTGGGTTATGGGCCCACCACGCTTCCGCTGCGCCACTCTGATTTGTCTTTGGTGTGGTATAATTAATTAAGATGCATCGTTTTGAAATCCACGATCTCAATTCAATGTTAACGATAAAATATCGTTTTACTTTTTTCTTTCTCTTGTATTTCATTTTGGCTAAGACCAAGTACGGGATGAAATATATTTTAGGATAATTTTTTAAGAAAGAAATTTTATTATTTTGGAAAATTATATTTATTTTTTTTGAGAAAATTACAAAATTTATAGTTTACTTTTTCATTTTGTGACAATTTGGTTTTTCATAAATTCAACTTTGTATGAAATTAGTTTCTTATAAATTTAAATTTATATAAAATTAATCATTCTATTTGAATTAATAAATGACTATTTTGAATAAAATAAGATTTCTGAAAGATTAATTTGTCTCGGTTAATTGTGATAGATTAAATTGTCACAAAGTATAAAGTAATGGGCTAGTTTGGTACTTTTCTCATTTTTTTAAAATATAAAGTTGGGTTGATTGGCCTCCTCTGTATAATAAAAAAATTAAGCTACAATTGCATATATTTTACCTAAAACATCTTCATATTTATTACATATACTAATATATAATAACAAGTACTAATAATTTATTTAACTTATACAAAATAGTCCTTTTTAAGGATTTTATAATAAATTAAAATTTTAATTTCTTGTACAAAAATAATATTAAACTAAAAAATTTAAAATTTTTTTAATATATTATATTTTTTGAAAAATATAAATTATCCTTAAAATATTTTAATATTTATTACTTAAAAAAATTTGGTATACTTTTATAATAAAATATAATGTTATATAATTTAGGCATTTTTAAAGAAAGTAAACTCCGAAGTAATAGAATCTTAGCAATGGGTAGCAAAGTAAAATTGATCCAAACCAGACAACAATTTTGGTTTTAATCATCTATAAGAAGTAACATAAAATCTAGAAGGGACTGGATCTGATTAATATTTAATATCACCTTTTCATTGGCAAATTTAGGCCAAAAGCACGCAAGAGCTGTTTGATAAGCTCTCAAGTCACAACCTTTGCTTTATCATATTTTGTGATTTTGAATTATACATATATATAGACACACACATATTTGGGGTGCCTTGTTTGTCTTTTGGCACTCTTCTCAAGTTTTTCTCTTTAATATTTTATCAGAGAGCAAGAAAAAATTGAGAAAGAAAATAAAATATACAACTGCAATAGTGATTTCATTCACTCTTTATTTTTTCAAATTGAACTTTTGAGACAATGCTTGCTTGCCTGATTTTAAAACTGAACTTTCTTAGGCCAAACTTTTTTTTTAATTACTAATTGAATTAACTTTCTCGTGTAAATATTATATATAGATGTATGAGATCTTACTTTCTTTATTTTGTCATAAATAGTAACTACTTAAATTTTTGTTCTTTAATGTAGTGTATATATCATAGGAATGAAATTCAATACAAAATTACAGAACTAACGAGTACATTCAATTATTAGCATTTAATTGGGAAAAGTAATCCTTTGGTCCCTATGCTTTCACCAGTTTTTTAAATTGGAACCTATACTGTACTTTTATTCAACTCACTCCTCATAGTTTCAAAAGTTTGCAAAATAATCTCCGCCGTCAATGTAAGCATTAACACTGTGAATGAAATGGCTAAGGTGGCAAATCTATGCTGAGATAGAATGCCTAGGCGGAAGAGACGTGTCCATGCAAAACTTGTAATTTTTCTTTTTTTCATGAAACTCTATCAAAATTCAAAGAGACACTTGAGACATGATGGCCGAGCTTAGTTGCAGAGAAGAGATCAAGGAATATTAAGAGAAGCCGAAGCAAATGGAAGAATCACACATATATCAAATACGAACAAGCGTATTTTTTCTAGTTTTTGCACGTGAATTGTTAGGTTGTAATTTTGACTCATTTTGAGTCTTATTTTATTTTGTGTTTTTCTAAAGAAATCAAGCAATTTGTAATTATTTTGGTTGGTTTCAACTTGAGGAAGTGATTTTGTTGAAATTGTTGAAGTTTGGGCTGAAATAAGGCATGGGTAAGGCTTACATTGTTGTTGGGCTGAATACAAAAAGATAAGTCATGGGCACAGTTAAGAATATTATTTTTAAGACTAAAAATAAACAGCACAATATCTCTAACAAACTTCTCTCTCTAAGATGTTGGGAAACAAATAAAAGAGCTTGGGAGGTTCAAAAACGGATTTTGGGACTAATTTCCATGTTTTTATTGGAGAAATTAATGAAAAATCAAGGTAGCTGAAAGATTTTAGTTATTAAGTCTTTTTCTTTTCTTTTTGGAGCCATACTTTTAAATATAGGTTTTTTTTCTTCTTCTTCTTCTTCTTCTTCTGTTTTTCTTTTTCTCTCTCTCTCTCTCTCTCTCTCATAAACTTAGTGAGAGAAAATGACTCGATTTGAATTACAGCTGTGTATATGGAATTTTAGCATGGATTTTGGATGTTGACAATCATGGATAGCTAAATTTTATATTCTAACTAGAGGATTTGTGTAGTTTCTTCAATGTTGTGAGGCTATCTTAACTTGCTATTTTCTTCTTTTCTTCTTAATTGTTTACATTCTCATTTTAATTGCTTCATTGTGGGTGGAAGAATGATTTGGGCCTATTATTTATCTTGGTTAGAATTAATTGTATTCCAATTAATTGAA
Organism: Delonix regia; assembly: GCA_037074485.1. Lineage (NCBI taxonomy): Eukaryota > Viridiplantae > Streptophyta > Magnoliopsida > Fabales > Fabaceae > Delonix > Delonix regia. The sequence goes on from CM073451.1 coordinate 36,466,308, forward strand.
GTAAATTCGTAATTGTTTATTCTGACCAATATTAATGGAAAATTAGTGTAGAGATTGTTAAAACACTTTCTTATGTATTAATGGAATGTGAATGCTAATTTACTAAAGATGCTTCATGCTTTAGTAAGTTAGAAATGATAGCTTTTTGTTCTTAAAGTAGTTAGTAAATTAAATTCTAAATGCTTATTTAGGGTTTTAATCAATTAAAAGTTGAGTTAAAAGCTTTTCTTAGTTAACATACTTAAGAAAGCTTAGGTTGCTAAAGCTTTTTAACAACCATATCCATGTACCAAGAAGGGAGAAGAATTTATCTGGAGCCCGTGCCTATGCCTAGGACCAACTTAGAAAAACCATACATTACTTCTTTTAGTTAGAAGCTTATCTCTCAATCAAGTTTCTTTCACTATAACTTACTTCAAATCTAAATTGCTTATTTTGAATTTACTTATTTAATTTTTTTAGTTTAATTGTTATTAATGTTATTTCTTATTTGATAAACCCTCTTTTTCTTTCTTTCTTCTATGTATTATTCTTAGTTTATCCTAATTGTTGGAAGTGTCAATCCTTATGGTTTCAACCCTACTCATCATTTTCATAATGTAAATATTCACTTGAGAGTAGGTAATTTTATTTTAGTGGATTTGGCACCTATCAAATTTTGGCGTCATTACTGGGCATCGATTTTGACTAATTCTAACTTTTTTATGACCAAAACTGAACATGGAGACGAATTCTACTTTGATCCCGAGATTAAGAAAATTGGTAGAAACTTAAGAAAAACCACCAAAAAAGAAAAGCAAGCTTCTAAAGCTTCTTCTTGAAGCTCTACACCTCATTAAGTTTTAAGGGAAGAACAAAGAGCTTTCATTGCACATGCCTTTGGAGTTTTAATCTAGTTTGATACACTTGCTACCCAAGTTTAAAGGGTTAGCTAATGAGGATACTTACGAGCCTCTCAAGGAGTTTCATATAGTATACTCAAGTATGAAGCCTCAAAGAGTTTCTAAAGAACAAATTAAGCTGAGAGCATTTCCATTCTCCTTAGATGATATGACAAAGGATTGGTTATTCTATCTGCCCCTAAGTTCTATCAAAACTTGTAAAGATATGGTGTGAATGTTCCTATACAAGTACTCTCTCGCCTATAGAATTATTGGCATATTAAAAAATATATGAGGGATAAAGCAAAGAGAAACTGAGATCTTCAATGAGTATTGGGATCGGTTTAAGAATTTATGTGTAAGTTGCCCTCAACATGACATCTCAAAGTAATCTTTTATTTAGTATTTCTATGAGGGATTGTTATCCACAGAAAGGAGGATGTTGGATATAACTAGTGTAAGATATATTGTGAACAAGACTCAAAGGTAAAGATTTAATCTTTATTATGGCAGCCATGTCCCAGTAGTTTGGAAGTAGACAAGAGCTACCGAAGAGAGTCAATGAGGTAGGCATGTCCTTATTGGAAGCTAAACTCAATCAACTCATGGATTTGGTTCAAACCTTGGTCATAAGTAGAGTATAGCAAGCTAAGACATGTGCCCTACACTTTAAGAGGATAATTAATAAGTAAATGCAATTGGAGGTTTTTCTGGGCCACCTCAAAGAAGATATGATCCATACTCCAATACATATAATCTAGAGTGGAGATAACATCCAAACTTTAGTTAGGAGCAAGCCTTAATGCTCAACAATTTTAGCCAAGGCCTATGGCACCTCAGCAACCTTCTTTTTCTTCCATTAAGTCAAGTATGCCTTTTGAAGACATTGTGAGGTCTCTCGCAACAAGCACACAATAATTATAACAAGAGATAAGATCAAGCATACAGAACTTTGTGAATCAAGTAAGCCAATTAGCTACCTTACTAAGCAAGTTGGAGTCCAAGAGAAAGCTACCTTCTTTACCCGAAGTTAATCCATAGCAAGGTGTATGTTCCATCACTTTGAGAAGTGGTAAAGAATTGGAAGATGTTCCTAGAAAAGTTAGTTGTAAACGCGGCTTAGCAGCAAAGACAAAACTATAGGCTGAAATTATAATGTCGAAACAACACATTGATATTTCTAAGGAGGAAAAACCCACCAAGCAAGAATAATTTTTCATTAAGCCTCATTTTCCTAAGAGATTTGCTAAATTAAAGAAAAACAAATAAGAAAAAAAGATTTTAGAAATTTTTTGCAAGGGGGAAGTGAACACTCCCTTTCTTAATGCCATTAAACAAATACCTCGCCATGCAATGTTCCTTAAGGAGTTATGCACCAACAAAATGAAATTGGTAAGGGTATGAGAAAGTAAGTATAAGGGAGAATGTTTCAGCTGTGATTCAAAAGATGCTACCTTCTAAGTGAAAGGATCCAAGGACATTTACTATCACTTGTAAAATTAAAAATGTTAGAATCCAAAAGGTCATGTGTAATTTGGGAGCATCAATTAATGTAATGCCCATATTTATTTATTCCTCTTTGAATGCTAAATGTTTAAAGGAAGTAAGTGTTATAATCCAGCTTGTTGATCAGTATACTATTTATCCCGAAGAAGTACTTAAGGATGTCTTGGTGCAAGTTAATGACTTGGTATACCCAGCAAACTTCTTTGTGTTAGACATGGAAGATGATAAGTCTTTAAAAGCATCTGATATATTGCTAGAAAGACCATTTTATAGTACGACTATGTCCAAGATTGATGTGCACAAAGGCACTCTCACTTTGGAATTTGATGGTGAAATAATAAAATTTAATATTGATGGCTATGAAGCATCCAATTGAGGTATCCACCCTTTTCCATGTTGATATTGTAGATACTATAGTTCAAAAGGCCTTTTGGTTAAGCAATGAAGATAAGTTAAGCATTGCACTTATGCAAGAATATTGATCGGGTAGCTTTGGAAAGCTTAAAAGGAAGTTTAAGTTAAATGATGACTTAAAAGAACTGGTTCATCTATTAAAGCCCCTTAAGCCTAAGCTAAGTGACATTTCATCTCTTGACTTACCTGTGTCTCATACTAAGCTTTTACGTTCTATTGTGTTGGTACCTTTATTGGAGTTAAACCTACTTCCTGGGCATTTAAAGTATACACTTTTAGGAGAAAAGTAGACTTTATGTGTGATAATCTCTAACAAGTTAAATACACTAGAAGAAGATAAGCTAGTTTAAGTCCTTTGACAATATAAAAGGGCTATTGGGTGGACTATAATGGATATCAAGGGATTAAGCCCATCTACTTGCATACATATGATCCTCTTCGAAGAAAATTGCAAGCTAAGTAGAGAAGCTTAAAGGTGGCTCAACCTACCAATGATGGAGGTTGTCAAGGAGAAGATTCTGAAGCTCATTAATACAAATATGATCTATCTGATTTCAGATAGTAAGTGGGTGAGCCCGGTTTAAGTGGTTCCCAAGAAAACGGGAATAATTGTGGTAGAGAACTTATATGGAGAGAAAGTGTCCACTTATGTTCAAGACAGGTGGAGGGTTTGCATAGAATATAAGAAGTTAAATTCCTAAGCTAGAAAAGATCACTTCACTCTCCTTTTGTTGATCAAATGCTTGAAAGTTTAGCTAGAAGAACTCAATATTGTTGTCTTGAGTGCTATTCAAGTTTTTATTAGATTCTTATGGCAATTGAAGATTAAGAGAAGATAACCTAGACATGCCCATTTTGAACTTTTGCCTATAGGAGAATGCCATTTGGACTATGTAATGCTCCAATGATGTTTCCAAGATATATGATAAGTATCATTTTGAACTATGTAGAGAACATCATAAGGGTTTTTATGGATGATTTTACGGTCTATAGTAGTTCTTTTAATGAATGCTTAACTAATCTCACTAAAGTCTTACAAAGGTATTTAAAGATAAACCTTGTCCTAAATTATGAGAAGTGTCATTTCATGGTCGATCAGGGTCTTATTTTAGGGCATATCATATCTATGAAGGGGATTGAGGTAGATAAGGCTAAAGTTAACTTGATTAAATCTGTACCTTACCCTACTAGTGTATGGGAAGTTCGTTCTTTTCTTGGCCATGCAGGTTTTTATAGGCACTTTATGAAAGATATTTCCAAAATCACTCAATCCTTATGTATATTATTACAAAAAGAGGTAGCATGCGAGTTTGATGATACTTGCAAGCAAGCTTTTGATGCATTGAAGAGCAAGCTTATTTCAGCACCAACTATTCTTGTTCAAAGTATTGATAAGAAGCTTCATGTCATCTATTATGCTAAAAAGATGCTCGACAGTGTCTAATGCAATTATTCTACAACTGAAAAGGAACTTTTAGCTATTGTATTTGCTTTGGAAAAGTTCTACTAATATTTGATGGGCATTAAAGTATTTGTTTACTCTAACTATGCAACTATGAAGTATCTCCTCAATAAGAAGGACGTGAAGCTAAGACTAACTTGATGGATCCTCTTCTAACAAAAGTTTGATTTAGATATAAGATACAAGAAAAAGTCTAAGAATTTAGTTGCTGATTATTTAAGCCACTTACCTTTGTGTAAGGAGATGTCACATTTGAAATATGAGTTTCCATATGAGCATATCTTTTCCATTTAGTAAATGACTCTATGGTATGCATACAAGGTAAACTACTTAGCACTGGTTCATTTCCTGACATGGTTTTGTGACATAAGAGGGATAAAATTAAACGAGATACACAGTACTACATATAAGATGATCCTTATTTGTAGAGATATTATTCTGATCAGATTATTAGACGGTGCACCCTTGAGTCAGAAGTAGAATCCATATTGAAGTATTGTCATTTTGAAGCATGTGAAAGACATTTTGGTCTTAAAAGGACAACTAGGAAAATTCTTGAGTGTGGATTTTATTGGCCTACTATATTTTATGATTTATACATGTTTTATAAGTCTTGCAAATCTTGTCAAAAAACTGGGAATTTATGGCATAGATATCAAATGCCACTTTCCCATATATTGGCTTGTTCTATTTCTTATGTATGGGGCATTAATTTTATAAGCCCATTTACTCTATATTTTGGCAACACTTACATTTTACTTGTTCTGGATTATATTTCAAAGTGGGTAATGGCTAAGGCTACTCAAGTTGATAGTGCCAAAGTAGTTATGGATTTTTTTAAGTCATATATTTTTGCAAGATTTGGTACTCCAAGGACCATTATGAGTTATAGAGGGATGCACTTCAATATTCGTGTTGCAGAAGTTATCTTAAAGAAGTATGGAGTTACTCACTGTGTTTCCACAATTTACTATCCTCAAACCAATAGTTTAGCTAACGTGTCTAATAGGGAAATTAGGTCCATCCTAAAAAAAAAAAATCAATCCAAATAAGAAAGATTGGAGCTTGAGGTTAGATTATGCATTGTACGCTTACCAGACAACTTACAAGACCCCTATTGGTATGTTTCCCTACCGCTTAGTTTTTGGTAAGTTGTGGCATCTTCCAGTAGAATTGGAACATAACGCATATTGGGTTGTAAAATAGTGTAATATGAATACGAATGAAGCAGGTGAGGGAAGGAAATTACAACTGCAAGAGTTAGAGGAATTGAGAAATTATGCATATGAGAGTGCTCGAATTTATAAAGACAAGACAAAGACCTTCCATGATCAAAACATTTTAAGGAAGCAATTTATTGTTGGATAGAAAGTTTTACTTTATCATTCACGTTTGAAATTGTTTCCAAGTAAATTAAGATCACATTAGATAGGTCTGTTTGTTGTTACTAATGTGTTTCCTCATGGTGTAGTGGAAATCAAAAGCTTGGACACTGATAAGGTCTTCAAGGTGAATAGACATAGATTGAAACCTTTTTATAAAGGATTTCAAAAGCAAATTATAAAGTAAATCGCCTTGGATGATCCAATTTCATGAGGTTAATGGGCAAGATTGTCTGGCCTAGGACATTAAACAAGGGTGCTTTTAAGAGGTAACCTAATTTTTACCATTTTTTTCTATTTAATTTCATTTGATTTTCATTTTAAGGGTTCTCAGTTTTTTTTAAAGGTATCTCTATTTCATTCCCTTTTCTCTTTAATTTAAAGTTGTTTTATTTTCTATTTACGTAGGCATGCCCATGTTTTAAGACGATTCCTTTTGTTTTGTTTTATATTATTTTTTTACATTTTATCTTTCACTTTTTTTTAGTTTCTTTAAGTATGTCCATGCCTTAAGATCTTTCTTATTATCTTTGTCATTATCTGACTTGATTTGAAACTTTTATGTAGAATCATCATTCTTAAATAACAAAAAGGGATTTTGATTGCCTCCCATCATATTCTACTGTAATTTTCTCTTGGGAAATCTCATCCGTCTATTACTTTATGGCAGAGATTGAGCCACGCCAACTGCTTGCCACCATTTCACTTAAGTGAAATAGTATGTTTCGCTTTTTTCTTTTAAATGTTGCTGCAGTGTAAAATGATGTCGTTCGACAAGTTTTTTTTTTTTTAAGTTGAAGCCATGTACTTTGCAGACCGTGCTTTTGGATTTCCTCAGTTAGGCACTCAACCCAGCGCTGGCAAAGGGTCATGGGCTGCTATTATAATATGAATTTGGTCGACGTTGGCCAATTATATAGGCAGTGGTGGGTCGTTAAATCCACATAAGCTGGTCTTCTGTTCTCTTGTGAACTATTTCCAGTTATAATGCATCTCCAATCGTCTTGGCAATCCAAAAGATTCGATGGTAATGAGACGCATGCATCTGGGAAAGTTAGCCGGCGAGGTTGGCTTTATGAAGAAGCTGATATTCACTTACTGGACATTCAATCTAGCATAATAATTATCAAAATTGGTTTCAAACTAAAGGTAGGGATTCAAAGAATGAGCTAAGATTTTGTGCATCTCTATGTTCTATTTATATGTTAATGTTTTTATGGCTCCTACTAAATCTTAATTTCTCATATTTGTACCTGATATTGTAATTTAACTATAAACCATGGATTGTCTCTGAGCCTGTGTCTCTCCTATCTCCATGGTATGATAATAGTGAAAAACAAGAGTCTATGATATTCATTCTGTGAAATAATTGGTTCATAACTATCTAGTGTGTTATGATATTCATTTTGTGATTCAGCATTATAATCTTGTTTCATTATGTCTAGTGTGCTTATTCTTTCCTTTCAATGAAAAGCAGTGCCTCTTATATCTATGGTTTTCTTATCACTTCTATTTTGTTTTATCTTGTCTTGCTTTGAGATTAAAGATCTGAATTATTTACATTGTGAACGTGTTGTAATCTGTATGCATATCCATCATAACTAAATTATTTACTTTGCTCTATAAGTTTGCTTTATGGGTGAATCTCAATTTTTGTAGACTAAATCATTTACTTTTCTTATTCTTTCTAACTGGCTTTTGTGCTTTTAACTTTGTTGAAATCTCTAAACGCCAGCAGCTTGTGAATATACTGCTAAATGGTTTAAATTTTTTTTCCTCAATGTTTCTCATAAGAGAGTTTGAAAGAATGAAACAATAATGGAGAATTAAAGGATTGGGCCATGAAAGATTTAATACATGAACATTCTTTCAAGCATGGTACTTTTTCTTGGGAATATCTTACTAACTTTACACAACATATCTAATTTATACGCCCTATGTCATGCATTGCTTGTATAAGTTGTCTGTAGCTTTTTATATGAAATGCTATCAAATATGCTTGAACTTCTATTTCATTGTTCCATATATTTGAGCTTCTTAATTTTCTAAAATTATACATAACAAATAAAGGTAAAGGGTCTAGAACTCAAGCTTCATTTTCATGAAAATCTTGTAATATCCTTCCACTAAGTCCAGCTATCATAAGTTTGACAAAAGTTTTCAATAATATTTTCTCATATCTTTGGAAAAATATGGAATCTAAATATGCATCATTTGATCATTTGTGCATTCATACTCTAGCATTTTACTGTCTTAAATGAATTAATATCAACATATTGCATTCATTCTATTTCATTTTCTTATTATGTACATAAATTTACTATGGTTAACCTTTTCTCATGAATTTTGTATTGGGTCCAATTTATATCCATGTTATATGAACCAAATGACACTTAATATCCTATTGGATCTTTAAAGTATTTTTTCTTTACTTTATTCAACATATTGTCTCTGTTGTGTTAAGAAATTACCAACATGCAAAACTTGTAAACCCTTATCATAAGTTCTTGGATTTTTCTTAAACTATATATGAAGCATAAATTTGAAAGTTTGGAATTCATACTACACAAGGTGGAATTAAATATGCCTAATGTTTTATTATATGCTCTCCAATAAGTCCATCTGTTATAAGATAGACAATATTTTCCTGTCAATATTTTTTGAGGTCTTTGAAAGACTATAAAATCTTGATTTCATTGTATACATAAGTTTACTGTAGTTTTTTATATCAATGTTATATGAACTCAATGATATGTAATGTCTTGTTTGATCATTGTTGAATCTTTTACTCTATTTAACTCAACAAATTGTTTGTTTCTTTTCCATGTATCATGTTTGGATCACACTGAAGTTGATACCATTCTTCTTTCCCTTATATCTATTATTGACTATGCTTATTGAAATAGTAGGTTGAGACATCCAAATCATATGAAACTGAAAGTACTGGAGACATAGGCGATAAACTACAGAGTAGGTCTGGTTACTGCTGCTATTGCACTTTATTGTTGCTGCCAGTAGGGAAAAAGGATAGGCTTCAAGCACCAACTAGGTTAACAGTCAAGGACCAGTAAGCATATATAAGGAGGAAAAGTAAGTGGCATGGAGCAAGAATAACACATCATTTAAGTGAAGAATAAGACATCATATGGAAAAACAATGTATATCTTGTCATGTGTTGTAATATGTTGTAGAGTCATAGTAAGGTTGTAAGTGCAGTGTAAGCTTACGTATACGAGGCTGGCATAACAATGTATTTGTATTTGTATTTGACATTTAGAAAGCAATAAATATGCCTTTCTTGCTTACATCTATGCACCATGTTTACAAAATCTAAGTGGATTTAAAAAAAATACAGGTGTTAAGTACTTACAACATATACAAGTGCCTAGTAGGCCCAAAAAATATAATTGTTAAGCATTCCCAATAAATTCAAGGAACAATCCTAACACCAAAAAATGTGTTACTGCACAAGTATGCCAAAAAACTTTCAAAAGCACAGATAAATCTAGATATCTTCATCTTGCAACAACTATGTATGAATCTCCAATGGTTCCTATAAGCACATGTATGGACAAAGTGATGAAGTGAGCATTAGACATTTAAACATACACAATTGTAAAACCTAAACAATTACCATTAAAATTCTTGTAAAGCTAAAATGATTATCGTTTCAATGCTAGTCCGCATAAGATGCAAGAGGTGTTGAGCATGACATTTCACATGGCTACAAACCTGACGAGCTATAACCCTACAAGAAACATTGTCTATACTTCTACAAGGGATTTAAACAACAACTTTATGAATGCATAACTATAAAAGTATGTGTACTGGAGGACGTGGATGTCGTGGACGTGTATTGGTTGATGCCTTCCTTTTCTTAGTCCGTTAGAGCTTGACCTAACTCTTTAGTCGTGTTCGTCTCATAAGTCCAACCCTCGACTTGAACCCCTTTGCTTGACTAGCCCTATTAAATTATGAGGTAACTGGCCGATTTGTTTCCTCATTGCGAATTTCCTGACCTAAACAAACACCTATCACCTACTTGCACAGGTCATCTAATCCTTTGTCCATAAGACAACGTAATTCTTCACACAAAGCCACCTCAGATGCTAGCCTAATTGCTTTATAGCATACTTACCTGTACCATCGCATGGTATCCAACATACGATTTTTATCAACCCCCATCCCTCTCACATTATACACCATGTCATTCCATACATTCTTTGTCTATCGCTTTAGGATGTACTGGTCAAGCACTTTGTCAACTTCTAGCACAACGAATACTTTCAAAACATAACTGCACAATATCCCATATGTCTCAATTTCCTGCAAGTACAAGCAACAACCTTCTTCATAGGATGAAATTAAACTTGTCATTCACCTTTGTGGTTCGCCATTAACAATACATACACACTTATAGGTTGATCCTCATTTCTATGTCACATTGAAATAGCAAACAATAAGTCAAACTCTTGTTGGAATAGGGTGAACACTGTGTATGTGTATATCTGTCCGACTTGATTTAGGATTGATGAATGTTGGTAACTCAACCGTGGAATCTTATGATGTGCATCATACTCCGCCTTCAATTCATTATACCATTTTTCTTCCACAACTCACTTAAAGAGTTTGAAAAATTACGTAATGTTTAATTCGGTTTTATAGAAGCCTTGAAATCGGAGTTCAAACTCTTACTCAGTTGTGTGCTTCTCATGCCTATTATAAAGGCTTGTTTCAATCTTGTGAGCCTCAACTTCAGATATATTGCAATGGGAAGCCAACATATGCATTGTCTCCAAAAGTTGCTGAGGGTGATTATGGCTGTCCACAAATTCATTAACTACTAACTTTCCCATCCTCGATACAAAGGTAACTTTAACTTTACAATCTGTTCTAGTTTTCGAATACCCTCTTTATATCAAATAAACCTATAAGAAGTCACAGTTCCATCTTTTCTATTTTTCTTGAAGTATTGCTTTTGTACTCCAAATCTCACCTGCAAATCATAGTTACTCCAAAATAGCCAAGCACTTTCTACATTGTCAAATACCATACCAACTGTAGGCTTGCCTTCAACTCCAAGATCGTCCTCATTTAGCAAGTTAGTAGTAAAAGTATCTAATTCCTTGAAATTCATTGGTAAAAATTATTTTACAATACCATACCAAGCGACTCAATTATTTTATTCATGCTTATAATACTTACATTATTTAGTCTGCCATCAGTTTCTAAGTCCCCAAGTCCCTCGATCTTATGTAGTGGTCATATATATATATATGCCAACTCTTTCTTCCTACTAATAGTAATTATATATGAGCATAGTTGGGAAACAACTAAAAGGAAGATACCACATTCATAATAGATATCCAAAGTTAAATAAAAAAAGAATTAGAAATCAAGTTCTTTTCATACAAGATTTTACATGGTGTCTTGATCTACTTTCAGGCCTTAAATGCCTTTTCAGCTATTGTTGAACTTGAAGGCATGTGACAAAAAAGTTCTCTTGGGATTTTATATAAGTGTATTGCTAAGATCTTGAAGCTTTCTAGGATATTCGCAATGACATATGATATTGTTCAAGTTAAAAAAAAAAAATTACAACTTACCTACTTTCCATATAATTTTAGTTGTTTAATAAATAACCTAACAACCCGAAAACTTAACATCATTTATAAATAGGTAAACTTTTATTATTCAAGTGATATAAGCTAACAATAACTTTAACAAATTTGGTCATCAGTAAAAGTTTACAATAAATATGCCATCAGTAAAAGTTTACAACGAATTTAGTGAGAGAAATGAAACTTCTAAGTTCTAACTTGAAATGATTTTTTTTCGTTAATTATTATATATTAAAGATACTAGGGAGTGAATTAAAAATATAAATCTTCATTTGTACAAGCCTGTTAAAGATATTGCCCTAATTTTTAGTAGTGTATTTTACATAACTATGGAAACATTTTGCATGAAGAATTTCAACACATAATCAGCATCACAAAATAGAGTAGTTCATTTCTATCAACGGTTATGCCAACTAGAAAATGACGTAACACTGCTATTGCTAAGACCAAGTAGAAAACCTCACTTATGAAAATTTTTTATAGATTTCACTGTTGCAAAGATATTGGGAAAGCACCAAACTAATGGTGTCTCACACTCACAGTAAAATGATCCTGCCACACATATGAGCCCAGCACGTGAACTCACAGCAAAATGATCCCAGCACACCTACAGCGCACTCCAAAACCATGAACCTCTCAATCCATATGGTAGACGACTGATAATGTACAAAATTTCCACTATTATCTGCTATAAACACACAATGTAATAAGAAGTCCCAACACTTAACAATCACTAGTGGATAGTTTTGGCACCAAAAACAAAGCACTAGAGACCTATCGTCAAGAGCTTTGATTGTCCTCCCTTTCTTACAACAAAGTGGTCCAAAGCACCAACCTTAACCATCCTCCCCTTCCTACAATCGAAGCCTCTAAATTTTCATCTCACTTTTACGCCTATGACGTGCTGCAAACATGGAAGAATAAGCTTCAGCCTCCTTCAAAACGGCATCATCCTTATGCATATATTTCACAAAAAAAAAACTTGTTGAATGACGTCGTTTCGTGCTGCAGCAACATTTAAAAGAAAAGGCCGAAACACATCGTTTCACTTAAGCTAAACAGTGCATTTTGGCAAGCAGTTGGTGTGGTTCCATCTTAGCAGCAAAGCAATAGATAGACAAGATTTCATAGGAGAAAATTACAAGAGAATATGATGGAAGGCGATCTTTATCTTTATCTGACATGATTTGAAACCTTTATGCAGAATCATCACTCTTAAATAACAAAAAGTAGCTTTTTGATGGCAAAATAACTAAACATGAATTGAAAATGTGTGCTAAGAATAATGCAGGTTCAATGTTGGAGAAAAAAATAGTCTTTTTCTTTGTTTTTTCTCTTATTTCTCTCATATCCCTTTTTCACATTTTTTACAAGTTTTCCCTTTATTTTTTTACTTTACCAATTTTTAGTTTTACCTCTCTCTATCTCTCCACCCTCTGTTTCTCTCTCCGCAGTCAAACCTTAACCTTAACAGCCCCTCTGTTGCTACATCACTGGCATCCTACCTCCTTCCATTTCAATCGATGAACATCTACCATTTCATTACCATTCAAGCTTTTTAATCCTTCTCTCCTTTGCCATTTTTAAAGCCTTCTTCACTAGTGTCCACTTTTCTCATTGGCACTATCCATTTTTAAGCCTCAACATCTTTCAACTCTATTTGCATCATCTTGCTTCATTGTCAATGCTCTTTGTTCAAAGATCTCAAGCCTCATCCTCCATAACTAGTCGGTCTCCACTTTTTGATCACCTTTGACATTGTCCAAACTAAAAATGTTGATGTCCACATCCATATTAGCCATCATCGTGCTTTTTCGTTTGAAGACAACATTGTGTCACCTTCTGTCGAAGCCTCCTTCACTGACCCATTCTTGAACAGCTTGAGGAAGGCCAACGTTTTTTGGTTAGGGGGTGCCAACAGCTTCCCATTGTTGGGGCATTACTGATGAGCACTATCGCCAGTGGTAGTGATGAGATTGAAAGGGGAAGTAAAATTTCTGTCGGTAAATAGTAGGAGAAGCTCGAAATGCAAAGGGAATTATTTGAAAAAAGTTCAAATTTTTTTTAATGAATTCTAAAACCCTAATTGAAAAAATCTGGGTAGGGATGGATGAGTTCTTGGAAGGAATGGACATTTTGAAAAAATTTCTAAACAAATTTTATCATAAAAATCCTAATTAATAAAGCCCTAAATAATATCTTAGATCCCAATAAAATATGCAAATTGATCGGGAAACCAGCCTATGGCTCTGATATAAATGAAAGAAATAAGATAATGAATGTCGAAACCAACCCTTCGACAAGAAGAATAAAAAAAACGATTAAATTGATTCCCAAAAACGAATCTTGAAAATCAATTTATTTGGAGTTGCCACCAAAATTTTTAACGAAAAACTTTGGAAAATTGATTTAAAACCAAAAGAAAAGGCAAAATGGTATGCAAAATCCAAGATGAGTTTGAGAGTCTATTTGAGTGTGGAGAAGGTGTTAGGCACCCCTCAACACCCGTCCATAAGGATGGTTACCCTAAACTAGTCAATTGAGATAGAATATGGCCTTCAACTTATCTCAATTACCCTTTTACTGACATGCGTGCTCATTAAATAGAGAAAACAAAAACAACAAGAATGAAGGCAAACAAATAGATATTTACAAAGGCAGACTTGACCTAAGATGAAAGCCTAGGGCCCACGTACCTCGTGATAAGGATCAAAGTCCACATAGTTCAACTAGAAAGGCATGTCAGTTGGTTGATGATTAGTAATTTTTATGATGAGAATAAGAGGGTTTAAATTAAACAAATTTTCGTAAACAAAATAGAATTTGAATTTGGTTTGTATGTTTTAATTTATGACAACCTGATTGATCTAGCTCTCTTGATCTCTTCATTTTCTCCCTTTTTAATTTTTTTGTTTAGTTTTGGGATTTTTACCCTTATGTAAATGAAATGATAATGGGTGAAGATTTTACAATTTTTGGGGCTTTAGATTGTTTGGAATGAAACCAAAATATTTTTGGATTTTTGAATTTATTTATTTTTGAATTTTTAAAATTAGAATTTATTATTGAAATTGGAACGAAATTATAACAGAAAGCCATTTTTCAGAATTTTTGAATTTATATATATTTTTTAGGTTTTTGGATTTTTCTAATTTTAAAAGTGAGATTATAATTAACAGGATTTTTAATTAATTTATATATATATATATATATATATTATTAGAATTTATTCTAAACTTTAAACTTTAATGGAAAAATATTTTTATGATTTTTGTATGCATATTTTTAAAATTATAATTTATTCGAAACTTAAAGTAAAACTAAAATGAAAAATATTCTTAGGATTTTTTGTTACATAATAGGTAGAACAAACCTTCCCATTTTTTAATTAATTTATCTCAATATTTTAAATGTTAATTTTTGAAACCTGAGGAGACTCAAGATCTCACACGGTCTTTACTAATTAACCTTTGGGTGCCTGAGGAGACGAACGATCTCAAGCAGGAACCCAAAATGTGGAATAAAATATTTGGGAATTCTAGGGATTTTATCGTCACATTTTTTAAAGATTTTAAAATTCAAATTCTTTTCATCTTGTTTTAATAGGATCGATTCCCTGGAGCTTACGAAGTCCCAAGTCCCACAAGGCACTTTTTAATTAGTTAAATTTTATAAGACCCCAACTTATTCATTTTGTAAATTTAATTAAAATATTCGTCTTTACATTATCATTATTTATTATTTTTTTAAAAACAAGTATGTACTAATTTTTGGGGTCTAAGGAGATTAAAATCTCACACGACCCCATGCATTCAAGGAAAATAATATTCTCATACAATAATGAAACGGCTTTATTTCATGTATTTTTAGGAATTCTGAAATTGGAATTATTTAAGCCTTATTTTTAACATGATCGATTCCCCTAAGCCTACGGGGACCCGAGTCCCACATTATTATTGTAAAACACCGATTTAATCATCTTGTAATAATAGAAAATATTTAATTAAAATATCCATTTTGCATTATTATTATTTATTTATTTATTTATTTTCAAATAGGTATGTACTAATTTTCGAGGTCTATGGAGATTAAAATCTCACACAACCCCAAGCACTCAAGGAGAATAATATTCTCATACAATGATTGTCTTAAAACCTTACTTGTATGGCCAAAATTAGTCTCACATTGATATAAGAAGATAAAATAATAATAAAATAAATAAATAAATGAAAAGAAGACATCAAAAATATGAGAAAGCAATAGACCCACCCACAACAATTTTGCCATGCATGTCCATACCTCTCCCATGCATTCACCATATCTATAGCCTTGGTATACCTATATATATATATATATATATATGAATATAAAATAAAATAATAAAAAATAAAAAGCTTGTTGTCATTTTTATATGTATCCCTTTTAATGTATACACATATATATGTATATATATATATATATATATATATATGTATGTATATACAAAATATGGTGAAACACATAATGAGATAAAACTAAAATAAATAATAACATAAATAAGAAATAGAATAAGGTAAAATAAATAAAAATAAATGAGTAAATAAAATAATTAAAAAAACATCAAAATATGAAAGCTAGAAACCCTCCCCACATCCTGCCATGCATCCACCTATATGGCCCCATATATATATACAAGTTTCTATATACACCTATACACACACACACACACACACATATATATATATATATATATATGTATATATAAACCTAATAAAAGAAAAAAATGGATCAGGAGAAGCACATCCATGTATATACACACATATATATATACATCTATATACATCTATATATATATTACATATATATATATATATGTAATATATATATATATATATATAAACATGATAAGAGAAGAAAGAAAGCATTAGGAAGAAAGGAAGCACATCCATGTACACACACACACACACACACACACATATATATATATGCATCTATATACATCTATATATATCTATATATATATATACATCTATATATATACACACACATATGTAATATATATAAGCATGATAAGAGCAAAAAGAAAGTGCATCAGGAAGAAAGGAGCACATCCATGTATACACACACACATATATATATACATATATATATATATATATATACATCTATATATATATATACACACATATATGTAATATATATAAGCATAATAAGAGGAGAAAGAAAGTATTAGGAAGAAAGGAGCAAACACTTCCACTACTGGCGTTTCTTCCCCTGTTCTGCGAAGCGATGATAAAGTGTTCCTCCACAGTGGCTCTACTCCTTAGCATCTTCTTAGCCAGCTTTCTCACCTATCATCAACTCCACCAGCTTCTTCCTTCTTAGTATCATGTTAGCCCTCCTCCCTCTTTGCATTGCTCCGCTAACTTTCTCTCTCTCTCTTTCCTCCTCGGCACTCTCAGCCCTGTCATTTTAGGCCTTCAACACCGGTTCCCTCTCCTTTTTCTTCTTCTTCTTCCTTTTCTTTCTCAGTTCGTGGCTTCTTTGTTCTAGCTCAGTCTCTTCTCCTTGGTCAGTTCCCTGCTTCTTAGTTTGTCGCTTTTCTTCCTCTCCTTCTCCCTCCTTCTTTCTTCTCCTCTACTCTTCTTTCCTCTTCTCCCCTCGGTACCCCAGGCTTTCTCTTTTCTAAAACGCTTCCCCTTTTTCTCTTCCCCAAAACCTCTCTTATCAGTCCTCTCCCCCTATCTTCTATTTTTGAACCCATTTTAATCCCTTTTTCTAGTGCACTCAACCTTCCATTTTAGCTCCTTCATCTGTTTCTGTTCACCTTAACTTTTCAGCAATAAATCCCCTCCTCCATGTCGTGTCTCTTGCTCCATTCTCCTTTTCAGCCTCTTTGTGTCCTTTTTGTCTCCTATGAGTGTGTGTGAGAATGGTATGTGAGAGAGTGTGTGTGTCCATGAGTGTGTGCAAGTGTGAGTGAGAGTGTGTGAGAGCAAGTGAGAGAAAACTTGCATTTTTATTTTTATTTTAATTAGGTGGCTTTTCTCTCCTTTTTGTATTTGGATCAATTCAAAATTTTTTACTCTATATTTTTCTTTTTGCAAGATAATTAACATGTCTTTACTTTAAATATTTATTTTGAATTTTTTCTCTTTTGATATTTTTGGTTTTGTATTTGGTTTATCCCATTTTAATTTTATATTTTGCTTTTTGCATTTTTTAAATTTTTTATTTTATTTATTTATTTATTTATTATTATTATTATTATTATTATTATTATTATTATTTATTTATGTATTTAGGTAGGGTGTTCATAGTTGCCTCTCTTTGCTTGTCTCTTAAGTTAGGGAAGTGGATACAATGAAGAAATGACCTAATCTTAAGAGCAAGCAAAGACATGAACACAATATTCCTAACGTCAAGGAAAAGCATGTGTAAATTCGTGCCTAGAAAAGACAGTGAATTGCCTGAATATGATGCAGGGATTTTTTCAACACAAATTACCTGGACACGATGCAGGACTTTTGACATAAATGTAAATTGTCTGGACACGATAGAAGACTTTTGATAGAAAATGTAAATTGCTTGGACATGATGCAAGACTTTTGACAAAACTGTAAATTGGCCGAACACGATGCAGGACTTTTGACAGAAATCTAAATTGCCTAGACACTATGCGGGACTTTGACAGAAATGTAAATTGCCCTAGACACGATACAAGACTTTAACATAAATGTAAATTGCCTGGACACGATGCAGAACTTTTGATAGAAATGTAAATTGTTTGGACACGATGCAAGACTTTTGACAAAAATGTAAATTGCCTGGACACAATGCAGGACTTTAACAGAAATGTAAATTGCCGTGGACACAATGCAGGGCTCTGACAGAAATGTAAACTGCCCTGAACACAATGCAGGACTTTAACAGAAATGTAAATTGCCTTGGACACAATGCAAGACTTTGATAGAAATGTAAATTGCCCTGGACACGATGCAG
Source organism: Delonix regia (assembly GCA_037074485.1). Taxonomy (NCBI): domain Eukaryota; kingdom Viridiplantae; phylum Streptophyta; class Magnoliopsida; order Fabales; family Fabaceae; genus Delonix; species Delonix regia. Next base: position 36,484,555 of record CM073451.1, read on the forward strand.
GACTTTTGACAGAAATGTAGATTGCTTGGACATAATGCAGGACTTTTGACAGAATACAAATTGCCTAGACACGATGCGGGACTTTTGACAGAAATGTAAGTTGCCCTGGACACGATGCAGCACTTTGACAGAAATGTAAATTGCCTAGACATGATGAAGGGCTTTTATGTTGATTTGAAGAGAGGTATTCACCTTGCATGGAGTATACTATCACGTAGCACCATGCATTCACCTATGTGAGATGCATACTATCGTGATCAGACTGTAGCATGATTCGTTTGCTTGTTAAGCTTGTCATCTTTATGACCATAATGTTTCTTATAAGTGAATAAATCCAAATTTTGTCAAGTTTTTGTCCCTAACATTTGAATCGTTATCCTGTGAACCTTCAGAATGATCTTTCTTGAACAAATAAAATGCTTGTACTAAGGAAGGATGTGACTCTTTTGGAAGCACCTCTTGGTCATCCGTGATATGTGATATAACACGTGTTAGTGCACTAAATGCATGGTGCATATGTTTTTTTCTCTTTTTTTTTTTTTAATATATATTCTACACGTGTGGTGGATGCACAAGCAAGATATATGATGAATGTGGATAATCATGTATGCATAAGATATGCAGGGTTTTGAGGGATAATGAAAATTTCGTTCACTTTGATATGTTCCAAAATGATGTCTATATCTTGAGCGTTAGAAATAAGAGAATGCTACGCGAGCATAGAGCTTTTACCTTTTACCTTTTACCTTTTACTTTGGAAAATGGAGGGGTGACATATTAAGTTATAGTTTATACTATTTAGAAAGAAAACCATATTGCCTGAAGCGAAAGAACTATCTAACCAAGCTTTTTTTGTTGTGACCTCGAATTTGTCGTTTCAACAGCTGATGGTCTGCATAACTTTATCGCTTTGGGTCAACACCTGGTAGGCTTATTTTCTTTTCCTTACAATAGACCAGGGGACGTTGAAAATGCTTCAATCTCTTTTTACAAAGTATCCCAGTAATGAAAGTAGGAATGCCTAGACGTGTATATGTTTCACACTTTAAGCTTCATCCCAGTAATTATGTGGAAGCACTTATTCAAAAATCATGGGTGTTTCTGAAATGTGTATCATTAGATAGCATTTTAAACAACATTATTCACTTGAATATTTATTTTGCATATTGAATACATGGAGCAATTCTAAAGGCAATACAGTTATGTAGAAAGAAAAAGAGTAATAAGAAGTAAGTATGTTAAATGAGTAAACAACTTTATTTTGCAGACAAATCATATGGTCTTAAGGAAAGTGGGTGATAAATTGGATACAAATGCAAAGGAGAGCAAAAATGGCAACTGGAAAGACTTTGACTTTCAACTCCAAGTGGCACTGGTCGTTTGCGGATGGTGTTACCTCAGATACATATATTGTGAAACTGGTTAATGAAGATAATCTCTAAGGATCCTTCTAGGTAGGTGATCTAGTCCTTGTGCAGCCTCGTTTCATTCATCATCTAGTGCCCTAACTTTTGCTTAAGGTGCCCTTTTAGGTTTTCGACTTAACGGGCCTCGATTGTAAAATCTTCTTTCTTTCTTCTTTTCTTTTCTTCATCATTACTATTTTTAAGCAAAGTATTTTCTTACTGCATCTGAATTAACTGGTCTTCCAATCTCTCTTCCATTCATAACGGCAAGGACCAATGCACCTCTGAAAAATGCTCGTATCACCACATATAGACCTTCATATGAAGGTGCTCATTTACCTTTGTTATCCTTCTGATTTGGGATAATCTTTTTTAGAACCAAATCCCTTGGCTCGAATTCCCTAGGGTGAATCTTTTGATTGAAGGCCCTTGCCATCCTTTTCTGATACAGTTGCCCATAACACATAGCTACTAGTCACTTTTCTTTGATCATATTCAGCTATTTGTATTGTGTCCTTACCAACTCACTCTCCTCTAGGTTGGATTTTATCAATACTCGGAAAGAAGGGATCTTAACTTCAATTGGGGTGACCGCCTCTATGCCATATACTAAAAAGTAAGGAGTCACCCTTGTGGATGTTCGTACTAATGTGTGATACCCATAGAGAGCATACGGGAGCATCTCATGCTAGTTTTTGTAAGTGATAGTTATCTTGCTGATAATCTGTTTGATATTCTTATTTGCTACCTCGACTGCCCCATTCATCTATGACCGATAGGGTGTAGAATTGTTATGTTTAATCTTAAATTGTTCATATAACTACTTAATGTCAGCTCCATTCAAATTAGGAGCGTTATTAATGATGATCCTCTCTAGTATACCATATCAACATATGATGTTCGATTTCAAAAATCGGAGGAAGACCCTTTAGGTAATATTGGAGGATAAACATGCCTCTATCCATTTTGTGAAGTAATCGATGGCTACTAAAATGAATCGATGTCCATTAGATGCCTTTGGATTAACGGGGCTAATCACATCGATTCTCCACATCGAGAATGGCCATGGTGCCACCAAGTTATATAGAGGTTGTGGTGGAGTGTTGATCCTATTGGCATATGTTTGATACTTATGACATCTCTTCACGTAATCAATGCAATCTTTCTCCATGGTTAACCAGAAGTATACACATCTTTGAATATGTCTAGTCATGGTATGGCTATTAGCATGGTTCTGCACGTCCCCTCATGAATCTCTATCATTATCCTTTGTGCTTTTGATGCATCCACACATCTGGGCAGAGTGTTGTGCCATGACCTTTTATACAACACTTCTCTGCTAAGGAAGAAATTCATCACCAACTGAAAAATGGCTTTTTGATCATTCTTAGATGCCCTAGTCGGATATTGCTGACTTTGGATATAGTTTTTTATATCATGGAACCACAATTAACCATCGCTTTCTTCCTCCATATTTAAGCAGTAAGCTAGGTGTCCCGAGTCTCAACTTGGATTGGTAACATGTTGACTACACAGTCTAACTTGATCATTACAGCCAGGGTAGCCAACGCATTAGCAAGCTGATTTTTATTGCAAGTCAAATGTGTGAAGTTTATCTCCTTAAACCTTGACAGCAATTCCATTAGGTGCTTTTAGTATGGGATCAGTTTAAGATCTTTGGTTTTCTATTCTCCCTTTACTTGATAAATTACGAGGGCTAAATCACTAAACACATCAAGATCTTTAACACCTAATTCTAAAGCAGCTTGCAAGCCATTGACATAAGTCTCATATTCTGCCACATTATTTGTATAATTGAAACTGAGCTTGACTGCCACTAGATACTGCTTGACTTCAGGTGATGTTATCACCGCTCCTAATCTGCTGCCATGTACATTGGCAGCCTCAACAAAATACATTGTCCATTTGACCTCCTTTGATTCATCTTCCTCCATTTTCAGAATATCCTTATCTGGGAAAGGAAGCCTAGTGGTTAGTATTCATCCAAGGGATTACCTGCCAAATGCTTGGCTATAACGCTCCCTTTGACTGATTTACTGGTTATACTTCATGTCATATTCTGAGAGTATCACCTACCATTTTGAGACTCTTCCTGATACATGAGGACTCTTAAATATGTATTTAATTGGATCTATCTTGGAGATCAGCCATGTGACATGGTATAGCATGTTCTGCCTTAGTCTCTTTGTAGTCCACACGAGGCCACAATAGTTCTTTTTAATCAATCGATACCGTGACTCGCATTCATTAAACTTTCTGCTTAGGTAATAAATTGCTTGCTCTTTTCTTCCCGATTCATCATGTTTTCTTAACACAACTCCCATAGACCTCGGTTGGATTGTCAGATAAAGGATAAAGGGCCGCCCTGGCATAGGTGGCACCCAAACAGGGTGATTCAAGAGGTATTCCTTTATCCTATCAAACGCTCACTGGCAAGTCTCATTCCATTCTCCTGGTTAGTTCTTGCTTAACAATTTAAATATTAGTTCACAAGTGGCGGTTAGGTTTGCAATGAACCTAGCTATGTAATTCAAACGCCCCAAGAACCCTTAAAGTTTTGTTTTCATACTAAGTGGTGGCATGTCGCAAATTACCTTAATTTTATCAGGGTATACTTTTATTCCCCTTTTGCTAACGATGAATCCCAAAAGCTTCTGTGATGTAGCCTCGAATATGCACTTACTAGGATTCAATTGGAGTTTGTACTTCCACAGTCTTTCAAAGAGCTTTCATAACACAGCCACATGACTCTCCCCTTCAGCTGATTTAGCAACCATGTCATCCACATATACCTCTATTTCTTTATGCATCAAGTCATGAAATAAGACTACCATTGCGCATTGGTAAGTGGCTCCAGCATTTTTAAGCCCAAAGGGCACATTACCTTGTAGCAGAAAGTTCCCCATTGAGTGATGAATGTGGTTTCTTCTCTATCCTCAAGGTGTATAGGGATTTGATTATAGCCAAAGTACCCATCCATAAAGGAATACCTGAAGCTTTTTACTGTATTATCGACTAAGAGGAGAAAGAAAGCATCAAGAAGAAAGGAGCACATCCATGTATACACACACACACACACACACACATATATATACATCTATATATATACACACACATATGTAATATATATAAGCATGATAAGAGATGAAAGAAAGCATCAAGAAGAAAGGAGCATACACATCCATAGCTGGCATTTCTTCTCATATTCTGCGAACTATTGATAGATCATTCCTCCATGGTGGCTCTACTCCTCAACATCTTTTTAGCCAGCTTTCTCTCCCCTCGTCAACTCCACCGGCTTTCTCCTTCTCGGTATCATGTTGACCCTCATCCCTTTTCACATTGCTCTGTCAGCTTTCTCTCTCTCTCCTCATTGGCACTCTAACCCTGTTCTTTCAGGCCTTTAGCATCGGCTCCCTCTGCTCTTTCTTTTTCTTCTTCCTTCTCCTTCTTAGTCTATGGCTTCTTCGTTCCAGCTCAGTCTCTTTTCCTTGGTCAGTTCCCTGCTTCTCAGTTTATGGCTATTCTTCCTCTCCTTCTCCCTCTTTCTCTCTTCTCCTCTACTCTTCTTTCCTTTTCTTCCCTCAGCAACCCAGGCTTTCTCTTTTCCAAAATGCTTCCCCTTTTTCTCTTCCCCAAAACCTCTCTTTTCAGTCCGTCCCCCTTGTCTTCTATTTTTCAACCCTTTTTAATCCCTTTTCTGGTGCACTTAGCCTTCTTTTTAGCTCCTTCATCTGCTTCTATTCACCTAAGCTTTTTACCAACAAATCCCCTCTTTCATGTCGTGTCTCTTGCTCCTTTCTCCTTTTCAGCCTCCTTGTGTCCTTTTTATCTCCTATGAGTATGTGTAAGAGTGGTATGTGAGAGTGTGTGTGTGTCCATGAATGTGTGCAAGTGTGAGTGAGAATGTGTGAGAGCAAGTGAAAGAGAGCTTGCATTTTTATTTTTATTTTAATTAAGTGGCTTTTCTCTCCTTTTTGTATTTAGATCAATTCAAAATTTTTTACTCTATTTATTTTTCTTTTTGCAAGATAATTAACATGTCTTTACTTTAAATATTTATTTTGAATTTTTTCTCTTTTGATATTTTTGGTTTTGTATTTGGTTTATCCCATTTTAATTCTATATTTTTCTTTTTGCATTTTTGTTTTAATTTTGTATTTTATTTTATTTTATTTATTTTTTTAGGTTGGGTGTTCACAATGAACATATTCATAGATAATTCAGGGTAAGAGACTTACATACGTCTCTTAATTGCAAAAGCTGATCAAACTCTGGTTAAGATCACTGATCGAATGAGATACCCACATTATATTAGGTGTATCTTAGACTATCACAGTCTAAATCCCCTCTCGAATGTGACTGCAAAATACTTCGTAGGTATTCCTCTCAGAGCACCTCAAGTCTCTATATCTAATCTATCATATAATAGTCTAGCCCGATTTATAAAAAGCTAGTTAGGGTTAAGGTTTAATAGTCATTCCTATAATTACTATTTTACCCTTACTTAATGAGTACCCCTTATGGATGGACACTGTATAATATCTTAACAGATTTAAATATTAGATATTATACAATATTCTAACACTCAAGATGCATCAGCTACACTAAAACCACAAGAAGAAGCTACCCTATAGCCATGCATGCGCCGAAACAAAGAGAAAGTTACTAGCCCTTCTCTGCCCAAGTCAGGAGCTCGCATAAAGAAAGGGAAGAGCATTCCTCCACTTAACTGTATTGCTTTTCCTTTATTTCTCCACTTTGAAGACTAACAGAGCTTGCTAGGTATAGTGAACTCTAATTCTTACCTATAATTTCATGTAGATGCCTCATTGTTATACTTTAGACTCATTACATTTAAAATCTGATGCTATGTTGTATATAGATAGAATATGTTTAACCTCATATTTTGACATTAATGGCCCTGTTCCAGCAAATTTAATTCGAGAAATCTATACTACCTTTATATTTGATAGGATTGTAAATTTTCATTTGAATACCCCTAATCTTATTCGATTTAGATTAATAGGTAATCATTTTCTCATGTCTGTCACTGATTTTAACATAGCTTTAGGATTTATTGATGTTGATTCTATCGTTACTAGTGATTATTTGAATGCTTACTGTGATTTTCTTGAAGAATTTATCCCTGTAAAAGCTTTTAAGGATCTTACACACTCACCAAATGCATTATATGACCATAGCAAGACTAAGGATCACTTAATATGAAGGACCTAACATATTTATATTAATGGATTTTTAGCATACTTTTTTTTTTTTAGGCACAAAGACAATTCAAGTATCCTCTCTAAGGCTAAGTTGTTCATTTTATGGTGTATAGTCAATGGGTTTAGAGTAAACTCAGGCTTTTGGCTTGTTTCTCTTATTGTTAACACCATTTCCTTTAGAAGACCCTTATTCTAAGCTCTTACGTAACACAACTAGTAGTAAATATGCAGCTTTTAAACTTAGAAAAGATACCACTGCATATTTCTCAACCTATGCTACTATTGGATTTAAAGAGCCTAAAAAATATGGCACTGGTACATAAAGTAGTAAATGGCGCCTATGCTTTCTTTTTTGTAGGACATTCTTCAGGACCGGACGTCTAACCTACTTCATCTCATGCCTTCACTTCTTCCTCCACATCCCAATTTGTGGGCCTTAAGCTAAAGTACATCAAATGAGGGTAGACATAGCAGATATAAGGCAAACTCAGGAAAGAATGGACTGTCATCTTCAACAATTCCTTCATTTCATAGGATTTTCACCACCTCCTAACCAGCTATAAGCATTTTCATATAAGTTCTCTTTCTTCACTCTTTAGTTTTCACATTGAAGACAATGGGTTGTTTAAATTTGAATTATTCTGATGCTTGATTTCCTAGTTTTGTTTAGTATAGTTTTGATTGTTCTTTTTCTTATTTTTATTTCTTTCTCACATTTTTACATATGTTTTTGTCTTCTAAGCATGTGAAATATTTGATGAAACTTGGATAACCCACTTAAACAACTCCTTTTATGTCTTTGATGCATTGAAATAACTTTTAGTTAAGATAACTTAAACAATATATTACCTCTTATTTACTAGTAGGTTGATTGCTTTATAGAAGTATTTTAGATATGAAACCTTAAGTTTTAGGTTAGGAATATATGAAAATAGTTGAATGCATGCTAAGTTACTGCTTCACCCTTATTTTAGAATTGTTTTAAACTGTTGAAAATTTATGAACTATTAAATGTTATAGTTTTAAAGCATATTTTTGGAACTATTTGAGTATTAAAATTGCTGTATTTTACCTTTCCATTCTCCTGGAAAAAAAAAGTGAGCTTTTATTTATACTCCGCCAATTACTTTAAGTGATTATGAGTAGTGCTAGTAACCACTTAGAGTTGTGACAAGCTAAGTAATTAGGTATGGGTATCACGAATATCCATCCTCACATCAAAAGGACACTCTAGGCAAGATGAAAAAGTGATCAAATAAGATTTTAAAAATAAGGCAAAAGTGTTAGTTTACTAAGAAACCAGGTGTGGGTATCCCAAATATCCACTTTCACATCAAATCGCTACCAATACTTTGATCCTTGAAAAAAAAGAAAAAAAAAAGGAAAGAAAAGTGTGTTTGCTATTATGTAAATAAGTGAAGAGGAATGGAATGAATTGACTATTCTGGTCACTTTTAGTCACTCTTGTGTTTCCATTTTACACTTAAAGGAGCTAATATGTTATTTGTTAAGTTTAAAAGCTATTCCTTTTGATGATAGGATATGTGAAATGTTGAATTTCTTGGTACATGTTATTGTTGACACCTAGACCTTTTGTTTCAAGTTTATTTATATTTCTTATAAGTTATCATCCCTATTGGTAGATTTGTGGAAGTTCTTTGTTTGAGTTATCCTTCTTTTATGGCTAGTGAAATGCATTAGGATGATTGTTGTTTGGTAGATTTATTTAAAAGTGAGTTAATTATCATTTTAAGTGGTGTTGTTGAAACCTACTTGAGGACAAGCATGGTTTAAGTGTGGGGTAATTGTTAGGTTGTAATTTTGACTCATTTTTAGTCTTATTTTTATTTTATTTTTAGTATGTTTCTAAGGAAATCAAGATATTTGTAATTATTTTTGTTGGTTTCAGGTTAAGGTTTGTTGAAGTTAAGGCTAAAATAAGGCATGGGCAGGGCTTACATTACTATTGGGCTTAATACAAGAAGACAAGTCGTGGGCACGACTAAGAATACTGTTTTTAAAACTAAAATTGGACAACTCAGCATCTCTAACAAACTTCTCTCTAGAGCACTGCGAAATGAAGAAAGGAGCATAGGAGGTTCCAAAATAGATTTTGGGGAATAATTTCCATGTTTTTATTGGAGAAAATTAGAGGAAAATCAAGGGAGCTAAAAGAATTTAGTTATTAGGTATTTTTCTTGTCTTTTCGAAGGCACACTTTTAAATTTGGGCTTTCATTCTTCTTCTTCTTCTTCCTCTCTCTCTCTTCTAAACTTAATGAGAGAAAGTGACTCAATTCAAATTACAACTATATATATGGAATTCAACATGGATTTTCAATGTTGACAATCTATATTATAACTAAGATTTTATGTGGTTTCCATTTTACATTTCCATTTTAATTGCTTCATTGTGGGTGATGAATGATTTGGACCCATTATTTCTCTCACCCAAAATAAATTGTATTTCAATTAGTTGAAGTAAATCCATGATTATTTATTTTGACCAATATTAGTGGAAAATTAGTGTAGAGATTGTTAGAGCACTTTCTTTTGCATTAATAGAATGTGAATGATAATTTATTGAAGATGCTTCATACTTTAGTAAGTTAGAAATGGTGGTTTTTTTGTTCTTAAAGTGGTTGGTCAATTAAATTCTAAGTGCTTACTTAGAGTTATTGATTAATTAGAAGTTAAGTTAAAAGCTTCTCTTAGCAGGAGTCATGCCCACACCTATGATCAACTTAGAAAAATCATACATTACTTCCCCAATTAAAAGTTTATCTCTCAATTAAGTTTATTTCACTTTAATTTACTTCAAATTTGAATTGCTTATTCTAAATTTCTTATTTAATTTTTCTAGTTTAATTGTTATTAATGTTATTTCTTATTTGATAAAGCCCCTTTTTTTCTTTCTTTCGTCTATGTGTTATTTTTGGTTTAGAAATTGTGTACTACATTAGTTTAGGAGAAATGGTAGTTTGGTAACAATTATGTGCCAATTAATATATAAATTCTACTATTCATCAGTTATATTTTTTAATTTTTAAAGATCATAAAAGAAATATATCTAAAATGGATAGTTGGTCAATAATGAAATCAATTGATTGATGAATGATGAAGGATCATAGAGAAGTAAATGAGATATTGGTGCAATGCAGAATGCATAACATTAATTAGTGTCAAATATCTAATTTTACCATAATGTTGAAAATCTCTTCAATTTAGGCTCTTTAGTGAATTTTGCATTTTGTTTGAAATCTGTATATATGGTCTTAGCTTAGAATCCTAAGCAGTAAGAACAAAAAGTATTCAAAACAAATTTGCACTGTCTTTAAACTATTTTGTTATATTTAAATGTCAAATATACTTGTATCATTCAAAAAGACAAATTTTAAAACATTGTTAATAAGTCATAATGGGATTTAGTAATGTTTGTTGAGATTCTACTTAACATTCAATTACTTAAGTTTTGATGAAACTTTGATTTACAAGACTTCATTGATTTAGGCAAAATTTGCCATGAAAACTCAAAAAAGCTGTAAAAATATAAATAGTAGGACATAGGATCCCTCGAACAAATCATGATTAGCTTTTATATACAAACTCATAATAACATAAAATTGACTATAGCCATAATCCCTTTTCTCTGTTTAGTCTTCCCTTGAGTTATCGTGGCTTCCTCAAAATCTCCAATGATGGTATCGTAGAATGCTTCCAAATATAGCCCTTATTATGCCAACTTGCCTAGGAGACCCTAAAACAAGAGTGTCATCCAAAGATGTTATAATCTCAATGAAGCTCGCCATCTGATATGCTCGTATTTTCAATCCAATATAATAGGATATAATCTATCTCAGGTTAACCATTAATTATGATGAACAAAATAAAATAGAATATATTCAAAAAGGGTTTGCATGTTTATGTACTCTAAGGATTTCATATTTTCATATGTGAATCTTGTCATGGCCAAGCTAAAAGGCTTTTAAATTTTGCAAGAGAAATTGAAGATTCTTTATCTATCAATTTTAGGGTTTAAATATCCTCTCTCACTCCCTCTTTCTCTCTCACACACATACACATACATATTATCTCCCTCTTATGGAGGATTACTTAATTGTTGTGGCAAAGATTTAATCTTAATAACCCCATCATGATTATTCACATGTGAAAGTGAAGGGAATAAAAAATAAAAGAACACATTCATAAATTTAGAGTAGGAGACTTACATACTTTTCCTAATTATGAAAACTTATTGAACTTTAGTTGAGATCATTGATCAATGAGATACCCACAGTGTATTAGGTGTATCTCAAGTTTTCATAGCCTAAATCCCCTCTCAAATGCAACTACAGAATACTCGTAGGTATTCCTCTTAGAGCATCTCAAGTCTCTCTATTATGAAAGTTATATATTGTATAATAGTCTAGCCCTATTTATAAAAGGCTAACTAGGGTTAAGGTTTAGTAATAATTCCTATAATTACTATTTTACTCTTATTTAATGAGCACCCCTTATGGGTGGACTCTATATAATATCTTAACATATTTAAACTTTAGATATTATACGATATTTTAACATCTCCCACTTACATATAATGGGAGTGCTCACATGCCCTAAACCTAAGAAACATATTCTCAGTAAATCAAGAGAACACTTTCTCTTTATAATCTGCAGTCGTTCATACAGGGAAAGTAGGTCGTGCGACCAGCATACTATGAGAGCATCAATGCTATACATCAGTTACGAATATAAAGCTTCTCGTCGAAAATGCACTTGCATGTATATCATAAAGTATGCATGTACCCTAAATCATAAGAATCACATTTAGATATCTTTCAATGATCTCATCTATCATAATATCTTGTATTCACAATTATGACACACAAGTCATAACTAGTATACTGATGAATACAATATAATAAGATTCTCTTTTTGATCTTCCACTTCTCATGATCCTATCAACACAAACTTAGTTCACTTTTCTAGGCATGTCCCACTAGACTGAATCATTACTCATAGTCCTTAGGCAACATGCTATGATAACAAATGATAAACTGTATCTCAAGTACCTGATCGAAGTTCAAGGGTACAAATATAAAGTCAGCGTAGAGGCTCAAGGGTCTCACACAATCATGAGTTGAGATCGCACGCATGTTAACCCAAATGGTCAGCATTTGCACACATGGTATGAAATATATGCTTCAACATTCCTCCTTTTCCTGTGAAGTGTATGTCTATTTCTCAAATAATGTCGTATAGATGATATTTTAGATACTACAAGTCTAAAATCGAGTTCCTTGATCTACACAATGTCTTAAACTCACATCTGGCAACTAAGGCAGATTAGAAATGATGAACTTATTTCATCAAATCAATTTTAATGACCCTATGTCATCAATTAGGCGACATAAATGATTTTAAGTATCGTTGCTCTCAAATTATCCTCTTGATCATTTCTCTTAAAATTTTGTCTCATCTCCAATGTCACAAAGACACTGAGGTGGTTACCGGTGTGAGAAGGCTAACATTTTTGTCTACCCGACATACTTAACAATAAATAAGAATGTACACTACATTCAAATAAAAATATGTAAGCATGGGAATTAAACTTTATTGATTATCAAAAACATCAAAACATCCCTATCTGTGAACAATGGGAAAAATTAAAAATACAAATGAAGTATGCTAAATTCTATGCAATCCTAAAGACCTAACATGTCTCACAAACATATATCTAAAAATAGGCTTGGTCAACGTATCTACCAAGATCTCATATGTAGATACATACTTCATGTTCACAGTCTTGCATGCAACCATGTCCTTCACACAGTGATACTTGATATCTATGTGTTTGGTTTTGCAATGGTACTTTGGATCCTTGGTGTATGCAATTACAACCTCAATGTCGCAATACACTAATACTGGTTTAATGTTTTCTGCTTTGCATAACAATTGATCTGAGAACCTTTTCAACCAAACAACTTCTTGGACTTCTAAGATAAGGCCACGAACTCTGCCTCCATCGTGGACAAGGATACACAAGATTGTTTCTTACTACTCTATGATATGGCGTCATCACTGACTGAGAAAATGTATCCCAAGGTAGACTTTCGCTCATTTAAGTCCCTTCCATCATCAGCATTAATGTATCTTACCAATCGTAGATCTCTACCACCTTGATAGCAAAATGCATAATCAATAGTCCCCTTCAGATATCTTAAGATCCTTTTAATAGCTTCCCAATATTTAGGACCTGGGTCAATTTATATCTAATCACCAAGCCAACTGCTTGACAGATATCAGGTCTAGTACATATCATAATGTACATTAGACAACTGATTGCATTCCTGTATAGAGTTCGACTCATACGCTCTCTATCTATTGTAGTCTTAGGACATATTTCGACACTTAAGGTTCAACTTGTATTAATAGGAGTGTTAGCAGGTTTATAACTTTTCATACTAAAACGTTCCAAAACCTTTTTGACGTAATTCTCTTGTGAGAGATACAAGAGTTTCTTCGAATGATTTCTTGAAATCTTAACTCCAAAAATATATGTAGCTTCACTCATATCCTTCATCTCAAAGTGAGATGACAACCAAGTCTTTACCTCATTGATCAGCTCTATATCATTTCCAACTATGAGTATGTCATCAACATATAATGTCATAATCACATACTTGTCCTCAAATCTTTTGATATATACACAATTATCTTCACTCATCATAGTGAAACTACAAGAGATAATTGTATTGTGAAAACAAATATACCACTGCCTTAATGATTGCTTAAGGCCATAAATAGACTTCAAAAGTCTATAAACTTTTTCTTCCTGGTCATCTTTAATGAAACCCTCAGGTTGTTGCATATAAATTTCTTCATTTAATTCTCCATTAAGAAAGGTAGTCTTTAGATCCATCTGATGTAATTCAAGATCTAAACAAGCCATTATAGCTAGAAGTACGCAAACAAAGGTTAATCGTACAACAGGAGAAAAAGTCACCTTATAGTCAATTCCTTCTTGCTGTATATACCCCTTTTATAGACTCCATTGTTGACTCTCATAGACTCCATTTCCTCTTCTATAGCTTTAGTCCATTTATCCTTAGTAGGGGATAAGAGAGCCTCTTTTAAATTTCTCAGCTTATCTTCATTTTGTAGGAGCATTGTAAAAAGTTTAGCACCTTTAATCTCATATCATCGGCGAGAAGTCTTTTTACGTGAACCACATCTCAATTGTGATTCATTGAATCTTGCTTCATTGTTCCTATTTAGATCAAGAATGTTGGTCCTACTCCCACTTGGAATAAGATCCATTTGGTCACTCCCACTTAGAGCAACTGGTTTAGGAACACTCTCATTCGCATTACATAATGAAGAAGTTTGCTGATGAGAAATTAATTCATCATCTGCTATAATCCTCCCACTCGAATGAAGTGGTTCTAGCACGTTCAGATCCTTTATCTCAAATAAAGATAGGTCTTGACCTACCACACCCTTCTTAGGATATTCATTCTCTAAGAATGTAACATCTCTATATTCGAATTCGGTCACGCTCCCACTATCTTGCTAACCTATAAACACATAACCATTTGAGGTTTCTGAGTATCTAATAAAGATACTTTTCTTTCCTCTTGAACCCAATTTCTTATACTTATGAGAGGAATCATGTGTATAGGTAACATATCCCCAAGTTTTCATAATACTTAAGTCAGGCTTTCGCCCAGTCCATAACTCATATGGAGTGATTGTAACTGATTTCGTAGGCACACGGTTAAGTATGTAAGATACAGACATCAATGCATCACCCCAATAAGTGATTGGCAAATTAAAATGTGCCATCATGGACCTAACCATCACAAGGAGCATTTTATTCCTTCTTTCTGCAACACCATGTTGTTATGGAGTACTTGGAATAGTTAACTGATGAATTATTCCTTTCTTATCACATAATTCATTGAATTGAACTAAAAAATATTCTCATCCTTGATTGGTTCAAAGAGCCTTAATCTTCTTCTCTAATTGATTCTTAACTAAGTTCATATAGTTTTTGAAGCAGATCAATGCTTCTAACTTATGAGAAATCAAATAAATATAATCGAAACGAGTATAATCATCAATAAATATGATGAAATAATTCACTCTGTGCCTGGCCCTGACATTTATAGGTCCATAAATGTCAGAATGAACTAACTGTAGTGGAAAATTGGCTTTAGTTGCATTACCAAAGGTTTTTTTTATAGATTTTTCTACTATACAAGATTCACGAGTAGACAAATCTACTCGTTCAATGTTGGGAAGCAAACCCTCTTTTGCTAACCGTTGCATTCTCTGTTGGCCAATACGACCAAGTCTAGCATGTCATATATTTACATCGTGATCATAATCATACATAGAGGTAAACATGGAAAAACTAACATTATTATTAATGTAAGATTCATCATCCAAATCCATAGAAATAAAACCTCCAGTTATATAACCAAAACCATAAAAAATTGAGTCATAACTCAATTTAACATAATTGTCATGGAAATACAAATCATAGCCTAGCCTAAGTAAAACCAAAACTAAAATAACATTCTAAGGAATTCGAGGCACCTAAAGGACATCATGTGACATCATGTGAGATCAGGTCTTGAGCACCACGTAAGACTAACTTGCATGTTTCGATCCCTTTGACAGCAACCTTATTGTTGTTGCTCACATATATCCAGAATGCTCTATAAGGAACTCAACGAAAGTCAACAAAGGCTTCATAGTCCCTCCTATGTGGTCCGTGGCTCCTGAGTCTACAATCCACACAGGGCAAGATTCAGTAAGCATAATAGAGCTAGAAACACAAAGTTCACTAGCATAAGTAATGTAGGTTACCTTTTTTTAAAGGCTCAGGGTAATCACTAGCCTAGTGTCCCTTCTTTTAGCAATTGAAGCACTTAATTTTTGCTGTCTTCACCTTTTGCTGCTTCTTTTTGCCTTGTTGATTAGTCTTTGGCTTTTTATTAGGTTAAGCTAGTTCTTTGTTCTTTCCCTAGTTCTTTCTCTTTGAACCACGTCTTTAACCTAAAGTTGTCATGTGCAACTCAAGTATCAGCTTGGCTAATTCAAGCCTTTCTTTCTTGAGTTTGAAGTGTCTCTGAACATCTTCCAGAGTCATTATTATGTCATTGTGACTAAAATATATCTTCATAGGCTCCCACAAACTAGGCAAAGAGCAAAT
This sequence comes from Delonix regia, assembly GCA_037074485.1. Taxonomy (NCBI): domain Eukaryota; kingdom Viridiplantae; phylum Streptophyta; class Magnoliopsida; order Fabales; family Fabaceae; genus Delonix; species Delonix regia. Next base: position 36,500,429 of record CM073451.1, read on the forward strand.
GACAGCTTGGATCTGCTGCTCATCTATTAAGACATTTTTAGCATCTTTTAGCTCGGCAATCATATTTGACATTAGCCATAAATGTTTCCTCATTGAATATTCTAGGTGTTTCTTATATGAGTCAAATTTGATCGTTAGATAATGCAATCTAGATAGAACATAGTTTCAAACCTTGTTCTTAGAGCATTCCAAAGCCTTATAGTACTTTGGTGGTCCTTGAACTCCCTTAGGATGTCATCATCTAGAGTGCTCACAACGTAATGCGAGCAGTGGAGTTTTTTTTCTTCTAAACATCGTAAGCTTCATGATCCCGCCTATATTAGGCCATGTTTCCAGCTTCTGGCTCTTCTATGACATTACTGAGAGCCTCAAGAGCCTCTTGCTCTTCTAGTAGATACTAAACGTTCGTACTTCAGATCTCATAATTGTTGCTATTTAGCTTCAACCCCTTGTTGAGCTCAGTAACAATATTTTTGGAAACTGTAGCCATTCTTTACATAAAAAGAAAGACATACTTGAACCAGAATCCAATAATTAAAAACATGCAAGATTTAATGTTCACCATGCTTACATATTATGACATTAAGTATTGTATGATTAAGCTAATTAACTCATGCATAACCTGGAGTTGGAAGAGCACGAAGTGCCAATCATCGTCCTAAGGTTGAATGCAAGGTGTTAATCAACGAAATCAAAACATAACTAAGTATCTTAATCATGCTACAAACAAATTGTAAATCATGATTTTCAAATGTTAAATGCATTAACATTTGTTAACTTTCATGCTAAACTACATTAATAGATTAATTATGTAATGCTAAATTAATTAACATTCATTAATAAACATGTTAAACTAATTAACATATTTATTTTATGAATTTAATGCTTTAACAAATAACGGATCCCATATGTGGCATTGTTAGACCAAGTACATAGATCTAAAACATATCTCTTAGGACTAGTAGCCCGTAGTTTTAGGTTTCCAGTTAATATACAAATCCAAAATGTAAGGGCTTACGCATGTTAAACAAATTAACAAAATTAAATGCATAAAGCTAAGCCAATTAACATTATATGTCTAAATTTTCTATGGGTAGCAAATGGACAAAAACAATTTGATAAAAAACAATGTTAAACTAATGAACATAATGACAGGTAATTACATATTATTTTACTGAAATTTATTGGGATATAAAAAATTAATTTTTCACAAAAAATTAATTGCGTTTATTTGGGGCAAAAATATAAATACACAATTTATATTTTTAAACATATCAAAATGTTCATTAATTAGGGATTTAACAATTAGGCCGCTTATTATTATTATTTTGGATGGGCCACAAGCCCAATTAAAAACAAGGCCCAATTTTTAAAATAGCAAAAAAAACTCGTTTAATAGGCCAAATCTTCTTCAAAATTTTTGAATGCCCATTAAAAAAAATTTAGGATTTTAGATTAAAAAAATTAGGGTTTCTAATTTTTTTTTAATTTTTAGAATTTTTTAATTTTTTTAGGTTAATTTTCTAAATTTTTGAATAAAGCATCAAAACTGCAAAAAAAAGTCTCCTTCCTCTTCCTTCTTCCCTTTTCTTCCCTACCACTGCTACCGACTTCCCTACTGTTACTCATCGGTCGCCCACTCGTCCTTTAGGATCTGAAATTTTATTTGGGGCTAAATTAATTAGGGTTAAAAAAATTGATTGAATTTTCACCAACTATTGCTTCTTCTTCTTCGAATAGCCAATTTCCCTCAGCGTTCTCAAACTTTTTCACTACCACCAATGACACAACCTCCCATCGGCTAACCTTCTGTAGTCGATGACATGGTCACCAGCACCCTCCGAGCTAACCGTCTTCTCTGCTGCCAAAAAAAAAATCCCTCACCCTACGTCTTGGTTGACGGTCCTCATCGTCGCCTCTCTTGCCAGCCAAAGGCTGCCGACAGAGACAAGAAGGACAACTGCAGATGTGCAGTAAATGTGGTGCTTCTTCAACAACAGTGACGGATGCCACATGTCCACGATCAGTCGACAAGCAACAGTAGGGCAACTAGCAGCAGTGGCAGGGAAGAAGAGGGAAGAAGGAAAAGGAAGGAGACTTTTTTTGTAGCTCTAATACTAATGAAAGGAATAAAAAATAAAAGAACACATTTATAAATTTAAAGTAGGAGACTTACATACTTTTTCTAATTGCGAAAGCTTATCGAACTTTGGCTGAGATCACTAATCAAATGGGATACCCACAATATATTGGGTGTATCTCGGGTTTTTACAGCCTAAATCCCCTCTCGAATGCAACTGTAGAATACTCACAAGTATTCCTCTCAAAGCGTCTCAAGTCTCTTTATTATGAAAGTTATATATTGTATAATAGTATAGCCCTATTTATAAAAGGCTAACTAGAATTAAAGTTTAGTAGTAATTCCTATAATTACTATTTTACCCTTATTTAATAAGTACCCTTTATAGTTAAACTCTGTATAATATTTTAACAGATTTAAACCTTAGATATTATTCGATATTCTAATATAAAGAAAAGTAATTCCTAACATTTGAAAAATCACTTAATTTCATGGTGAAGCCACAATTATGCTACCTAGTAGCTACGAGATTGTGCTTGTATATACGTTAGTTTGTGCCTGAAATGGACAACTTTGTGATATAAGTTGTTATTCTTCAATGGCATACATAGAGAGCAAACCTAGCGAACTCATTTAACACTCACCTGAATTTCAAAGCTTTACCTGATATAATACTTGGTTGATCTTGATGCAACACTCAATGAAAGCTCAAGAAGGAACCTTGATGCAAGTTTCATCCTCAATTGCAATCTGTTTTCTCTGTCCGTAGTCTTCCCTTCAGGCATCCTTCACCGAAATTCAAAAAATTAAAAACCACAATGATAACCGGTTGGCATCTCTCGTGGCTATTGATACATGTCCCTGTCCATCTTGGCTCCACATAACACCCCATAATTAAACGACGCCAAGTTGGCATTAACAGCAGTGGTTATTTTGTAAATATTTAAAATTATAAGAAGCAAATTGAAAAAAATAAAGTATGGGGGCCAATTTAAAAACTTGATGAAACTATAAGGACCAAATCATAATTTTTCCTATTTAATTTTAGTTTACTTGAAATGTTAATAACCCTATATAAACTAAAAAATATTATTTGAGGAGCACATACGCCATTATTTGAGCACATTATGGGGAAGCTTTCAGGACAACTCATTCTGTTTGTCTTTTAAGGTTCTTTGAAAAATCTGACTTTCTTAAAGTTTTCAATTTTGTAGGACTGGATTTTCTTCAATTAATAAGAACTGAATTGAAAAAAATAAAAATTAAAAAAAATAATGAGGGTATTGAAACTAGAAAACTCTCAAATTAATTTTTTTAATTTTATATTTTGTAATAATTTAATCTCTTACAAATTAATTATGATAAATCAGTTCATCATAAATTTAAATTTATATAAAATTAATCTCTCGTTTAAATTAATAAAAAATTAATTTTATATAAAATAAAATAAAAAATAATAATTTGTCACATAAATTTTTATAGTATCAAATTGTCACAATTTATAAAAATTAAAAACGGATTTTTCTGGACTGATTAGTTGAAGCGTATTAGCCCAAAGTTGGGGTCACTGATCCAATGGCTCGAAAGGTAAGTAAAAGATCAAAGGAAGTTGATAAAAAAATTGGACGGAAGTCTTGGCAGCAAGTCTTACCGTTGCCTCGCTCGCCAATTCTATGTATACTCATCGGCGGCACAGCAGACCCTCTCAAAGGTAAAGGGGTCGGTTTTTCAACTAATTGTTGAGCTTGCTATTGCCGATCTTTCTTTACTGTAAGGTAAGAATGTAGTTTCCAGTTTTAAGTCTGTAGTTTCTGCCTGGTTCTTGGACAGTGTTCACCGGAACCTGGGTATTTGTTGATTTTTTCAATTTTAGATTGGAGACTTGTGTGAATGATAGCCGAATTTCTTTCTCCTGTTTTTCTTGTTTAGTGCTTTTTTCCTTTATTTGTTGGGGACTTGCTCGCAAACTTGCTTTTTTATGCATTGTCATATGATACGTACATTTGTCTCTCTGGTGTTCGATGGAAAGCCTAGAAAAAATGATGTTTACATGAATCAATGAGAGAGTGTTTCCAAAGATTGGCTATCCGTAAGTATGGCATTGACAACTTTCTCCAGATAATGTACAGAAATTTTCAAAATTCCTATCGAATTTGATGCATTTGTTCGATTTTCCTGCAATTCTGCAAAATCACTAGAAGGCTGAAATTGATTACTTAGATAACTTAAGTCAATTATTAGTTTAAGCTAGGAAATATAAACCACTGACACTAAGTTCTTATAAGATTAGTATATTAGACCTTTTTTTTGGTGGTTTTAGCATTGAATTAATTTTTGAAATACGTAATTTTTTTGGGTAAATTTATGACATCATTCTTTTTAGATGGTTGTTTTATGTTCTAACCAGTTATACCAATCTAATTGTGACTTGGTAAATTTTTTGCTCGGTTCACTCCCCAGTCTGATATATTAATCATTGTTTGGGAAAAAGAAAAAAAAATTGTAATTCAGCTAAGTGCAGTTAGCCCCCATCCCTTTGGTCTTTGCCCTGACCATCTGCCCGCAAATGTATTTCTTGGAGACTCACAAAACTGCTTAGCATGTAAATTTTATTCCATCTGTACAATCTCTAGTTAGTTTTATTTTTCTTCTCCTGATCTAATCTGTTATGTGACTCAAATATATATTACTTTGTGTCGATTTCATCGTCCAACTTGGTCATCCTGATATTCTATATAGCACCAACTGACTGTGCCCCATCTCAATTTTTAAAGGTTGATCAAGCTACTCTGCTTATCAAGAGCATTTGCTGTCACTATCTGCTGTCTTCATTTCTGACTGTGTCTCTGTTATCGTGTATCTGATCATTAACGTTTAAGTATCTCTTCATTTGGTTCAGTCTGGTGTCACATTGATGTTCTACTTCAGTAGAATTGAGCACACATTGCGCTTGCCTCCACATCTTCTTAGCCTTCCAATTCAAGAAGCTATACATAAGGAGCTTGAGAAACTTTTCTTAGATAAGGTTTGATGAGCTGTCATTTTGATTTCCTTTATGAACCATTGTTGTGTTTCTTAATTTATAAATTTGCTATGCTGATATGGGTGTCTGCGAATCTTGAAGGTTATTGCGAACTTGGGACTTTGCATTTCTGTGTATGACATCAGATCCATTGAGGGTGGGTTTATCTTCCCTGGTGATGGTGCTGCAACCTATACGGTATATGTCCTTTGCATATGAATTCTACATTTGTCCTTGAGCTTTTCATCATACCCTTATAGATTCAGATGATGGTGGTGCAGGGATTTTGATACGGGATTTTAGATTCAATAAATTATTGCCTGTAGTGATTATTTTGACCTTAGTGATTGCTTCATTAGGAGAGAAAGAAAACTCATGTTCGAAAGTCAATTCTAAAATTTTGATTAGTGGGCACATAAATGCTACTGTTATATGCAATTAGTTGTTAAAATGTTATGTTTTATGATGTGATAACTTTGTTCTGATTTATGGCAGGTTGTGTTCACTTTAATCATGTTTCGTCCATTTGTTGGAGAGATTATTGCTGCAAAACTTCTAACATCTGATGCTGATGGTTTACGGTGTATGCCTGACATTTTCCTCTACTTGCTTGATTGTAATTTTATCTAAATTGCATGGTTTAGTTCTACCAATTTCTTCTAATGCTTTTTGCTAGATAAACATGATTGAGGGTATTGAGTTTAGGCATTTCGCAAGATAAACTTGCCTTTTTTCTTTTTAGCAGAACAATATTAACTTCTAACTTCTAAGTTGTTTATGGACTACTCCTGTTAATAAGTATGTCTTACACATCTTTTCATTATTGACCTATCTAATTGGTACAACTTATGATATTTGTGTTCATGCTTTTATTCCATTAGTAATCCCTTTCTTTCAAACTGTAGTTTACAGCGTCTTTCTGGTCTAGCAAAATAAGATTTTGGCTTTCCTTTTCCTCCCTTGTGTCTTTTCTCTTTATTCGTCACAGAAGAGGAAGATTCTGATTTCCTTAGGAGGAATGCTAATGTGATTGAAACTCCAAACTCCAAAGAGCATCAACACCTAAAATACATGTTGAATTGTGAATCTGTGATCAAAGCTAATTTCTATTTTCTGCATATTCATTTTTTTATATGCGTATCCGACACCATGAAATTGTTACACTAAATCTTTATAATGGACTTAAAGAAATGCTCCAAAGTTTATAACATATCATGTAGCTTCTTTTTTCTGCATTAACAACTCCATACAATGTTTGCAACATGTAATTATTTCTGATTGCCCAATGATCAGTTATTTCTAAATTGTTCCCGCATAGTAATGTGAACCTATGTTTGGCAGTATCACTTGGATTCTTTGATGACATTTATGTACCTGCACATCACTTGCCCAATCCATCACACTTTGAGGCTGAACCAAAAAATAGGTGATGTTGCTTATATATTTAATCTTAATTTTGGGATGACCTTTGAACTTGTGACACTGTACCTGAAAATAGTCTTATTTTTTGTCAAGATTAAGGCATGTTTATACTTGTATTTTGAACACCATATTCGTTTGCTTTTATGTGAATTACAGAAAAAGAGGTACATGGTTTTGGGATTATAATGAACAATCGTATCCTATTGAAGACATTGATGAGGTTCCCCTTTACCTTGGGCCTTCTAGCAATCAGATGCTTGGAATATAAGAATTTGCTAACTTGGAGTTGCCAATGTGGCAGATCAAATTCCGAGTTCAAAATGTCAGTTATCCTTCAATTCCAGTAGAACAGCCAAAAGAATCAAAGCCATTTGCCCCTATGGTGGTTACTGTAAGTATTTCAACCCTTATTTTCATTGGATTCTAGCCTTTTCATTAGCGTCAGTAAATTAACAATTTAGTCCTTGAATTATTATGCTTATATAGCTTTAGTTCCAAAATTAGTGAATGAACAAAGCAGTCCTCCAAAATAATAAACCAATTAAAGATGAGTCCTTCTACCATCACGAAGTCATTTGACATAAGATGATATGCAATGAGTTTTTTATTTATACCAACTGAGATTAAGACAAAGTTTATTTGTTAATATTCTAAAATTTGGTTCTATTGTCTAATATAATACATTTTTTGAATATTTATTATCATTGTTTTCCTTTTAGGGGATATATTAGAAGTAGAATGTCAGTTTAATCAAATATTTTGTTTTGAGGTTTACTATGAAATATGTATTTGATTTGTGATTTTAGCTGTTTAATTAGGAGTTTTTTGGCTTTGCACGTGAAAGGGATTATGTTATTATAATGAATTGCTGAAATTATTTTTCCGACAAAGAATTGATGATTGAGATCTTCTTTATAGATATATCTCCTTGCACCTTGTTTCCCCTGATTTTCCTTATGTTTGTATGTATTTTTCCGTTTTTTCCGTTCTCTTTTCCTTTCTTCGTCCGTTATATTCTTCATATTGGCCCCAGCTCCTTTTATTCTGTGTCACAACTCACAAGTCTTGATCAAGGATCAAAACTGCCCTCCTTTTTAAGATGGAAACAAGGTCATTGTAAAATTTTAAAATCTAGTCTTGCTTAAACAATCAAAGTCTCATAAATAGCAATGTAAACAAGTTGTTGTCGTTAAGATTTAATGAAAGCAACAATGCTTGCACTTCATACACAGGAAGTATCTTGTCAAAATAAAAAATTCTCTTTACAAACAAGCTTTATAGCAAGTAATTGATGGAGAAAAGGGGGCGAGAGAGAAATCTATGTACTTAAACATTTTATCTGTATTTTCTTAGCTGAATAGAAAGATTATCATGATATGTTGAGTTGTTGACTTCGAAGACGAACTTGGAAAAAAAAAAAACAAAGAATTATCATCACTGTTATCTATCCTAGCATCTTGATGCACGAAAAGGCGCCTAAGTGGAAGACTTAAGTACTATTACTAGCAGTAACAGCCACAGCCCACAGGATAGGACCATCTCCGGCGATGCAATGAATTGGGACTTGGAAGTGTGACTCATCACGTCATCCATTATGGGAAGCATGCCTTATCAGCTTGTCTATTTTATAGGGTTCATTGGATCATGATGGTCTTGGCCCTGTTTCCTGGTGGTACGAGACACAAGAAGTTGAGGACGAGTAAACATCCGTTTAGAGGACTAAAGGCATCGTCAGGTGACGAGTTCATTACACCGTCCGAGATTTTTCTGGATGTGGTGGTTCCTTTATGTGTCAGAAGATTACATTACTTGGAAAAGGTGTCAGAGTACTTCTAGCTTAGTTGTATCTCAACAGTCGTCAATATACCACCTTTCAATATCTTTTCTATGTAAAAGTATTTCTTTTTTTCTTTTTCTTTTTCATTTGTTTGCTTGCTTATTAAGCTTATATGTACTTTTGGTTCTTTTAGCTTGTTAAATATTTTATTTTGATTCCTTTCTTTTGTATTGGGGCAATGTTGCCTTCATACTTTTTCAAACCGCGCAATTAAGTCCCTACCAGCATTATTAATGAAAACTAGTTTTGATGATGTGGCAGTTTTCTTCTCATATGGCACTCTACTAGATACACGTGGCATCAAATGCAAATGTTATGAACTTAACCTCCCTCGTTTGCCCCCAACTCGGACTCCAGCTCACTTGGGGAATGACAAAGGATTTACAGTAAGATTTTATCTCATATATTTTATTGATTCTCCATACATTATAATTTGCAATAGCTTCTTTCCCAACGCCAACCAAGCTGCAACGTTGCCCCCGAAATTTTCATTGGAAAAGAAATCTGAATGGCTCAACCAAATATAAAGGCTCGCCGACATTGATATTTAATCAAACATTAGCCTACCTTCTAGATTTTCATCATAACAAACAAAATAAAAAAATAATCAATTCTTGATTTCCCCACATGCACGCTAGCACATAAGTGCACCACAGATTCTTCTTGATTAAAGAAACTATTTGTGACATTAGGGGACTAAGTTGGATAGGGGCATGGTCTTACTCAATAATTGATGCATGGCTTGACATATCTTTGAGTGAGAGTCCCCTTTCACTATTAGCTTAGCCAAATGTGTTTCCTAGCTTCAGTACGGGCACATCCCCATGATAACTATAATTCTCAGAGACAATAGACATATATATAACTACTGAAAACATTTAAACAATGGCACTCAAATTGTGCTTGTTTGTTTATTAGATTAATCCAATGATATAATTTGAAAACCAAAATTTACTCATATACTGAACAATTTTGTCAGATAGGCTCTGATACATGCAACAAGTGATATTATAAAATATGAATAGAATGATCCGTTACTCACTAAAAAAATATATTTAACATATTTATATATTTATATATAATTAATTTGATTTACTTTTCATTGACTGAGTACATTTTTTTTAATCTGTTTTGGAGAAAAGTACACTGTATATAGGAAGACAGGGTGTTCAGCGAAAATTGCACATGGTTCAACTGCCACAGAGAATAAAGGGCGTTTTAGTGAAAGGCTACTTTGTAATATGAAGTGTACTGTTTCTAACGTACACCTTATCCCCTATCCAGACTCCAAACTACCATGTGTGGCTATCACTTTCAAGGCAAAGTGATAACAAGTGGGTGGCTGTCGTAGTGACTGCTAAACACAGCCTAATCCAACTGTTCCTAGATCTGGAAAAATGATCTGAGTTTCTATTAGGGTCGGCTAGTGCTGGTCTATTCTCATTCGTCTAGTCTAATAACTAACACTCTACATTCAACTTCTCATCGTTGAACTTTGAACTCGTAAAGATGAAGTGACCATTATACTATAGTCAGATTGAGACAGGGAAGCAGAGAGTAAAGCTTAATATAAAATTGTTCACACAATTATATAAATGTATTTAAATTTGCCTTTACATAAGAACACAAATAAAACTAGAGCCCACACAAACGCAACTAGGAGTTGTACGCTGGCAATGCACATGGAAAAGCCAATATTAGTGGGCATTGAAGAATTGAGGTTTTCCCTTATATTCTCACCAAACTTAGCACCCAAGATTGCTTTTTATGCTGTCTATTCTGGCTAAAGTGATTGGCTTTGAATAAGAAATTTAGACCTTTTAGATTTAATGATATTGCTCTTTTGCCACTCTTTCTTGAGCAGCCGCTATGACTAGCTATATGTTCCACATTTGCTGCTATGAAAATCAAGCAATGGCATTTTTGCAATTGTCTTGACAATAATGTGCCAATTTGACGTAAAAACGATAGTTTAGCTTTTGCACCATCCATCCTAATTTCCCTAGATAGTCTACGAGAGAAATAATTTCTCAACGTAAGATACCAGATGCCATGTGACATTAGGTCTTCAAATTCATTTATTTAATTGTGCATTCTTGAATCCTTTCTCAGTGAGAATTTAGGGGCCTGGTTGTCTAAATTATAATGAAAAACAACCTAAATCGTCGCAACAAGTGACGACTAAGGTGTAAAAAAAAAATTAAACACCAATGTCACATGACATGAATTGTCTTATAAGGGAAGAAAATTATTTCTATCAAAGACTGTCTTGTGAATTTTGGATGCTAGATGTCCTGTTATGGTGAAAAAGCGAAGCTAATAGGGATGAGTTAGGAAGAAAGGAATTATAAAACTAGTGGGGCACTATAAAAACTTGCTTCATAAGGACCATTTCCAACATTCTCTACACCTTCCTTCTATAAGCCTTCCCTTTCCAATTCTTTTCTCTCGCCCACACGTCTTCATACCAGAAAGCTTCATTCATAGAATCATCATAGTGATCTCATCACCTCCCTGGAACGTTGATGTCTCGCCTAAGGCTATCAAAGAAGTTTCAACCGGCAAAGAAGGCATGGAGGAGCTTCTCCAACACAGTCCAATCCAAAGTCCACAAGCTCAACATCCCCAAAGCCATCAAAACTACCATTGAACGCCTAGTTTCTACCTTCCATTCCCTCCGTCACTTGATCTCCACTAAAACTCGTCATCATCGTTCTCTCACCTCCAGACCATACTATTGCAAGTCCTCCTCTTCTTATTACCATGTTCAGCGCAAGAACTACAGTGCCATACGTATAGAAGACCTCTTTGCTGAGCGTTCTGCTGCTGCTGCTTCTTCTTCTTCTGTATCTGTGGCTAAAGGGGAAATAAGAAGCAGAGGCAAAGCAGAAATGGGAAGTAAGGATTTGAGTGGAGGAGGTGGAGAGAGCAGTAATGGGTTAAATACTATAGAGGATGCATGGAAGGTTGTGGTGGCTAAGTCACCAAATCTGCAGGTGGATGAGAAGGCAGAAGAGTTCATCAAGAAGTTTCGTGAGGACATGAAGATTCAGAAAGAGAGGTCTTTGCTTGAATTCCAAGAGAGGCTAGCACGCAGTTCCTGAAGTGATTCATTAGTGGACAAAATATAGGTACAGTTTTTAAATTTTTAAGCATTTACAACTAGATTCTTCAATAAAAATATAACGTGGATTTTTTTTTATAACTCAACGCTTGTTTCATAGAAGTTTACTCACATGTTATATATTTGTTGGAGAACTTAATCAGAAATACTTAAAAAACTTCACCTGCATTAATTCTCTTAATTTGCCATATACAGGATATGAAAGCATATTGATGTGCATGGAGGTTTGAGTTTGATTTTGGTTATCTTCAATTTGGGTTCTCTGAAAGAAAAAGTAACCATATATATACGGGGTTTTTTTCCAAGGCGTGCGAAGATGTGTTGGAAAATTATTAGGCTTGTGTGAGATTTTTTCATTTTTGGGCTTCTTCCATTTGTCTTTGTGCAGTGGCTTTCAATCTGATAAATAAATTGTGTATACCAAGAAATAGCTAGTTTATTTTTGTTTTCCTAGTAGATTGTTTGTTGTATAATGAGTTTTAGATGAAGCAACATCCAAAATGGATTCCAACAGAGGATGAATTTGATTATGCCAAACAGGGCTGACTATTGAAAAATGTAGAATGTTCTTAATGATGATACTTTTTTTTTTTCCCTATTTTGGCCTATTACTTATGATATTCAAAAAAGAGTTTTGTTATTTTTTCTTCTAAATTTGATACAATGACTTTATGAACAAAATAAAAATCCTTAGATTCATAATATTTATTATTACTCTTTTCTTTCAATCATACTTCTTATGAAGCCCGTGATTACGAATATGTTCAAATAAATTTTATAACAATAATTAATCTGAATAAATTTTTTTCTTTTTTAATTTCTGCAACTCCAACAGAAAAATTGAAGGAAATGGTAAACTCGGAAGTTGGCCCAAAATTATATTCCATTTAGTCAACCTTACAGGGATGCTTGAACAATATAAAATTAAATAGATTTCATCAAGGCTTTACTAAAAATAAGTAAAAGCCCGTTCTCTCCCTGTTGCTCCAATGGAAAGTATGGCATCAGACCCTTCCTAGTAACTTTCCATATCAAGTCCTCCAATGAAGACTTCTAGTTGAAAATATTGGTTTTCCAACTTTCCAGAAAGTTAGGCATTGTTACGAACAATTGAACATAAATCTAAAAGGAGAGCTTGTTTCAAAATATTACTCTATTATATTCATAATCAATTGATGTAAAATTCATAATCATGCATCCCCTTTTGTGAGTCAACACCTACTCTATTGACACCGGTCAATTGGATCCCTTGTGCTTACGGTTTGGGTTTACTTTAGCCTACTCAATGGCTAAGCTCCTGGGTTTGTAAATACGAACATCCGCTTTCAATTCCTCCTTCAGTCCATTAAGGAACATGCCTAGCAAGCAATTTTCTGCCTAATTTTTAAACCTCTTGGTAATAATCTTGGACCGTCCCTGTTTGTTGAATACTGCAAAGATGTTCACCTGGATTTTGAAATTCTGCAGAAGCATAATTCTCTTCCAAGGCATTCACTAATTCTTCCCAATTCAAAAGGGAACGTTCCCAGTTGATCCAATCAAAAAAATCAAGAGCGTCTCCTTCCAAGTACATGGCTGCAATATCTACTTTTAATTCATCGGATGTTTGGTAATAGCAAAAATACTGTTCAGCTTCCAAAATCCATCCTACTGTGTCTCCGCCTTCAAACTGAGGAAACTCCATTTTTGTGTGATGACCACGTGATGGATGCTTTAGCCACCATGGGCTGTCCACGTCATCTTCTTCTTCATACGGTTGTCTTCCTCTTTCACGGCCTTTGAAACTAGCCTCTGCATGAGATGTATTATTTGACTGCGCCTTGAGTGCAGCCACTTCAGTAGCTAGAGCGTCATGGAGGAATTATGTGCAGGAATCTTAACACCAGAATTCTGTGGAGAGGACAATGCTCACCACCCAATACAAAATACAGTACTGAAGTCATAAGACTCAAAACTACTCCTACGTGAATATTTATACTAAATAACAAACAAATACGATTCATAATATAATAGCAGAAATATGAAATATAAGGAAAAATGCTACACGTGCATCATCATTTAAGGAAGTGGGTGATCCCTGAGGTGACCAAGTTGGGCCACGTAGCCATCAAGCTCTTCCTTGTCAGCGTGATACGTGGACAGCAGTTGGAGGAGTCGGACTTGGTCAAATTGGGCATCACCCACATTCCCACTTGTCTTCCTCCTCAGTCTTCGTATATGTACGTTCGTAGGGGCTGTCTCTTACTCTTATCAGTCTCATTTGCAGAGAATGAGGGCTAAGAAAAGGGAAGTGAAATAGAAAGATGGTGGGAAAGTGTTCATTCCCACATTTATTGCCGACTATATGGACTGAAGGTGATTCATTGAAAAAATTCACCTCTAGATGTAAAAAATATAAAATCTTTGTTTGGAAGGTTATAAATAAGATTTAAATTTCATGCATTCAAATTCTTTATATTTGGAACTTAAATTATTAATTTTTATTTAAAATTAATTTAAATTTTAATAAATATTAAATAATTTTTATCAATTTTTAAAACTTAAATCATTAAATTTTTATCCAATAACTTAATTTTTCTTGCATTTAGGAGGGTGGATTTCGCTCAAATAATAATAGCTTTGTAACGAAGGAAAATCTTCTATGGAGAGGATGTCTGCTAGTCATCCTAGACAACTCCTCTGTCACCGGGGGACAGCAATTATGATTCTATCAGCTTCAAATTCTTTTATCCTAAAGCATATTCTCTGCTCAAGAATTATTTAAGATTTTTATTCTTTATAATGATCAAATATTGAATATTGAATATTAGTGGGTTAGAAATAAACCAGCCTAACTCTTTAGAAATGATTAGTGGGTTAATCAAATTAGTCTGCTAATTTACAAATATAAAATTGGTATATATATATAGATTCAATCAACATTATTACATTTGAAAATGAAATGAATCCTAATGATCTTTATAAATAATACGGTCAAACAAAAGTTCCAAGATATATAACGTCATTCACTTCCTTCTTCTTTTTCACAATCATATTAACTAATAATCCTTCCACAATATTTCACATCCTTCATACTCCAGATTCCGAACTGCAAAATTACAAAATAGAAATATTAATGAAACCAAACTTATGCCAGATTTTAACCCCAACAACTAGAATCAAGCTAAAAAATTATTTCTTGCCTGGACAACTCTCCCGAAGCATCAACATTTAAAGTTGTAGCAACATAAGTATTTCCATCTACAACACAAATTATGAAAACAATTAAATAAGGAAAATATCATAAATATTAGATTATTTTTAACATTGTCCAAAAGAATGCAACTTATGCTCAAAACTCATAAGCCAATACTAATTGTTGATTCGCAAGCTATTGATGAAGTGAATGATATGCTAAAAACATCACAAGCCATTGTTAGGATGACAGCGTACTTAGAGGGAAGGGGTAAATAAGTGCTCTAAAAATTTTTGCAAAAAAATCTATTTTAACAAATATAGTTAATTAAAAAATGTACAATCAACTATAATTCATAATAAACAATTAATTGAAATAAAACACAGTCACTCTATGAGATGAAATGAGAGTTAACTGAAAACCTCTTTAGTTAACTATAATTTGCAATAAATAGTTAACTATAATGAAATAAAGTTGACTAAATCTTTCAGTAGTAGGTTCAGTCTGTCAGAAGAAAAGACAATTAATTATAAATATTTCAGTGAACTGTATTACGTGAAGAGAGAAGATGAATGGAGAAAACAGTTAACTATAAAATTTGAAGTTGACTAGAAAATAAATTAAAAGGAAAAGTTCAGGGAAAGAGAATCAAACATGCTCGTTTATCCTGATTCGACCAACTACAATGCCTACTTCTAGTCCCCTTGACTTCCCCAAAGGATTTTCTACTAAGAATAGTTTTCTTACAACCTCTCACGGAGTTTTCACGTGCTAATTCCAAATATAAGGTTTTCTAGCTCAACCTTAAACTCTAAAACAACCATCTTCTCCATTGAGACAGAGGCACAACACCAGTATAAGAAGAAAATAAGTTTTATGAACCCTTACAAACTGAGTTTTTACTAATAGCTCTCAAATATGCTCTAAAAAGCAAATAAACCAAAAACCAAGCTCTAAAAATGAAAAAATCTTAAATATTACATAATGCTTTATCTCTTTAGCTTTTTTCATTCTATCTCTTGTTCTTCGAAGGAAACAGCTTTGATATATTTATAGCTTTTCAAAAAGTAGTCATTGGAGAGCATTTAATGTTGCAAATCTTCATGATGAGAGAGATATTTAGTTGTTCCTTCTTTGACCGCCATGATGTACAGATTTCAAGCTCTATTGGCGCAATTATTTCTGATTTGCTAAAGGCGCCATTAATGGCCGCTTTTGTAGGCAGCTCTAGGAGGCAAAACAGAGGCGCAGAAAGCATATGGCAGTGGGTGTTCAGAGAAGTTCTGAGATCTACAGCTTTTTGTACTGTGTTAGAGAGATAAGCTTTATGAGTTATCATCCACTTTCTTGTATTGATATGGGCTGAGATTTTAATTAGTCCAGACTTGCTAATTCCTCTTATGTGGGCTGGGTTTTGCTTTCATCATTTAGTTTGTCATTAATCAAATATGAGTTTGGGTCATTTCATATTTGGCCTAACATAGGAGACTTGGAAAACGATTTTGATGATCCTTTCAATGTTTCAAGACATCCAAGTCTTTCATATGGAGATTTAAGTTTTAGATCATCCTAGTGTTGATCTAACTCAAACTTTTGAACAATACAAACATTTTAACTCACATAATCAATATGCTCTTACACCAGTCAAACATATTAGAAATAAGGGAATGACCAACCAAAATTCGAGTTAAAAAAAAGATATAATTCAAAAACTATTCATATAGGAAGAGAGATTTACCAAAGGCATTCAAACTTGACTTTCCTTGTGTCAGTGAATTACTTGCTCCTGCAATAAAAGATAATAGTGGTGGTGCACTTATACTACTTGTTCTTCCATGTGAAATAGTAACACTAGAAGTGATTTTCCTTATAATTTTGTTTCATATTCAGCAAAAAGACAAAAATAAATTTACCCTGGTGTTGTCCAACTTATGTTTCCAAATATTAAGGTCAAGCATTTTGTAACAATATTCCAATGAAACAAATTTCATCGAGGAACAGATGCAATTGTTAGAATGACA
The DNA here is from genome assembly GCA_037074485.1 of Delonix regia. Lineage (NCBI taxonomy): Eukaryota > Viridiplantae > Streptophyta > Magnoliopsida > Fabales > Fabaceae > Delonix > Delonix regia. The sequence goes on from CM073451.1 coordinate 36,517,110, forward strand.
TTATAATCGTTCCAACACTTATATATCACTTTCATCCTCAACTCATCGCCATGTCTTGAATTATTGGATTATGATCACTATACAAGTTATCTCTTAACAAGTATTCACTTTTTCATATTTGAATGTGATGAAAATTAAATAATGAACAAAATCATAATTTAGTTTAGAAATAAGAGACTTATATACTTCTCCTGATTGCTAAAGCTGATTAGACTCTAGCTAGGATTCCTAGTCATATGAGATACCCCCAATGTGTTGGATGTATCTCAAGTTTTCACAGCTTAAATCTCCTCTCGAATTTCAACTGCAAAATATTTGTAAGTATTTCTCTCATAGCGTCACAAGTCTCTATAGACTGTTCTCTTTGTATTTCCATTATCTATCGTATAATAGTCTAGCCCTTTTATGAAGACTAGCTAGGGTTAGGATTTAGTAATTACAAATATTTTATTACATTCTTTATTATCAATTATAAAAATTATCACTTTTATTATATTTTAAATTACAAAAATTTCATTTTGGTCCCCTACTCAGTCTTCCAGTTCTATTTTGGTCCCTCACTCTTTCAAAATACTAAATTGGTCCCTCACTCTTTCAAAATACTAAATTGGTCCCTCACTCAACTAGATGTCCTTCATAATGGTCCCTCAGTTCAGTCACCATCCAAAATAAGCTGATGTGGCATGTTAAGCGCTGACATATCATGTTAAGTGTTGACATGTAAAATATATATAAACACTCATTTGTCATATCAACAATACAGGCAGCCCTAAAAATTTCCATCTAGCACCCAACCAACCTCAAACACAATCTTCGCCCATCTCATGACCTTCTTTTACCATCTCTTAATTAGGCTAATGGAACAAGATGCATAGTATTCTGATAGCTCTATTCAAGAGTGCACCACATTCTACAAGGTACACAAAAGTACGGTAAAGGGAATAAAAAGCAGAAAAGAAGTAACTGAAGCATATGAGAAAGAAGATGCTTGGGTAAGGAAGAAGAGAACTCCTCGTCTTTATTGTTTGATTGCCAAAAAGACGAGGGTTTTGTTTCTTATTCTGCGTTTTATTTGGATTCCCCTATTGAGCTTTTCAATAAAATTTCTCTCTTTAGGATAATCTTGGTTCATGTAATTCTCGAATGTCTTGTTATATATGGAAAATTCTAACCTGCTGATTTTTAGGATTTTATATAATGTTCATGTGTTTGTTTTTGCTTCTCTTTGTCATGATTAAGAACTCTTAGCTTCATATAGTTGACATCTCATTTGAGACGTTCTGGAGTTTTTTGGAATGGTTCATTTCTTGTGACTTCTAATTGGTGTGCTTCTAATATGATTATTTTTATCATAGACTTTGACTCTTGTGAGCTAGTGTTTTAAACTATGAGAATGTACGGGAAAATCCTTTGCTATGTGCCTAAAAGTCGTTGGATAAATGCTTCAGAGCTTTCTGTCGGTTGAAAATTTTTAGATGGGTTTTCCTTGCTACCTTATACTGCATGAACTAATATTCTTGCAAATTTTCATGACCAAAATCTTGGTTATGCTGCACAACTTTACATATTGTTGATGGCCTAACAAAGATAGGCTTCAAGGGGAGATCAGATTGTATGGACGATATTAGCTTAAATTGTGATCTGTGATGTTTTTGTCTCGTTCATTTAACACTATAAATTGCTTGAGATTTTGTTTTTCTTGTCATAATATAATAAATATCTAATTGGGGGTGCTACTTTGGATGATCAATGATTTTATATTCTTATTTCATTTGCTGACACTTATGAAATTCTTAGGCAAAAGAAATTTCCTTTGGGGTGTTGCTTTGTGGTTTTCTTGTTAACCGGTTGGAATAAATCACAAGTCAAAACTAACAACAGTATCATTTTCTCCTTTTTTTCCCCCAATTTTGGAAGTCATTTTTCTGGTTATCTTTATTATGACATTGTAATATTTGATGTTCTTACTTATGTTTTAAGTGGATGTTGGCTTAGTTCATTTGACCATCTGTGTTTGTTCTACTTAATTACTCACAAACATCTTTCTTTGAACTGACAGGGCTTTGTACAAAATCATCAGGTCTTATGAAATTTTTGTAAACTTATTTTACCAAGCACAACTATGTCCCCTCCTCATCATCCTAATCATCTTCTCTGTAATGGATATCTCCCCTTCAATTTACAAAAGATGCAAGCCACAAACCAGATCCTCCCCCTGAGTTCTTTCATACAGCCGATGGGGAAGAAAGACATGAGAGATCTCACAAAGGCTTATGATGTTTGGGTAGTTAACTTATAATGAAAACTGCAATAATGGATCTATTTGATTGTAATATATTCCAGATTGTTTGAAAGCAATTTGATTTTTTTTTAAATATATTGCCAGTTCTATTTCATTGATTTTCTTTGCATACTCTTATATTGGAATGAACTGTAGCACTGGAGCAGAAAAATGAATGTAATATTTTTACTTGTTGGATTAATCCCATGATAGCAAAAAATCAAGTACATGATAGTGAGCTTAATCTAATGATAGAAAAAAAAAAACATACAGCCCATGACTGACCTTAATCACCAAAATGACAACTTAAACAAAATATCACATCACTAAAATGATAACTTAAATGAAATAACTAGATCAGTGCATATGCCATAAACAACAATGAGTTTCATTACAAAGGATTCTAATACACTGAGTACTGACAAGTTTCTAAGCTTAAAAACACATGATAATTGTTTCCTATGACAATGAGTTCAGCCTAACTTCTAAGCTCAAGTGCATATCTTAATATCTTACTACAGTGAGTTAAGTCATTCCCTACACACCATGATAGTCCTATCCCCACTTAAATATATTTCTCCAATCCTATTATGAATACAGCAATTCCCATGGTTGCCAAAATACACAATAGAATCTTTACTTTGAACTCCTCCATTTAGTACTTCCCAAAAATAGGTTCATCCATCCATTGAGTTGCAACTTCCCATGCTCTTGTACATGGGGCACCCTGAAAAGCTCCTTAGATTCTTTTTTGTCCTTGACACTTGAATTACAACCCTTAATAGATTCACACAATTTCTTGTATAGCTCCAGTAGGTTATTTGAGACAATGTAGACAAAGATTTTGCTAATCTTACAATGTCAAATGAGCACTCACCCTACCCATTTCATCACTTCTGCACAACCATAGATGACCATTCAGTTAATAGGAAACTGAAATATATAATTAACTGCTCATTCACACATAATTAATTAATACATTGCAAAATCAATATTGATGGAATAATGGGACCAAGTATCAAATTAATGGAAAAGTATGATCAAATATCAATACTAATGGAGTAATATCGATATCAAACATCAAAAAGATCAGTATTGAAGCTTTGCAAGATCAAATGACATGCATATATATATATATATATCACACAAATAATTAACTAAGAATTCATCTTATATAATAATGTACTATACACACTTTTATTATTATTATTATTATTTTGGCATACAACATGACCAAATATCAGTAAGAAACAGATGCACACTTTTGTTTTTATTTGCATTACCCATTGCATCTTGAATTATAATCCCCCTTCAAACTTTTACACCCAACTTCAAAACATATTCATATCTGCATTACTAATTTATACACTAACACTCTGCTACATTGGTTGCATTTTCGATCTCTGTTCTCTACACCATTTCAGATACAGAGAACCTACTCTATAACACTGTAAATTGTTAAATCAAAATGATTGATGATAAATACATAATAGTATTATGGATTTAATGATTTATAGTGTACGTTGTATATGACGGAATCCCAACTCATGAAAATACTGCATTCTAAAGTAATCATTTTAGTCTAACCACTTAGGACTGTGGGCTCTTGTTTTCACTCATGGTTATGGACACAAGTAGCTGCGTATCCGTTTTTGGGAGTACACCAAACATGCTTTGCAAACATTTTTATGCTACTGCTGTTTGAATAACACAATCTGAGGCTCCACTTTATACTGTAACATGATGACAGATTCTGGATTAGACCTAGGTAGTTATATGCAAAAGGGGTATGGTGAATCCATGGGTGGTGAGCTTGGTCAAGCAGCTTGAAAGATATCTGAATTATCACTAGTCCGAGGCTAGTTTATATTTCATTCATAGGATGATAAAACTAAATTGAATAAGAATAAATAACATAATGACTAAAATTTTAGTTTGATCTTTTATGAATGGAGTTTTTCTCAATTTAATTATTCATAAAATAACATTTATGAAAAATTAAAAGAGTTTTAATTATATTTGGCAAGCTTAATACTTTTCAAGAAGCAGTGAATAGCACATATATGCTTAGCAAATTTCATTTTTGTCCTCGTTGTCCTGTTTAGAATTATTTGATTATCACTTAACAAATTATCTCTCAACAAGCATTCAATTTTTCATATTTGCATGAAATACATGTTGCGAGTGGAATCTACTTGCTTCTCCAATCTTCATTTAATGAGCAAGTTGTGAAATTCTTAACTAACAGGGATAAATCAACATAAGCAAATCGATATTTTATTAAACTTTCTTGAATTCTATGTAATGAGGACATATCTAACCATAATACCTCACTAAATGCTTTCTCTTATTTTGTGTAGAGTTTCACTGTCACCTTTAATCCCTATTTATGACATTGAATGTAAGTGCATAACACCTCAAATGAAAGCACAAGCAATTTTGAAAGGACAAATGCTCTTTCAATATGTATTGCATATTATCATCAGCCAAAACATTTTTTAAAATAAGGGAAAAAATTTTTTAATTAATTCCCTATTTTTTCAAGCAACTAAAAATTTTGAAGTCAATTCTACTGTGTGCAAAGGCTCCATATGACAAAAGAAGTATACTTTTCTATTTAACGCCATTTGCCATTCACAAAACAAGTAGCCAAACAAATATATCCCTCAGTAGTATACAAACCCCCAAAAAAATTATTCTAATTATTTTATTAATGTTATTCTTACGTTGAATATTCTGTTGACCAAACAAAAACGTTATTCTTACATCTTTCCATATTATTTTATCATATACTGTGAACTATAACTAAGGCTTAAAGCAGTAATTCATTTGAACTGTTTTTAATTTATATTTTATTTAATACACCATTAAAAATAATTTAAATACAATTAACTGCATCAAGCTATTGTAAACTGTAACCGTATTAACAAATAACAATTATTCCATCAGCTAAAAAGTTATAAATATTTTGTTAGAATTTCAAAGATTCCGCTGGTCGATCGTCGTGGCCAACAAACATTGCTCTTTTAACATGCTCCTAAACGCTGTCGTTCAATACCGGCTGCGGCGTGGCAGCACCATCTTCACGGACTCCACCCCACCCCAATAAATACCAAGGTTCTGTAGCTTTCAGTAACCCACTCTTGTTCTTACTCTCGCACTACTTTCACCCTTCACGAGAAGCTGCAAGTCACACATCCTTCTCGCCGATCTGCTTCATTTCTCCCATCAACAATCAATGGCCAAAGAACCAGTTCGCGTTCTCGTCACCGGTGCTGCAGGTACGGTATCCATCCAGATTTTCCCATCGGTACTCCGACGCTTCAGATCCATACACTTTTACTGTTCGATCGAACCTAGTCTTGGATTTTTTTTGCCGATTCCGTACGATGAGTTTGTGTTAAAATGCTATACTTATTTCTTAGATCTCGATCCGATATGGGTTCAGTCATTCAGATCTGATCCTTTTATGATATATGCATATGGATTGCGATGGAGTTTGTGACTTTTTGCGCCTTTATTTGTTTAGAGTCGTTGGTTCGTATTGCTGATAGTGGGAAAGCGTACGAATGTGCAAGTTCTTCTTTCTGACTTTTTTTGGTATGGGATTGGGGATTATTTAGTTGTATTTATGTTTCTTACTATTCTTGGTTTATAGTGCAATACTCATGATCGCATCAATTCTAGGCAGTATAGCGTTGTGATCCTCTATTATCTCTTTGTGTAGACTGCACAAGCGTTCTTTTTTGTGTTTTAACGAGTAAGAAACATGTAATGCTGCAGTACTCAGTATGTATGTTGGCTTGTTATTACTATGACTTCACTATGTGAATGAAGCTTAGCAGCTTCTACAGTCGTGTCATAATTATTGATCTAGTAGCATTTGATATAGTTTCAAAAGCTTGTTTACAAAGTGACTTCTTTTCGCTTTCTTTGTTTCCTAGGATTTTGAGAATACATTGCTTCCAAATAGCTTTTCAGAATATTCCTTATACTATGAGTTTATGTCAGTGTGTTAAAATTTAGCTGTTCGTTTTATTTAAAGGTGTGTTGTAGCACTCTGGGGGTAATTTAGGCACCTGTACTTGTCAGATTGGTTTTCAGTTATAAAGTTGTTCTTCTAATATAGGTGGTTTAAGAAAAACATTATATTTGGTTAAACTTTCTGTAACCATATTATGACCCTTTTCTAATCCCATATTTCTGCTTTTATTAATTTTTACCAAATGATCCGCTCAACCTTTTTCAATGATTTTGTATTTAATGGGATGATTGGTTGCTTCACAATGCATCAGGCTTGCATCTGACTAATAAAATATTTGCTTATTTTCATCTTTTTAAAAAGATATGTGAACAATGTAACTTAATCCAATAGTAATATCTTTATTTTGGGCTTTTGTGCCATTCTGATATAATATTTTGGCAATTGTAGGACAAATTGGATATGCTCTTGTCCCTATGATTGCTAGGGGAATCATGCTGGGTGCTGACCAACCTGTAATTCTCCACATGCTTGACATTCCTCCAGCATTGGAGTCATTGAATGGGGTCAAAATGGAGTTGGTGGATGCTGCATTTCCACTTCTTAAGGGTTTGACTTTTCCTCTCACGAACTATTTATGAACTTCATAAATAACTTTATCAGAATTGACATTGCTTTGTTTGGACTTTTACTTGTTGAAATGATCCACAACATTCTGAGGTTTTATGAGATTATTCTTCCAGGTGTTGTGGCTACAACTGATGCAGTTGAGGCATGCACTGGGGTCAATATTGCTGTAATGGTTGGTGGGTTTCCAAGAAAAGAAGGCATGGAGAGAAAAGATGTGATGTCAAAAAATGTGTCTATCTACAAGTCCCAGGCTTCTGCGCTTGAAAAGTATGCAGCTGCAAACTGCAAGGTAATTCACTCCATTGATCAAGAATTCTGCAGTTGCGATGAACATAGTTGTGTACTTAAGATTTTGTGAAATGTGTTTTACTTTTTTGTTTCTCCCCTGAATTATCTGGCATTTTTAGGAAGAGGCTCTAATACTATATAGCCCAGTCCATGGGACTCCATCTTGATGTATCCATCTCTATACATCAATTGAGTACATTTCAATTTCTTTTAATTTTTCTTTTTCCCTTTTTATGTGTCCAATCAAACATTCAGAAGCTTTATTTTTGGCTTTTATCTTGCAGGTTCTGGTTGTTGCTAACCCTGCAAACACCAATGCACTGATCTTGAAGGAATTTGCCCCATCTATTCCTGAGAAAAACATTACTTGTTTGACAAGACTTGATCATAACAGGGCATTGGGCCAAATTTCCGAAAGACTGAATGTCCAAGTTTCTGAAGTAAAAAATGTTATAATCTGGGGTAATCACTCATCAACTCAGTATCCTGATGTCAACCATGCAACAGTTAAAACCCCTGCTGGGGAAAAGCCTGTCCGTGAGCTTGTTGCAGATGATGCATGGTATGGGGATGAACAAATACTTATATGCTTAATATTTGCTTCTCTCTCTCTCTTCAATTATTTATTTATTTTTCGTTTAACTTTCATTTTTCCTACTTTGAATTGAAATTGTTTAAGGCTTTAACAATTGATGCATTTTTCTTTTTTGTAGGTTGAATGGTGAATTCATAACTACTGTTCAGCAACGAGGTGCTGCGATTATTAAAGCTAGAAAGCTCTCAAGTGCACTATCTGCTGCTAGTGCTGCTTGTGACCACATTCGTGATTGGGTTCTTGGAACTCCAGAGGTTCGTTAGGGTTTGCTTCTTTTCTTTTGTTTTTTTCTCCTTTTAGGAGTCTGTAAAAAGCCTCCTGCTTAATTTTATTCTATGTTACAAATTCAGGGAACCTGGGTGTCAATGGGAGTATATTCTGATGGTTCTTACAATGTGCCAGCTGGGCTAATTTATTCATTCCCTGTCACTTGTTGTGATGGTGAGTGGAAGATAGTTCAAGGTAAGAGTCATAATTACTCTACAGGACGAATGCAGCTGAAACTTTTTCTCTTTTTAATTGGACAAATTTTTGTGTTTGAATCTTAAATTAATTTAACCATAATTTCATAATTGCAAGCTTTAATTCTTTGTCAGTGTTAGTATTTTGCTAACCTAATTTACGGTAATTGCTAGCAATGCAAACTAGAATTGGACACAATTCATTCATCACCTACTCACTGTAATCTGTGGTGTGTTTGTGGACTAGAAGATCTAGTCTCTTGCAATAATAGACTGAAAATAGCTGTTTATCATAATTTTTTAGTCGTTTTTTTCACAAACTTGTGTGAGTGAAATATTAGTGGATAAGCAAAAGTCCAGCCCATATGGCACAATGATTGGTGGGTTTCTTTCAGTAAACATTAGTTTGGGATAAAATCAAACAAGTATGCCCTATTCTTTGTTAAATGTTGAGATAACTGCTAGGAGAAATGACAGTTTCATAATCTGATGGATGACTTTTAGTATCATGTTCACACTTCGTCAATTTACTTACAATTTAGCCATTGCATTTTTTGCAGTTATTATAATTTCAATGGATGTATCTGACGTAATTTCTCTTAAATCTGCTAGGACTTTCCATTGATGAGTTCTCGAGGAAGAAATTGGATTTGACAGCGGAGGAGCTCTCGGAGGAAAAGGCTTTAGCTTACTCATGCCTCTCTTAGATTGCTTGCTTGGTGTCACTGCAGGTCCCTTTGTGTTTCTACAATAGTAGTTTCAATTTTGAATAATGAAAGTTTTTAAATACTGAGAAACTGCTAATGGAGATGCTGCTTTTTAAAGTAATGATTTTAATTGCAGCATTTTATGCTGTGGGATCTTGTTTTTACTCATAGTGATGGGCACAGAAGGCAGCGTATTTTAAGGGGCTTAGGTCTATATTAAGCATTAGTTACCCCTCTTTTGGGACTCTTTTAATCCCGTATTGCGTGTGGCATGCATTGATGATGTACAAGATTTTCGTTTTTGGGAGTACACAAGCATGTTAATGCATGCAAACATTTTTATGCTACTGTTGTTTGAATAACACAATCCGAGGCTCCACATTGTATTGTAACATGATGAGAGATTCTGGATTAGACTTAGGTAGCTGTATGCAAGGAAGTCTGGTAAACCCAAGGGTGGTGATTTTGGTCATCTAGCTTGGGAGAGATGAATTATCACGAGTGGCTGGTGATTCAGTGGATGATGAAATTAAATTAACAAGCATAAATAAAATGAGAACTAAATTTTTATTTTGATATTTCATAGATACCTTATAAATTTGGTCCCTTGAATTTGGTCTATTTTATTTCTTTGGTTTTTGATAAATGAATATTATTCAATTATGTTGTTCAAAAAAAAAATTATTATTAATCATACTTATAAAAAATGTTAATTTTATATATATATGAAATACATTATTGATAATGATTTTACTTTAGGGATTAAATAAAAATATTTATGTGATTCTAAATCATGAATGTAATTTTATAAGAAATTGAATTAAAAAATATTTTATCTGTGAATAATCTAATAGAAAGGTAATTTTGTGATGGTTTAAATTGAAAAATGCAATATTTATGAGACACCAAAATATAGCTTTAGTCATAAAATGAAGTAGTCATACTTATGAGCACGGAAAAATTATATTTCGCGAGATCCAGGAAGCAAATCTTTCATCATGTTAAGGAAATGAGAAGAGGCAGAAGTTTTAGAGGTTGTTTTTCTCATATTGGGCTGTAACATCCACAAGTGAGGTTTTTAACCCCTTACGTCGTGTTGAAACGTGAGGAGGTTTCTGGTTGTAATTGGAGTTTTATGAGGAAAAAGAATTAAGAAGGAAATGGATGAAATGAATATTACGGGGGTTGTTTTGGGCTCGTCTAGGACTTACTCAGGTTATTTGCTTATTCCGTTCATAGTCTGTAGTTTGGCTCCAAGGTTGTTGCTGTGACATTTAAAGGTCCAAAAATGGAGCCTCACCGCCGCCGGAGCCCTTGCGAATGACGCTCAGATTACCGCTTGGACGCACTCCCACTTGGAGGGTGTTCATAGGCTTTGCTCAGTTTGGTTTTAACTCAATAGAATTGAACCCAACAAATCGGTTACTTGCTTGATTTTGTTTCTAGTCAATTTGATTCAGCTTTTACGGTCAGCTTAGTTCATGCTAAACTACATTTTCATTATCCCACACTTCAATTATTAAGTTTTTCAAGTATATTGAGTATCTTAGTTAGGGATACTAGAAGATACTATAATTTTTTTTTTTTTTCTTTTGAGATCAAACAAAAGCTTTATTCATATGGAATGAGGAATTACATCCCAGCGATAGTGGTTAGCGTACAAAATGGAAGCTCTAGCAATCTTTATGACCATTCACATTTGCTTGCTCCTTATCCAAGAACAAGATTCATTAGTTCTCTCTAAAAGAATTTCTTTGCACTCTTGAATAACCAATCCCAACTCAGAATCATCAATGAGGTCAGTTTTTGTAATAGTTGAGAAGACCTGCATGGCATCAGTTTTGATCTTTCCACCAACTGGTCAAAAGCCCACAGCAGAGCCTCACGAATAGCAATAGCTTCACTTACCTGGGGTGAATATAATACCAATGTAGTGTCCCGAAATAGTTGGAAAAAATTTGCCATTTGTTCTTCTGAAGATAGCACCAAACCTAGATCTCCCAGCTTCTTCAAAATGATCTGCATCTGTGTTGCATAGCCATTCCTGTTCATGTTCAGAGTATACCCTGGCCAACTGATCCTCGGGTAATACAAGATTATGCAGTTTTTTTTTTTAGGTTGTCTGCGTGTTTCCATTATATCAATTCTCTCAAAGCCTCATGTATGATGTCTCTCGGATCTATCTCCTTATTCTGCCATACTTCGGATTTCGGGCCCTCCAGATCTTCCACGAGCACAATACTTCTCTACTCTTTGTTCATGTTCCTCTTCAAGAGTGGTCTTGATGCTTTCAGTGAACGTTCTTCCTTCCCTTTCTTGCCTTAGTCCCCATATTGTCCAGCAGTCACACGCCTTTTGGCAGTGTAAAGGCACATGTGCGGTATCCTCTATGTTGCTACATAAAGGCCTTAAGGGGTTTCTGTCCACAACTTATTCCATGGGACCAAGGTATTGTATGCTCTCTCCCCACTGACTATGAAAGGCTAGATGGTATCCTGACTTTCACAGTATATAAATATTTCTTATCAAAATGCCATATCCTCTTGTCTTCCCTTCTACCTCGACTGATGGGAATACTCACAAGAATGTTGACGTTATCTGGATCAACAAGGTTTCGCAGCTTATCACGGTTCCATTCATAGCACCTGGAATGAGTAAATCTGCGTCTAACATGATTCCTACCTCAACTCCGTTTAGCCCTCTTGGTGTGAATCTTCCTTCATTTGGCAATAAGGGATCATGGAACACTCGAATACTCTCCCCAAATCCCAGTCTCCATCTTATACCTCATAATAACAAGCTCTGAGAAATCAAGATACTCTTCTATGTAAAGCTTGGGCTAAGCTGGAGCCCAACCTAGCCGACCAAATTCCTCTCTAGGAAAATATTAAGCCTTGCGAACCCTATATGAAAGAGTGTTGGCTGTGTTTCCAAGCTTTCAGCCTTATTTCCCTTACAGAACATGATTAAAATAGCCCAAGTTTAAGTTCCCCTTCTTTCTTGCTGCCATTCGTTATATCCCGTGCCATCTACCTCATTTGTTTCCTATGTTATTATCCCACTAAAAAGAGTTCATTATCTATTAAAGTTCTTTGCAAATAGAAGTACGGATAAGAAAAATACTCATATAGAAAAATGGTATTGTTTAGGCAACAAATTTTATAAGTATTTCTTTTTCAACTCGTGAGAGGAATTAAATCTTCCAATTTTGAATCGTACTTCACAGTTTGTCTCTCAAGAAGGCGAAGATGGATTTTATACTCTTAGTGATGAGAGATGACAAACTTAGATATTTGTCATGATTAATCGGGATTTAAATATTCATGATATCATTTAATACTTGTCTCCTTTGTGACTGACATTGGAGCTAAAAAGAAATCCTTAATTTATTAAAGTTAATAGACTATCTTGGGGTTGCTTTCCAAACTGTGAGGACCTATTTGATTTTTTTGCATTCCTCCTCATCAGCCCAACAAAAGAAAAGATAAATTATTTACAAATAACAATGGGAAACTGTGGGTCCTCTCACACTAGCCCTGCAGCCATGTATGCAGCCTTCTTGCTCTGCCTCGGTCCCCTCTGAGTTATAAAAGAGTAGTGATGCCTTCAACAAATAGCATAAAGAGGTAAGCCGAGAGAAGATTTCCCTGCCTTGGTCCCCTCTGAGTGATAACAGGACCAACCTGTTCACCATTAAACAGTATTCAACATGTCGCATACACACCATCATCCATTGTATCCATTTATCATCAAAGCCCATATGCTTCATAATAGCCACTATCATAGACTTTGCTAACATCATTTTTTGTTAGGACCACCCAATTCTGCCCTCTAGTCTTTTTTCTCATAGCGTAGATTAGCTCAAAAGCTACCAGGATATTGTTTATTATCAATCTTCCTGAAATGAGCGTTGATTGATACTTAGAGATAATTCTTGGAAGGATTCGTTTAAGTCTATTTGCCAACACCTAAAAGAAAATTTTCTAAATCACATTACAACACGAAATTGGTCTCAGTTTACCAGTGTTTGCAAGTTCTTCAAGAAAAAAAACCTCTATTGAGCCAATCGTTGCAACACCTAACTACTTATTCCTCAATTATATGCTAAAACTTTTTTGTAAAAAAGGTAGATTATAGACATTTGGCCCTAAGAGTTATCAGGGTGCGTTTGGTAAACGGCCTTTCGAAATTCTGCAACCTTGAATGGTTTCACCAGATTTGTGCTGTCTGCATGGCCAACGCTCCTTGATATATGTCTTAGTACATCATCTTGGGCATCACAAATGCCTGAGAAGAGGTCACGGACAAGATGACATATTTTATAAAATATTTTTCAATGACTAATATAATAGATAATTATTTATAAAATATGTAAAAAAATATAATATAAAGTATACAACAAGCTCTATGAAATAATAAGAATTATTAAATTATCCTCAAAAAGTTCGAATATCTTACTAGAATTTTAGTGTGCTGATCAATATGATCTCCAGTTCTAAAGTCATTACTTCTTAATAAGGAAAAAACTGCCATGGTCCCTCACACTTTAACTTAATAATAATTTGATCATCTACAAATTTAGAGTAATAAAATAATTCTTAAAGAGTTCATTAATAAATCAAATAAGTTCATCTATCATCTTTCTATTTACATAATGCTAATGTGGACTTTATTTTAATTTTTAATTTTTTACTGACATTGAAATTAAATATACATATGAGATAATTTTTTTTTTGTGGAAAACATTGTTACAGTTTCTTCTATCAAATTTGCACCATATTTATGGTTTCTTTTTTTAACTCTTTTGGTGATTGTGGAAAAAAAAATTTAACACACATATGCATCTAGCCTTTATGTTAATAGAAAAAGTTGACACCAGCATTTTCTTTAACATAAATTTTTTTAAGATTATTTTATTATTTTAAATTCGTTGAGGATTAAATTGTCATCAAGTTAAAACATGAAGTGTCAAAATAGTAATTTTCTCCTTTTAACATACTACTAAAACGAGTCGTTCAACACCTGTCATGGCGTGGCACCATCATCTCCACGGACTCAACCCGATTATACCAAGGTCCCTTTCTATGCGCATACTTTCTCACTGTTATTCTCAGCTTCTCACTCTCTGACTACTTAATCCTTCACATCACAAGAAGCAGCGAATAACACATTCTTCTTTGTCCATCCGTTCCATTTCTCCTTTCGAATATCAATGGCGAAAGAACCAGTTCGCGTTCTCGTCACCGGTGCTGCAGGTACGATATTCATGCAGATCATTTTATTCGTACTCCTATGCTTCAGATCCATTATTTACTGCTCGATTGAACCTAACGTTTGATTTATTTGCCGATTCTATATGATCGGTTTGTGTTAAAATGCTAGATTTATTTTATGTTCGATCTCGATCTGATATGGGTTCAGATCTGATCCACTGATGATATATGCCATGGAGTTTGTGACTTTTGCGCTTTTATTTGTTTAGAGTAGTTGGTTGGTATTGCTGATAGTGGGGAAGGATAGTACAAGTTCTTATTTTCGACTTTGTTCTTTAAGTGATTGGGGATCATTTAATTGTGTATCTGTTTCAAAGTCAATGTTTTGATTTACACTGCAATACGCATGGTTGCATCACTTCTAGTTCTAGGTAGTATAGTATTGAGATCCTCTCTTACCTCTTTGCTATGGACTGCACCAGCATCGTCCATCTTGTCTTTGAACAAATAAGAAAACACATAATGCTGTGGTAGTCGGTTTGTAAGTTGACCTGTTGTAACTACGGGTTCACTTAGTGAATGAAGTATATCTGCTTCTTTGGTGGCGTCTTAGCTCTTGTAAGAGCAAGGAGTCGGAAGCTTCTGGAAACTTCCCATTAAATTTTTTCTTTCAACTGGTTACTGAAATTGAACACTTTGATCTTCTCTGATAATATTTGTGTTTTGAAAAGCTTATTTTCAAAATGGCATTTTGGGGCTTTGATTGTTTGCCCCGATTTTGGGCATAATATACTGTTTTGAAACAGCCGTACAGAATGTTCCACGCACCCAAAGTTTCTTTTCTCCGTACATAAAATTTTAGACGTTCATTTTATTTACTGGAGTGTTGTTGTGGCACTTTGGAGGTAATTTAGTGCTTAAAGAATATAAATACTTTGAAATTTAAGCACCAGTATGTCTTTGGTTTTCAGTTATGAAATTTTTGTAAATGTTTGTTGTTAAAAAAAAATTTTTTTGGTGATACTTTCAGTTTTCATATTAAAACCCTTTTATAATTCTATTTGTCTGCAATTGTTAATTTTCTTAAATGATCTGCTCAATCTGTCCAATGCCTTTGTGTTGAATGAGATGATTGGTTGCTTCAGAATGCATTGGGCTTGTATCTGGGGTAAATAAAATATTTTCTTATATTCATCACATGAAAAAAATATGTAAATAATTTAACTGAATTCTACAGTAATATCTGTATTCTGGGCTATTGTGCTGTACTAATGTAATGTTTTTTCAATTGCAGGACAAATTGGATATGCTCTTGTCCCAATGATTGCTAGGGGAATCATGCTGGGTCCTGACCAGCCTGTAATCCTCCACATGCTTGACATTCCACCTGCAGCAGAGTCATTGAATGGAGTTAAAATGGAGTTGGTTGATGCTGCATTCCCACTTCTTAAAGGTTTGGTTTTTCCGCATTGTGGAAAGTTTATGAACTTGATAAATAATTATCTGACGATTAGCAATAATTTTTTTTGGACCTTTACTCTTTTAATTGGTCCGCTACATTATGATGTTTTATCAGTTTATTTGTTCCAGGTGTTGTGGCTACCACTGATGTAGTCGAGGCATGCACTGGGGTCAATATTGCTGTAATGGTTGGTGGGTTTCCCAGAAAAGAAGGCATGGAGAGAAAAGATGTGATGTCAAAAAATGTGTCTATCTACAAGTCCCAGGCCTCCGCCCTTGAAAAGCATGCAGCTGCAAACTGCAAGGTAATCCATTCCATCTGAATATACACCATTTCACAGGCCTATCTCACCACGGCCATTTGTTTCTATGATGGACTATGTCAAAAGTAATGAACATTTTTGTGATTCTTCTTAATTTAAATCATGATGTTGTTTTATACTCTGATCAATTAGTTTACTTGTTTTTGTGTTTTGAACACTACAAGTTCCTTGGTTTCTGAGCGGTGATGTTAGTTGTAAAAGCAATATAATATACACAGTTGCTGTAGTACTAGAGAAGATAAAGAGGGACACTAAGGAGAAAGAAATGAGCATGAGAACCAGAAAATAAGGGAGAAGGAAACTCATAATTTTACTCAAGGCTGAAAATTGTTTACTGTATGGCCTTGTATTTAAAGCCCAGGATATCCGAATTCATAATAATAATTACGTGAAAATAAATAAGGTGATATCCATAGTTGAGGCCTTACTAACTGCCTTTACGTAAGTTCCTATGTCTATGCTAGAATACCTAAAAATGTTTATTCCTTATTGTAGTATTCTTCAATGTGGTTATCTTGATTTCTTTTTATTTATATACCATATTGATTTTATATATCTTCAGCTATGAGAAAGAGTTTGTTAGTTTCAAAGCATATATAGTTGTGCACCTAGGATTGTGTGAAATCCGTATCACTTTTGCGTCTAATATTCCCTTGAATTAGCTGGCATTTTGAGGAAGGGGCTCTAATCCTATAAAGCCCAGTCCATGCGTTTCCATTTTGATGGATCCATCTTTATACATGAATTGAGTATATTTCATTTTTTAAAAAAATTGTTTCTTTTTATGTATTTATTCAAATATTCAGAAGCTTTATTTTTGGCTTTTATCTTGCAGGTTCTAGTTGTTGCTAACCCTGCAAACACCAATGCATTGATCTTGAAGGAATTTGCACCGTCTATTCCTGAGAAAAACATTACTTGCTTGACTAGACTAGATCACAACAGGGCATTGGGCCAAATTTCTGAAAGACTGAATGTTCAAGTTTCTGAAGTAAAAAATGTTATAATCTGGGGTAATCATTCATCAACTCAGTATCCTGATGTCAACCATGCAACAGTTAAAACCCCAGCTGGGGAAAAGCCTGTCCGTGAACTCATTGCAGATGATGCGTGGTATGAGGATGAACAAATACGTTTTACTCATATGATTTATATTTGCATTTTTTTTTTTTTTTTTAGTTTTCCAATTTTGAAGTTGTTGAAGGCTAGAAGAATTGATGTTTCTTTTTTGAAGGCTGAACGGGGAATTCATAACAACTGTTCAACAACGTGGTGCTGCGATCATTAAGGCTAGAAAGCTTTCAAGTGCACTATCTGCAGCTAGTGCTGCTTGTGACCACATTCGTGATTGGGTTCTTGGAACTCCAGAGGTTGGATGGGTTTTGCATGATTTTTATTTTAAAGTCTGTAATGTCTCTTGCTAAAATTTATTCTTCCAATTCAAATGCAGGGCACCTGGGTGTCTATGGGAGTATATTCTGATGGTTCTTACGACGTACCGGCTGGGCTAATTTATTCATTCCCTGTAACTTGTCGCAATGGGGAGTGGAAGATAGTTCAAGGTAAGAGTCTGGCTACTCTACAAGATGAATGCATCTGAAACTTTCTATTTGAATGAACAAAGTCTTTGCTTTAATATTTTGAATCCTAAATTATTTTAACCATATAATTTCATATTTGCAATTATGAATTCTTTATCTGTGTTATTTTGTAACTTAATTTACGGTTCTTACTAGCAATGCAAACTAGAATTGCACCTAATTCACTCATCATGAATTCACCACTCTCCGCAGTCTGCTAGTGGACTAGAAGATTTAGTTACTTGTAATGGTAGACTGAAAATAGCCGTTCTATTAAATTTTGAAGTGGTTCTTTGCTCAACTTCAGCCCATTTGGCACCATGAGTGGTGGATTTTCTTTCAGTAAATATTAGTTTGGGATAGAATCAAACATGTATGCCCTATTCTTTGTCAAATGTAAAGATTTTAGGCAACTAATATGAGAGATGACAGTTTCATAGATTCGTGGATGAAATTTAGTATCATGTTCACACTTCAACAATTGACATACAAGTTAGCCATCAGATTCTTTGCAGTTATTCCAATTTTAACAGATGTATTGACGCAATTTCTCTTATATTCTGCCAGGACTTTCTATTGATGAGTTCTCAAGGAAGAAATTGGATTTGACAGCAGAAGAGCTCTCGGAGGAAAAGGATTTAGCTTACTCATGCCTTTCTTAGACTGCACGCTTTTTGCCTCTTCTTATTGCAGGTCTCTGTGTTTCTATCAAAGTAGTTTCAACTTTCAGGTCTTAATAATGCAACTTTTTAAAAATGGAGCACCTGCCATTGGAGATGCTGCTTTTTAAAGTAGTCATTTTAATTGCGGCATGATAGTACTTTCAGCTCATGTTTTCACTCGTGGTAATGGACACAACAAGCTTTGTACTTGAATGGGCTTAGGTCTATTCCTAAGCTTAATTACATATCATTTGGGATTTTTCTTCATCCCGTGATGGTGTGTGCCATACAAGACTTTATATGTTCTTGGGAGTGCCCAAGCATACTGATGCATGCAAACAACTATATGCTGCTGTTGCCTGAATAACTCAATCTGATGTAACAAATGATAGATTCTTGATTAGACTCTGGCAGCTGTATGCCAAATTGTCTTGGTTAACCCTAGGGTGGTGGGCTTGATCTGTCGTGGAAGACATCTGAATTTTTATGCCCCTCTGAGGCTGCCTGATATTTGGTTCATGAGTCGGCGAAATTAAAATGAACTAGCGTAAATAAAAAAGTTCTTATTCACATGAAGCGATAAGGTATGTAATTGGGGGTCTCTTGGCGAATTAAAGGGCGGGGGATCCTTTCTATTTTTCTATGGGTATGTTAGATTATTAAGTTTACCTTTTCTCTAATTATTTTCCTGTTGTAATATCGATAGTATTGTATATTTTTAAAAGAGTAAAGCTTCGTTTTGACCGTTCGCATTTTTGGGTATTTTTCAAAACAGTTTTTAATCCGTCATCGATCAAATATTTCTTTGTTCATTCTCTTATAGAAATGTTTATGTAATTTGGTCTTTCAAAATAAATTTATTGTCATTAATATCTGTTATATTAGATTAACATTTTTAAGAACTTTATTGATAACATTTGGGGGATTAAGTTATGTGGGGAATTAAATGTTGGACTAAATTGGGAGATATTTTATATGTGAAGGACAAAAATAGGAGTTCATTCTTTTTTAAAATGTATTGTGTTTTGAGTTGTCATGTCGGGCGTTGTCTCTTTGTTCCATTAGTGTGTCAGGCTTGCAATGCAATCTATTGCCCCTTGGTTCTCGTGATATATTCCCTGCATTATTACATAGGATTGTAGGCTTAAAATTTGGATTTGTGGCTTTTGTCCTTGTGAAATGGCATTTGTGACTTTGCCTATTGAAATCTTGTGTCAAAATAAAAAGCTACTATGGGTATGGAGTATTCCACCCTACTAATTTAAAATTGAAAAAATAACGAAAACTGTACGCTTGCAGAACTTTCAAGCTATTTAGAAGATATTTTGTGATTTTGAGTTGGGTAAATCATTTGACCGGCGGTTCTTTTGTAAAATTTTCCTATAAATATTAGCTGCTAATATACATATACACAAAAACACATCATTTGTTGTATTCTTGTATCCTGAAAATTAATGCAGTGTTTATTGTGTACTCATGACAATATTGTATTACAGATGATCCTCTTTATCTTACTAGTCTCAATTCAGCTTACTTGACCTATAATTATTTGAATTCAGATATAACAAGTAAAAAATTGTGATAATTGTGAACATAAAATTATGCGACTTACATGACTCTAATATCATAGGGTTGGAAATTTCGTGGATTTGTTTGATAGTATGAAAAGAATGATGAAACGGAAACTCCATATATTACATTATCATATAGAATATGTAAGTCACATTCATCCAAATTCAAAGGAATTAAAAAAAGACGACTTCTTCGCAACCTGTGTTCATTGGCAATAAAACCCAAGAGTCTCTTCAAAAATAGTTTCATTAGACTTCTTTTCGATTGTATATTTATTGACTACATACAACGTCTGTCTTATACTAATTATAACTATAAATTATTTATAGTGCTTTTCATTACTGTTAAATCTTGGACTCCACTAAAACTTACATGGATTTCGTGTGACAAGGGATGTTATCTGTGCATCCACTTCAATGCTCAAAGATTGCATAATCCTTAGACATTGGTGTCTGTAGCAAAATTAGTCAATAGGGTGACTTAGAAGAAATGACTTCACATTAGCTTTATGGTAGAAAGTATGGCATGCCTTTCTTACGACGTATCGTGAGGAGCTTCGTCTTTCCAAAGGCCTTCTTCTTTCTATTACTTAAAATTATTTTACTTGACTAACAGAAGTGCATTTTGCTAGCAGTCATAAATCTAAATATGAAGCATTGACTCATCATGCACGCATCACACTTCACAAGAGGGAAAGTTGCATCGTTATTAATGCAATAATCTTCTTCAATTTCTAAGATGCTTTATGCCTAAGTTAGACTAGGCTAGACAAGAATGAACTTGAGTTTTAGTCTATGGAGAAAGTTGTTGGGTTGAGGAGAAAATTAGTAGCTACTGTTTAAAATCAACCAAGTTGTACTGCATGGCCATCTTTATTGTAAAATTCTTAATCATGCAAAATAAAATATAAATGGCTTCACAGTACTTATGGCCATCTACAAGGATTTTACTGTAAGAATTCATAAGATTATATTAAAATCACTTCATTATTAATTCTAAACAATGCTTGACGTCTTTAGAATTATCCTACAAATGCGTGAGGTTAAAGTTAAGCTTACAAAATTCCCAGCAGCCCAAGTAGTGACGTTTTGGTAACATAGAGTACAGATTTTGAACGTATTCTATGAACCAAAAAATGCTAATAATGAAAGACTTGATTGACAGACTCTAGGTTAACCACGCGTCCATTGTATGTTCGTCTTGTTTCTAAGAATCATGCATTTTGTGTTCCGTAATTTCCATTATATATATATATATATATATATATATATATATATAATGGAAATTATATATATGATTTGATACAAGATGGATCCATCTCTTTGGGGATAAAATGTGCCATTTAATTTGTGATTTGTTATGTTATATATAATGATAGATTACTTAAAAATTATTGGTTGAAGGGTTAATGGTACCTAATTCGTTCTTAATGGAAGCTACTTAACTGGCTATTTAGCTAGTATCAAATGGTCTCTTTAGGAATTAGAAGTCAAGCATTGAATTAAAGACTCATATACTTGCACATTTCGATGTAAAGGTTTAGTTCAAATATCATCAACCAATTGAGTCAATCCATGTTAGCTATGATTTGTTAGATAATTATTAATCAGTACATAAATTTTTAAAAATCTTCATACATAGATATATATGGTATCTTGGAAATTTTAGCCACAAAAAGTGGAAGACAAGACCAAGACATCCATTAAAGTTGTTCATGATAAAAATTATTTAAGAGCAAAATATAATTTTAATTCCACAAGTATTAATTTTATCTTTTAAAAATAGAAAATATTAAAATAATTTTGTAAAAATAAAAAAATGAATAAATTTAGTTCTTAGGAAGGATTAAATTAATCGATTTTTTTTTTACGGTTTCATTTTTAGAAAGACTATTTCATACTTTTTATAGGACCAATTTGATCATAAAGTTAATAATGAATGACCAAAGTGATATTTTTTTCAATTAATTAATGCAAGACGAAAAGGAGCATTTCTTTTTCTCCGTTTTTTGTCCTTTTTGTCCTCGGGTTTCAATGCCTAGTTAATGAGCTGAACAATTTTTACCCTTTCAAGCTTCCAAATTGCATGCAACTTGATGACTTCAGATTTTCACAGTGGACTAATTCAAATTTGATCATCCATTTGTGTGCAATTCATCTCTCATGCACAGCTAAATCTAGAAGAAAATAAAAATAAAAAGACAATAAGCTATAAGAGACATATTTCTATATTTGAATTTATTGCATACTTTTATATAGTACATATTGATATTACAAAACACAATTAATGAATGACCCTTAGCAAAGTAAAAAGATAAATAAAAATTCATTTATAACAAAGAAAATTGTTAGGGGCCTACTATTTGTCAGTGTCTTACTTTTTGAACTCTTTTCTTTCAACTTGCTGCTATTTTTCCCTTTGTTTTTGTAGATTTCATCATCAATATCCTGTAAGCCTTTACCAATAGGTGGTAGAACGTTTGCTAGTCAATGGATAATAATAACGCTCTCTAGGTGTTTGTCAAAAGTTCAGAACTTAGGCAACTCCATTGAATCCCCTGATCTGATGAACATGTCATACCAGAAATCCATCTCGTAGTCAAAATTTGAACTATACCCATAACCTTGTTGGAATGATTCGATAGGATCCAATGAGTATTGATGAACTGGTAATTCATTGTTGGTGATGGGGCTATTATCATCCATTGCTGCTTCTGACCAAAAGCTTTCATCAATTTGAGGCAGTATCTCCTCCAGAGAATCTATGTCTTCACTCTTGATAGACATATCCATGTTCTTGCTTTCTCCGACTGTGAGTACTGATGATGAGAAATCACTGGAAGAAGTAGTGCATGCTGAAACTGATGAATTAGTGTCCTTTTCAGGGAAACTGATGAAACTGGCTGGTTCTGATTGAGTTGTCACTGTGCTGGAATTGGAATCAGAACGTTTAATTGCAGGTTTGGAGCCTCTGATTTTGGTCTTTGAATTAATGGGTTGGTTTGTTTTCTGAAGCCTCTTCTTCAAGTGGGTATGCCAGACATTTTTTATCTCGTTGTCTGTTCTACCTGGTAACTTTGCTGCAATTGCTGACCACCTGCATAACAAGGACAAAAGTTCGTAAATATATTAGTAAACAAGTTTGTCATAATTCTAGGAATTTTACTGGGCCAGGTAATATATCAAGCACATATTGAGATTGGTATATAGCTGCATGTGACATATAAAATCCCACGCCACGCTAAGTGTTATCCAAGGCAGATCTATAGATCAGAGAATCTTGCAGTCCTATTGTTCGTTTGTATCTCATTATCTAGTTGCAAGAGGGAGCACACCTAGTTTTTCCCACAATTAAATGGCACTGGTCGCCATTTTAGAATAACGTTGAGTGAACAGTCCTTTTTAATTAATATTCCTGGAAGTTGACAACTAATGGAGATGCCACTAGTCCCCACCACTATATTCTTGCTTTCTCCTTATTAAATTTTTTCATAAAAAAAGAAATTAAGAAATCGCAAATCTAGTTTTTGAAACTGAATCTCCAATGACCATTTCCATCAATTAAGGAAGACTGAAGAATCACTAGACAGCATATTCTGTCTTTCTTAGTTTTATGCCTTCTTATCCTGAGTAACTCTGGAGAGGAGTTGCAGGATGAATGAATATTGTCATGAATCAGAAGAAGGGACTCAGTAGTGAACAATACCTGTTGCCCAGCATCTCATGCAGTTTAATGATAGTTTCTTCTTCTTCAGTGGTGAAGTTTCCTCTCTTTATATCCGGCCTCAAATAATTGATCCAGCGCAGTCTGCAGCTTTTCCCACATCTTAAAAGGCCTAAAGAAGTCACCAGAGAAAAAGGGTTCAGAAGACAATTATTACACAGAACAAAACTTGCAAGATATTAACAAAAATCAAAGTAAAAATCATCCTTTTCAAGTACCTGCTTGCTTTGGGAGGGCACGCCAATTGCCATGGCCATGTTTCTGGACATAGGAGATCAAGAGATGATCTTCCTCAGGGGTCCAAGGACCCTTCTTCAATCCCATCTTTTCACAGCAAGGAGCTCTCACCATAGTTCTTACTGAGGATGGAGCTAACACTAGATTCAAGGCTTCTATTATATAGATGTAGTCTCACTGAAGCTAGCTAAGCCAGCTAGCCTTCTCTGGCTATCTACAGTTCTATACCTCTGAGTTTTCCTCCAAAAGCAATTACTACTTCAACTTCAACTTCGATTCCTAAGGCCGTGCTGGGTATTTATGGTTGGACAATCCGCACGCCAGGACGAGCTAGAATAGTCAAGACAAAAAATTCTCATTTCTATGTTCAAACCATTTAGCAGCTTCCTGGAAAAAGCATCTCCTTGTCATTCTCTCTCTCTCTCTCTCTCTCTCTCTCTCTCTCTCTCTCTCTCTCTCTCTCTCTCTGCATGTGCGTTTTTTCACAAAAAAAATTTAAAAAGTTGGGATTTTAAATAATTGGCATACGGAGGCGTCTGCATACTCAGATTCTACAGTAAAATTTGAGTTATTGAATTTTGATTCAACTATTCATATTTTTTTATACTAAAAAATATTAAAAAAATTTAAACCATTAAATTAAAATTTAATGACTCAAATTTTATTATAAAATTTACAATATTATAAAAGATTAGATTTGCTGAGCAGTCATGTCACACAAGTGAATGCGTAAGAAAAGTACAAGTTTGCAGACATATAAGTTGCGACGCAACTAGGTTGAACATGCCTAAACCCTCTCGCGGATAACTAAATTTGATCAAGTAAAGGATTATGACTTGTGAGTTCAAAAAATTAATTGTAAAATATTTTAAATTTTGAAATTACTTAAAAGATTAAGGATTAAAGTTCATAAATCATTTAATAAATGGATCCTAAAATAAGGTTTCTTTTAAGAGAAATTGATCATTTTGTTACCGTATTTTTGTTTTACCTTTAAAAATTTATAATGTAAAAAATGGTTCATTAAAACTTTTACATTAATCAAAAGTAATATCTTAAAATAGTTATTATTAGTTTAATAAGAAATTATTTTTAAATTAATATTGAATTCTTTAAATATTAGTTTAGCACTCTAAATTTATAGGGACCAAAATAATGTTTTTTTTCTTATTTTTTTATAATAAAAAATTGATAACTAAATCCCTTAAATTAATTAGAAAATTAAAATCTTTTGTAATAAATATCTTCAATTTATGATTCTCAGATTTTGATTCTACTTGGCTTGATTGTTTTTTAGTGTATAATTCAAGTCCTTATAAAATATGCAGGGATTTAGATGATAATTATTATTATTTCAATAATCGTAATGTCGAATTATTTTATCACAAGTTGCTTATATTTAATTGCAAAGTATTGCACATGATTAATTTGACTTTATCACAGGTCGGGTCATTCGATTGGTTCTTGTTAAATATGAAACTCAATTAACTCCGAAATGTAGCCCTCAATTAGATCGATCAATAAATAAAATTTGATGGATTTGTTCGAACTATACCTTCAATGCATGGCACATTAATAACTAGTAAAAAAAATTAAGTTGTGCTGGAATATATTTCGTGTGAGTGTATGTATATATAATATAGATAAAAAATATTTTATACATTTAAAATTGTAAATACATTAATACATTTAATTATAATATAAAGATATAATTATAATATTATTTTTTTTAAATTAATATCATTATAATTATATTCTTATATTATAATTAATATATTCAAAATTATAAGTATATAAAAAATGACGTCATATATATATATATATATATATACCAACAATATCGTTCTAAATTTAAAGGTCATGTGTACGTATGTGATCATACATACTTATAGTTAATTATGTAAGAAACGTTAATTAGAAAAATGTTAATAAGATAATTAATTGTGATTTAGCTGTGAACTGCTAAACAACTATATTTGCTAAATATTTGAGTTTAAATTTCTACATTAAAATAAAATGACTTCAATTTTACGCTTTTGATATTTCTAGTATTATAAAAATTTAGCCATCCAATTTTAATTGAGTGATCAATATTCTAGTTGAAATTTAAAATTAATGCAATCAAGTCCTTTCGTCATAATATAACCTAATTCATACAATAATAATAATAAAAAAATGAGAATGTTTCAATTAACTTGCTTTTGTAGACACATGAGTTACATGGATTTAATTTTTGCTAGCTAGATAATATGTTAGATCACGCTTTAGTCGTAATCATGGCCATATTCAATCTACTTTGCTCCTAAATATGAACAAAATTTAGAACAATTGATTATTTACTATTTAATTAAAAAGTTTATCTGGCTCAAATTATATTCATATTGTGCGCAAATCAGCATTTATATTATCACAAGAAATCAAGAATAGAACTAAAAGAAAATAATTTAATTGTAATATTTAAATGATAAAAGCACAATAATATTAACTAAATTAAAATTATAGAGGCCAATTAAAAATTCTACAACAATAATTAAAAACAAAAAAGAAAAGAAAGAACTATAGTTTGAAATATTATTCAAAAGCAAACACAGTGTAATGAATTGCATATGGACTGATTTTGGCAAAGTCAATAATGTGGTACAGTAGTTTCAGCAAGTGAAGTTGGTCAAATAATGATAACACTTGACCACGTACTAGAATATTTATTTATTTAAATAATTTATAAATGCATTCAACACATGTATGCATTCATGGATGATTGGACTAGTTTTGTGTTTTCGGCTGTGCATGGGGGGCTACGAATACGACAATTCCTCCACCACTTGTCATTCTGCCACCCATTTTGTAAGATCACGTGCTTTGATTTATTTTGAAGAATCCCAAGTTCGCATTACCTTAATCAAAGCGAGCCATTAATATTTCTACATTAAACATTATTATAATAGTATATGCTTTTGTTTGAAAGTGATACAATACTACTTCATTAAACGCCCGTTACTTGTATTAATTACTCTTATATATATATATATATATATATATATATGTATCTTGTGCATGCACGTATCTTTTTGGGTTTATAAGTCACTCTCTGAAGACCGAACACTGGCTAAACGAGATTTATAATAAATTTTTTTACATACTAACCATCACTAGAAAAATTTGCAATATATGAATGTATATCCTCTTCTAAAGACACTATTAGAGATATAAACTGGACAATGTTAAAAATTTTTTTATGAGTTGTCAAACAGACTAGATTACTGTAAGGATTGATGGGTCAAGATGCTTAACTCAGTTTATCACAAAAAAATTATGAAAAATGTTTGTTAAAAAAAATATTAAGCCAAATATTTATATTTAATATCAACAAAATTATGAATATTTAAAGGTAGAAAAAGAGTAAAAACTCGTTGAGATTATAAAATATTAAAGAAACCAATTTACGAACCTATTAAGTTGACCTTTTGAATTTAGGTCTTTAACTAAATTATATTAGATAAGCTAAAATTTACATTTAAACCCATCAAAATGATAAATTATAAAGGCGAACCCGAGAGGTTAAAACCATTTTGACAGCATTATTTTTGTCTTACACCATTAGATGTTATAGAAGAAAGGGAAAAGTGAAGTTCGTACACAAAATTTGACTTGCGCTTGCGCTAGGGAAATTGTAGAGTTATTCGAAGGGCGAAATGATGAATGAATATTAATGGGTCAAAGATTAATGCCTTCACGAGCAATTATATGATGGAAACAGAGTGGCTTATAGCTGTCATCCTAGGGTCCCAGTCAATTATGTTAGACTCTAAATTAATTAGTAACAAATTAACCATTAACGTTGCAATTTGCATCACCCCTATATTATCAAAACGTTAGCCTTTCCGATAAACCCTATTCACTCCTAATCTTACATATATTGCTTCAATGTTTTGAAAATTTCTATTTTCTGTTACAAAGGAAGCACGAAACTTTAGAGATGGAAAGTGTAAGGTGGAATAGGAATTAAACCTACACAATCAATATTTCCTAACACTAAAGAAGAAGTGTCATTTTTGCCAAAGTAGTCTTCTGGATTTAAACTTTTTTGTGCATAATTTTTAGTTTCTTTAATTTCAATTCAACATTAATGTAGTTTCTTTCTAGTTTGCGTGTCAAGCGATTGCCTATATATCTCAAACAGAATGGGATGTGCCCATTGCTCTCCAGTGTTAAAAGTCATTAATTAGAGGAGTACTATATTCCATACATATATATATATATATATATATATATATCAACCTTGACCAAAATTCATCTCTAGCTTGTATATGCATGGCAAACCAAATTTTGTTTCGTATAGTTAGCATGATTTTATTCCTAACCGATAAGGTAATCTATATAAAAACCAAATAATTAAAAGAAACAATATATATATATATATATATATATTATTGAATATGTTTTAGGTATATGAGATCAAAGTGGTTCAAAATTTGTACAAATGCGGCTTGAGGGTTTGAAATATCAGTCGTCCTACTTTTATCCCATACCTGCTAGGCTATATATATATATATATATATATATATATATATTGAAACATTCATGACAAAGACCATTTGTGAAACGTGTTGATTCATGTTGGAGGGGGGATCTTTTTCCTTGGGCATGAGATTTATTGTTATCGACATAAAATATTTTTTCTCATAATTATTATAATTTTTTTTTTCATTCATTACAGTATTCAAAATGATTTCTAATTCAATATAAGATATTATATATAATTCTCCAATTTTCAAAAACATATTAAATTTAATTTTTTATTCAAACTATAAATTTAAAATTGTGAAAAATTTGATGCTTTTTTAAAAAATTAAAAATTATTTTAAAATTTATATTAAGTGAAAGATGAAAATAAAAATTTTATGATAAATAAATAACTAAAATAATAATCTTCTCATTACACAATATAATTTTAAAGATTTTTCGCATGTTTGGTAGTTTGGTATGGGTAATAATAACGATGAGGCTGTACTATTAAACTTCGAATTTTTAGTTATGTCGGATTCAAACTCTTAATATCATTTCTCGTATTAATACACACTTTGACAAATCTGTCATACCTGCACGAGAACCTAGCACAAAAATAATAACAGTAGAAAAACGAAAAAAGAAAAAGTAAAAAGGAAGCAGTCAAATTAAGGCTTTTAAAAATATTAAAACTCAAAATGAATCAAACATCTTTAATTTGTCAAATTTCAGCACAAATATAAAATTACTCTTTCGCAGAACACGTTGCTTTAATTTCCCAAAAAGGGTTTCCGCTGAAATTAAAAAAAAAAAAAAATTCCTTATGTATTGTGTCAAAAATTACATGTTATACAAATTAAATTAAACAAAATTACGTTTACATATACCACCACTCAAAACATGCCATAAAATTGAACTACAAGGCACTAAATATATTTTATGGATTCCTATTTGAACGGATAATTAGCAGTGAAGGGCAAAATAGAGTTAACCAATAATTTTTACCAATTCATCTTTGACCGGATACAATCATTAAAAAAATTAATTAATTTGACTTCAAATAATTC
This sequence comes from Delonix regia, assembly GCA_037074485.1. NCBI lineage: Eukaryota > Viridiplantae > Streptophyta > Magnoliopsida > Fabales > Fabaceae > Delonix > Delonix regia. The sequence goes on from CM073451.1 coordinate 36,546,398, forward strand.
TTTGAACAAGGCGTCTAGCCAATTAAAAAAAAAAATTCGGTTAAAATATATTGTAATTAATTTCAATGTCAAGCGTGCGGCTGCTAAACCAATGAACGACTCGATTTTAAAGATAATTTTGTCATATTGACAAATAATAGAAACAATAATAATCGTTAATGGATAATTTTACGATCATGTATTGTTTCTTATAAGAGTGTTTAACTGGCTAACAAGACCCAAATACTAAGACACTACAGCAATTTTTCCTTAAATGGATTTATCTTATAATTTTGGTTTGATATGAATCTTCATTCAGCCCCCAATGGTAATGAAACAAAATTAGAGAATTATATATCAAATCCACTTGATCAGTCTAATAAACTTAGCTTTCCATTCTAATTAAGACAAATGACTACAAAACAAAAGTGTTTCTTTTAAAATAAAGGCACAAAATACGAAGATTGAGTTGCTTTATTTATTTAACGATATCCTGATCATTTTTTTAATCAAAATTGCAATTGGCATATATATAAAGAATTCACTCAGCTATATATTTAAGCACGTGATCTGTGTTTTCTCAATATTGAATATCTTGAACAAGAACTAAAGCATAAATATATATATATATATATATATATATATAGATAGATAGATATTTAAATATGTATCAACTCTAAAGTCATATTCAAAGAATTGAATATGAATGCATTATATGTATAATCTAATAATATAAAATAATTAGAAATTTTGATGATTTGGCATAGCAATTAATTGCGTACAAACGAACATGATTGCTTTGAAGAAAATAAATTTCAGGACTCAATCTTATACACACACATATATAATTTTAATCCTTTACTTTTAGTTAAATTATCAATTTAGTCCTTTAAAACAGAAAGTATCAAAACAATTTTTCAAAAATAGAAAGTGATTTGATTCTTACAGAAGACCAAATTAATCTTTAGAGGAATTTTATTTTTTTGAAGGGTTTTATTTTTTAAGAATCATTTCAATATTTTTTATTTTGAAAACTAAGGATTTGTTTGAATATTGTTTTTAAAAAGCAGTTTTTTGTTTTCAAAAATTAAAAAAAAAACGAAAAAACTTGTTTGGTAATGTGTTTTCTATCAATTGTTTTAAAAAATTAAAAATATAAAAGTATTTTTTAGAATGGAAAAAACAAGAACAAGTTTTTGATGTTTTTTCTTATTTTTTAAAATTGCTTTCATTAATAGCAAAATTGTAATTATGTTAAAAAAGATTTAAGTAGGATTGTGCGTTAGGTTTAAATAAACTTTGAGACTTAATCCAATCATTTAATAGCTAGCTGGTTAAGATCACTTCTTATTTTTATTTTAAAAAAAATTTTTTAGAAAAATATTTTTTAAAGAAAAATAAAAAAACTAAGATTTAAAATAAAAAGAAAGAAATAAAAAGTGCAATTTAAAATGAAAAATAATTAAAATTTAAAAGGAATTAACATTTTAAAATTTTATCATAAATAAATTTATTATAAATAACAGAAATTAATATTAAAAATTAATACATAATTGGGTTTTAAATAAATCCAATATTCAACATGATCGAATTAAAACGCATATGTATACTCCTACACATTAAACATGTAATGCACACACATGCACAAATACAAAGATATATATAATAAAATTATTATATACACTCATATATATACATGTACACATATATATATATATATATATATACCAAACATAGTTAACGCGTACAAATACATATAATGTATATATAATATCAATGAGCACACACACACCTACCCACACAATTACATGTGAATACATATATATTCATGTACATCCATGTGCACAAATATATATATATATATATGATGAATTTATTATATACACATATATACGTGCATGTTCATGCACGCATAAATGCACATGTATATAAAATATGTAACACACATAAATACATTAAATGAATATTTATCTTTTATTTAAATAGTAATTAAATTTTAAATTACAATTTTATGTTCTAATTCTTTATATAGGCCAAACATAATTTAAAATTCGAAATTAATTTTAATTTTTATAGAATTAGAATTTTACATTATGAAATTATTTCACAATACTAAAAAAGTTTTAGCATTTTCAAAACTTATTTTGAATAATTTTTTTGAAACTGTTTTTTTTATAAAAAATTCTTGAGTGTGTTTCTAAAAACAAATATTCAAACAAGTTTTTAAGTTTTTTAATTTTAAAAACTATTCTAAAAATTTTTTTGCAAAATTGTTCTAAGAACGTGAAAAATCAAACAAGTCTTAAATTAATTTTAAGACTAAAAGTGAGGACTAAAGTTATATATTTTTTTCATGCATTTTTTATTAATTTGAGTTTACTTCCTCTGATCTATCATGAAAAGTAATTTATTGAATACGAAGTTAATATGTAAAGATGCTTTTTTGATATCTTTCAGTCAATATACATAACCAAAGAGTTCAAGTTTGGTTATCGTATGATATATGATATTTATTGCCCTTCTACTAAATCACAATGGCATGGGGTGGGACAGGGTGGATATTTCACTTTAACAATCACTTAATTTAATTAAAAAAAACTATCACATTTTAACCATATGTTTATATAAATACCCTGTTTGTCACACAAGTACACATATACCAAACTGGTTGTATGAATTTATCCAAATATATTATCATAAATTTATTCTTTAATAACCACAACACAACCGTAAGTGAAATTTAAAAATATTTTAGTGATTCTAATTCCAAAAGATGACAACTGAAAAGAAGAAAAGAAAAGAAATTCATACAAAAAAGAATCTCCCGCTACACAGCATATATATTGTGCAATAAAAATAACTCATAAGAAAAAATTAACAAAAATAAAATAAAATTTTACCGTACAACATATGATCTGATTCCTTTCGTAGTTGAAAACAAATTCAGGCGAAGAAGGTATATGGAGGGGCAGGCATTGAGCAAGTGCAGAATAAGTGGCTTTGCCTTAAACAATTTTAGTGAAGTTTGATGCCACAAAGTCAGTACCGAAGAGCCAAATCCAGAAGATTGATATCATCAATTCTTGATGCCACAAAGTCAGTACTGAAGAGCCAAATCCAGAAGATTGATATCATCCATTCGCCTTGGACTGCTGGCTTGTAAACTTAGTTACGTGAATCCAGGTCTAAAACTTCACATCAATTGCCAAATGGCTAGCCTATTCGAAGTGTTCTCTCATAGGTCCAAAGTCTAAACCATAGATTAACAATATGTGATTGCATTGTAAACTTGGTCACGTAGGAGAGTTATATACATGTGTCGCATCGAGGTTAGTTACTGAATTCAAATTAATGAACAGAACTATGAGTGAGAAACTTTGAGTCCAGTCTCTCGTAACGACCATGAGATTGTGACGTGCTTCATGTACATTCCCCATCCCCATTCTTTTTCATATCTCCATTTCGTATATCAAAGGAAGGCTACATATTTTACACGTCAAAATCTAGCATTTATTACTATGCTACAGTAGCACATGAAGAGTTGTATCCTCTTAAGTGTCGTGGGTCAGACAATTAGTCTGGACCAGCCACATTTTCTCAAAACAGAAGGTGATGCTGACTCCAATCAAGCTAAGATTACCCTCATTGGTTTCATTTCTTATACTTCTATTCATTTTTGACTATTTGTGTGTGGATGCAAAGTTTCCATATGTTACCGTCACACGATTTCTATTTCCTCAAAATATTGTTTACATAACTTTCCAATTACACTAAACTATAGTCATACATATAGAATTTTCAAATCATGTCGTAGACATTTATTTTTCTTTGGGTTGATAATGATGTTAAGAATTGTCTGCTCAGTTGATTTCCACTGAAAATATCTAAAATTTAGTTGTGGAATATCAACAATGATAAATCAATATCAACCCTCCTTAGAGTACTTCCTCCTTTTGTTATTTCAAAAAAATAATGTCATATTCCATTAACAATATTTGACTAATTCATAAACTTTATTGGGATGACGTAAACAAAGTTGCGTAATTAATCACGAACGAAATAAACTATAATTTACATCAATTTTATGGTATAAATTTTTAGTTTATATTCAATTTATTTTGATTATATGTATGTGTATGAGGGAAAGAGATTAACATGTAATAAAATTTTATGTCAGATTTACATGTAGATACTTATATTTTTATTATGTTATTCTCTGCTTAAAACACAATAAATTTATGGTTAATTAATAATATATAATTTAATTTAAAATTATTATAATTATTTAAAATAATCATTCACATATTATGATATAATAAAAAAATTATATAAATAATTTTATATAAATTGTTTCTTGAGATTTTTATATGTAAAAAGATGTTAATCTATCTAATTATATAATTATTATTCTTTGATTTTTTTCTAAAATTTAGCATGAGATCAATATAATAATCGTTTCTAATTCAACGTCCATATTCAAAAAGAAACTTTCTCAATTTTCACATCACTATCAATTGGTGCCTCCTCTGTATATAGTATATAATTCGAGTGCCTGGCCCAAGTTGTGATCTTAATAGGCCGGGCATTTAACCGTGGGGTAAGGATCTATACAATGTTCATAGGACCAAAAGAAGCCCAATTTCACAAAGGCCCAATGTTTGAAGCCCAACTAGCATATCCTTGGGCCTCTTATCACAGCTCCGTGGGTTTATTTACACTCGTAAGTGTAACCCAGTGGGATGGAATGTGAGCAATCGTTTTCAAAATGTAGTGTGTTTTGTCAGAACAGAAAAAAAAAAAATTAATTAGAATACATATTAACCAAATTATTCATTAACTAATAATAAATATAACTATTATTATTTTGATAAATCAGTTAAATTTTCCATGATCTAGATTTCATATATTGCTAAGAAACCAAGAAAAGAAAATCCAAAGGAGTACTGAGGGACTGCTTCAAAAGTGGTACCAAATTCATCATTCATAAAAGGATGATCCCTAATGGAGCGAGTGACCAACTATGTTGGAAAAGTATTATTCATTTCATCAGAAGTTTTGCTTCTTTTATTTAATTATTTTTTTTTAAAGAGCTAAAAATTCTATAAACAAGTTTACTAGTTAGACTGTCAAGTAAAGAAATTGTACAAATTATTTCCACTAAAACTTGAGTCATTGAATAAAAACTTAATAATTCAAATTTTTTTATTAATGATCACATAATCCAAAATTTATATTATTAAATTTTGGTTAATTGTCCAATGTTATTCTAGTGTAGCAAGTCCGAATCCCAGTCCTTACTCCTTACCTTTCATATTGAATTAAAATACTGTGATTACGAGAAAATGTATTAATTAATATTTTATTTTTGTTCCTACTTAATTGTTGGATGCCTTTTTTGAAATATTTTTGTTCATGTTTCTGTTTGCACTCTACATGTTATACTGGTCGTATTTCTTCAGATTATAGTAAGAAAAATGCCACGTTGGTCAAAGGGAAAAAATTGGCATCAATATATTTTTTGAAAATAATAAATTAAAAATAATTATTCTTAAGAATTAGATTAAAATTAAATTAATTTAATAATTAATGACTAAATTGTAATTTTAATAGAAGAGAAATTAATAAGACGTGTGACAGTAAAGGCTTCAACATGATGAAGCGAGGGATTTTAACTTTGTACCAGGCAAGACGGATGGTGGCGGTCTAACATCTTTATCAGAAAAGAACAAAACGACGCCCTTCTTTCTTTCCTCTCAATCTTCTCTCCACCTTTTTTGTTCCTTTATTCTCTTAACCAGTATTTTAATTTTTTTATTTCAAATTTATTTCACATATTTTTAATTTAAATAAAAATATTTAATCTTAACTTATTATAAAATTATTATTTTAATAAAAAATATTATACTTAATCTTTTATTTTTAAAAAATGATTAAATTTAATTGTGTAAATTTAATAAAAAAAATTATTTTAATTTTTAAAAAAAAAATAAAAAAAATTTTACAATGAAATAATTGTTTTAAATATTTTGATGAATAAAAATATAAAATAATAATTTTGTAAATAATAATTAAAAAATATAGTACTTTTCTCTCTTGAATTTTAATATAATATAGGAGCATTCCCTGGTTGGTGGTCGCTTTCTCTCTACTATTGCTCTTCATTTACAGCTTCTTTGCCCTCCTCAATTACCTCTCTTTGGGGTTGCTGTACCTATGGCTTTCAGAGTGGGAGGGGTATGCTTCCTTTGCTTTTACCTTTTCTGAATCTTGTTCTTCTAAAATTTTTCAAGATCTAGAATGCACTTCAAAAATTTTAGTTTCACTTAAGTTGTTGTGGTTTCGGCTTGATTTCCTCGAAATTCGATTCCTAGTCCCATTTTGGTGGGTTCAATGACTGATTTTGATGTGGTTGCTACTGGAAATTTTGGGTCTCAAATTTTGTTCCTTTTTGTGCTTAGTCGGTCTGACATGGTTCCTGTGTGGATTGAGATTTTCCCTTTCCTAACGATGCCTAATTACTTATGCATTTTTAGCTTGCTTCACTTGCTGGCTTGACTTCAAATCGATCTTGATCTCTGTAGAAACTTTTGAATGTGTTGTAGGAACTGGATTTATCGATGTTTCTCGCAAGCTTTGGTAGCACGCTACTACTTTCAAGCTTTCCTTAAATTTTATAATTGTTGTTTGGCCATCGGGGCTATTGGATTTTTCCGACTATCTGACTGCCTTTTTCTCAGCAACTTCATTTCAGTTTTCCTGATATTTTGTGATTTCTTTAATTCTAATGTGAGCTGCTGGAATTTTGATGGTTCTTATTCTCGCACTGAAGCTGGAATATGTTTTGGTTTTGGTGCTCTCTTTGGCTTTGATTCAAGTATGACGATTTAAAATTGAAATCTTATGGTTGGTTCACATCTCAGTGGATTCATGATACAGTAGTTGTAAGAAATCATTTAAAAGTCGGATCAGGTTTAATTGTATCCTATTACATGATACACTAGGCACAATTTTTTCCCTTGAGTTGCAATTAAGTTTGGCAATGCCTATCTTCATGCTCACTATATAGCACATTATAAATAGTATATAATTTGAAGGAGAACCCATAAATTGTAATCTAACCAAGAAAATTTGTTCTTCCCTTTCTTTTCATGATTTGGTTTTAATCAAGAAATTTTCCCCTTAATTGGACAAAATATTCAATATTTGACTTCATTTTAGGGAAATGCCTCATCTGGGATGGGTGTTGCTGAGCATAGCGTGAGCACATTCCTGGAGCTGCAGAGGAAGAAAGTACACCGCTATGTCATTTTTAAGATTGATGAGAAAAAGAAAGAGGTTGTGGTTGAGAAGACTGGAGGCCCTGCTGAGAGCTATGATGATTTCACTGCTTCTTTACCTGAGAATGATTGCCGATATGCTGTCTATGACTTTGATTTTGTGACTTCTGAGAACTGTCAAAAGAGCAAAATCTTTTTTATTGCTTGGTTAGTTACTTGGTTTCTCATAAAATCATAGAAAATGCATCTTAATTCATTTAGAAAAACTTCTACGCTTGAATTGGAAATATACTGCTTTAGATCAGTGCATGTATATGTTTCATGACTTGCATTGAAGTTTTAAAATAGATATATCTCATGAAAAATAAAAAAGAAGAAACAGAACTATTTGTGAGAGAGAGAGAGAGAGAGCACCAAAATGACTTTAGTCACCTGAAAGATGCATTGATGGGTAGTGAGTGGAAGACGACAATTTTTTACTCCTTTATGAAGCTCTGATTCTTTAATGTGTTATTAATTGCTCACTATCTCTACAGTTATATTCTAATTTGAGAAATACTAATTCTTAATCTCCTTTTCATGTCTATTTTGTATGTCCCAGTGGTGAAGGACTGATGGAGTGTTCTGACAATTCTGAATTCTGAATTGTTACATTTATTTTAGATTCTGACTTCTTCATCCCTATATATGTGTGAATTGATGATTGAGTGTCTTTGGTTAGGATTTATAGTTCAATTGAGTAAAAATGTTCATAGTCTGTGTTAACCAGGGGATATAGTTCATTTTTCATGTATGGTATATGAATTATTATATTCTTGCTTTTGTTTGAATACTTTTTGTATTCTTCTTTGGTACAACTTTATTGAAGATTTCTGCACATTTTTGTTCATCCAGGATGTTGCTACACTACAGATGCTCTCTTATTGGATCTCATTTTGTCTAGTTTATATCTTTATCATTTACAAATTCATATATATAGATGAGGATGAACCACTATCTTTAGATACTGAAATTACAGAATTGGCGCAAGTCACAGAATCCAGAGCATGGCATAGCAATTACAGTTCTATTTGCTTCATACTTGGAAACAATGCATGTAGTATCAAAGGAATGAGTAGAGTGATTGGTGGTTTCAATATGCTATCTACTTTTTTTTTTTTAAAGACATAATGCGAAGCCAGACTTTGTGATTGTCTTGTTTGCAATGCACCCTTGTTATCCTGTTTGTTTAGAATTCTCTTTTACGCAACCTTGCTTTTGGATGCCAATCTTGGACTGAAAAATTTATTGGAAACATTGACTTTCCCTATATTTACCAACCATTATGTTCCTCTCTCATGCTTGAGACCCTTTGCTCGGTTAGTAGGTTGTTTTCTTCTATTCCTACTACCTGAATACAGGTTATTTTATATTTTTTTCCAAGGATTTATGTTAGAGTGTTTACTCTTTTTCCTGCACCTGAACTACTGTGTTATGTGTCGTCATTTGATATCTCAAACCATCTAATCAATCACATCTTCATTTGGCATTTGTATGCCTTTTTGGTAATTTCGTGATTATTTTTGGGCTTTATTCATTAATTACCTTTGTCATAGTAAAACTAATTTTGGAACTTGCACTTATTGTCGTTGTTTAGGGGAGGGGGAAATTTGATGTTTGAATCTTCATTCTTGGTTGACAATTGAGGACGTTGCATCTTAGGGTAGTCTTTTTGTCAGTTTATTCTATTTATTTCTTTTAATGTCAGGGGAAGTAGGGAGGGTGTGATTAATTACTTACAGATAGCAAGTCAATCGCATGATAAAATATTTTGGGTGTAAGCTTGTTCTTTATCGGCATAGTTTATCTTTATTCACAGCTCTATCATAAAACAATAGGAGGTTCAAGTGATATATAAATTGGCTCATTTATGATCTATTTATTGCCCCTCATACGTGATTTATCAATTCTATTATTACAGGTCTCCTTCTGTGGCCCGAATTCGTGCAAAAATGCTTTATGCAACATCCAAGGACAGGTTTAGAAGGGAGCTGGAGGGCATCCATTATGAGATTCAGGCAACAGACCCTACAGAGATGGATCTCGAAGTCCTCAGGGACCGTGCAAACTGATAGTGACTTGAGCTCAAGGGCTTGTGTCTTGATGATGGTCTTGGGGTATCTCTGAAGCCTCTGAAGGAATGCTCTTTGTTTTGACTAATTCCCTGAACTTATAGTTTACTATGCTCTTTGTCTGTTTTGGCGCTTCGCATATGAATAGCCTGCTTTTCAAGTAAATAATCTACACCTGTGAAGGCTGATTAGGGGCTCTGGGGCTTAGAAACCCCACAGCTCGGGAATTGGAGCACTTCCTTACTGTCATGATGCTTCTCAGGTGCAAATTACTGTTATAGATAATGAAAATCTGACTTGTATCCTATGAAATCAATGTTATCTTGATGGAGACTACTATTTACGACGGTAGCGCGAGGCTTAAATGTTATGCAACTTATGCTGGGTGTTACCTTTGGAATGGTAGTACAATAATGTTCCTAGTTGACCTTTTAAAATTGTTGAGCAAATACATATTCATAAGTTGAACTATTTTTTTTTCCTATGCAACAATTTTTTATACCTTTATTGATACAAAAAATGTTTATTATTAAAATCCAATTATAAGTGTGCCTGCAGATAATTTTAAAGGAATTTTTCTAGTTGATAGTAAATCTGAGTCTCATATTTTATTTATTTGCATATGGGTATAAATTCTTTAATTAAAATTTTAGGAGTTTTTTTTTTTGTTGGATAAAGGGATAAGGGACTAGAAATTAGTTGGGAAAACAAATTATGTGAGCAATGTTGCTGAATCCTCCTTGTAAATAACTGCTGCCAACGTTCCTGATGATTTTGCATTATCGTGCCAATAGTGGAGTGACAAAACTTGGAAGTGAGAGTTGTTATATCCTGACCAACATTCCTCGTTCTTTCGATCATGCATAAAAGTTGATTTAAATCTCTTCGATCCATTAATAGAATTGCTAGCTGTTGCTATGCTAGGTCAAGACATATGTTCCTTGTTAAGATCTAGAGGAGAATATGTCTGATGTGTATTATGAGGTTGAGGCTATGATTCTGTGCAATTTCATACGTCCATCTCTAATATTGCACATGGTCTCCATAAAGCAAAAGCATGGCTATTAACACCGACTCTTCTTGGAGCTTTATTATTACGTGTTTAACACACTAGATTCCACCCTTTAGCTGTTGGTTGAATACTTTTATTTGGATTGGTTTGGGGATTCCCTTTAGATTTGCAATCAGTGCCTTTGAAGCTCCAAGCCATGTTTGCATTTCCAATAATGCTGTGGATTTCTTGGAGAGCTTAATGAGGATCTACCCTGCTATTAGAATGCAAGGTTCGATTATGCATGTTCCATATAGTATATAAGCCTACTAGAAGGAATTTTGTTATGTATTCCAACTTGGCTAGTTTGCCGTTAGGAGTGTTGAACCATTGTTGCAGCCATAAGATGATATACCCTTAATCCTAAGGGACAATCAAACCATATAGCTCTCACAAAATGGCAAGAAATGAAGATATGGTTGATGATCTCTTTTGCTTGATGACATAATGGACATTGATTAGCTGTTAGCACATGATGGTGCGCTAAAACCTCACTAATCAGTAAAACTTTGGTGAGCAGCTTCCAAGTGAAGTTTAAGATTCTAAATGGTAGCTTGATCCTCCAAAGTTTCATCGAGTGGGTGAAGGTGCTAAGATTTGTTAAATCATAACTAAGGAGTCGATATCCTTCTGTCACTGTATAAATCTCATTTGAGCTGCTAGTCCAAAGAAGACTATTTGGGTTTCCTACTATGGAGAAAGGGGTGGATATTATTTGGTCTACAATTCTTGGCTTACAAAGGTTGACCAGCTTGTCTCTATCCCATCCTGACCCATCCCTTTTGATTAAGTCCTGCACTAAAATCTTAGGGGTTAGACACCTCCCTTGATTGGCATCCACAATTTGCTGCTGATTGGAATAGAAGCTTTAGTGCCTATATTCCAACGGAGTCTATTGGTGACGACGTATTGGGCTTTTGCAAGTCCTTTCCCTATACATAATAAATTCACTTCACTCTTCAATTTGATGTGAGTCGAATCCAAATATTTCTTTGCTAAAAGATTGGGAATTTTCGCTTCTTGATGTCTGTCGAGTATTCTCCAAAGATTGTTTTGCTAGGATAGCCTAGTTAAAGAGGTGTGTGTTGTGTATTCCCAGTCCTCCTTTATTTCTTGGCAATTTAAGGATTTTCCAATTCACTAGATGTATGCGAGACTTGTTATTAGAAGTTCCCTAGTAGAAATTAGCTATCTTGGTATCAATCTATTTATAGTATTTTTTAGGGAGGTTAATGCAAGACATGTCATATATAAGGGAAGAGTTGATAACTAATTTGATCAGTGTCAATCTTCCTACTTGCAAAAGCAAGGAGGATTTCCGCATCTGTTATCTCCTATCAATCTTTTCTACAATTCTCCTAAAACTTGTTATTTGCTTTTACCAGGGTCAATTTGAAGACCTAGGTATTTTCCTATATTTTCAACTGGCTTGATACCGAAAGTACTTGCCAAGAATTTCCCGAATCTTCTTGGAATGTTCAAGCTAAATACTAGGGCTAAGTTTTCCTTGTTGACCATTAAGCCTGATAATTTGCTAAATTGTTCTAGAGTTTGATGAACTATGGCACATACCTATGGATTTGCCTCGAAGAAGAGTGGGGTGTCATCCACATACATTATATGAGTGATTGCTTCCATGGACTTTCCAATTTTAATGCCTCGCCAAGCTAGTTTCTTTTCCTTCTCTGCAACCAAACAAGAGAAGATATTGCCGTATAAGTTGTAAATGTAAGGGGAAAGGGGGTCACCCTGCCTAATACCTCTTCCTGGGTATAGGTTTTAGGATCTATTCTTATTGATCATAATTTGGTAAGATACAATTGTGATACATTACATGATAGGACTTATCCATCTGGGAGGAAATTTCATTTTCCAAAGGACGGATTCAATAAAGTTTCAAGAGATGCTGCCAAAGGCCTTGGCTACGTCCACTTTTAGTGCCCCTTGTCTTTTCTTTAAGTACTTTCTTTTCTTGATGATGTTAATGATCTCCGTGGCCAAGATGATATTATTTGTGATTAGCTTGCCTATGAGGAAAGCACTTTGTGTGGGTGAAATGTAGTGCCTTAAAATGTTCCTTAATTTGGAGCTGATTATTTTGGAAATGATTTTATATACAACATTGCAAAGACTAATGGGCTGAAAGTTTCTCATAGTCTAGGGCAATGAGGTTTTGGGGATTAGGACAATTAAGGTCTTATTAATGTTGTGCAACATGTGCCCTTTATCAAAGAAGGATTTTATCATTCTAATTATATTACCTTTAACTATATCCCAATTGTGCTAGAAAAATTTGGCATTAAATCTATCTGACCTCAGAGTATTATCAGAGTTAAGAGCAAACACATCCTTCCATATCTCCTGGTCTCCAACAAGTTCCTCAAATATGTGAAAGTCTTCTTGTGTCAGTTTTGGAATGGCCATATTTTCTAGTTCCTAACATCATCATAATGAGAGTGGGCAGGAGAAATTACCCATCTTTTGGCGTTTATTTGCCTTTAAAATGGTTAAAAAAAAAATTTTGTTTTAGAGTTTTCACAATAATTGTTCAATTTTTTTTAAGCGTTTACAAACTGGTTTCTCAAATATCAATAGAAAAAGGATTACCAATATTGACACTTTGACATCCAATAGAAACCAGAAGTAAATATGAAAATTAATCTGAAAAAGATGCAAAATGTTTTTTTTTTTAGTTTGAAGTAGAAGGGACAATTTGTGGGTTTTTTTTTTTTTTTACACTTTTCTTGGATGTCAAGGAACTAGGATTAGTTTTCTTGTAGAATGTCAGTGCAGTAATAATGAAGTAATATTTTCTATTAGTTTATTTTTATTAGAATAGTAAAAAAATTATTTGTAATTCAAAGATTTCTTTGAAAGCATTAAAAAAAGTTACAAATTATTTTAAAGGCAGATAGATGTCAACAACCGTGTTTGTTCACCTCAAATGTCATATAGGCACATTTATTAAGTGTTCTATCATATGTGAACCAAAAAAATAAATAAATAAAGATCATTTGAAAGTTAGGGAATTAAAATAAAATTTATTAAAAAAAAAGTAATTACACTATCATTTCAAATTTTATTTATATTCGACTATTGATATAGATTAAGTATATGTCTATCCCTCTCATTTATTCATGTTAATTCTTTTAAAAGAGAAATGCAGCGATTACATACTAAAATTCACTATGTCTAACAACATGGGCAGCTTATGCATCGTAGCACTAAAGATAAATTAATAGGAGGGATTTTCTCAACAAAAAGAAAAAAAAAAAAAATAATTACAATAAGAGCGACGCTTCAAATATTATAAATAATAAGGTGGATCATTGTAACTTACCGTGGCTTAATTTTTCACTTTACATTTTACTTGAAAAATATTAGGCCATATTAAAAGCTGCGGATAAATTTTTTCCCGTTATAATTTTTTCTTGGTACAATTGAGTCACAAAATTCATCGTCACTACTTTCTTATTATTATTAATTATCAGATAATGACACAAGCTTTTCGATTTATGAGATATCTCTACTATATAATTATCACATCATTTTAATAAATAGTGAGTCGAAAATGTTGAAGAACTAAATCGTATAAAACAAAATTTAAAGAAGACTAATTAATTAAGATATGTATCTTTTAGAGATAAAAGGAATTTTTTTCCTTTATTTTTCCATCTCACTTGCTATTAAATCATTATTATAAACGTCAACATGCAGTCACTCACAAAAATTTTGAGTAAAATCTCATATTGATTGTCTAAAGAGAATACTTATATTAATTGGTTTATTTAGAATATTTTGTTTTATTTTACCACTCAAAAATTAGATTGTGTTCTAATTTTATACTTTAGAAGTTGTAAAAAATTGGTATTATGCTATTTTATTGGGAGCATATATTTTATGGGGTTGAAACAAAATACAATTTTAAATAATAAAGTAATATAGAAAAAGAGAGAATTAATTGATATTAGAATAATTTTGCTGGATTGTTTTTTGGGCCATAAAATAATTTTGCTGGATGAAAACGAAAGTTTGCTCAAAATTTGAAAGGAACATTGCAATGGGATCAAAGAAATACAATACATTTCGGATAAGTGGTACCCGATTGGTTTTCAAATATTGAAGGATTCAATTTTTAATTCAAATGATATCAAGTAAATTAATTTAAAAAAATAACAAGAAGATCTCTATCTAAGTTAGAAGGAAAAAATTAAATACACATTTTGGGTACCCGAATTCTATGATAAAAATAAAAAAATTTACAATTCAATTATACATAATTGAGTCTTTAAAAAAATTGATCTTTTGATCGAAAGAAATACTTTAGGCAAGTTTTATCCCTTATAATATTTCCTTATATAAGAGGCAATTTCATTTAGTTTTCTTTTTATCGGACTTAACAAATACTTTGTAGTTTGCTATAGTTGGCAATATTCCTGATTTCTTTTGTAACTGGAACTCTTCTGTTTTGCTATTAACCTTTCAACCAAACAAGTCATATCACGTTACATCCACATTTCTAACAATTCCACCGACCCATTTCATTTGCACGATAATTGTGTATACTGTGGTAAAAATTTTCGTCCTTTTTAGAAGAAAGTGAAGGAAAGAAGTTGGGGATAGCTCTAGAGATACGTTCCTATCCTTTTCCTTCTATTACCCTAGTGTTCACGATAGGAAATTGTATGTACCTGTCACCCACTATCTTCCCCCACGTGATCTAACACTAATGGCATCCTTACAACTCTCGCAAAAAGACATTTCATGATTCAGTCTCTTCTGACTTTGATGCCAATATCCAGTGTAGGCTGGCTTAGCCTCTAATCTACTATTCCGTTTTGATTTGGTGCTTCCCAGTCTCATCTTCAGCTATACTTTCATGGCCTGGTGAATAATTGGCTTTATGGGTATTTGATGTATTGTCTTGCTTCTATAGCTGGAGTTGGAAGTTGGTTTGTGGATGAAGATCAGAACTTCTCAGTCATCATCTCTTTTATCGTTAAGGTTTTGCTTGCATACTGTTTGACATAATTTCCAGCTCAAATTGTTGGTAGATTTGCTTATGATCTTGCAATAATTGTGGTATGAAGCAGAACCTTACTCTATAGTCACTTTGTTTGCTGGATCTGAGAGAAATCTTTTCTGGAATTTGATAATTGGAGATGTTCCATTCATTTATTTACTTTTTCCCCAACTGGTGGGGTTTGAATTGGTGAGACTGTGACATGTGGGGAAGGTGTCCATAAGTTGGATTTAGGTTGGATGCCTTATGGAAGACAAAGTGAAGTTTAATGTCCAGATAAGCTACCTGTTGGTCTCATATCTGGGAATTAGGTCTATTTGGCAGTGATTTGATATTCAGTGCTGCAATAGTATCTATATTTTTTCGCGCAAAATATCAGATCCAACGGTTGGTAGCGAGTGCCAGAGCTGTCAATATTAAGATGCTTTGAGATCGTGGTGATCTCAAAATATATCTTTGAGGTGCAATTAGTGCATGTTCCTGGGCGACAAGAAACTTGGGGTGAAGCTGCTCATAGAATTATGGTATTTAAAGCTTTGGGTTTGCCATGAAAATCTTGAGTGTCCAATATGGGAAGCAACAGGACCATAGTTTGGTTTAGGAGGGACCTAAGAATTGAAGACAATCCTGCATTAGCTGCGGCCGCCAGGGAGGGTTCTATCCTTCCTGTCTATATATGGTGCCCTACAGAGGAAGGACAGTTTTATCCAGGTCGAGTGTCAAGGTGGTGGTTGAAACATTCACTTGCTCACTTAAATCAGTCGCTGAAATCTCTTGGAGCTGAACTTGTGCTGATCAAAACCCACAGTACTCTTGCGGCTCTTTTGGAGTGTATAAATGCTATTCAAGCAACAAAAGTAGTATTTAATCATCTCTATGGTAAGTACTGGTGTTCAAAAGGTAGCTATGTTTAGATAAACCTTGTGTTTCAAACGCCTTAGCCAGGTTTGAATTGGTTTCTACCCTATATCTGATACCACTATAGTTTTGGATTTCGAAATTCCAGTAGTTAAAGAATAAAGAAGAAAGGAGCATTTTGTATGAACAATTTAGGTAGATATAGGATGAAGCTTTGGGAAAGTCCTTCGAAGACAATCCTAGGAATGGAATTTTGAATGTTCTGATAATTTATGCACTTGCCTTCATCTTTTGGCTTATAATAATTTTTTGTATCGAAATTCTTGTAAGTTATTACCAGAAGTAAATGGACATGGACATCACATCCATAACTTGGAAAATAAAACGGTAAAAAAGCTGTATGAGACATTGTGGTTGTAAAAAAGGTGTATGAAGCATATTCAAAGAGGCGTGGAAGCTTTGCTTTGTATACAACTAAGCTATTAATGACATTTGAATAGGGATTTAAAAAGACTTGAAAGAGATTATTTTGATAAGATGGCAAAGGAGCACAAAGTCAATGAGTTCCCTAAAATATAAACATGATATTTTTAAATAATGAATTTTCAACATAATTGATAAGTATTTGCTTGAATTGGAGAACATCTTCGTTCTCTACTGTCATCTGTCTGTTTATTTGGGGCAACATTGCTTATTTGTCCAATGTGGACTTGGAGGCTAATGCTTTGATTCTCTATATAGTTCCTCACAGTGCATCATGTAACGAGATAAACTATGTGTTAATCTCTTGGTTGGTTCATTGAGATACGCATGGGCTATGTGTTGCAAGTGTTGTTGTCATGCTTAGTAAATAAAATTGATTGTTTGTCCAAGCCAGACAAGGGTGCATTAGGCATTCATCCTGTACATGCCAGAACATTTCCTTACAGCACATATAAATAAATTTTAAAAAGAACCACTCTAGTAGTGAATTAGCTGAATGGCATTGTGAGGAGTGCTTCATTACAAGCTAAATAGTGTTCTAACCTATTTCTCCACAGTATAGTGCTAGTTATCTGACCTCTATTTCTTGCCTCTATTATTTTATCAGATCCAGTTTCACTTGTCCGTGATCACAACATCAAAGAAAAACTGGTGGAACTTGGTATATCTGTGCAAAGCTACAATGGGGATTTGTTGTATGAACCATGGGAAATATATGATGAGATGGGTCATGCTTTTACAACCTTTGATCCTTTTTGGAACAGATGCTTGCACATGCAAACAAAAGCTGTTTCAATTATTCCTCCATGGCAATTAACTCCAGCTGAAGGTATGACTATATGTGCAAATTACTGTGAATTGATTCCTTCTTCATAATATGATGACTTATACAAGGTTTTGGTTAGACATTAAAGATACTTTTTAACTGGTATGGGTAAGAAAGCCTTTCGATATGCAGTATGATCTTTTGGTATAAAAATTAGGGGTGTGATCTTATTTTTGGACAGTATAATTGTGGCAATTGACACTGATATGATCATAGTCTTCTATTTCCATATCATTCTTCTTTTCAAATCAAGATATACCTTAGGGAGAGAAATATCAGGTTTAACAGAAATGATGGTCTGGTGAATTTTTTTTTTCCCCTCCTCTGTTGATGACAGGAGCAGTTAAGAAATGTTCAGTTGAGGACCTAGGCCTTGAAGATGAATCAGAAAAGTCCAGCAATGCATTATTAGGGAGAGTATGGTTCCCCGGTTGGACCAATGCTGACAAGGCTTTAGTCGAATTTGTCGAACAGCACCTACTTCACTACTCAGAGAACAGGCTAAAGGTTGGCGGAGACTCCACTTCACTCCTGTCCCCTTATCTTCATTTTGGAGAATTGAGTGTGAGGAAAGTTTTTCAGTTGGCACGCATGAAGCAGATATTATGGGCAAATGAAAGAAATATAGTAGGTGAAGAGAGTGTAGCACTTTTTCTCAGGGCCCTTGGACTTAGAGAGTACTCACGTTATCTTTGTTTCACTTTCCCATTCACTCATGAGAGGCCATTGCTTGGGAACTTGAGATTTTTTCCTTGGAATTCTGATCTGACCAATTTTAAGGCTTGGAGACAGGGCAGGACTGGCTACCCTTTAGTTGATGCAGGAATGAGAGAGCTCTGGGCAACAGGATGGATACACAACAGAATACGAGTGATAGTTTCTAGTTTTGCTGTGAAATTTTTGCTTCTTCCCTGGAGATGGGGAATGAAATATTTCTGGGACACACTTTTGGATGCAGACCTCGAAAGTGATATCCTGGGCTGGCAGTATATCTCTGGGAGCTTACCAGACGGTCATGAGCTTGAGCGCTTGGACAATCCAGAGGTATGTCCTGTTTCCTTGTACTGATATGCTACACAGTTGGCTTTGTGACATTTAAATGAGATCATCTCACATTCATAATTGCTCTTCACTTTTAAGCTTAGGTAATCAACATAATAACATATCATAATCTGCTATATGTTGCATTTGACTTAGTTGATGCCAATTTTTTTTTTTTTTTTTGTTTCTTTACTTCCTTGATTAAGTGACAAGTCAACACAATCTGATGGGTTGGTTGAGACACAGTCCAATAGTACCACTTACTGAATTGCAAAGAAATTGATTTTGGACATAGAAGCACAATTTCTTCCCAGACTATGACATCCTGATAATGGGGGAAAAAAGAAAAAGAAAGAAAGAAGATATGCTTTTCATATCTCCTTCAATGCATTTAGTAGAATGTAATAGTTCATCTTAATATAACGAATTTTAAAGCAGTCATACTTCAAAATATGTCATATTTGTTCAATATAATGAAGCGGAAGTTCTGATTGATTTATTTGCACGGGGGATATCAGTATGCATTGTATGATTGTGACTCTCTCTTCCTTTCAAAAATGTTGAGAGTAGTAGGGGTCAGATGTAAGCAAGATTAAGATATTTAGGGAATAAAATGTTTGCTAAAATGCGTATCCCTCAACTCTCAAACTATCATCACCTTTATTCTTAAAAGAATTGCAAATTCCATTAGGCACCTCTACTGGCTACATTATTATCTAAGGAGTGAATTGTGGACATTCAGAGCTAAAAAGCTTCTACAAGAATTAATGCAAGCACACTCACTTCTCTATTTGTTTGTTTCCCTTTTCTTGGAATAGATTCAGGGGGTTAAATTTGATCCAGAAGGTGAATATGTAAGGCGTTGGCTGCCTGAGTTAACAAGAATGCCAACTGAATGGATTCATCATCCTTGGGATGCACCACTTACTGTGCTTAGGGCAGCAGGAGTAGAGTTGGGTCAAAATTATCCAAAACCTATAATTGAGGTAGATTTGGCCAGACAACGGCTGACTGAAGCAATATTCAAGATGTGGGAAACTGAGGCAGCTGCGAGCTCAGATGAGACAAATGAAGTAGTTGTTGATAACACCAACAGTGTTCAAAACTTGGCCATTCCAAAAGTTGTCTTCAAGGAGAAGACTCCATGTGCTACTGTTTCATCTAATGATCAGAAGGTGCCAACACTGCAGGATCCCAAGAATGTTGTTTCTCCTAATAAGAAGAGATTAAAAGGTATTGAAGAGGGACAAAACCAGAATACTTCACATAATCATAAAAATGATACTGAGGTCTCAAGCATCGATCAAGACATGTGCTCCACAGCTGAATCTTCGACGAGTAAGAGGCAGAAGAGTTCAACTTGTACAAGTACATATACATTTTCTGTTCCCCAACAGTGTTCCTCATCTTCTGAACTGAAGAGGCCGTGGCAAGAACAGATTGACATGGAGCAAAGTTCTAGTAAAGATGGTAAGCTGCCTCAGATACATTTTCTGAGAAAATAGGGAAGTAGATGTAAAGGTAGTCTTGGTTGAGTCAAAAGTCTTGAAAAGCATCTCTAGGACACAATTCTTCGAACAATAAACTAACAATTTGGTCGTTAAATTGTTAGGCCTATTTAGCTTTATCTTTTTAAAGTATTGAGTATTAGTTAGTCTCTAAAAATAACAAACTTATTCTATGTTAGAGTTTTTATCAATCAATCCGAGATGCCGGGAAGACTAAAGTGTAATGAATTTGTTATTTTTGAGAACTAGATCATTAACTTACTAACTTCAGGAGACTAAAACTAAAAATTCCTAGCAACGCAGGGCATTAGATTGTTAGTTAAGTCTTCTTTGAATCAATCGTCATGCTGCCGTTGGTTTTTTAAAACCATTGGGATTTATATTCTGAATATCTTAGTGTTAGACATAATTGATTTTTATTTGCAGTCGCACAACATTGTTTCTTTCCGTTCGTTGTGTGGGCTTTGGTGTCAGATACTAATAATCAATCATTGTAATGCAGGAGCCATCGGAAGTTGATGCTTTTTTCAAAAATTTCACTAGCAGCTGCATTGTTGACTGAGAGAGAGAATCTTTTGCTAATCTTTAGGTCTTGCAGTTTATAGCGTTCTAGTTAATTTGTGTTTTCCTTGTGTATATTCTGAATTTGACTGAGACATATATACATATGTTTGTGATTAGATTTTGAGATCCACTATAAAAACACTAGACATATTGTACAAATAGGGTTGTGTTGTGTGTAATACGTGTTCTGCCCGTATCAAACAAGACACTTTTAGCTGTACTTAAACACTAAATATTTTATGCAGTATTCGTACTATTTAGCAGAGAGAGCTGGCCATTGTTCAGACAATCTTTATTCATGATCACTGAAATTCATGTATTGTCTATTGAAACAAAATGTCAATGAATCCCTTAGCAACAACCATTTGGATCGCTACTTGTCATTACGATCCACTAATAACTAAAATTTGTCACTAATTGTGAATTTGATCTATATATGTTTAGCTGTTAAATCACTACGCAATTACCAAGGAGGGTACTAGCTGTGAGTTTGGTTGATGGGTAATAACAGATAACCAATTAGGTCACTAATTGTGATATTAGTCTCTACCCGTTGAATAAATAATTGTAAATTTGATGAATAAGTAATTAACTGCCAATTGGATGGTCGAACAATCATTGTGATTAATAACTAAATTGCAAATTGGATCAATGAGTTCCAAGGTCAGACCTAAACAAATAGTTATAGCTCACTAATGGTTGGGTAGTAATTCCCTGCTTCACTAGGGGATTTTGTCTTTACATTTTTTTACAGTAATGAATTTCAATCCTTAAATATGTATTCAATTGTCTAGTTACTATAAGAAGATAAATTTTTCAAATAAATAATTTCTGAACTATTAACTGTTGGAATCACGTATTACATAGCGATACAATGACAGTATCTTCATGTGATTCTTATACCAAATAAAAACTTATGAAGATATTCATGTCTTGTCAACTACTTAAATCAGCAAATTCCATATAAGAGCACTTCGTTTAAGCTTAAACAATGAAAATCAAGGCATAAAATTATGACATATAAATATTTTTTTCTCCTTAGAAAATGACATTTTCACACTCAGCATCTGTCTGGGATTATAATGCTAACATTCGTGCTAGACAAATATGTCCCCTTCCCTTCCAACACATCATCCAGTATCCACACCGTCGTTTATATTATTTAAAATAGAGCCATCTCACCTAACCCCGTCTCACTCCTAAAGATAGATAATTTATTTCAGAAGTTAAAAAATCTACGAGATTTTTTTTTCAATATTCTAAAATATCTGAATCCAACTCTACAGAAATAAACTAATCTCGCGTCATATATTTATTTGTTTTGGTCAACAGTTTCAAAAGATGACGAGAAAAAAACTAGGAGGCCTTTCTGGCTTTTCATTTTACCTAATATTGCTGCAAATTTTGGAGCAATGTCTTCATTCACAACAAAGAGACCATAGATTTTGGTTTCAGCCCTTTGCTTCCTCCAAAAGTCACTGAAGTGAAAAGTAGGCCCTCTTATCTCTCAGCTGTTTTTATTCTTATCATTTTTCTTTTTTTATTTTTTTAAGTATTTTATTCCAAAATTTACATTTTTTAAGTCATTACTACTCGAAAACCAATTACGGTCACAGCGTAGCGAAGCCTTGGTTGCCTTTCCATAATGCCGAACTCGTACGGAATCTTGGGTACTCGTCTTTTCCGCTCCCAAGCCTGCAATGATCCAACGGTCAACAGTTCAGCATATTCGCAGCCGTTGGATTCTACACGTGGTGCTTTCTCACTGGCTAATCCTTTTCCGCCGAACATTCTTTCTTTTCTTGAATAGAAAATTGAGAATTTGAATTTATCATAAATCAACAAATGAATGATTTGGTTTTTAACAAATTTTTTAAATATAAAATTTTGTAATTTTATAAACGGAAGTTTTCTGATTAAGCTAGCCACTCTGCGAGACAAATTTTTAAATTCACGAATAAAAGATTATAAGAAGCAAAATTCATGACTTAACTTATTCTATACGGATTTTTTCTTAAAGGGATACCCTTTAAGTAATTTTTTTTTATAGAAAAACAACATCAGATTGACTGATGTTTTGAAATTTTCGGATAAGGTTGTTCTAGTGAAAAAAATATCACTTAGATAAGTTGAAGCCATGAGTTAATAATAATGTGGACTTCTTTTGTTATTGGGTTTTATTTTTTTTCATAGAAGACTATTTTGATTTTAAAATTTTAGAAATAAATTAAGAGATTTTATCATTAATGATTAAATTATGAAAAAAAAACTAATTTTTGGGTATCAAATTATTATTTTACTAGAAATTCTAATTATTATGCAATAATTTTTAAATAAAAAATATTTCATGGTTAAAATTTTAAAATATTAATCTATTTACTAATTAGTAACTTTAAATTAAATTGAGTTAATTTTTTAATAATTAATAGATATACTTACAATAACAAATTTAATAAAACCAATTTATTAGCTAAAAAATACACATATAAAAGGCCTCCTCGTAAATTTACGCAGACCACTGAGAAACCGAAAGGCACACGAAGAAGACGAAAGAAAGAATGAGTGAGGAACTGGAACGAGACTACGTCGTACTAACGGAGCTGGACCGAGGGCGATTCGGCACGGTCTACAAGTGCTCTTCCCGGAGCAACGCCGGCGAGTTGTTCGCCCTGAAAACCATCGACAAACAGGTGGTGGGGGCCGGCGACTCGCTGGACGCCCAATGCCTCTTCAACGAGCCCAAGATCGTGCAGCTCCTCTCCCCCCACCCCAACATCGTGACCCTCCACAAGGTCTTCGAGGACGACACCCACCTCCACATGCTCTTCGAACTCTGCGACCACGCCGATCTCCACGACCGGATCTTCCGGTCCTTTCCCCAAGGCCCTGTAATCATACCTGAACCCGACGCCGTCCGTATCATGCGTCAGCTAATGCAAGCTGTTTCCCACTGCCACCGCCTCGGCGTGGCTCACCGGGACATCAAGCCCGGGAATATACTGTTTGCGGGCGAGCATGGGTGGCTCAAGCTAGCCGACTTCGGGTCAGCTGAGATTTTCAAGGAGGGGGAGCCGATGAGTGGGGTGGTGGGGACCCCGTACTACGTGGCGCCGGAGGTGGTGGCCGGAAGGGAGTACAATGAGAAGGTGGACGTGTGGAGCGCCGGTGTGATTTTGTACATAATGTTATCAGGGAGACCGCCGTTCAACGGGGAAACCGAGGTGGAGATTTTTGAGGCTGTGCTTAGAGCTAACTTGAGGTTTCCTAGCCGCTATTTTCACTCGGTGTCGCCGGAGGCCAAGGACCTGCTCAGAAGAATGTTCTGTAAAGACGTTTCCAGAAGGTTATCGGCTGAGGAAATTCTAAGTTAAGTGTTGTTTTGTTTTCTTCTCTTAATTTTTGTGAGAAACTATAATTTGAAGAGTTTTAAATTGCATTCTTCTGTTATTATCAAAATACTTCTAAAAAATGATCGTTAAGGAGAGATTATCTCCTTATTCATCTTCTCAGTATGTTATATATATATATATATATATTTTTTTTTTTTGAGATTTTTATGAATGGTTTTTGAACAGGACACCCATGGTTCACCGTTGCAGACACCATACCAAGAGTATGACTGAGATACCATACGCTGGAAAGAAGGTGATTCACAAACCCTACTACTCGGACTGTCATCTCACCAAAAAACAAAAATATCTACTTAGAGAGTGCTTTTATTATAACGGACGGACTTCAAGTTGTCGAATGAATTGTTTCATGCATTGGCGACCTTATACTATATGTTTCTTTTTTATATATATTTTTGGTGCAAATTTCTAGATTTCAGATTCTTTTAATACTAAGGACATTATAATATAATTCGAATACAAGAAGGTCCGAGCTATTCACTCCAAATATGTAAAACTTATTTAAATCGTAAATATAATTTATTATATGTTTATTTCTTTTTAATATGATAATATTATAAAAAAATTTGAACGAGGGATCCGAATTCGACGTTGAAATATTTGTCATGGGATGAGGTGGCAGTTTCTAAGCAATTTCCTGGAGGGTGTTTGTTTGTGATGTGAGGATGGTGGATAATGAAACTAAGAAAGAGTAGGAAGTAGTGTTTGAATTGAACTAGGTTTGTTGAAATTGCGCTGAAAGTCTTATACTCATATTAATAGTTCTTTTCCCGTTTAAAATGTTTTTATTTGTATTTTTTTCATCAAATTTCAATTACTAATAAAAAATATATATGAAAGCAAACAAAAGCTGATACTGATTTTGAAGCGCACGTTAATCACAACAAATTTTTCAAGTTCATAGTTCAATTTAAAGCATTAAAACGTATCTACCTACAACAGCTGCACCCCCAAACAGATCATTATTAGCTGAATATACACATTTTGGATCAATTGTAATGTAAAATAAATTTTTTAAAAAATTATATAAATAACTTTTGAAAAATAATGTGAATATTCAACAAGTTATACTATTAGTAAAATAATTTGGAAGGCAGTTGTCCAAAATATAAAAGAATAGATTCGGAAAAAACACTTTTATAAAAAAATTTTATATCTTTATTATAATTTTTTTAATTATATATTTTTTCTATTATTATTAATTAATCATATACTTCTCATGTATTAACTTAAAATTTTGATAAAAAAATATAAAAATTATAGTTAAGTTAAATTTTTTTTTTCTTACAAACTATGACAATAAAGATTCACTGTGAATGAAATTAAAAATTATAGTTATGCACCTGTCGTGTTATTATGGACAAATTATATACTTATCATGATTAAATTAAAAATCTAATAATAAGAATATAACAAATTAACTGAGTCTAACACTTTTTGTTATTAGATTAGTTTAAAATTTGTGTGAAATTATTTTATATAAATTTTGAAGAGATGCAAGAAAAGATTGAGATCCCTATAACATTAGTTCATAGTTTTATCACAATACAAAATATAATTAGTATCAACATCATTTTTTAAACAGTAATGAACTTCTGGATTTTTAAGTACATTGAAGATTTAGATATAAAGTTATAATCCTATGAAATAAATAGATGGCTACCTTAATTAAAAATTATTAAAATACATAACTAATAATTAAAATGTTACTCACCAGCTTTCTCATTAGTTAGGTACTGGTTGATGAATTTGAAATGTTGGTGTTTTGGTCATCTTATAAAACTTTACTTAAGATTAACAACGGCTGTATCATCAATTGGGAAAAAAGAGTTAAATGAAATTCTTAATTAAATTTTAATTAATAATTTTGCATCGCAAAAATGAGAAAAATAAATTCTAAATGGTATTAAATAAAAAAATAAAAATAAAAACCCTATCCTAGAATTACAGAAATATGTTTGAGCCGCCCCAAGATAGGCCAGTGGGAGGAGGAAGCTTCTTGATGTGTGACGTCATTGTCATTTCACTTGCCTTAGTTTCCTTTGCTTAATTAGCTTCTTTCTATGAAGTTGGAAATGTGTGGTCTTGGTTTTATCTTCCTAATATATATGGTCCTAACACAATACTTTCAAATCTTCCTTTCCTTTTTGCCTTCTTCTTTTCCATCTTTTCTTCTGCTTGCAACACGAATCAACTGATAATGACGAAGGAGAGAGAGGAGCAATGAATCAAACTTAATATTATTAAAGAAAAATGGAAAATTAAACGAAGGTATAGGCAGGTTGGCTGAAAAGGAAAAAAAAACAAAGAAAGACTTTGGCAGCCAGAAAATTTTATTTGGTTGTTTATTTTACATCATTATTTAACCTAATAAGCTCATAATTATTGAAGGAAATATCAATTAATTAAAAAATATCTCCGTCTAACTTTGTTAACTTGGAAAGATCCAGTAATTAGGTAAATGAATTTCATTCTCAAGCAAAACACACAAACGTAGGTCAAGCATGACATATATTTTTTAACGGTCCAGCCCTGAGGAAGGGGTATTTTGGGCCCTATGCTTCGGCCAATTATGGGCTTTATTTAAGAATACATGCTTTTGCTGTAAGCCTTTAAAAAAATATTACATCTTTTAACTCCAAAAACGAAGATAGAGAGTAGTAAGGCAAAATGGGTTGGACTTAGTGTAATTTTCAATACCGGGTGAATGCAGGTTGGTTATGTTTGGATAGAATATTTTAAAACTGCATGAAATTTAAATTTTAGAAAATTTTAGTTTAATTTCTTCATTTGAACAAATCATTTTTTGGATAATTGATTATGGTAAAAGAATTTTCTATTCTTTTCGGTCTACTTGGGGTCAAAAGTCCAAGCCATGGTATGAGTTTGAGAGTGTAAGTTAGGGTTCAGGTTCAAATCCAACTTTGTTAACGCTTTTTTTTAATTTAAACGAACTAATAGTAAAACTGACTTTACAAATAAAAGTTTCTAAACATGAATTCTATAAACGCATTTTTAATCAAAACTAATTTTCTTATATTATTATATTGGAAATTTTGAGGAGTAATTTTACATGTTCAATTAGCGTATAGGGTGGCATACGCAAGCGTTTGGCCTTTCAAGTACAAAGTATGAAACCACCGAAAATTTCACACTTGGCTCCCTATGTGTTGCAATGGAAGGTGGTGTTGGCCACATTTACTACGAATGTCTATCACAAATAAGATTCGCTTCTGAAGATATTTACCATCTCTGTGTCCAAATCATTGGCCAAAGCAAAGGCAAGTCCATTCACTATTTAGGTACAGAGTCCCAATCGATGGGGGTCCATTACTCCCTTTGTTTTTAACTAGAATGCATCAGAATATACAGTCCCCAGGTACAGCGACATTGGAGGTGACACTAAAGGAACCGTATTCACTGCGTTTGGAATACTCAGAGAGGCCAAAACTCCGTCTCATGGAATGCAAATATCATATATGAACAAGAACCAAGAAGCACAAGACTTTCGGATTCTTCGCTGTCTTCTCTGCTCGTCGGGGACCAAATGCCTCTTTCTAAATTTCTTACTCTTCAGAAAAAGGAAAAAACAAAAAAACAAAGTGAAGCAATTTGATTTGTGGTGACAAAGTGAAAGGTTCTGGTGAATTGTGACTGATGGATTCGTTGCAATAAAGTTACTACCTCTTTTCCCATTGCTAACAACCCAGGTAGCCCCATCGCGTTGTTGACAGTAAAGATGATTTAAAGAAAAAAAAAGTTGTTAATCCATGATCGTATTCATCTATGAGCGAACCAGAGAAGTTTTGATCTCTGGGTTATTATGCAGAAAAAGGCAACTAAAATTGTCAATGATTATATAACTGATCCCAACTCAACGGTGGATACAAGGAGGTATAAAGTTTAGGGTCCTGGAAGCATCTTTGAAATTGTTTGGAGAAGAAAATAGTTTGAGGTCAAGCTTAAAGACAACTATACGATAGAAATTATAAAAAAATAAGTTCATGAAAAATAAAGTTAAGGCATTTGTTCACTCATTTATGTTATATTGTCAAATTTTTTTTAATAAAAATAAAGGACTTTGGAATATAATTTTTTGAATCTTTTTAAAGTTGTTAAGAAAAAATTTTTAAGTTTTTCTAACATATT
The DNA here is from genome assembly GCA_037074485.1 of Delonix regia. Classification (NCBI taxonomy): domain Eukaryota; kingdom Viridiplantae; phylum Streptophyta; class Magnoliopsida; order Fabales; family Fabaceae; genus Delonix; species Delonix regia. The sequence continues at coordinate 36,574,678 of CM073451.1, forward strand.
TTTTTTTTAAAAGAGGGATTCAGATTAATCTATTTTGAGTGCCAAAAAAATAAAAAAAGGACTTCGATTGATTCATTTTGAGTCAAAAAAAAAAAATGAGACCATTTTGAGTCCTAAGAAAGTAAGTTATAACTCAAATTGAATCAATCCAAATTTAAAATAATATAGTATTATAATGTAATATTTTATATACCATAGATTTAAAATAAAAATTTTTTAATGCACGTGAATCAAAAAGTTATTTTCTGTTCTCATTCAATGATATAGGTGACGGTGTAGTATAAATTCAAGTGTTTCTAGTAATTTTGGATTTCCTAAATTAATGCAGATTTTGCATTAATACTATAGTCCATCTATAACGGTTCACAATTTTTTTGTATATACTAAATAAAAAATTATAAAAAAATATGTGTTGTTAAATCAAGATCCAACAATTTATATTTTTACTACAGATTTTACTGTAAAAAATTTGCCCTCGTTTTTAGTCCAAGCCAATTTTAGGGTCCCTTGGTTTGAACCAAAGCTAAATCATAAGCTTGCAATCTAATTCTGTGAAAGTAGTCAGTTAGTATACCATTTCCATGAAACACAGTAAACTTTAGATGGATGCAATTTCTCACACATATTGCTTACTTGCATCCAACTTTTGGTGAATGAATTATTTATACATGTCAAACTAGTATAAAGTGAGTAACATTTCTGTGTGCATGTGCAACGGTTACCTCATAGACCTTGGGTCAACAAAGTGGTCCCTCAAGCTAAAAACTGAGAAGGTGGCTTCAATAGAGGTGCATATATTATTATCAGCCTTTTTACTGTACAGTGTACTTACTGAATCAATAATCTTAATCTCCTGAATTGGCACAGCGGAGGGGAACAAGTAAGATATAACTTTAAATTCAATGTCGCTAATTTTTCAAAGCCAGAAAACAGGGATCTTTATTTTATAAGTCTTTGAATTATTGAGTGCCAACATAAATGAAGTATATGTAAATTGATTCAATTATTGCCTCATTGCAATACTCCAAACAAAAAAGATTAAATCAATCACACAGTGAAGGCATTTTGGCTATAATAATTGGCACTCGGTATCAACGCGGTTTTCTTGGTTGATGTGTAGCGGCTATCTATGATAGCAACATTACAGGAATACTATTCAACGATGGGCCATCGTTCTTTGTTCCAAAGCAATTATAAATGCTTGAATCAACAAAACAACAGTAAGATAGCCATAATGAAGTGAAAGATTATGCTTAATGGTGACCGGTTTGAACAAAGCGAAAAGAATAAGCAGAAAAAAGAGGAAAGTTATAATTTCTTTTTCATGTATTTTAAACTTTTTGACATTTTGGTTCCAACATGAAGAACTTGATCAGCTAAGATTGTATCTACCGGTAGTTCACATCAGAAATAGCAAAATAGAGCAACATCAAAAGAGAAAATTGCCTCCGGACAGTAAGTGAATGAAAAAGTCCATCATGCAAATAGCGAAATACTTTGAACCTACGTTTATATTAGGAAACTAGCTAACACGTAATTAGACAGGAACAGTTCTACCATCAAGACCAGTGCTTGTAGAAGTCTCTTCCTCAGCTTCACCAGACATCTCCTCAAGCGATTTTCCTTTAGATTCTGGCACCAAGAACGTAAACACCATTCCAAAGAAGTTAACCACACCCAAAGTTACAAGAGTATATTTCACCCCAATGCTAGTTTGGGCATAAACAAAGCCAAAAGCACCCACTATAGCCCCAGCCTTCCCAGCTGCTGCTGATATGCCATGGCAGGTTGACCTTAGCCTTGCCGGGAAGATCTCAGCCGGAACCACGAATGTGGTGGCATTTGGACCAAAATTGGCGAAGAAGAAGGTCAATGAGTACATCACAACAAACCCAATTCTGTTGTCCTTCAAGGTCCAATGATGGTAAGGAATGGCCAAGGCAAACATGAATACAGTCATGAAGAAAAAGCCCATCAATTGGATAGCAAATCTTCCAATCTTGTCTATGAGTCCCACTGTGAACCAGTAGCCAGGGACAGTGCTGCACAGAGCTATCAGAGTCTGAGCTCTGGCAATTCTGTGAACTTCTTCCAAGGCGCTCATGGTTTTAGCTTCTGGAATCCAGCCAATGGCAGAGAAAATGTCTTTCTGGAACAGGTTCTGGCTGTAGAACGCTATGTCCAGAAGAAACCAAGTGCTGGTGGTTCCAAGCAGGTGAAGGCCATGGCGACGAAGGAACTGCGTGGAGAACAACCCAAAATCATTCCCTTTTTGTCTCTCTATCTCTTCAATTTTCTCCTGTTCTGCTTCAATTTCAACCTGCAAGACTTTTGACATGTCAGAAGCAGCCTGCTTGGCATTCTTGGCAACTAAGGCAGTGTATCTAGCAGTCTCAGGCATCTTCATACGCCAATAGTATGTGAGAAGAGCAGGGAGGGCACCAAACATTAAAATTATCCTCCAAACGTAATCAGCTTCTGGGACTGTGGATAGAACGGCATTTTCTTGAAATGATGGTGCAGGGTATTTAGCTCTGAAAGCAGCTGAAACTATAATAGCAACCATCCCACCGGCTAAAATCCCAAACCCTTGCATGGCAAAGACGGCAGCTATGAAAGCCCCACGAGTCCTCTTGTTGGCATACTCAGACATGATGGTGGCTGAGAGAGGGTAGTCGCCACCTATGCCAAAGCCAAGCCAGAAACGAAAGAAGCAAAGGGTAGCCATGACACCTTTTGGCTCTTTCCCAAAAGAGAGGCCAGAGGCTATTGAGCATATCACCATAAGCATAAGGGTCATCCCATACACACGTTTTCTTCCCATTTTGTCCCCAAGCCAACCAAAAAAGAGCTGGCCTGAAAGGGTACCACAGAATGCCACTCCATTGATAGCAGAAGAAACGTTGGAAGGAAGTGAGCCAGGCTTAGTTGAGGTTTCGTCATAGTAATACAAGCGGCCAAGCAGTTTGGTCACAAGGGAGATGCAGAAAAGATCATAGGCATCAGTGAAGAAACCCATCCCGGCAATCACAATTGCTGTAAAATGGTACCATTGTGTTTTTGCAACATCAAGTGCATTAAGCACATGAAGTTGATCCTTAGCCATATCTGTCTAGCCTTTCTAACAAAGTTTCTTCCTTCACTTCTTTACCTCAACCTGATATATCAAAAAAAAGAAGGGAAGTTAACATACAAACTTAGGCGGTGAGAGAAATGTCAAAGCATTGGTTGGACCCCAAGAGTTCAAATCATACGTGACGGGATGAGGTAATGACAATAAGACAAAATAGAGAGCTACAATTTCCACAACAGTGGATCTGAACGAGAGATATTTCAAACTTGTGGGACCATAGGGTCTAAACTCTGAATATGACCAAGAGAGGCAGAACAAGTCTTGGCCTGAGTCAATAAAGTGAAAACCACCGTCGGAATGGCAATTACTATTAAATAATGATACTATAAAAAATCAAAAGGATATGGCTTAGGCCAGGGGAAACACGGGACCACAGTTGGTATTCTGCCTTCTAGTTTTTTTTTTTTTTTTTTCTTTTTTAATCAATTCTGCTATCTAGTTTTAGTACGAGCGTTCCACACAAATTTGAAAATTTTCTCACAAAACCATAATTTTGATGATAAGATAGGATGATTCGTAGTGTTGATTGGATTGAAATTTATAAGTTTGGAATGCAAATCAGTTGAGTTGGAAGCTTTTATAATTTTATAACTGTAGATAGAACAAAACAAAAAGAATTCTATTACCATATAATAATAGAATATTGAAGATATAAAAAAAAAAAAAAAGGTGTGGGAAACAAACAATGGAAACGCTAAACTAGAGTATCTTCACACTTGTACCCGAGTGAAAAATCATGTGAGGATCAAAGATAGAAAGAACAGGGGTAAGTAAATTTAACATTGATATTAAAAAAGATATGTTCACCTTGTAAAACAAAACCACACATATAAATTAGATTTCAGTTTCTGGGTTTTATCATGTCCAGAAAAAGCTAAATAAAACCCAGAACTTGGGAAGCAACACAATAAAGGGTCACAGGCATTCCATGAATACTCAATCAAGTTTAAGCCAGGCGGGAAAAGATTGCACAGTTAACAAATCTTTTAACCTTCTGCATCAAAATTGATTCGTGTTCTTGGGAAAAAAAAAGTAGGAAGCTTGGCACTTTGGTATGGACATGGCTTAGGAAGAACATTTCATGTTAGAAAGAACCAATATGATAAAGATATCTGATTGAGGGCCAAACTATCCATCCAACCTACCGTCAAGAAACAGTAAATGAACTGAAAAAAAAATGCAAAAGTAAAAACAAAGAAATCCAAGAGCAAAAGAGGTGTAAATTAACGAAAAAAAACATATACCTGACAGAGACCAATTTGTTTCTTGCCTTGCTTTTGATGTTCAGAAACTCAGCGAGTACATGAACAGTGATGAGGAAACGGAATCACACAGCACAAGAACTGAAACGTCGCGTATAGCAATTGAAAGGGCGAGCCCTATTCACCTTAAAGCTAAGAGTGGTAATACAATTGAGGCGAAGCTTTTGGGTTTTTCTGTGTTTCTTGTTTTCAGGTGAAAACAAAAGGAAAGAAGTTGGGAGCTTTGAGACTCGAGAGAGAAGAACAGAGAAAGGGGGAAGTAGAAATGTTGCAGATGAACCATGGTTGAAAGACGAATGGGCAAGCCCCCGTATTTATTGCCAGCAAAGGGTCTATCCGTTTTCAGTAAAAATCCTAGTAAAAAGAATCTCATTTAACCGCAAGCATATTCTCACAACCCACCGCAAGCACACAAACTTGTGATTTTCCTTTTCTTTTTATTATTTTATCAACAAAAATCAATCTTTTTATCGTGATTCAATCCTTTGAATATTCAAGTATATTCGTTGTGATTGTGTTTTCGCAGCTTGTTATTGTTAACTTGTTATGATGTACTGATGTAAAATTTGCTATTCTGGAAAGATATCCGTTGTGTTATGTATTTTGGAAAATGATAATTTGCAGCAACATTAATTGAATTTTGACCCTTCTGAAAAATAGAGAGAGAGAGAGCATTAAATAGTAAATATCTATATATATAGGTCATGAAGTTAAGAGGCATATAATATAAAGATTTTCGAAAATTATAGCAATTTCTTTGAACACAGAATTAATTATTGTAAAACAAAATTTAATTATCTTTTATTAGAACAAATTAATTATTATTAACTATCATTTATAACTTAATTAAACAGAATAACAAGAAAAGAATATAGCTACCAAGTTTAAGATGAACGCGCCCTGGAATGGATTTTCTCAACTCTTACAACTTTGTCTAAACCCATTGAATCATCTGAAAATGAACAAAAATTTCTGTCTTCTGAATTTATATTTTTCAATTTCATCCTTCTAATTTAATCTTATTAATTACATTCTCAAATAATGGTTCATCTTGAAAATTATAATCCTATCAAATTCACCAATAAATAATTAATGCAAGTATTTATCTATTATATATAACTAAAATATGTTTCTTTAAACATGAGATTTTTATTATCTGATAAAAATATTCAATAGATCAAATCCTTGACTTTTTATATAAGGACTTTTAACCTTTCTCGTACATGTGATAATAATTTTTTAAAGTACATAAATTTTTAATAATAAATAAAAAAATGAAGTAAGTAATTAATAAATTAATTAATTACATTTTAAATTATGAATTTTTTTAATTGTGAATATATTTTGAAATAAACAAAAAAATTAATGAATTATTTTTTGAAATCTAAAAATTTTTTAGAATGAACAAAAAAATTATAAATTAATTAATTTTCTCTTAAATTAAAAATTCTTAAAAATTCTAAAAATGAACAAAAAATAATAAATTAATTAATTTACTATTTTTTAAATTTTCTAATAAATTTAGTTGAATAGTTCAAAAAATAAAATAAGATAAAACAATATATAATTGAATTGTTTAAAATATTATCATCTTAGTAAATTTATTGTCATTTTTTTCACTAATATCATATAACTAATTTTATTATATTTTTTTATATCACAATATTTTATTAAATTTAATATTTTATTAATACTTATAAATATTAATTTAAAATATATTAACGTAAAACACTAATTTTCACTCTGGGCAAAAAAGTTAGATAATTGTGAAATTATGCTTTTGAAAGATCTCCAAAACCGTGTTCTCGTTAACAATTTGATTACCCATTTACTTTAAGCTAACTTAAAAGTGTTTTTCACAGTACACGTCCAAACTAAAACAGGTCGTTGTTGAAAGTCTAGCAAAAATATAGTTGGTTTTAGTGTGAGTCAATAGGGGTATTCTAATTCACGTACTTCATTGTGCCTCTCCTTCTTGGATTCTTTTTAAGTGTAAAATATTTTTAAAATAAAAAGAAAGTGATACGACGTAAAAATGAAACAAAGATTTTTTCTTAAAAAATTTTTGACAGAAGAAAATATAATAATATTTTTTTATTAATTTAATATTAATAAAATATTATTATTTTATATTTTTTTATTATTAGAAATTCTCCAATAAAAAAAAATTCAAACTCGATAAAAATGTATATAGAATTTTTTTTTTTTTTTCCTCCATTTCTCTTTACTTTTGAAGATCCGAATCCGCCGTACAACTTCTTTCAAGAGGGACTCTCAAACACGTCAATTAAAGTCTTAAAGTTACATTATTTTAACCCCACAATTAAAAGCATTGCTCACCGGAAGTTTCCTCGTTATTTTGGAATTTCATTTTCCGTGACGGTAATTTTGCAATCTCATATCAATTATTCATTTTTTTTTATCGGAATTTAATAGAGTAAACGGTGCAGTGTAAAAATGCATAATTTTTTAAATTAAAAAATGAATTAATTCCCACAGGTTAGTGTATTTTATTTGCTTAAACTATTTTAAGATAATTTATTTTATTATTTGGGAACTGGCACTCATTTTTTAAAATCAATTTAGTACACTACAAGTTCTGTGCATTCATGATCAATAAATTCTTTTCTAGTCAAGATTTGTTGTATTTAATAAAAAATATATATAAATATAACAATTAATATTAATAAAATTATATAATTTGACAGTTCAAAATAAATTTAATAATTATATGCAATTAAAAATTTTAAATTTGAATCAATTTTGACCTAATAATTTAAATTTAAAAAATTATTTGATGTAAACAATTAAATTTAAAAACTGTACTTACAACTACAAACAACTTTACTGTTGCTACAACGCAATACATTCGCCAGTTTTCTTATGGCGGCGCTTTCACCCACTGCCTTGAGACCACGCCACGCCGTCGTGTATAGTATTTTGTTGGACTTTTTTTTTCTTTTCTTTTCTTTAATGAAAAGAAAGATTTTAAGTAGACTCAATGGTGCAAGACATACGTGTATCCACTTTGAAAAATGTTAGGGCCTCATACAAACTATCATCCTCTTGATTCACGCGAGTTACCTTTTTCGCCGTCAAACTATTAATTTAACCATAGTGAAACTAGCTCACATCAGCCAGATGATGCCACATAGGACGTCACAGCCTAGATGGCATTGGAACGAATAGATAATGACATTTTACTATTGCTTATTCACTCAATTTTATTTTATTAACATTTTATAATTTTTATTTAAATAAATTTTGGTTATGATTAGTTTTTTTAAAAAATTTAATTCTTTTCAAATTATAATCATCATTCTTTTACTTATTTTATTTCCTAGTCTAAATTTTTACTTTAAAAAACTTTTTCCTTAATAAAATAAAATTTAAAAAAATTCAAAATTTAAAATTAAATAATAATGGACATGACCTGACTTGATTAAAACTAATCTAACCAGTCATTAATTGGGGCTAAGTTGCCTGGTTTGGATGTCGGGGCAAAAAATAAATTGACCTGACCATATAATTGAATTGGATTCTAGGTCTTGATCAAATTTAATGTGGTCCAACAAATAGACATCCTTGGTGTGCACGGTATATATGGATTGCGTTCAATTACGATATGAAACTTAGTTCAATTAAAAATTGAATAATTTTTAAAAAAAATCTATGACTAAGCCTTGCCTGATCTTGTTAGTAATAAGGCTGAGCCAAATCTTTTTTTTCTTTTTCTTTAAAAATTTTATTTTATAAAAAAACTTGTTCATTAATAAAAACATATTTTTATTTAAAAGATTGGAATAGAAAATAATTTAAATTTGAAAATACTTAATATTATAAAAATTTTTCTTAAATAAAACTTATCTTAAATAAAGTAATAAAATTATTAAAAATAATATTTCAAATGTAAAATATAATTAAGTCGGGCCAAATTTATTGTCCACCCCTGATCCACTGTTACATTTTTTTCAAGCTATTAGTAAAATTTTATGGCAGACTTGGAAAAGGTTAAATGAACCATAATTTTTGGTTTTGTAAGGGCGTGTCACCAACCCATACCCCCTGTCTTCCTTATCTGTAAACTTCTGGCCCATTCATATCTTCCCACCATAATCCCATTCATCACTGTCCCACTGCCAATCTTATCCAAATTGTAAACCATTTGAAGATATTATGACTATTCATATGACGTTCCAATATTGATTTTTTATTCTGTACATAAATGACAGATTGGGTTGGCAAACATTTTTTAAATTGTAAAGCGTATACAAGGTGATTTATTGCTGATATTTTTTTTAAATAATAATTCATTTATACTTTATAAATTATATACTGAAGTCCACTCTGAAATTGAGCTCAGGTTTTAATTGCATCTTCTTTTCAAGTCTTTGACTCGAATGGCCCACTAAAGTGGAGGTTGTTGTTTGGGCAGATAAATTTGACATTGGAACAAACAAAGCGTACTTTTTTTACCAAAGAACAAACAGGCGTTGAAATGCGTATTATACGCATCATGCACACGTAGGCTACCTCGTAACTTCTCTTCTAAATATTGAAATCCATATGTATTCAACTGTGTGAAATGAGTCAACATGGCTTGTACTTTTTAACTTTTATTAAGTTATTAAGCACATGGTTAGACACGGCATTTTCCAATCATTTGTTGTGGAAGAACTCATAAATTTAACAAGTACATATATTAAGCTTTAATTAAAATAAGATATAATCACAAGATATTACTATTAGAAAAATATAATATAAAGAGGAAAAAATTTGTATTTAAATTCAATAAATTTTATCTCTAAATAAATCAAAGACATAACTTGATATGGACAATGTTTCGTATAAAAAATTTTAGTCTCTAAATTATTAGATACAGAATTCATGATTTTGTATTAAAATTGACACGAAAAAAATCCATATCAGATTTTAATAAGCTTCGTTTCAATATAGATATCATACTCATATCTATTATCAAAGTTTAGAAAATAAAGACGGAATTAATCTATATTAAAAATGGTGTCAAACATTTATATATGAAATTATTTTCGTCTCAAATAAATAGTTAAGTTAGTTTATTCTGTATCAAATTTTGTATTTAAATAATAGATACAAAATTTCATCTGTTTCATATCAGCAATTCATATATATTATTTGGTGTCTGATTTCATGTCTAAAATTTTGACATGGAATTATTCTATCTCATATTGGTAATTTGTTTTTTGCCTTTGTGTCTAATTTCGTATCCAAATATTTGAAACAGAATATTTTTGTCTCAGATAGATAATTGATATATTTTCTTTTGGTGTCTAATTTTGTGTTTGAATTTAATTTGTAACCCTAAACCCTAAACCTTAAACCCTAATTTCGTATCCAAATATTTGAAACGAAATATTTTTGTCTCAGATAGATAATTGATATATTTTCTTTTGGTGTCTAATTTTGTGTTTGAATTTAATTTGTAGGCCAACTAGTCCCTTTTTACTTTTATCTTATTCATATTTCAACTCTATAAACAAATTTATAGTAATAGAAATTGAAAATATTTATCCATATCATAACCAAGTAAGGCAGTACAAAGAAATCAAAAGTTTAGAAGTGTTATTAGTAGGATAATACTAATATCAATACCAATACAACAAAAGAAATCAACTATTTATCTTGTAATCGGTCGACCTTTTGATCCTCAAACTGTTCATCTCTTTCAAGTGCTTGTTGTGTTGTAAGTGGTGGCAAAGTCTGATCACTAGGGTTTAAGATTCCAAACCTTCGCTTTAATAATTCTATCCTTTGCATCATCAATGCAAATTGTTCATTCTTACGCTACAACTAAGTAGTAAGATCTAAAACTGTCGCTTTAAGTGCAGCCACCTCAACTTGTGTAGAATTGTCGATCAAAGATGATAAAGCGATATTAGATTTTGCAAATGAAGCAACTTATGATCCCAATCCCTTGACATGTCCTTTCTTACTAACGCCTCCTACGATATCCAAGTAAATGATATTAACATATTGCTTACTACTGCCATTCCCAATAGGATACTGGGAATCTCTCTCAGCTATTTGCCTCTCATACTCATGTTGAAAAGCAAAGTATTGTAAAATATAAATAAAATAAGTAACTTTGAATGAGAGATCATAATATTGAACCAATTAACCATATAAATCATACTAAACTAAAATAATTTCGGTTTGAAACTACCAGTCTTTCAAAGATAACAAAAAACTCATTATACATATACTCTACCATTTGAATGATTGCATTAGTTTTAACATTATGCAAATTCACTATACTTACAACAATGCTTGCTGAAGCTGGGGATGTTCTTGTCATTTACATCTGTGAAGGCACTGAAACATGTCCCAACAATTTGACTCCCTTCTAATTTGATTTCTCTACAAAGATAAAAAGATTAAAGCAAATTCAACCACTTAATACCGAAATAGGATTATAAATTTAATCAAGAAGTACTCACCAATCTTTTTTGGTACTCTACAACAGGGATGAAGCCTCTACGATGCACAAATAACCTTCTTTAGATCGCATATTTTGATTATTTTACTGTGATTTATCTTAGCATTTAGGATCTTGCCACTTCATGCTCAACTGTTCACGAATACTTCAGGGGAGCCATTTCCCCTTATCCTCTACTCTTCGTAACCTACCCAGAGTGACCTTAAGCAAGTTGGATCCTTTACTATCAAAGATCTTTCTAATCTAATTACTATGCTCAGAAAGCCATTTATAATTTCTCTACACAAAGGAACAAAGGTTAATGAAATAATCCACTAATAAATCAGTAACTTTGTTCAAATAAATCAGTGATAGATTACCCTAAATTTAGCAAATCATTCTTCAGTAGCACCTCCATTTGATGCTTCTGTTCAATTAGTCCAAGGCCCATTAAATTTGCTTTTAAAGATTGAAAAGATATCCCTAGGTACACTTATAGCAGGCTCAAACCTAAAAAACGTATACACTATAATAGAAAGAAATATATTTTTTATATCTAAAATGAATCGTTAAGAAGAGAAAGTTAAAAAGTTTTATGTTAAATCAAGTCCTGGACTAATCCAAATACGTCTACTACATCTTGGCTTCCCCATATAATTGTCTATGTATTAGATGATGAACCATGCATTGGGGTAGATGGGCTTGATGGTTGGGTAAATGAGCTAGGTGGTTGGGGAGATGATATACGCAATTGTCCAGTATGTGCATCATTGGATGAGTTAAAAAAGGGGTTAGGGTGCCTCTCTATGGATGGTGCAAGGGAAGATGATATATGTATAGCCCCAATCTGAGGGCTTAGAGATGTGGTGGGTTGTTCAAAGGGTTGATGTGTACCTCTGCCTCTGCCTCTACCTCTACCCCTATCCTTACCTCGTCCTCTACCAGAATATGCCATTTATCTATATTTAGAGAAAATTTACCATATTAGAATTATACTTGTTATACCTTTCTTGGCATCATCAAACTTCACAAGGAGTTACTCAGTTTTTCAGGTAACAAGCATAAAGTGCAAGATCAAAAGCACTAAGCAAGTTTCTAATATAGCTACCAAACTCAAACTAGGTGTAAAAGTTTAGTACCAAAACAAAGTTGGATCATAACCAGGCCTCTTTGGAGCAGTATTGTCAGCACATGGTTCTTCTGCAAGCAACACATTAAAACCAATTTAAATTTATAAATTGCCAGATAACATATATATAACATTGATTATTTTTCCATTGACTCAATTCATATGTATTATGAGTTGGGATTTGACTAAAATTGGCATATATAGAAGACTATAAATTTTAATTTCTTGTACCACCACACTAACCTTAGGTGAAGCTCTTCAATGGAAATATGCTGAAGTAAGACTCACAAACCTTCACGCAAATAAAATAAATAACCTGGAATACCATCAGTAATTAATAATCCAAATTTTTACGTCAATGGACAAAAATAATATTGCATTCAGTTATACACATATTCAAAATCCATTAAAATAGTGAAATTTGAAACCAAAATGTAATTCTGTAATTTATATCTATCTTTGTCCCTTGATTTAGAGTATGATCAAACCAATTACATTTAAATAAGACTAGAGTCTTGTTTGTCTATCCAATATATTGCATTTCAACAATGTCAGTTAATACCTTATAGTAATCATTCTCTATTATGCCATTTTCCCCAACTTTATACACTACAATTTGTTGAATTTATCCCTTGACTTTGAGTTTTTGTGCCGAATTTGTATACATTTACAAAATATATAAGTCATTTCTTAACTTTTTTTAAAGGCCCCCATGCCAAACTCTTCAAAACATCATCTTTAATGTTGTTATTTGAATTCAAAACCAATATGATAAATGAAATGCAATTAATGAGGTGGTAACATTAGCAACTGAAGAGGCAACATTAGCAAATGATGGACATATAACATATATATTCCCTAAACTAAGAAGGAAAAGTTGAGGAGATTTATTGGTCTACATCCACGTCATTTTCATCAAGTTCTCGTAACAAATTGGTATATATTTTGCATATATATCATAGATGGGTGAAGATATGATAAATTTGTTTATGTGAAATGAGGAATAAGTGGGAACTAGATAACGTACTCTAAAAAGGGCTCTACCTTGAGACAATATAGATGAACATAAAGGTTTGTAGCTCTCAATTCCTTTTTTTCTAACATACTATATATGCATTTTCCAGTTGGACGCCCAAGATAAATTAGACATAGCATTATCTAATCATTTTGTGATGGAAGAAATTATAAATTTAACAAGTATATACTTTAAGCTTTATTTAAAAATGAGATATAATCACAGGATATATGCCATAAACTTTTTAAATTATTTTTTCAAATCAACAAATAAAGTTAAATTTTGTATAGACTTTCAAATAAGAAGTAATTTGATATTAAATTACATAATTAAAACTTGTAAACATTATCTAATTATTTACTTGATGTTGATCTCTCAGAATGCATATATGTTCATTGGGATCTCAAATAAGAATATTTATTAATGATAATAATTAAATTTCATTATCTAATTATGTTCTTAATGTTTATGTCTCAGTATATATATATATATAACTGGATTAAATCCATTTTATATATGGGGATAGGAATCAGATCAGAAGACACCATCAAAATACGTACCCACTCGAATATATGACATCTTCGACATCACGTAACTGCTTTAAAATATTCATGCTTTCAAAATCCATAGTTACATCGAGAATTATCACCAGCTAATTCAAAATACCCTAACTCATATATAGTGGGTGGAGAATCTCACCAATATACCCACACACACACACATATATATATATGCATATGGTTTCTATACCCTCCTCCACTTAATTCCCTTTCCTCATTGTCAACAAAAGTATGGACCTGTAAAGTTAACGCAAAAGAATTGGCCGTAAACTAGCTTACACTTACGGATTACAATGTCAAATTGCATTTCTTTCGTCACCTTTTATACCTGTATCATCATTTCGCCGACTTAACCAAATTATATATATATGTCTGTGTGTGTACACATAAAGAGATCGCTTATTCCACAAAAAAGCTGTATGCCTTTATTCCTAGATTTTGCTCTTGGTCCTTCTGTATACAGTTAATCATATTCTCGAAACTTCTTTTGTCATCATGAACAACACATGACAGACACAAAAAGGAGAAGAAATACAACTTGGTTTCGATTAAAAAAATTACAAGCTTGTTATGTAATGCATGTAAGGTTGGTTGGTTCTGCTTAGTTTTATTCTTGAAACAGGTCAAGTCAACAATGGCAGGCTTTGTTATGTATGTAAAGAGTGAGGAGTCAATGGGCGAAAGCCATGCAGTTCATGAATTTGTATGGGTTTGGGTCACAAAAAGGGTCAAAAAGTAACCATTTTAAGGACTATATAATATATGGGAGACGACTTTGGTTAAAGACTCTAGTGTTCCATTTTCTCCCACTTTCACAAAGGCTTGAAAGCAAAAGATTCCTCACGGGTTTGTTATCGAAGCTTGATTAGTGTCCCACGCTACGGTTCTTATCGGGTCATATGCATGCATGCTTTAAAACTTGGATGCTATTCCTTGTGGTCACAAACTTTTCCAAGAAATTTCAGGACACTATTAAACCTAACATTTGATGATAATCATGCATGAAAATTTCTCCAATAGTACAAAGACAAAGCAAAATTTGACTATATATCTTAAATTCATTTATCTAGATAAAACTTAGAAGAAAAAGTTTAAACTATATCTATGCCAAAAGTAGAATAAAGGATCTCAATTCTCAAGCATCCAGATCTATTATGGCAGAAAAATATGGAGATCCTTTGGTTAAAATTAGTAAGGTAATTTTTTCAGTTTTCTTGAAATGAGCCTATAATTAAACTAAAGAGTTATTTGTGCTGATGACATACTTTTCAAAGTGTTAGTAATGTGATTTCAATACATTGAAAACCAGTTTTTGATGAAAAATTTTATTTGTGCACCAATGAAATTGATAGGTGGCTCCGTTTTATTGAATTATTTGTGCCAATTAAAGCAAGGCAATTAGGCTAGCTACTTGTCTTCTGAAAAATATTGATTGATCCTGACATACTTATGTGATAGTTCATTGGATGTACCAATCTCAATAAAATAATTTAAAAAAATGAGTAGAGACTAAGAAAAAATTAATTTTATTAAAACTAGTATATCAAATCAACTAACACATAAGTGTACTAAAACTAAGTGATTATTTTCAGTTGTTTTCCAAAGCACTCCTTAATCTTCTAAAAGTGTTAAAAAAATTTTTGTGATCTGAATTAAAAAAAAATCAATTTTCTTAATAAATATTAAAATATATAAATATTTTAATATACGAATATAATGTTTTAAGTGTTCGTCATCATTTCTTTGTTGGAAGCTGTATTCATTATGGCGATGGTGGCTCAACAAATCTGCTGAAGGAATTGAAATTCATCAATGCATGGCCATCATCACACTCACTCGTCAATGTCAATGGGCTTCGTTTATGTGGTATGTGTATCGCATTACAATAGGTCAGATACTATATTACAAAATACTGATGTATATTTTCTAATTATTAAAATATACAAAGGTTAAATTATTCTATGGCAAACGAATATGAAATATTTTGAATATATAACATTGAGGAATTAAATTTGGAAAAAAAAAAGATAAAGGAAAAAAGTATTAGTCAAGAAGAAACAATGAGGAAGAAGCCTCCAAAGGAAAGTGCCAAACTTTGTGGGGGCTCTCGTGTTTGATACGAATCTGAGAGGATTTGAGAAAGTCAAGCCCTAGGAGACACACCTCCCTCCTCCTACCACCCAAATTCTTAGGATTATCATCTCCAATAACAAAAGATTCTTTAGTTATTGAAAATAATAAAAAATATTTTTTATTAATTTAATATTAATAAAATATTATTTTTTATATTTGTTTACTAGTGCAGATTATTTTGTTACGGAAAAAAATTCGAGCTCCCCAAATTCCATATTATGTGATAGTGATTATGTCTGAGCAATACTTCTGCATGTGATTATTTTAATTTCATTAATCTTTGAAATATACTTATAAGATATTAGAAATATTATTTAATTATAGTTTAAACATTTTAATATTTAAATTTATAATTATTTATAAGGTCAAGTATATTTTTATCTCCTTGAATTAGAGTCTGATATCAAATTGATATATAAACTTTGTCAATCTGTGAAGATTATTGATGTGAGAAAAATTGTCTTTTGTTGTTAAATTTTATTAGAATTTAATATTTTTCATTTTAGTTTAGACTTTCAAAAATTATTTTTTTATATTTTATTAATTTCATAATTGGATGTTAACTCGGATATTTTTCCGAGCGCATGACCCTTTTGAGTAGTTAATCTTTAGCCTCCAGAAATTATTCTCCTCCCACTTTGTTCCTCTAAAGATAAAGCCTATCAATTTAATTTCTAAACCACTATTTTGTTGATTTTATCATTCAAAAATAAAGTCTCTCAACTTAGATCATTAATCTTTATTGTCAATCAAAATAGTCCCTTTGGGAATTTGACTCTTCTTCATGAATCATTTTAATTGAGAAAAAAAGTTTAGGATTAAATTGAAAGACTTTATCTTTAAAAGATCAAATTGAGAAAAAGAAGTGATCTTTTAGGGACTATATTGAAAAATGTTATCTTTGAAAGGCTAAATTGAGAAAAGAAATTCTTTAGGATTAATTCATGAATTTACTTCTTTTCTGCAAATAAACTTTCCTTATACTTATTTAATATTGTAAAACAAAATATTTACAATGACCATAAAAAAGAATGACCAACAAATATAAAATTAAAAATATAAGAATATAACACGCGCCATATTTTCAATTTAATCACTAGAAATTCCTGAGCCCTATCTTGTATATAATTATCAAACTGATGACGTATGATTTGAATATTATGTTATATATACGGGAATGCAGCAAATTAAAGGATAAATGATATAATCATACATATACTAAACAGTAAACAATTTTGGCCCCCCAAAACAAAAAAAGAAACGGTAAAAATCAGCTCCGTTATTATATCTTAGATTTTCCTTCGTGGTTCAGACAACAAGAAAGTGATTTTTTTTTAATTAAAAATAAGAAGTAACCATGTGTCCTAATAAGAACCAATTTTATTAACAATAAATCTTTAAAACAAAGAGACAAATATAGAGTGAATGAAAAAAAACCACGTAGACACTTTCACTGAAATTTGAAGAAAAGTTTAGATAAAAAATTAAAGGATATCTACAAGAATATATATATATATATATATATATTTTTTTTTTTTTGAAGAGAAAAAAGGACAAATTTTAGTACGATGTGTGTAAAGAGCGTAGGACATGGTGCTCGATACACAATTCTCACATGATACAATCAAAAAGTAATATACATTTATGATTGCCAATAAAGTTTTAATGGATAATTGAAGGTTAATGATTGATTTTAATAAAAATTTTAATAGGTCTCTTTACAAATTTTTTTGGGAAAAATAACCTTTTGGTTCTTATATTTTGCCTCAGTTTTCAATTTGGGTCCCTATAGTTTTATTTTTCAAAAAAGATCCCTATAATTGCAAAACCTTTGTAAATAGGTCCCTACTATCCATAGGTGCTATGATGCTGTAACATTGAGGCTGACATGGCTAACGTTTTACACATTGCAGCACCGATGGACGATGACTTGAACTACAAAAATCTCCATGGCAGAGAAGGGAGGTCGAGCAGCCACCAGAGCACTTCTCGTCGACGAGATCGAATGACCCTTCGAAGTCACTCCTAATGGCGTCGCTAAGTTCAAGGAGAAAGATGGTATTGGCCATTCTGTCATCACCGTCTACTGTAAACGAATACCATTCCTCTTCACCATCAAATACTTGGTGGCTTCTGGGAAACCAGAAAGGTTCCTCATCAACATGAAGAGCTCCAGAGGTAGCTAGACCTCTCCCCGATGCGGCAGAGATTTCTTCGTATTGTGGTGTCTAGAATTCTCACCCTCATGTGCTTCTATATTTGCAAGCTTATGTGGAAGACTCTTGCCTCCATGTGTGCTGCAACTTGAAAAATATTAGCCATATTAGCCTCAAAGTAATGGCGTCATAACACGCATGGATGGTAAGGATCTATATGCAAACATTTTGCAATTATAGGGTGGTGCTTAAAAAAATTAATATTATAGGGACCAAATGGAAAATTCAGGCAAACTTTAGGGACTAAAGGATTATTTTTCCCAAAACTTTTTATATATTTTACAAAAATTTAAACTATGTTATGAAAATTATGATTACTTCTATTAAAATTTTAAAGATAAGAAAGTAGCACCATAGAAATTGAGAAATTAATGCATACTATCCCATATTAGAAGGCAGTGAAAGGTTCAATCAAATCATTATTACAAGGGAATGTGCCTAAAAGTGCTTAGCTAGGGATGTGAATTTGGGTGATGAATCATGAGGCAACAAAATATAGTGGAGGAAGGTGTGGTGAATGTAGAAAGTAGAGAGAGAAAGAAGTGTATGAAATTAGTTTAGATGTCTGAATTTAAAAAATTTGTGAATGTTAAATATGATGTGCTGCAAATAATAGAATTTTTTGACGTATGATATGTCTATTTTTTTTAATAAATTAAGTGTATTAATAAATATTTTTGGTTTTTACTTTTAAAAAAATCTAAGTATATTTTAACGGATCTTAACTTCTACTTCTTCTTTTTTCATGTCTAGTTTTAACCTAACTTAAATTATATTAAGTATATCAATATAACAAATTAATATTTTCATTGTTTTAGGAATGATTGTTAAAATATATTTATAATATTCAATTAATTTATTAGTAGAAAATTAATTTAAAATATATGATAAATCTAAGTTAGCAATTTAAAATTTTACGAATAAAGTATCGTCTATTAGTTACACAATTTTAAATTATGTGAAAATATAAGATAGACTTTTAAAAAAATTATTTTTTTAATATATTTGGTTCAAAAAGCCAGAATTATTGGTATGTATTTATATAGTTATATAGTAATTATGTAGTATATTAATTTTAATTAAATTATTTTTTAAAAAAACTCTCACTGTTTTTTTAAATAATTTGACTAGTACATAGCATTCCATATGTTTTTAGTTGGAAGACGTACGAAGCTACAAGAAGTTTCAGCTTTGGCGACTGTAAGAAGTGCGAGATGTAATGATGATAGCTACAAAGCCCGTTTCTTTGGTCCTTTGATCTATTATTATGTTGGTGAGTTTCAAACCCAATTTTGATAGTGCCCTCATTTACACGTGTGCATGACTACAGTGGGGGCTTTTTTATTCGGTCCATAAATTTTTTTATAATTTAAAAATACTATAGTGTAAAAAATATTATATTATAATATTATAATTTTGAGACTCAAATCAATTCGAGTCCTAATATATTTTTTTTGAAACTTTGTTTTGGCCTAGCGTATATTCGGGTTAGACCATAGGTTGGATTCCAACTCAGCTTGGCTCAAGATATGTGCACCCCTAGTTGTAGCTTTCGTCCAACTACCTATCTTAAGTCCTCTAAATTGATGTTTATGTTTATTGTAAATATTTTCAAATAAGTGCATTTAAATGTTGTGCCTTGGTTACTTTTATAAATTATTTCATTCACATATATACATACAAGTTCATTTATGTTGTTAATTTCTTGACCTACAAGCACATTCTCTAAAATATCATATGTACCTTATATTTAGCACGAGATAAAGATGGATATGGAAAAGTTTTTTTTGACCCACTCAACAATTAATATCAACAAACACTTCAAGCCACTTAAGCAAACTCTAGGTCTTCCACTGTAACCAACAAGGCAACGCAACATAAAAAGGAAGTTGAAATATTGGGAAATGAAGGAGCAAGATGAAGGAGAAGGCGAGGAATGGACGAAGTGGTGGGGGGGGGGGGGGGACCATTTTAATGTTGGCTTCAATGGTCCCTGCCCTGTTTCTCTACCTGGAGTGTCCTGTCTTATCCGACAGGCTAACTCGGAAACATAAGCCCTATCACGGACTCTCGAGAAGTCATTAAGTATACTAACTCATAAATATTATTTCTCAGTCATTGTCAATTAATATTTTTTTTTTTTCAAAAGGGGAATCATAATGGCTTTCTCCCATTCTCCATCCAATATTTATTGGGACTGTGACTCATTTAGTCTAACTCTCAATTTTTATAGTATCAAAGTATAATACTTTTTCATTTACTACATTTAAAAAAAATATATTTTTAATGTGTATAGATCAAAAAGCCAATATTGGGGTATATCTACTTAGTGCCCTTATGATAATATTGGTTTACAACAAATGGCCCCTAGCCTACCTTATCTCATGTGCCCCTTCCCACAATGACAATGCTCTCCACGTTATTAGGGCAATAAATTATAGTGTTATACAAGGTTGGCATCCAATAAGGGATGAATTGGATGTTAATTTTTTTTTTTTAACTAAAAGCTCTTAATGTGTTTTTGAAAAGCAAGGACAACTTCTCTATTACTATATCAGTCAACTATTGGATAGATGCCAGTAGACAAGTCCCTTCATTTCATCATTCAAATTTCAAAACTAGATCTCGATAGTCCACTCTTGGACAATGGCCAATCGATTGGTCACTGATAGAAAGTACACAGTCAAATAATCTTGAGGTTACAAAGTGATTGGACTTGAATTGAGATGTTTAGCTGACTGTTGGCTATAAACTAGTTGATTAGAGATTAACAAAGAACTTTCATCAGACTAGGGCTAAATTGACAACTGACTGAGATAACATAGAGTTATACTAGTTGATTGGGCAAATTTTACTATATTAACATTTTCATCTTATTAAAATAAACAGATAATCAATCTCTTATAAATTAAGAGTACAACTGATAAAGTTTTTTTAAAATGATATTTTTAAAAGTAGGAAAAAAAACAATAACAGGTAAAGTTCACTTCAAATTAACATATTTAAAAATTGAACTGTTGTCATTTTTTCTAAAATTTAACCAATTATTGTTACTATTGCCGCTAATCAATGTTTAGTGTAACCTTGAATAAATTATTTTAATAAATTTTTGTTAATTTCTCCAATAGTTGCAAGACAATTACAAGTATCTTTTTATTTTCCTCTAGTTCTCAATCACCATGACCCTAAAAATTGATTTCTTCTTATGCTTTTCTTTTCTAGTTAAAAAAAAAAAAATGCTTAAGGGAGATTGCTAATTAGTTGTTCAAATTTTAATGACAGTATACTTTCTAATTTTTAATAATTTGGTGATTGTATGTGATACTTAAACCGATAATCTATACTAAACCACCTACAAACTCAGGCGACCTTTCTAACAATAAAATAAATTATTGTCCAAGACATTTTTATAAATCACACAATCTCTTCCAAATTTGGATCCTTTAGAGGATTATTTAATTTTTTTTATAATATTAAATTTGAATAGTTAAATTTTAATATAATAATTTAAATAAATTTTAAAAAAGTTAAATATTTTATAATAATAAATTCAAATGATCAAATAAAAATACACCGATCTAAATCTTAATAATAATAATAATAAAAAAGAGAAATCCCCTCCCCCTGGCACCTTCCCCTTCTTTGAAGGATGCTTTTTTTTTTTTGAAGGTTAACGGGTGATTGTGGCCGTCAATTTGATAATCTGATTATATCTGTTGTTTCAGTAATGGGCTATTTTGCTGGTGAGTAGGCCCATTTTATTGGGCCATATCCACTCCCAAACTGTTAAAAATATTAATAGGTGGAGATGCTCATGTAAAAGTTTCAGTATATTAGCCCAAGAAGAAGGAATTATGATGATTGAAAAGTTAATTGATATGGCTATTTTCTACTGACTGGACTTTCATATATCCTTCTCATGAATTTTCAATTATGTTTAAATATTTTTAGTAAAAGACTTAATTATTTAATGCCGAGTTGTTAATATTAGTTGTAAAAAGCTATACACTTACTATGATTTGACTGAAAAAATTAATAGTAAAATTATAAAAACAGTTTAAAACTTTCCATTTTCTCTTGGCTTAAAATATTATAAGATCAGTACAAAAATAATGCTAATATTCTAAAATGTAAACAAGAGGGGTTTTTTTCCCCAACTTTCCAACTTTTTGATGTCTTGGTCTCCAAGCCATATAATAGCAGATAAGTAAAAAAAGAATATAAATTATATCAAAAAAGAAAAGTTAAATGCATATAAAAGAGTGAGAAAATAAATAATTTCTTATGATTTCTTGTTATTATTTTTAAATTACTAAAATTATGATTTAATTTTATATTTAAAAATAAATTTTATAAAATAAAATCAACAAGGAATTATAATAATTCTTCCTTAATTTCTCTCCAAACATAACGATTCCATAACATACAGCCAATATCAAATTATCAATGTAATGACGCTAATTAAAAAGAAAATCAATGTGATAACTATCAGAACCAAGAGCGTTATAAATTAATATATAATACTTGAAAACAAATATAAAAATTTTGGCATCAATATTCATGATAATAGAAGTAGTAATAATGATAATAATGAAAATGGAAAGGCGGGTGATTGAGATTTGAGAAGAGCATGTGAGGAACCAATAATCCAAATACATTCACATTTCTCATGCAAAATAGACAGATCGAGATTCCTTAAGCCACTTGGGTGGAGAATATAGAAAGTGTACAAAGGCTTTAAGTCTCCAACGTATAACACAACTAATTTGTCATGACATAAACGTTGTCATGTGTAAAATACGAAACCAAGTTGTTTCTCCGATTCATATAGATGCTTTCCTTAATTCATTCATGATTGTGGGAATTTGCTGAGTTGGCGATGCTAAATGTGACCTATCATATTTAACGCTTCACACATTCATATATATATATATATATATATATATATATATACAGACACACACACATATATTAATCGTTGAGTTGTCTGAACACTGGACAAGTTCGTGGGGGAGAACCTATTTGTATGGCTTAAGGAACAACTCAGCAGACAAATGGAAAGTTGTTCTTTGGAACCCTGCATGTGTACGACATCTAGCTGGGAATTCTTTAATACTAAGCAAAAGGAGGGTTTTGTTCATATTAAACCTTCTTAATTACACTCATCTATATATTAGCTGTACCTGAATCATGATTCAGATTTTCAGACGATAATTCCCCTTTTTTCTCTTTCTTGCTTCTGCTGCAAAAAGTGGGGTATCAGTAAAGACAAAATGGGAAATTTCTTCTTATCATTGCGTAACGATTATACTATTTATTCTTCCATGATGGCACAGATTTAAGTAAATGTTTAGTAGTTCAAAATGTATAATTCCCATATATCTTAAATTTTATTTATAAGATGTTAAAGCATAAAAAGATTAACATTTTTCTGTTGCATGAGTTTAATATAACATAGGGATGTTGATTTATTCATATATCTCATATTCGAATTTTCTATAAAGAAATTTTTAATTACTTAAATAAAATTAAAATATCTAATTACCAAGACGCATTAACCCAATGAAAGAAAGGAAATTCATGCAACAGCATATGACAGGATTTTTCTTGAACGTAATTAAGTACACCAAAATTACAGAGTGATCAAATTTTAATGAGAAACAAGAAAGAAACATATAGGTACACACCATAATTGCCTGAGAGTTCAAGCACCTCAACGCAAACACGAATTATCTACATCATTAATTCATTATTGATCTGACACTAGCCAATCCATCACTAAAAGTTTTCACATACTACCATGATTTGAACCTCATATTGTGGACACAAACTCTGGTAAACATATATCAAACTGGAGCTGTCCTAGCAGTCCCCACTTGCTCATTCCCCTCCAACCCTTCATCGTTGTTCTCCCCACTCAACTCCTCCAGTGACTTACCTTTCGATTCTGGCACCAAGAAGGTGAACAACATCCCGAGGAAGTTGATAACACCAAGCATAATCAGGGAGTTCCTAATCCCGATACCTGTAGGGTACCCTGCATCAGTCTGTGTAGGGTCCTTGCTCTGTGCAGCATATAAGAACCCGAAAGCACCCACAATTGCTCCTGCTTTTCCTGCAGCAGCTGAGATTCCATGACATGTGGACCTTAGCCTTGCTGGGAAAATCTCTGCTGGCACAACGAATGTGGTGGCATTTGGACCGAAGTTGGAGAAGAAGAAGGTGAGCGAGTACATCACAACAAACCCGATTCGGTTAGGCTTCAAGGTCCAGTGATGGTATGGTATGGCCAGGGCAAACATGAAGACTGTCATGAAGAAGAAACCCATCAATTGGATCGC
The DNA here is from genome assembly GCA_037074485.1 of Delonix regia. Classification (NCBI taxonomy): domain Eukaryota; kingdom Viridiplantae; phylum Streptophyta; class Magnoliopsida; order Fabales; family Fabaceae; genus Delonix; species Delonix regia. The sequence continues at coordinate 36,598,924 of CM073451.1, forward strand.
GAACCGGCCCATGTAATCGATGAAGGCCACTGTGAACCAGTACCCGGGCACAGTACTGCATAGAGCTATAAGTGTTTGTGCTCTTGCAATCTTGTATACTTCATGGATTGCATTCATTTCTTTTGCATGAGGGATCCATCCAATTGCAGTGAAAATGTCCTTCTGGAAAAGGTTCTGGCTATAGAAAGCAATATCCAATAAGAACCATGTAGTAGTGGTTCCCAGCAAATGCAGCCCATGGCGCTTGGCGAATTCCCTGCTGAACAGGCCAAAGCGATTGGAATCAGCCTCAGTCAATTTAGTTACCTTCACCTCTTCAGCTTCAAGTTCAACATTTAAAACCTTGGACATGTCTGCAGCTGCTTGTTTCGCATTCTTGGCCACAAGAGCAGTGTAACGAGCTGTTTCTGGCATTTTCATACGCCAGTAGTAGGTAAGAGCGGCAGGCGCCGCACCAAACATCAAAATGATACGCCAAACGTAGTCAAATTCGGGTCTTAAGGATGCTGCTGGGTTTTCCTCGTAGGTAGGAACCTTGTACTTGTGGTCAAATGCAGTTGAGACAATCAATGCAACAATCCCACCACCCAAGATACCAAAACCTTGCATAGCAAACACTGCAGCTATGAAAGCCCCACGAGTTCTCTTGTTGGCGTATTCAGACATGATTGTGGCCGAAAGCGGGTAGTCCCCTCCGATTCCAAAACCAAGCCAGAATCGGAAGAAACAAAGTGTGGCCATGACACCCTTTCGGCTAGATCCAAAAGAGAGGCCCGAGGCAACGGAGCAGACAACCATGAGCATGAGGGTCAAACCATAGACCTTCTTTCTGCCCATTTTGTCACCTAGCCAACCGAAGAATAGCTGGCCTGCTAGAGTGCCACATAGTGCAACACCAGTCACAGAAGCTGAGACATCAGGAGGCAGAGTCCCTGGCTTTGGTGCGTTTGGCTCTGTGTAGTATAGTCGCCCAAGCAATTTGGTGACAAGGGAGATGCAGAAAAGATCATATGCATCGGTGAAGAAGCCCATTCCGGCAATCACAATCGCCGTGAAGTGGTACCATTGTGTCTTGGCCACATCGAGTGCATTAAGCACTCCCAGTTGCTCTCTAGCCATCAGTACTCCCACAGAAGATTCAAAGTTTCCTGCACAAGAACCAGTAATTAGTTTCATAAACTATATGATAGATAAGCTAGGATTTTTCACAAACACGTTACAGAGTATATGGAATGATCATTTCGACAGTTATGCAAAAAAAGAAAAAAAAGAAAAAAAAAAGAGCAGGTTTTGAAGAAACCCAGCTAAGTTGATCTTTATCTCTGAATGATGTAATCTATGGGTTAAACTGTGCCTACTTTGAGATTTTTTTTTCTTTTCCGAAAACTAGTTCGTAGTCAATAGCTGCACAAAGTTGAATCACTGTTAATTGCGAACGATCACTTCAACGTTTTACGTTCAGATGAAATGTCTCCAACTTGGACTAGCAAATGTCTTTAAAAAAATTGATAATTTTTTTCCCGTGGTGGACCCACCGAATAAGAAGAAATGAAAAAAAAGAAAGAAAGAAAAAGAGAGAGACTAGGACGCAAACGACGGATGGGGAAACAGTTGACTCGCTACACTTCATCGGGACAATTAGCTAGCCGGCCATGAGTATCATAAATAGCTCCAAAAGCGAAAACATACCGGTAGATTGGCAAAATTAAAGGAAGAAAAAAGAAAAAGAAAAGAAAGAGCCAAAACCACTGGAAACAATTCTTCATCCAAAATTTTTCGAAATAATAAACAGCCAACTGATTTGTAATAAGATTTCAAGACTCAATTTACTGGTAGGCAGATAAATTGCAGTAAGGGCGAGATTAGCGTGGGTTATGGTAATCCTTCATGAAAATGCAGAAAAGACCAAAACTGCTTCTGTCGAAACTTAATGGAGAAGAAATGAAGAGAGAATTAAAATGGACACAGTGGCGAAGGCCTGGAGGAAAATTCAGGAAATTGGGATATTTTTGTGTCTCAAGTTAGTGTGGCAAAATGCAGAAGTTGGGTTCGTGTGTTGCCTAAAAGCTTTAGGAAGTGGGCCATAAAAAAAAAAAAAGAGGGCCTGGCAATAAGAAAAGAACTCTCTTTTCGGAAGTATGCACCCTCAAACCAAAAAGCTCACAGTGAGTAATAGAGAGAGAGAGAGAGAGAGAGAGAGAGAGAGAGAGCTGACCTGTGTGAGATACAGAACGAGGAGAGAGAAGCAGTGGGATGGGAAAGGGGGAGACGAGGGGACGGTGAATATAAAGGGATACCCGACCCGTGTGGAGTCCAGAATCGACTGCGGTATCTGCGGTATATGCCCTTGGGCCTCAACCGTTCCGGTCAACGCCTTCCAATTTGATTCTCTTCTCTCTCTCTCTCTCTCTCTCTCTCTCTCTCTCTCTTTTAATTAAAAAATATACTGTTAATTCTTATAATTTTATTCTATTGTTTAATTTAATATTTATGATGTAAAAATTTATAATTAATTTTATAGTTTAAATCATTTTTAATTCTGTTCCTACTATTATATTTTTATATATTAAAGCTAATTTTATTTCATTATCTTTATATTATTTATTAACATCAATTATATATATTTAAATTATCAAAGAATCATACAATTATAATTAAATCAATAAAATTTAACATAATATTAATAAAGCTCGAATAGTAGGTGTTAAATTAGAAAGTTAATAAATTATAACGACTTAATTATAAGCACACATACCATAGAGACTAAATATTAATTATATAGAGCAATTTTTTTTTTATAAATTATCTTTATTTTCTACACAACTGCATTTTTATTTTCGTTATTGACCATGGCCCATCAAACACGCAATTTGTGTGGGCCATTGGGCGAAAAAACCAAACGCAAGTAGTGGTCTATTTCTAACTGTAATGTTGACTAAGGGGAGTGACGTGAAAAGTATTGAAACACAGGGTTTTGTTAAAAGAAAAAAAATACGGTCACATATCTTCAAATTTATATTTGAACTTTTTTACAACATCAAAAGCATACTTGGTTAAAATACTATTATAGTTCTTTAACTTTATTAATTATTTTAACTTGATCATTTGAATTTGAAATATTTTAAAAAAGTCTCTTAAGTTTTAAATCTATTACAGATTTATTTTTTAGATACTATATATTTAAGGAATTTAAATTGTAGTTGAAAGTTAAAGAGCCATTTTTAAATGTTTCAAACTTTTAAGTATCTGATTTGAAACATTAATTTAATGGACCAATTTAAAATGTTTAAAAAATAAAAGTAAAGGACTAGTATACTATCTTACTATCTTTTTCTTTCTTCTTATCTTTTTCCTTTTTAATCTCATTTTGTCTCCCTCATCTCTTTTTTTCCCTTACGCGTTTTTCTAACACAATGGAGATGCTTTATTATTATTACTGTAAATTTTCAAATATTAAAAATATAGCTTGAACTATCAAGTTATTAAAAATGTCATCAAAGTATAAAAAATTTCCGCCCTATATTTCTCTTCTCCATGCTTGCTGCATTTCATATATTATTTTTATGTTATGTATTACAGTAAAGTTATGAAAGATGAAAAAACATAATTCTTTCATGAGTTTCCTTATTTGATAAATGATGGCGGTGATAAAAAAAATAACCAATAAAATAATGTAGGAAATAATAAAAATAAGGAATAACAAAGAGAAAAAGAGATAATATAAAGAAAAAATACAAAAAAATGGAAAGAAAAATTAATCAAATATTATGTAATAAAAAAAAGATAAAATATATTTTGGTCTCTTTACTTTATTTATTGTTTCAAATTAATCCCTCAAATTTTAAGTGTATCAAAATGATCTTTTATGTTTTAGACTTTTTTCAAATTTCTCCTATATAATGCATTTAAGGGACGAAAGATAATTTAAAATTAAAGAAGCAATTTTGAAACACTTTAAACTTAAGGGATTAATTTGAAATAATAATTAAAATTAAGAGATCAAAATGTTATTTAACCTAAGATTTTTAAATGAAAATATTATATTTTCTTACGAATTGAACTCTTCTGATTCATAGTGTAAATTATAATTATACCAATGTGACAATGAGTACTAAATAAACTTGATAAAATTAAATCTTCTAATAACAAAGTACAACAGAAATAAAATATGTGCAAAGCAACCAGAAAATGAATAATAAAATTTAACATAGAAAACCCTCAAATGTCAAGAGAAAAATCACAGGACAAACTTTGAAAATACTTCACTATATTCAGGATAGTTACAAAATATCCTTTCTACATTCTCACACACAAGAGATAAATATAGTATTTTTCAGTGAGACCCTTCGTATTCAAATACTATAATTTTATAATAATTGTAGTACTAAGGAGTAATAGAAGTAATATCTAAAATATCCTTAATGTATTTTTTCCCATACCTTAAACTCTGTAGGATTTACTCACACTCTATATTCCTCTCACACTTAGAGAATAACTCTCACTCACTCACTATGCAGTTGAACTCTTTGCTACTTGATGATCCAAATGAGCAAGAGTGAACTTTTATTTATAGAGGCTCAAAATCATGTAAGACAACACACCATTTGGTGTATTCTTTACAAGTGGCCCACATGCACATGCATAGGATGCATATTTCAAACTTACATGTGCAACATTTGAATATTTTCAGCTTATGTTTATAGGCTTCACATTGTAGTACCACTAAATTTTAACAAAGTAGTTTATCTACTTTGACATTTAATATTTGGCTGGATCCCACCCAACCATATTTCAACAAAATGATTTATCTTCTTTGAAATTTGATATGCGGTTGAACCCCACAATTCTCCCCCTCCAACCAAAGAGAAAAATAATATAGGGAGTAATCATTTGGGATCCATGCCAATCAACTTGGCAAAAAGTTTCATATTTTCTCGTGATACAACCTGTGTCATCATATCAACAGATTTTTATCGATGTGGATCTTTTTAAGCTTAAACTATTGTTCCTGCACTACTTGACACAACCAATGAAATCTGACATCAATGTGCTTTGTACGTGAATGGTGCATCGCATTCTTACTTAAATCCAAAGCACTTTGACTATCACAATGGATAACAGACCTATACTGCTTCATTCCCAACTGCTAAAGGAATCTTTTCAACCAAAACATTTCTTTTACGGCTCCGATCATTGCAACATACTCTGCTTTAGTAGTGGATAAGACAACACATTTATGCAATTTTGATTTCCAGCATACTAATCCCCTGCGAAAGTAAACAAGAATCTAAAGTTAGATTTTATGCCATCTAGATCACTTTCCATATCCGCATCAACATAACCCTATAGAATTGGTTTTGATCCTTTAAAGCCCAAGCACATTCATGAACTATCTTTAAGATATTTCAATATCCATTTCACAACTTCTCAGTTGTCCTTACTAGGCTTGGAAAGGAAGCTACTAACAACTCCAACCGCGTGAGCAATATCTGGTCGAGTACAAACCATGACATACATCAAACTCCCGACTGTAAAGGACTAAGGTACAATAGCCATCCCCTTCTTTTCGTCATCAGTAGTAAGGCAACTTCATTTACTAAGTTTGAAATGACTGGGTAATGGTGTACTAACTAGCTTAGCATTTTTCATATTGAATATTTCTAAAACCTATTCCATATATCGTTCTTGTAACAACCAAAGCTTTCTAACCATTCGGTCTCGCAAAATCTGCATACCCAAAATTTGTTTTGTATGGCCTAGATCTTTCATATCAAATGACTTTGATAACTCCTTCTTCAAATCACCAATCATCTTCGCATTCTGTCTTACTACCAACATATCATCTACATATAGCAAAAGGATGATAAACTTATCACTAGGAAATTTCTTGACATATACATTATGAAGTGCATCAGTCCTGATATATCCATGACCTACTATGAATGAGTCAAATTTCTTGTAACATTATTTAGAGCCTACTTCAATCTGTACAGACTCTTCTTCAATCTACATACCATGTTCTCCTTCCCAGTTTCCTCAAATCCTTCTAGTTGATCTATGTAAATCTCTTCCTCCAAATCTCTATGGAGAAATGCAGTCTTTACAACTAAGTGCTTAAGCTCTAAATTCAAGTTAGCTACCAATCTGAGTATTACTCAAATAGAACTATTATGACAATTGGAGAGAAGATTTCATCAAAATCTATTCCTCACTTTTATCCAAACCCTTTTTACAACTAAGCAAGTCTTATACTTCACCATCTTGTTATCATCTTTCTTAAATTTGAACACCCATTTATTCTTCAAGGCCTTTTTGCTTTTAAGAAGTTTCACAAGCTCATAAGTGTTGTTCTTTTGTAGGTAATTCATTTCTTCTTGCATGGCTTTCATCTAGTAAACTCTATCCTTATGAGTTTGAACTTCTTCAAAACTCTCTAGCTCCCTTTCATTGGTGAGAAGGATATACTCTGAACTAGGGTACTTGCTATATGGATGACATTCTCTGTCTGATTTGCTAAACTGTGAAGTGGTAGTTTGCTCCCCCTACTCAACACTTTCTCTATCTCCAGTATCATCAATACTTAGGTCATCATCAACCCCTTGTTCATGTAACTCTCTCCCTTCTATGACATTTTCTCTTATAGGAGAGACTAGTGTGAAATCAACCTTACCATCAAGTTCATCAGTTTTCTTTAGAAGCGTAGACTCTGACATATTTTCTAGCTCATGAAACACTAAGTCTCTACTTCTAATAATCCTTATATTTTTTGGATTTTATAGCCTATAGCCAAATTCCTCATCTCTATAGCCTATAAATATGTAAGGAATGACCTATCGTCAGGCTTTTGTCTCTACTCCTTACTTAAATAAGCAAAAGCTTTGCATCCAAATACCTTCAAATGAGAATAACTAATATCATATCCAAACCATACTCTCTTAGGAATATCAAAACCTAAAGGAATAGATGGAGATCTATTAATCAGGTACCACGCCATTTGAACAATTTCACCCTAGAATGGCTTAGATAGTTTAGTCATTCTCAACATACATATGACTTTCTCCAAAATGGTTCAATTGATTCTTTTGACGCCTCCATTATGTTGTGGGGTGCCAGGAACCATCTTTTCATGCCTGATGTCATACTCAATGCAATAATTGTTGAATTCATGGGAAGTATACTCACCCTCATTCTGAAGACACTTTAAAGGTTTCCCAGTTTCTCTCTGTATCATGGCATGAAATCTTTTGAAGTATTGAAATACCTTATCCTTCTTCTTCAGGAAATACACCCACACCATCTGTGAGGCATCATCATTGAATGTGACAAAGTTTCTATTACCACCTAAAGTCTTTACCTCTATAGGTCTGCATACATTAGAGAAACCATATCCAAAATATTATCTTTTAGCTTCGATGTTTCATTGAAAGACACCCTATGATGCTTGCCAAATAAATAGTAATCATAAGAATTTAGCCTTATATATTTGGCAAAAAAAAAAATGAGGCACTTCCTACCCAAATTTGACGAAGCATAATCTTCAACTGCATTCAACCCTTTGATATGCTTAACTTGAGTCTCATATAGTGTATTCGACACTATTCCCCTAGCAACAACCATTGAGCCTTTGGAAAAGCTTCCATTTGCCATAACCAAATTTGTTGTGGTATCTGACTAGATCTAAAGCATGTACAGAGATCATATTCAGGTGTAAATTTGGCATATGTCGCATGTCCTTCAATGTCAATGTACAACCGATGTTAGTTTGAATGCACACATCACCAACCCCCACAATGTTTGCATTGCTTATATTACCCATCTTAACTTTGCCAAAGTCTCATGTTTGTACACAGTAAAGAATTCCTTGTTAGGAATGGCATGATATGATGCTACTAAGTCAATAACCCATTTTGCACATGAATATGCAACATGACACTCATATTCTTCAACAGAAAGTATTGCCACTTCCCCTTCACAGAGGTTGTGAAACTTTTATCATCAGCTATTTCTTAATTCCTCCAATTTTTCTTATCTCTATTCTTCTAAGCCTTATAATTCTTTTTTATGTGTCATTCTTCATTGTAATGGTAGCAACTAAACTTTTTTCTAAATTAGGATTGCGATCAATCTTTGGATTTTCTAGAATGTCCTGTGCTTCTACTTCTTCCCCTGTTATCTATGACAAAGGCTTGGGAATTATGCGTCCCTAAATCCTTCCTTCTACTTTCTTCATTGAACATACTGTCTTTGACTTGGACTAAAGACAGTTTTCCACAACACAAAATTGCTTAGTAATACCACCAAAGTCTCCCAGCTATTTAGTAAAGAACTTAAAAGTAATAGTGCTTGTAATTCATCATCCTAACTGATTTACCAAATCTTGAAAATCATTTAAGTGCTCTGCAACAGATCTTTCATCTTGATACTTGAGATTCACCAGCTTTCAAACAGTGAACGCTTTATTCTATGCAATCTTTCTTACATATAGATCCTTTAAATTCTTTCACAGAGTATGGGCATTAGTCTTTGTGGCCACATGGTGGAACACGCTAATGTCCACCCACTACCTAATTAATCCAATGGCCTTGCGGTGTTGTTTTCTCCATTTGTTAGCAGTGACATCATTTAGCTTTGCTTCCCCTTTCTTTACAAGATCATAGTGATCCTTGTAGTAAAAAATATCCTTCATCTTTGATTTTCAAATAGAGTAATTTGTAGTTGCCAGCTTGATCATGGTGTCTATATTCTCCTCCATAATTTACACTGCACTACCCGCCAAAGTTTAACCAAGTTCTAATACCACTTGTTGGGCAATATAATTAATTCATAGTGTAAATTATAATTATACCAATGTGATAATGAGCACCAAATAAACTTAATATAATTAAATCTACCAATAACACATCATAACGGAAATAAAATATGTGCAAAGCAACCAGAGAAGGAATAACAAAATTTAACATAGAAAACCCCTACATGTCGAGAAAAAAATCATGGCACAAACTACGAAAATACTTCACTATATTCAGGATAGTTATAAAATATCATTTCCACACTCTTACACACAATAGGTAAATAGAGTATTTTCCAGTGAGAACCCTCCTATTCAAATACTATAATTTTATGATAATTGCAGCACTAAGGAGTAATATAAGTGATACCCAAAAATATCCCTAATGTATTTTTTTCCACACCCTAAACTCAGTGAAATTTACTCACATTCTATATTCCTCTCACACTTAGAGAATAACTCTTTCACTCACTTACTATATAACTGAACTTTTTGCTACTTGATCCAAATGAGCAAGAGTGACCTTTTATTTATAGATGCTCCAAGTCATGTAAGACAACACACCATTTGGTGTATTCTTCATAAGTGGTCTACTTGCACATGCATAGGATGCATATTTCAAACTCATATGTGTAACATTTGAATATTTTTAACCTATATTTCTAGGCTTCATATTGTAGTACCACCAAATTTCAACAAAATAGTTTATCTACTTTGACATTTAATATTTAATTGGATCCTACATAACTAAATTTCAACAAGATGATTTATTTTCTTTGAAATTTGATATGTGGTTGAACTCCACATATTTGTATAAAGTAATTTTTCATTATTATACGTAAAAAAAATTCAAAATAATTAAACAATAAAAAAATTTAACTTCGTAACAAATTACAAAGTGTCTAATCTATAAGATTCAAGATTCTATGAAGTTGAGCTACTTACCAAGGGTAACCCCTTAGTTTGTGTCATTAACAATAGTAAGAATTAGAATAGCCTAGTGTAATTTTATCTCTTTTTTTTTTTTTGGAAAGATGAAACATATATAATTTAGATTAATTTATAGTTTATGAACATAGTTTAAGATTGTTTGTAAAAAAAATTTTTTTAATTAAGTTAAAAACTGACTTAAAATTTTTCTCATCGTATAAACTTATAAAAAATGGTGCCTATAATTTATCCAACGTTTATAATTAACATATTATTTCAGTCGAAATCATGACAGTTATCATTTGGTAAATTGTTAATTAATTAATGTCACTTTTTCAAAATGCAACAACAAAACGTAATTATATTTTTAATCTCTCGCGTGCCATTACAATATGCAATTTTTAATTAAGACTAAATTACATAAAAAATTTTTAAGCTTGATGTCATTTGTAAATAATTTTCTGAGTTTCAAAACTTGACAATAAACCTCTTAAAGTTTTAAATATATACAGATAGTTCCACCTGCATTAAATGGACCCTCTTGAAGTTTAATTTTTTGGTACAAATAATTCTTTTAACTTTAGAATAAATGCAAATAACCTCTTGATATTCTGAGATCATGTTCAAATAATTTCATATTTATTATTCTTTTATTAGTAAAATAATTAAACAACTAACGTTAGGGGTTATATGTACATAATTTCAAATTCAAGAGATTTCGTTAATAAGTTTTAAAGCTGACTATTGTACAGTTTAGTCTTTAATTAAATAACGTATTCAACCTTTCTATGTATAGCTACATCTATATATAAATATATGTGTGTGTGTGTGTGAAAGCATCTAGCTTGCTTGAACGTTCGTCCGTGGATGCAACAAATAATTTCGTACAATTTGTTGACGGATAATACCTTTGATAGCTCCATCTTCTTAACTCGTGGAATAATTTCATTCTCATTATTTTTATATTAATAAAAGGTTATTATATTTAATATCATTATCATTCTTTTCTTTCTTATAACAGACGTTATAATATTTAATCTGATGTAGTAAGAATATGAATCTACCTATGCAAAAATACGCGGAAGTTGCACACACACACACACACACACACACGGGGATAAATTGATACTGGTTGGTTGGTATGAACAAATATTAATGTTCAATTATAGGATAGTACTTTACAATAGTCTGTTGTGATTTGTGATTGGCTTGGCATTTTAACAAAAAAAAAAAAAATGGCAAGCTTTTAATTAAAGTTGAACATTCTAGGACCTAGCTAAATGTATAAACCCAGATAGACCAAAAAGTTGAGGAAGCTTGCTTTAGATAAGGTGAGAATAAAGCAACAGCTGCAAAATAAAAGTTAACATATTCATCAACTGGAATTTGTGCCACCCTAATTTTTCAGTTTCACACATTATATACTATACTTTGTTTATATGACTTACATCATTCTGATCTTTTTATAACAAGTTTTCTTTTGTCCCAATATATTCTAGGGTAGGGTTGAAATGAAAAATATATACCCAATCTCTTCATCATAATTTATTTTTAGTATTTTTTTTGTAATCTTCTGAAGTTTGAATTTAATAAAGTATTCCTAAATTTAAAATAAAAAAAGTAATAGAGAGTGTTAGTGTGTATAAGATAAAGACATAATTCTTCTCTTTTCACCTATATCCTTTTATTTTTATATATATATTTTTTATTTTGAAGATATTTTACAGGTTTTATATTCTAGATCAACTTCAGATTAAGATGATTTATAGGAATTGAATGATATATTAAAATTTGTTGACACTGATAAAAATATTACTTGAGAAAAAGCAAGCAAGATTTATTTAAACTTTATTAATTGAAACTTGGAAACAACTTGTACTATTTCTTAATGAGTTTGACAAAGAGTGCCAATTGGCACTTATGGTCATAATTGGCTTTTTTATTAATATTATCATTTTGTTAGTATTAAAATATTATTGTAGATATGAAGCGTATGGGAACAACCTTAATGTCCTTGGCACAAGTTAGCCTGCTTCTTCAAGTCATCCAGTTGACCAAGTTATACATGTCGTTGATCATTTATCATTAGCCTTAATTTGTAAAATGGCTTTTAATTACTTCATCCTCTTGTCATATCATTAAAATGCATTATTAATAAAAATTAATTAATAAATATAGCTGAGTAGCTCAACGATAAAACTACTCATTTGAATAATCTGAAATTTAAATTCTTTTTAAAACGGATACTCTAAATTATAATATAAAAATTAATAAAAAAGAATAGCTGATTAATTTAGTAGATAACGTGGTCTCTACTCAGACTCTACCACCCTACACATGCATAACTACTTTGCATTGTCAGCCTGTATTGTCCGTCGTCATTGAGGCATGGCTTTATTTGACCATCTTCGACGACGAAGACGATTGACCAAAGGTAACAGTTTTGCCGTAGCAGAAATTCAAATTCATATTTGATTTTTTTTAAAAATTATTTACATATTTTATCAATAAATTTATAATTTAATTTTTCTCTCTTTTTTTAATTGTCACAATAACGTTACTTGTTTTGGCCAAAATAGTAAATCGGGAAGTGTCCGTATACTAGAGAGGCAATTTTGATAATTTGGATTAGTTTGGATTAATAAAAAATATATAGATTCAACCATTATTATTAAAAAAATGACGTGATTTGATAATTTAAATTAAATTTAATAATTATATATGATTGAAAATTTTAATCTAATGATTTAAATTTAAGAAGCTGTACAATCGATAAATAGTTCTTCTTAAAAATTGTAGTTCGCTTAATGACAGCGGGTCGAAGCATTTATGACAACCTTGACTTTCAAACATGGGTAAATTGTGAAGTATTGTAATATTTGTACTATATTAAAAAAAGAAATAAAGGAAATTAGATCAACATCAGGGGTCACATTACGTGGTGTTTCGTAGCAATTACCCATAGGAAAATGAAAGGGTAGAAAATGGCTACAAGAAATGAGGTTTTGAAAACGCCATATAGTTCGGCCAAAGTCAACCCAAATGTTAAACGATGTCGTTTAGTGGACGTCTTCACCATTTAAAAAGCGCGTATCTTCGGTCTTGAGAGTGACCATAACATCATCCGCGTACGCGGTTTCCCCTTCTTTTTCTTCGCATAATGAACCAACGCGTTAGTTTCGCTTATTAAATACATCCTTTAAAATTATTTCCTCTAAATTTTTTTTGTAAATTTTAAATAAACCTCATTTTTTTTTCTTTCTCCACTCACTCACTCTTTCCTTTATTTTTATTTTTCTTGAATTTTATTTTTAAAAAATTACTCAAACAACTTTAATAAGATCCAGACTGTATCTCCTTGTCTTGTTCTCCCTCAACCAAATAAAATACAGAGATCAGTTTTATCTTCTAATTATTGGCTCTTTCTGAATTTAATTTACTATCATCGTTTCCTTTTTTTTTTTTTTTTTTTGTGGAGATCAGATTAGTAATATAAATTTTTTTTTTCTGTTAAATTCAGATAGCACCACTTGGGCGTATGACCGTTCTCAAAACTAATACTATATTTTAACTTAAGGTCATGGGTCAACATCTGTTGAGACTGATATGTATTCATTGATATTAGTTTGAATTGCATCACGGCTCTACATCTATCGATCGAAACTGCTATATATGTATGAACTAATTTAATATTGTATCACTTCATAATTTTTTTATATGCTGAAAAGCTTCATTGAAGAGAAGACAAAAAATTTGGGACTCGATTCCCTTGTTGAATATATCCATGTAAGCTTCAAGCGGTGGTGAAGCCAAGATCTTTAGTTAGTGGGGAAAAAATTTTGATTGTTATAATTAAAACAAAAATTTTAATTCATTTCTAATATTTGATAGCAAATATTTTAAATTAATTTTAGTGTACTATTGTTAGGGTTGTTCAAAGGATTTAGTAATTTGAAAGACCCGGCCCGGCGATGTCAGGCCTAGTCGAAAATGCCATCGGGGAAAAGTTGGAGCAGTACACTGGGTTTATAACTCGGGCTAGGTCGGGGCACGGGGTAGTGTAAACTGGCCCGGCCTGGTATTTATGTTTTTTCTTCTAACCCTAAAATCCCTAATTTCAATTTGCCTGTCTTATTATCCTAACCTTAATTCACACTTCTAACCACTAGTGCACTACGACAACCTAAACTCACACTTTGTCTGTCTGTGCTTGTTCTTTGATCGTTCACCGTCGTTCTCTATCTTGTCCTCTCCTCCGATCATTCTCGCTTGTTCTCCGTCACTCCCCATCGGTCTTCGTCATTTCTCTTATTCTCCATCATATGTCTCTTGCAAGTTGCGACCATTCACTCCCCTTCAATGGCTTGTTGTTCCATCATACTTAGCTCTTGTTTATCGTCTGTGTCTCCTTCTTTGTCCGGCGTTGTCTCTGCCACTCTCCATCTTGTCAACTCTGATTCTCTATAACTCTATCATCTCTTATAACAACAAACAGGTATGTAAATTGAACCTGACTACTTTATGATTCAGCTCTGTTGAATGAAATTGGGAGCCAGTGAAGTAGTGATACTGAATATTACTAATTATGCGGATACTGAATAATTTTGAACGATACTAACTGAGATTGAATATTAGTGAAGGTGTATAGGGTTGAATTTACAACATCAATTAGGGTTTTGTCATTCGTTAAATTGGCTTTGATTGGAATATAAACTGTTATAATTTCATTACTATCACTGTTTTTATAACCTGCAGCCTAAGTTTTTAAAATATGTATTTATGACACCCTAAGTTTTTTTATTGTAATATGAACCATTGTGACGTGTTTAAATATGAAATATGAAATTTAATGCATAATATGGAATTTGTATGTAATGTGTATCTATTGTTTAGAATGGGAGACCTAAGTATCTAACAACCCCAAGCCATGGACCAACCTTGAAGCAATATGCAACAAACCTAAGCCCTAGGCTAATCCCAAAGTGGCAGTGTTTCTACTATAAAAAATCCCATACCTTCTGAGGCAAATCCTTATGCCTCTGGCTCTGCATTGGTTGTTGAATCTGTTGTGGTTAGGGCAAAGAGGAAAACAGTTGCAAAGAAATTTGATATGTAGGAGCATCTTGTGAAGCTTCCTTTAAAAGAAACCAACGGAGAGATTAGAGCAGCTTGTAATTATTGTAATGCTTCATATGCCTGCAACGTGAACAAACATGGTACTAACTCTCTAAAGAAGCATTTGGCAAGATGTCAAAAGCATTTACATAGGGCTCAAGAAACAAAAACAATCTATGTTAGCATTGGTTGAGCCTTTAGAAGGTGCTCAACCAAAAAGTTTGGTTTTTCACGTGTATAATTATGAAGAGTGTTGGAGAAGTTTAGCTAAATTTGTGATATGTGATGAGATGCCATTTCAAGTGGTGGAAGGGCATAGGTTTCAAAAATACAATGCTAGACTAGAACTTAGATTTCCCATTCCATTGAGAGTGACCGTTGCCAGATGTTGTTATAAGATTTTCCTTGATGAATCTAAGAAGCTTAAGCAATTATTGAAGCAATTTTGTTTTCGTGTTTGTTTGACTATAGATTGTTGGATATCAGTTTATAACTTTAATTATATGTGTCTTACACTCATTTCATTGATGAGTAGTAGAGATTGCAAAAGTGAATTCTAAACTTTTACCCTATTGAGCATAGAGGTGAAACCATAGGTAAGACAATAGAAAAGTGTTTGCTAGCCTAGGGGATTAAAAAATTGTTCACTATAACTATTGATAATGCAAGCTCCAATGACACTGCACTGATTTATTTGAAAAAAAGACTAAGAAGTTAGGGTGGCTTGTATATGATGGAGATTATCTATATGTGAGATGTTGTTCTTATATATTGAACCTAGTTGTAAGTGATGGGTTAAGGGATTTAAATAACTCCATAACTACTATTTGGAATGCAATAAGATATGTGAGGTCTCCACTTGCAAGGTTACAAAGGTTTAAGAGCTTTATTGAAAAAAAAAAAAATTGAATCAAAGAGTTTTGTATGCTTAGACGTCCAAACTAGGTGGAATTCCACTTACTTAATGTTAGAACATGCCATGAAATTCCAAATGGTCTTCAAAAGGATGGAAAATAAAGATGAAAGGTTTAGGGCATACTTTAGGGAAGATAGTGATCAAATTAGGCCACCTAATAATGTTGATTGGGGGTACTACTGTTGTATTTGTTGAGTTTTTGAAAGTATTCTATAATATTATGTTGCAATTGCCAGGATCACAATATATGACATCAAATGTATCCTTTCATGATGTTGCACATATTCAAACCATGTTAATATGAGTACTATGCATCAAGATCCTCTTATTTGTAATATGGCGAGTAGTATGAAAAACAAGTATGACATATATTAGGGGAAGCCATAAAACATAAACCCATTCTTGTCATAAGGGTGATACTGGATCCCAAATACAAGCCAACCTATGTCAATGCTACATTTGAAGATATGTACCCTTGGTTGTCACTGATATTGGAACACTACCAATGGCAAATTTTTTCCCCATAAGTCCCTAGCACAAATGGTGGTCCTCATGGAAGTCCAAAGCTAGTTTAAATCAGAAAAAAAGATAGAAAGGTATCTTGAAGTTGATATAATTGGTAATAATCCTTCTTTCAATATATTGGCATGGTGGAAAGAAAATGATGTAAGATACAAGGCGCTTTCACTTATTGCACGAGATGTGTTAGTTGTGTCGGTGTCAATTGTAGCTTTTGATTCAATATTTAGCACTGACGGATATATGTTTTACGTGTTTAAGAGTTCATTAGACCCAAAGATGACTCAAACATTAATATGTACACAAAATTGGCTATCCCTTCATAAGTTCAGCGTTAACGATTATGATTTTGATCAATTTAAGGAATTTGATAGTATTACAGCTGGTAAGTTCCTTCATCAAAGTTTTCTATCCTTCACTTTTGCCTTATATTGTACATCTTAACTTTCTATTATTGGCTTTTACATATGTTTCTAGAGATTTAGGTGCCCCTCGAGATGGAAGGAGTATTGATTGACGTGTTTTTTTTGTATTCCCTCACCATGTAATATGTGTTGTGCACTGAGTGCCATATTTGCATTGTGACTTCTGTTTTTTTGTATTTCCAGACTTCTTGGACTTGTATTAGTATTTCACTTTCTATCTGAATGGTTTAGTTAGAAGAGTGGAAGAATGATTTTGCTTTCAGTTTGCTATAATTTTGAATGGCTCAAAAATTGAATGGTAATGGCAGCCAACTCTAACACCTAGGTCCCATTTGGTTACTTGATTGTTTGGCTAATTTATTTTGGCATTTTGCAGAATAGGTAATTGTATATATCATTTATTGGGTAGTGTATATTTTTAGTAAGAATTTGCATTATACTTCTTTTACATTTGTCATCACTGAAGGGGATCTAATTATGTAATTGCAATGAGAACGTGGCACTTCTAGCTTTGAATGCACTAGTATGGCATCTTGAGGAACATTTGATGTATTTTATTGGCAGCAACAACCCCAACTTAAAACGTTAGCTTATTCTAGACTTAGAGAAGCTTTAAAGGTTAGTAATGAAATAAAAATAGAGACACTGGTAGCTTGGCAATGATTTAGTATTTGGCATGGTGTATTACATGAATTTTAGAAATAAATTAAACATAAAAATATGGTGCCATTTATGTTCATTGATGTCTTTGTTTTTCAATTTATTAACTATACAATACATGTGTCATATGAATTATTTCCCTCTCTTATCTATTCTTTTTCTATTTATATAATTATTGTTCATTTGTTTGCTTTGTCAATCTATTAGTAAGCATCTCGTTTAGTTAATAATTAATAATGTTGATCTAAAAGCCTTTTTTTTTTCTTGTGAAGAAAAAATGGTTATTAGGTGAAAAAAATGCAATTTATACTGTTATTATATTAATTATTATGCTAACAAATTATGATATCAAATCAAACTACCTTATTAGGTTTGGACCAAATGATGAGAACATGCATGATGATTAAAAAAAAAAAAAATCTTGTTTCATTTACTAAGTCGGCCAACCTAATTCTCTTGAACTTGGCCTGGCCTCTTTCTTGAGTTTAATGGGCTGGGCTAGGATCTCAAGCCCTTTGTTTTTTTTTGGCCTAATGCTTATCCCAGGCTAGGTCTCAGGTTCAATATGAACCCTGCTGAGCTCGAGGTATGTACAACCCTAATTGTTATTGAAGATTTAATACATGAGATTTAGATAAAGATTATTGCCCTTACGGTAATTTTTTTTATTAAAAAACCATATGTATTATATTAAAAAAAAATTGTAATTCTAAAATGAAACAATACTATTTTAGTCCCTCACTTTTTTTGTTTTTCAAAATAGTCTCCTAGTAATTACAAATTGTTGTTTCAGTCCCTCTATGTGAATTAATAAAACATAACTCAAGGGACCATATATGATAATAATATCAAAAGTAAGTGACAAATAAATGACAATTTCCGATAAACAAGGATCATTTTGAAAGATAAAATGAGTTAGAGATGAAAATGACAATTCAGTGATAAGTAAAAGACCAAAATAATGTTCATCTTATTCTAAAATATATTGCTTAAATAAGATGCTAGAAATTGAAATGATAAGTTTACTTCTTTAATTAAATAGTAGTAATAAATAATATTGTAACATAATTAATAGATTAAACTAATCTAATGAGTTTTTAAATTTTAAATCCAGCTTAAAGATTACTTCAAGAAGATAAAAGTAAAAAATAAAATATGTGGGTATCATACTTTAGAACTTTATACTTTAGAAGTTCGTATTATAAGTCTCAATTTTGAATTTAACCACAATCACAACTACAATTTTGAAAATAAGTAAGAACAAGAAAAAGATTATAATGAGAGAAATAAAAGAGGAAGTGAAGAAGAGAAGAACAAGAAATGTAAGGAGAAAATAAAAAAGAAAAGAGTAAAAAAAATGTAAAACGAAGGTAAAAAATAGTTATTATATATATATATATTGCTAGAGTTTCATATACATAATACATGTATGGGCTAATTAAGATCAAATTAAGAAATCAAACAGTAAAAAATTATTTAATACATATGTTAGTCTAATAAATTAAAATTTTAATAGTCTAAGAACAGAACATCTGAATTATTCAATACTATAACGTACCAATTTTAAGAAATCGATGGGGTACATGCCCACCCTTAGCGTAACATGGATCTTCCATTGGCTTCAATGGCCCGATTGTTTCATGTGATAAGATTTTGATAGTACGATGTTCGAAAAAAATATCAATGTTATACACTGTTATTGATAAGGAGAGAATATGAAGGTGTAGAATAATTTTTTTTTTTATTCATTCTTTATATAATCAAAGAAATGAAAAGTTGATCATTAATACATATGTATAGATTGTACTAAATGCAGCCGATTATATTATAAATTTATATATTCAATTTCATATGATATGCCAAACCGAGCTACTTTGCCGTGTGATTTACTATATCATATTAGTCATTTATGTACAAAAAAATAAATATTAAAATCATGGGTGAACATCTATTGAGGCTGCAATGCATGAACAAATATATTACTATTGCATAATTATAGAGTGAAAGAAATTCGACGGGCAAGAGGAAATTTTGAATAAAAAGAGTGGCCAGTGGTAGAAGAAAATTTCATGGAATTTGTTAGGTATAATAATGGGATTAAGATTAATTCTTTATGTTTGAAGATGTAATTCAGCATTTGAAACTTGATTAACGTACTTTATAATACCTCCATACATAAGGTTAAAATTAGGTTACCTTTCCCTGTCAATTTGAGGGAATAAAATGTTTGACGTTTGCTTTATTTACTATACTCATTTTTTTTTTAATAAAAAAAACTATGTTAGTATTCGAATTAGTTTTTGCTAGCCTTAATACTTATATATTTGATTAAACAGAATAAGACATTCAAGGAATTAAAAAATCCATAATCTAACACTAATAATTTATCATAATTAAAATTTGAATATGGTACAATGGGCTTCATTATATATTACTTAAGAATATGCTGACCTATAAGATTATGTAAAAATAAGATAAATTAAAAAGATATAAATTTATGGTACTCGTAAATGATAAATGAAAGCATGGATCATGCTGAGTTGAGAGACAATTATTGTTTTTCTCTATGTTTCTGTCGTTACTAAATATAAAAATTAAATAACTTAAATTAGTATCATGAATAAATTAAAGTGACGAGTATTAAGCGCTGATGTAACGAGTTCTAAATTTGAGACCTGCATAATAATAAAGCTCAATCACCTGGGCTTCTCTCATAAACCATTCATAAACATTAAGGAAGAATATATATCAATTTCTTTTCTTAATTCATGATGGAGTATTGAACCATAAGTTAATATTAACATAATTAACCATACACACACACAAATTAATTGACAAGGAATATCATTAGCTTTTTCCCTCCTTTTGGTAAAAAATATTTCCTTTTCTTAAACCGTGGGCATACTTTATCCTATTCTTGATTATTAAATGCGTTGATTAAGAAAATTTTAAACTAAATTATCATTTTTAGACGCCGTGATCATCTATAAAATTTTCACAAATACTCTAGAGTAATTAAGTAAGGAAGAAACGAATTATATAAATAAAACTCATGTTGCACATGTACTAATAATGCTAGGTCCGTTTTATAGGTTAAAAAAAAAAAAAAAGAGTTGACATTGCAACAGTTAGTCATGAATTTAATTAATGAAACCATCATTATCTTATTATTCCACTAAAAAAGCATTTGACTTCCTTAAAATCAGAAGGAATAATCGAGGCTGTAAGCATATTCTCGTGCATTTAAATTATTATATTATAGTCACGTCTTGGATATGCATGCATCAAGGTATTGAAAGATAATTATATGAGACTTTTCACATAATGATTAATTAATTATAATCCGTTGATCTTTGATAAGCTATAATTTTCTTCCTTTCTCTGAAAGCTAGTGAGGGATTTGTTATTCAATAATCAGATGCAAATTGTAGGTCATCTACGAAATATAGTTAGTAATTTTTCAGATAATCCGAGACCTGACTTTGTAGCACAAGAAGTTGCTAAATCAATCTTACGCTTTGCACCAAACAAGCTGGATTTGACTATAAAATCTTTAATAGGTTATTTTGCATTATCATGACTGGAGATGTGGCTTGCTTAACATAAGTTAAACTCGTTACTTTAAAGTATATTAAGTGTGAACATAACATAAGAAATTAATCATTATGCAATTAGTTTATTTTATATACATGGAAGGATTTAAAGTTTTAGACACTTAGCACCATATATCCATATTCCCACTCTACTCCACTTTTAAAATCGTATCAGATTTCAATATCAATATAAGTAAAATAAAATAAAATTCTTAGCTAAATCATGCTCAATCTGAATGGTCAAATTGAATTGTCAGGTGTATTAGTGGGTCTATGAATGGAGATGGCCATACTAGATTAGTGAATATTAATTTTAAAAAAATCATATTTTATTCTCCAAAACTAAAATTTGATTAAAATATTATTGAAATATCTTTTCTTTTCCTTCAGCATCTTCAAATCATGTTTTTAATTTTTATTTTTTTGGTTAAAGAGCACAACTAGATAAAATCATTTAATACGAATAATGTGTTTAATCATGTATTAATATATTATATATTTATACGCAGAGTAATAATATTTAAGCACGTAAAAGATGACACTTTCTTAGACAACCTCAAAAGTCATGGAATTTTAGATAACATTTACATGGCCAAACCAATCTTTTTTTTTTTTTTTTCCTTTTCAATATCATAGCCAAAAATGTCTTGAAACTTTATCTCAATCTATATTTTCTTCCTAGCAATTCCAAGGGAGGCACTTTCCGGCATCGAATTATACTCACACTCAAATACATATATATTTTAATTCCTTAAACTAAAATTTCTTTTATTAACTTAAATGCATATATACTTTTTTATTGGAATATCTTTGCAATTTTTTTATGGAGGGTATGTTACTTAAAAATTTAAAATTTGACTAAAATGCATATCCTAAAAATAAAAGAGAAGCTAATGTAATCTCAACAACATAAATAAGTCCATTTAATTTTCTATAATAATAATTATAACGAAATAATATAACATTGTGAATTTCTGACAGAAACTAATTACAGGTGATGCAATGCTTAATATTGTCAATACCTATCAGCTTGGAAATAGTGACAAATATGCTTATTTTAAGTGTGTTCCTGCTCTTCCATAAATCAATCACATTTCCATTAAACCAGCATCTTGTTTAAGCAAAAGTCAAATGCAACTTCTTATGTTCCTATTATTATAACCAAAAGCCACCAAAGAAGAGTTTTCATGTAGGTGGACTTGGTTTACAAGAAGCAATTTTCCTTTTTCATCAAACATGGTGCTGCAGCTCATGAATTTATTTTCATAATTCAATAGGGAAAGCACTTTAGGATTAAAAATGACCTTTGCAAGGGTCTCTACTAGATAGACCTCAGCAAACCAGATGAGCAAGAAACAAAGATTCCTTCATCAGCGAAATTTACAGTGGTAAATATCTGACTTCCAAATGATGTTGCAAGGCATCTTGGCAATGCTGCCATTATAATACAAAGCGTGATTTAGAAGAGGATGACTAAGATAACAGCCTCTCACACCAAAGTGGCAGAAAGAAACTGAAAAAGGAAAAAAAGAAAATAATGAAACCTGAATCTTCCTATTACGCATTGTACATAAGTGTACTGTGCCTGTAGAAGAAACATATACCAGCTATCCCACAATTCTCTTGCATTCTTAATATAGCTTGTAAGTGAAATAGAGCTCTTCCTTCACATGTTAGTCAACATGAACTGCATTTCTTCCAAAGCCCATTCTGGCTATGTTCCATTTATTACTGATCTAACACAGCTCCAACAGATCATACTCTAGCACCAAGAAATGCCTGGAAGAGAAAAAGGATAAGTACACATTCTACGACATACTTTGCAACTATCTAGTTGGAAGGAATGGGTTCCAGCTTTTTCTTTTTTTTGTGACATAAAATTTAACTTATTTGTTTTTTCATAGAATGAATGCCAAAATTAACCCAGTACTTTGGGTGCACTATTGAACATCACTTGTTACTGCTTCTCTTAAATCTTTTTAAAGGCTGACAAATTTAGAAATAAACAAAACAGATATGGTCAAAATCAAGATATAGAAGAAAGAACGATCAATACATCCATTCTATTAAAGCTATATTATACTCTACAGTTAAACTTATATGAGCAACTGTAGCAGTTCAGACACTGGGAAAATAACACAAACTACTGACCCTCAGTAATCAAACTGATTATTTCTTGTCCATGTATTTCTACTACCCATTAATAGACTTCCAAGTAATACGCCTAATAAACTTGGTTTTGGTTTCACTGACTCTGAACTTGCCTTGCAGTTCAGAATTCTACTTAATTATTATATGTTCAAGGTTATCAACATTCCTGCATAGTTCCTACTTTAAATTAATCCCTAGTTTGGTTAACTTGATTAATACAGCACTAATAGTAAATCATTTTGCTTTCAAACAATCATTCAGGAAAAAAAAGATAAACTACAAGATATTTATCTAGCTCTTTTCATCCAAGACATGGATCCAGAATGAATTTCTTATGTAATTTATACTTGAGTTGGCCAAAAGTATTTATCCTTGAAAGGCTAAAATTACTTAGATATAGCATTACACAGAAATCACTATCGCCCTTACTATTGGCAAAAGAGGTGATGTGAGTATTTCTATAACTCCTCAGCATACTGAAATGAATTATTTTTAGTGCAATTTCTTCCACCTAGATCTGCAGATTGTGTGGCAATGTTTTTTCCAGCGTAAGGTCATGCTGCTAGTAAAATCTTAGGTAATAGACACTACAAAACTTCCAAACAGTCACTATATCATTGTTATCAAACATTTTACAGATTCGATATTTAGAAAATGAAAGAACCTTTATTTTAGTTGGAGTGCTAGGCTTGAGTGTGGTTGTGCTTCCAAAGCTAAACATAGGCTTTTTCTCAGGCCTCAGTATTTGAAAAGAGCACATAAGTGTCTCATCAACAGTCATCATTGCACCAGCATTGTCATACTCTCCACAGTAATTTGGTGCTGAAAATATAGTTACAAGTTGTCTATTAGCAAAGAATTCATATCCGTCCTCCACAACCTGCAATACAAAATATAATTACCAAGGTATACAATCAAACTACTATTGGAATTGCATGTTTAAGATAGAAAGCACATGAAACCTGGTGGGCTCTACAAATTAAGTCAAGATCATTCTTTCGAAGAAATTCTGACACCCTATCAGCCCCAAAAGTATAGGAAACACCACGGTCATTCTCTCCCCAACCGTATATATCTTTACTAGGATCAGACCAGAGGAGGTCACATAGCAGTCCAGTTTCGGGGACTTCACAAGGACGTCGTAAAGTCCTTATCTGATTTAAGTTGTGCAAGTCAGGCGAGAGTCCACCATGCATACAGATTATCTTTTCATCGATAAGAGCTGCCACAGGTAAGCAGTTGAAACAATCTGTGAATATTTTCCAGAGCTTGACATTGTATCTCTGCTTACATTCATCATAAAATCCATAGATACGGTTTATAGAAGCACATTCATGGTTGCCCCTCAGAAGGAAAAAGTTATCAGGGTACTTTATTTTATAGGCAAGAAGAAGACAAATTGTCTCCAGACTTTGCTTCCCACGGTCCACATAATCACCTAAGAACAAGTAATTGGACCGAGGGGGTAATCCTCCATAGTCAAGAAGTCTCAGCAGGTCGGAATATTGACCATGAATATCTCCTGGTAACATAGGGAAATGATACGAGATATTAGCTCCTAGCTTAAATCACTAAAAACATTATCTTTAAAGACAAAAGGAATTCAAGTTTGATTATTGATATAATCCCTAAAAGCCTATAACAACAACATCCTCCTACACTAAGAATCTTCCGAAGAGAAAAAGATTGTTAACAATACTAGTAAGAATTCATTTGTCATCATGCAGAGAGGTAAGGAGTACATTGAAAGTTGAAACCCAACAAAGGTTTGGAATTAGAAGACAATAATTTAATTACAATAATAGATTATAGGTATATTTCACTCAGTATCATGACTCAAAGAAAAGCACCTAGAAGTGCAGGTCTTCGAGACATCTTTTCTAAATTTTAACTTGGTTAAATTCTCAGTGAAGACTAATAAATTTCTAGTCAATATCTTATATCAATGACGAAACTTATCAAGACCAATTGAAAAAGTCAGAGAAACAGTTTTTAAGAAATCCCAAGTTGAATTTGACGTAGTTTTGTGAAGCAATTATGCGAACTAAATTAATGAGTTTGAGAAATCTAAGCAAAACAATCCGGAAATAGAAGAGATAATCTAACATTTTCAAACTAAGCAGATTAACTCACCCAAAAAGAAAAAAATATAAATGATTCAGAGCCAGAGTATTTTTTTTTTCTCCCCCCCCCCCCCCCCCCGGGGGAGTTCTTTTTGCCCCTTCTTTCACGTGAATTTAATAAAAAGAAAAATATAATAAAACCCCAAAATTCTAGAGTTAAGTCAGAAAATAATTAATCCAAATAGAATAAGCAAGTTACTCAACAACTACTTCTACAGCAGTATCCCATTCCAACAACCAAGTTTGATAACAGAGCAGCTAGTTTAGAAACATAAATTTACTAAAACCATTCAAACCAAACCCAGAACAAAGCTTCACCAGCGCTTACAAAATTAATCACCACTTCAACATAATAAGTTACCGTTCTCCTATAATACAACGAAACTTTGGCACTTTTTTTTTTTCATAGAAACTTTTCTAGAGAACATACAAATTAAAAAGTCAAACTCAGTAACTCAACAAAAACCACACAGAATCGCAAGCCCCTTCAATTAAATTGAACAAGAAACTAGAAAGTAATAGAGGAAAGAAACACGAGGTTCAGGAATAGATACCACAGATCTTAATTGGAGCTTCAAGTTCCAACAGATTGGGCTGCTTCAAGAAGATATCCTTGGAAACAACACAAAGCTGCCTGATTTCTGCTTCTGCAAGATACACCTGCTTCCCGGGTTTCCCTCTGACTTCAAGCAGCCTATTAATCACAGAATCAAGAACCCCACGTTCCATGCTGCGGGCTTGGACTTCCCGTTGATTTCAATCGGCAAGTTAAGCAAGCAAACAACAACAAAAGGGAAGGGGGAAAAGGCTATGAAGAATAGAGAACATCGCTTTGATGTTGTTCGGTCTTAAATATTAGCATCCCATGGAGAAAAAAGAGAGAACTTTAATCTTTAAATCACATAAGGGAAGACTTTAGTTTTGGGGTACAATCTTTTGAGGGGAAGAGAGATAATGAGAAACGAATGGTGGCCTCTGAATAGGAAAGCGAAGAATATATTCGCTTAGGAATAGACGGTATGAAATTTAAAGGAAGAAACAGTGAGATTATGCAGAGACGGAAAGAAATGAAAGAATCAAGTGGGAGAGTGCGGTGTAGTGGTGGTGAGTGGGTCGTGCGGACCCCGAAAGTCAGAAACGCCAAGAGATATGAAGGGAAAGGCAGTGGAGAAGAAGATGACGCGCTTTCCAACAGCGGAGGCATTGCATTGCATTGCGGAAAGCGGAGTTTTACCAAGTGGGTAGTTTGGTACGAGCACCCGTCACTCACCCCCCGAGCAAAACCAATGGCCAATGGACAAACGTGACAAATTGAATTGACAAACCTTGGAACACCTAGCTATATGGTATATATTCTATCCTGTGGCCCTTTTAAATTAACTAGAAGTTTAATATTCCTTTGGTTCAATATTTGAAGGGTTATAAACTTTATTCGTATTTTAAAATAAAAATTTATTTTATAAATAATTTTGTTTGATTTAATATCATATTTTTATTTAAAATCATTTTTGTTTCTAAATTTTTATTTAATAAAAAATTTATTGTACTGTTAAATAAACTAAATGTTGTGAGTCCAGAGGAGCCTTAGTTAACAAATAGGACTTAATCTTTTAAAATAGGTTTTCCATTTAAACTTATTCTTGTAATACTAAAACTTAATATTTAATAAAAACATTTCAGATAAAAATTACATTTTTGTATATCCACATTTGACCAAAAATGAAGTTTATAAAATTATATCAATCTACAATTAAATTTACACAACTTTAATCTAAATAAAAGATATTTTCTATGATAGGATTGACTTTGATGTGTACAAGATAATACATGGAATTAGATCTTAAAGTGTACGCAATATATTACGAAGTGAAATAGAGGTGGAGTAATAATTGTCTTAAAAAAAAAAATTAAAGAGGTTGTAAGGTATCTTTTATTTTTAAAGTAAAATTGTGCAATACCAAATAATGATACAATCAATGTATAAATTGTATTTTAAATATTAAGAAGCAAATATTTCAAGTTTGCTACCTTTACCAGAATCAATTCAAAGATTTATTCTTTGAAAGAAAAACCTTGTTTTATATATTTATATATATAGACACACACATTCTCAACGTCACAGAATTTTTCTCTTTTGAAAAATGTATTCAAACATGTTTAATATTGCGATAATTATAAAATAGACGGAATAAGAATCAAACTCATATATATTTTAATAAAAAAGTGCTTCTTGATTTAAGATATTCGATTTTCCTATTAATTCTGTATATATTCCTTAGTCCGCGTTATTCTTTGTTCTCATTTGTTGATTGATACCTTCTAGGTGATAGGATAAGAATCTCTTCCCATCGGTTTTTCCCCATCCTCTTTTTACTTTTTTGTTTTTTAAATCTTTATGGGCACGGAACCTTCGTCTCTTTAAGTATGTACCATCAATTTTTAAAAATGGAGTCAAAATTATTAGATAATTTAATATGCAATTTCGACAAGAATAGAGCCGAGTGCTCCTTTTTGTCATTTATTCTGGCAGATTAATTAATTTCTTGTACTGTTAGCCAATCACTTTAATTTATTATTAAGTCAAACGTCCTTTGGTGGATAAAACACAAATTTATTCCTCTTGATTTAAGTGTAAAAAAATAAAAAATATCATTCAATTAATTACTTTCTCCTACTCCTAGGGATGTCCAAATTACACTTTTGAATTAAAAATAATTATTTAATATTGGTCAATTATATTTTAAGATTTGTTATATTATATCTGTAATAGATATAAAGATATTTGATTCAAAATGGGTCTGACTATAACTTTTCAATTACATCAAAAGTTAGTATATTGAATTTTGGTATTTTAAAACACATGAATATAGTTTTCTAAAAAATTTGTTGAAATATTACACACACCAATATGTGTATGAATACGAATAGTAAAGTATAAGATTATTTTTATAAAAAAATAATATTAATTGTGACGTTTATCATCAATTATTATATTCTATCTTATCCAAATTAATCATAAATATATTTAGAGAAAAGAAGTAAATTTAAATTAAATCACAAAGCAATTCAAATAGATAAAATTATCAATAATGAGTCTAAAATTACAATTTCTTTTAATGCCAAGTTAATTAAATAATTCCCTTCCTATCTACTTGGAGAACTAAAATTCTTATAATTTTCTTCCAATAAACTAAAGAATGAATTTAATCTACCTACATATATATATATATATTCCTATGCTTTAAAAATAAATTAAATTGTTTAAATTCAATTCCAATTCGGCTACCTAATGTAATTAGGTGTATTTCTATTCAAATTACACATTAAATTAACCCACTATATTGAATTAATTCAAATAAAAGTTATTCATTATAGATGATAACTTGGATTTTAATCTTAATTTCCTTATTCAAAAGCAGCTATTTGTATAGAAAAGTGTTTCTAAATTCCAAGTTTTTGCTTTTGGTATTGTAATTTTAATTTCAAGTTAATAAACTCTCTTATCATGATTTGTGTACTAAATCTAAGTGTATTAACAAATTTAGACACCCATTTTATTTATTTGTTTATTTTTCTTGGTTTTAGTTACTTATCTTTCTTAATTGAGTCTTTGTGTTAATGCGAGGTATCATTGATCAAGAGTCATTGCTTTTTAATTTGGAAATTGGAAAGACAGCAAGAAAAAATAGAAAGAAGGCAAAACAAAAGAAGAAAACTATGAAAGAAACAATGGTTGAAAGGGAAGAAGTGCCCAACTGTCGTACTTTTGGGGATTACTCTTCTCTTACTGTTGAAAGGTGCAACACAAGCATTGTGAGGCCCTCCATCCAAGTGAACAATTTTGAAATCAAATCATCATTACTTCAATTAATCTAACAAGATCATTTGGGAAAGGTGCCATGAAAGATCCAAATTTGCATATTACCAATTTCTTGTAGTTGTGTGACACAATCAAAGTTAACAGTGCAAGTGATGATGCAATTAGACTTAGACTTTTCCCTTTTTATTTGAGGGATGAAGCTAAGTGTTGGCTTCAAGCTCAACCACAAGGGAGTATCACAACTTGGAATAATTTAGTGGCAAAATTCCTCACCAAGTACTTTCCTCCTTTCAAATTTGTCAAGCTTAGAAGTGAAATTATCACATTTTCACAAAGGGATTGAAATCTCTCTATGATGCATAGGAGAGATATACAGAGTTATTAAAGAAATGCCTACATCATTCTTTCCAAGATTGACAACAGATTTAAATTTTCTATAATGGCTTGAACCCTGCTATAAGAGTTATGGTTGATGCAATTGTTAAAATATTTTTTAATAATAAAATATCAGAGGAAGCTACACAATTGATTGACTTGATGGTTGTAAATGACTACAACAACCCTTATGATAGATCAATGGGGAGAAGATGAGTCATGGAGTTAGATACATTGGATGTCATTCTTGCAAAAAATAAGACACTTTCTCAACAGCTTACAACTCTCACAAAGCAATTCAACACTTTGCAAGTCAATGCAGTGAACTCTTCACCTCAAGTTTGTGATTTTTGTTTGGGGGGGGGGCATAATGCAAATGGTGATTATGAAGCAAGTCGACAAGAGAGTCTATCTCAAGAACAAGTGAATTACATGGAAAACCCTCAAAGACCTTTAAATAACCCTTATGATATCGCTTACAACCCTAGATGGAAAAGGCATATAAACTTTTCTTGGAATAAGCAAGGTAAGCCACATCAACCAAATTCTTCATTTCAAGGTGCAACATCGTCTTCATAACCAACTCAAGATAAGATGTCTTCATTAGAGAGTGCTCTTGAAAAGCTTTAACTATAAACTTTTACCTTTGTGCAACAAACTTCCAATTTCATGCAAGAAACAAGGACTACCTTTAAG
Source organism: Delonix regia (assembly GCA_037074485.1). Lineage (NCBI taxonomy): Eukaryota > Viridiplantae > Streptophyta > Magnoliopsida > Fabales > Fabaceae > Delonix > Delonix regia. The sequence continues at coordinate 36,629,035 of CM073451.1, forward strand.
AATCAATAGGCTTCTATCTGGAACCTAGAAACTCAGTTGGTCCAAATTTCCAAACAACTAGCTGAAAATTCTCGTGGTTCTTTGCCTAGTGACACCATTGTAAATCCAAGGTAACAATGCAAGGCAATCATTTTAAGGAGTGGAAAGGTTGTTGAGCCTTATGAGAAAGAAGCAAAGGTTAGAAATGAAGTAAGCTCATCAAATACAAAGCAAATGGAGATTGACCTTTCCTTAGAATCCAACTCTAAAGAAGCTCATGTTAGTGAAGATAAACCAATTGAAGAACCACCTCAAAGGGTAAGAAGGAAGAAAGAATTTGATTGAGACAAGCTATATGAGTCATACCCTTATATCAAGGTTCCATTTCCTAAAAAATTGAAGCAACATGAACGAGATAAGAAATTTGCAAAGTTCTTAGATGTTTTCAAGAAGTTGCAAATCAATATTCCCTTTGTCGAAGTATTAGAATAAATGCCCTCTTATGTAAAATTTATGAAAGAGTTGTTATAGAATAAGAGGAAGTTGAAGGAAGATGAAATCATGATATTGATTGAGGAATATTGTGCCACCATCCAAAGGAAGTTACCACCAAAGTTGAAAGATACAAGTACCTTTAACATTCCTTCCACTATTGGGAACATGACAATTGGTAAAGCTTTATGTGACTTAGGGGCTAGTATAAATTTGCTGCTCTTATCAGTTATGAACAAGTTGGGTATAGGAGAGGTGAAATCAACCATGATGTCCCTTCAACTAGTGGATTGCTCTATTAAATTTTCCTATGGAATTGTGGAAGATGTACTAGTGAAAGTTGTTAAGTTTATCTTCCCAGTTGATTTTGTGGTTATAGATATGGAGCAAGATGTTGATATTCCCCTTATATTGAGAAAACCAATTTTGGCAATTGGGAGAGCATTGATTGATGTACAACAAAGAAAGTTAATGTTAAGAGTACAAGATGAGAAAGTAACTTTTTGTGTGTTTGAAGTAATAAAGCACCTAATGGAAAATGATCATTGTCTTAGGGTGGATGTGATTAATTCTCTAGTTCATGATGTTTTTCATAAAGGCAATTCAAGTAATCCTCTTAAAGCAACATAGTGAATGCAAAGACTAAAGAGGATGAAGATGATAATTAGAAAGTGAAAGAATGCATCATACACCTTGAAGCTTCTCCTATTATTAGCTCTCTAATCTTGAAATTGGAAGAATTAAAGAAGAATGAGGTGAAGGTTGAAGAGTCTCCAAAGCATGAGTTGAAATCGCTACTCTCTAATCTCAAGTATGTATTTTTTTTTTTTTTTGTAAAGATAACACTTACCCAGTGATAATTAGTGTGCACTTGAATGAACTTGAAAAAAAAAAATTATTGAAGGTGTTGAGAGAGCACAAAACCGCTATTGGTTGGACTATTGAAGATCTTAAAGGCATAAATCTTGCCTTTTGCATGCATAATATCCTTATGGAAGAAGGCTACAAGGTAGTCATTTAACCACAAAGAAGATTAAACCATTCCATGAAGGAAGTGGTGAAGAAAGAAGTGTTAAAGCTAATGAATGTGGGAATTATTTACCCACTTTCTAATAGCTCATAGATAAGTCTGGTCTAAGTGGTTCTTAAGAAAGGGGGGACAACAGTGGTAGTCAATGAAAAGAATGAACTTATTCCTACAAGAACCATTTCTGGTTGGCGTATATACATTGATTATCGGAAGCTTAATGATGCAACAAGAAAAGACCATTTCCCCTTCCTTTCATTGATCAGATATAGGAAATATTAGCTAGACATGCTTATTATTACTTCTTGGATGGCTATTTAGGGTATAATCAAATTGTGGTAGCACTAAAAGATCAACAAAAGACTGCATTTACTTACCCCTATGAAGTCTTTGCATACCGAAGAATGCCATTTAGACTTTGCAATGCCCTTGCAACATTCCAAAGGTGTATACTTTTCATATTCTCCGATATGGTTAAAAAGTTTATTGAATTTTTATGGATGATTTTTCTATTTTTAGACATTCATTTAATGCTTGCTTATCTAACCTTTCCTTGGTGTTGAAAAGGTACTAAGAGACTAACTTACTTTTGAATTAGGAAAAATGTCATTTTATGGTACAAAAAGGAATTTTTTTTGGACACCGCATCTCTTCAAGGGGAATTGAAGTAGATCGTGCAAATGTGGAAGTGATTGAAAAGCTACCTCCTCCAATCAATGTTAAAGGCATTAGGAGTTTCCTTAGACATGTGAGCTTTTACAGAAGATTTATAAAGGACTTTTCAAAAATTGCAAAACCATTGTGCGATTTATTAGTTAAAGATGCATATTTTGAGTTTCATGATGAGTGTTTAAATGCTTGTAATGCTCTAAAAGAAAAACTCATAACTATTCTTGTGATTGTTGCTCTGAATTGGAGTTTACCTTTTGAATTGATATGTAATGCTAGTGATTTTGCCATAGGAGAAGTCTTAGGACAAGGGAAAAACAAAGTTCTTCATGTCATTTATTATGCTAGTAAAGTTTTGAATAATGCACAGTTGAATTATACTACTACTAAAAAGGAATTGTTTACTATTGTGTTTGCTTTTGATAAGTTCATTCTTATTTGGTAGGGTTAAAAGTCATTATATATACTGATCATTTAGCTCTTAAATATGTTTTGACTAATCATGATGTAAAGCCTCATCTCGTTCGTTGAATCTTGTTGTTGCAGGAGTTTGACTTAGATTAAAGATAAAAAAGGAACAGAGAATCAAGTAGCTGATCATTTATCAAGACTCCTTCAACAAGAAAAGCAAAAGGAGCCTAATACACCTATTAAGGAAGAATTTCCTGATGAACACCTACTTGTAATTCAAGAGCTTCCTTGGTATGCTGAGTTTGCAAATTTTAAGGCTGCAAAAGTACTTCCATTGAATCTAACTTGGCAACAGAAGTAGAAATTCCTTCATGATGCTAGATTCTATGTTTGGGATGAACCTTATCTCTTCAAGAGGTGTGATAATGGTATTATAAGAAAGTGTGTCTCAAAAGAAGAATTTAAGAGCATTTTATGGCATTGTCATGGATTTGAGTATGGTGGTCACTTTAGTGGGAAATAGATTGCCACAAAGGTGTTGCAAAGTAGTTTCTATTGCCCTATTCTATTTAAAGATGCGAGGAAATTTATGGAAAGGTGTGATAAATGTCAAAGGGTAGGAAATATTTCGAAAAGAAATGAAATGCCCTTAAGCAACATTCTTGAAATTGAGTTGTTTGATGTATAGGGAATAGATTTCATAGGGCCATTTCCATCATCATAATCTAACCTTTACATATTGGTGGTTGTGGACTATCTCCAAATAGGTAGAGGCTATACCTTTAAGGACCAATGATGCCAAGGTGATAGTTTGATTCATTAAGAAGAGTATTTTCTTAAAATTTGGAGTCTTAAGAACATTGATAAGTGATAGTGGATGTCACTTTTGCAACAAATAACTTGAAGCATTTTTGGCTAATTATGGGATGAAACATCGAGTCACTACACCATATCACCCTTAAGCAAATGGGCAAGTAAAAGTGTCTAATCGGGAATTGAAGAGAATTCTAGAGAAAACAGTGAGCACTTCAAGGAAAATTGGGCAAAGAAGTTAGATGATGCATTATAGACATATAGGACAACCTATAAAACTCCCATAGGCATGTCACCATTCCAATTGGTCTATGGCAAGTCATGCCACTTACCTGTAAAGTTGGAACATAAAGCTTTTTGGGCAATCAAATTCCTAAACTTTAACTTGAAGGAAGTTAGAGAAAATATGTTTCTTCAGTTAAATGAATTAGAGGAATTTTGCCAATATGCTTGTGAGAGTGCTCGTCTTTACAAAGAGAGAACAAAGACATCACATGACAAGAAAATATGTGTTAGACATCTTGAACTTGATCAACATGTCTTACTATTTGATTCTTGACTTTGTATATTCCCTGGGAAGCTAAGATCCAAGTGGTCAAGGCCTTTTGTGGTTAAGGAAGTCCTTCTTTATGGATCACTTGAACTCATGGAGCCCACATCTTTAAGGACTTTTGTTGTAAATGGGCATAAAGTGAAGCAGTACTTTGGAGGAGATATTAACCGGCAAAAGTCTTCCTTAAACCTTACCCTACCTCCATGAAAAACAAAAAAGATTAATTAATAATCTTAGGAGCCAAACTAAGTCTTTTCCCTTTATTTTTAATTCTCTTTTGTAGTGTTGGTTTGTGTTCTTAGTTAATTTTGCATGTTTCTTTTGTTAGTCTCTTAATAATTTACTATGTTATTTGTGTGTTTGCTTGATTTTATCTTGTTTTTGCTCATTAGTAGTTAAATTTGGATTATTGATCACTTAGTGTTTAAATTTGCATTTTTAGTTTTCTTTTAGTTTTAGCTCTTAAGGTTATTTTGTGTGTTTTAGATTTAATATGTGTTCTTAATAGCATTTTATCATGTTTTGAAATGTTTTGCTTAGTTGGTAATCAAATAATTTTGATTGGATGCTTAAATGAATAAAGAAAGTGCCTTTAAACTAGAAAGAAATTGATTAGACTGATAGTGCCCAGGCATTCATTTTGATGTCTAGACATTGAATGGGTAGTCAGCTTGTTTTTCATTCTAGTAAGTCATTGTTCAGGCATTCACTTTGATGCCTAAGCATTGACTGTGCATTCACTAATTGTGCCATTCTTGTGGGTTTGTGTCTTGGCACCTTCATTGATGCTGAGGCATCGAATTTTTCAAATAAAAGGTAAAAAAAATTTTAGGGTTCAAAAAACCCATTCTCTCTCTTTCCCTCCCATTATGTCGTCACCCCTTCTCTCTTAGCTCTTCCATTTTTGCTCAGTTTTCCACTTCACATCCATTCTGGTCACAGACATTTTGGTCATTAGTGTCTTCTTTTCTCACTAGCATTGACACCTGACCAATTCCTTCTACCTTGCATCACTCTTTCACCGATGTTTTACCTCTTCTGCTCTCCCTCCCTATTGTATTCTTCATCGACATATCTTCTTATTGCTCTAGTCAACATTTTTGTCGTCAGTGCCTTTCTTCCTTTGTTGGCACTTCCCCCCATTCACCTTCCAGCACCTACCTGCATACAAACCCCACCCACCTTGTTGCTCCCCTATCCATCCTGTCGCATCTCAAGTAAATGTTCTTCGAATTTTTTTATTATATATTTTTTTTTAGACTTGAAAAGAAAAACTTTTGTCTTGTTATTCTGTCTTGTTATTTTATATTTATTAGTACATCAAAAGCAGTTTGTTGTTTGGTTTGTTCACTTTGTTATTAAGTTAATTATTATCCTAAGTTAGTTTATTTGTATGCTTTTGCTTTATAATTAGTTCTTTTTTTAAATTTAATGTCAATGTGTTTAGGAATATATTGGATTTTTCTTGCTACTATCTTTAATATTAGTGTTTGATGGATGCTTAAGAGAGAAAATAGGTAAATATAACACTACATTAACTCATCTTTAAGGATGGTATTATGATTTCGAAGTTGAAAAAACAAACATCCTATTAGACATATCTTGATTTGGTGTTTGCTATCCTGTACAGTATTGATGTTTTTCAACTCTGAAATGTCTTTATCTCTTCAATGGTGATTCATGATTTTCTATTCCCCTTCCAATGTGTGAAGTTACCATTTAGATGTTTATTTTAAGTTATTTGCTTATGCTTGAGGACAAGCATCATAACAAGTTTGGGGAGTCGATTATCTTTTTGTTTAATTTGTCAATTAAGACTTTGTTCTCTCATTGTTCTTAAAAAAAAAAAAAAATCACTAAACACTTTTCTCATTTTTCCTTTCTCTTATCTTATTGGTGAATATCCTAATGGCACATTCTAAAAAGAGAAAAGGAGCAATTGGGAGTAGTAACTCAACCCCAGCATTTGATTCATATAGGTTTAGATTATTGGAGCACCAAAATAGATTCAGGAATTAGTTGAGAACAAAAGCAATCATTCAAGAGCGAGGGTTTAATGTGTTTGAATCTGATTGCCTAGAGATTTCTTCTTATATTGTTAAAAAAGATGTGGGAAGTCTCTGTGGAGTACCTAAAAAGGCATATGATGGTGTGGTAAAAGAGTTTTATGCAAATGCCTACATATTGCCAAAGAAAAATGGAGAAGGAAATGAAGAGCCAGTTAATCCCTATTTGAGCCATGTGAGAGGAAAAGAGATTGACTTTTCTCCTTGCACATTAAATGACCTTTTTGGGTTAGATGAAACATATAACTATCTTGGAGAAAGTGACTTTACTAATTTTGTAAAAAGCCTTTTTGAACTTAACAGAGTGCTTCACACAATTGCCAAAAGAGGTGAAAAATGGTACCCAAATTTAGAGAGACAGCCTAATCACATTCGAAGGGCCGATTTAAAGCCTATGCAAGAGCATGGTGCACATTCATTCAATACTCCCTTCTACCCACATCTCACAAGAATACAATAAAGGTCCAAAGGGTGTTATTGATTTATACTATAATGATTGAAGGAATTATCGATGTAGGAAAGGTTATAGCTAACGCCCTTAGGGATCAAGTGAAGGAATCTGTTAGGTTAATGTTTTTTCCCATCATTGATCACCAAGTTATATAGAAGAGTTAGAGTGACTTTTGAAGAGGATGTTCCCTTGAGGGCAATACTATTGATTACCAAAGAAACATTTAACTCTTATTATTGAGAGGGCTTGGGTACATCACCACCGAGAGCATCTAATGTACCAAAAGGGTTAGCAAGAGTAAATTGACAGATTGACCAAATTGACAACAAACAGGATCAAATCATACAAGCTCTTTATGGTTTTGAGGGAATGATTAAAAAGTTAGTAGAGCTTGAAGGCTTGGACTCATATAGCTTAAGTGGAATCCCATGTTTCCTAAATAATGAAGCAAACCAAATTTAAGAATCAGATGACGAGAGAGAATGAAGGGGAATTCTTAACTTCTTCTGTGTTTCTTTGTTTTCTTTTCATTATTTGTGTGGACTGTTTAGTTTTCTTTAGTTTGACTATGTACTTTTTCACGTTATGTTTTATAACGTTTGGATCAAGATACATGTTCTTCTGATGATAACTAGAGTACTGTTGAGTTGATGCTTTTTGCACTTGAATATTTAGGTTCCAACAAGATTACTTTATGCCTTTTCTTACTTTGATTGCAAACTTGGTTTTTGATCTTAATTTGCATAGATTGAATGTGTTGGACTTTAGCCATGTGAGTATTTAAACTTGTTTTAAATGGTTGTATCACTTGCCATTCTCTCTTTATTGTGTGGGGTTTCCTTCATAGATGATTATCACTCTAGAACTTGGCTTAGTTCTTTTTAAGGTTGTAATTTTCAATTACATTCATGAACATGATAGAGACATTTATTTCATTTAACCATTTTAGCCCATTTGTCTACCTTGCAACATTTCCCTTGCTCACCCTTGTGTGCCTTAAAACCTACCTCTTTCTTATTAACAAAACTTGTATCCAAGGTGCTTAGCTATTTTCTACCTTTTCTTTGAGAGCACGAGAACTTTGATTATTTTCAGAGGATTGCATTAACCAATGTATAGGGGTTTTTTCCCTCAATCCTAGAAATATCAAAGAGTGGGATAGTTGTAGGCTAATACAAACACAAAAAAAAAAAAAAAGAGAAAAAGAAAATAAAGAAATAGACATAAAGTGAGAAAAAATAGGGAAAGAAAGAAAATAAAAGTATATATTTAAGGATGGAAATGAAAGTGCTTGTTACATGAACAAATGAAGTTTACAGAGGTTAAAATAGAATTAGAATTAGAATTTGAGATTTTTGTAGTGCTGGAGTACGAGGTAACCCTTATATATTTGGCTTCTGTTCTTCTCTTATGTTCTTTTACTCTTTTTAGCCTACTTCATTATTTCTTTTGCCATCCACTCCATTTCTATAGCCCCATTACAACCTTGGATAAAACCTCTTAATTTGTGTTTGCATTTGATTCATGTAGTGGAGAAGTAGAACTTTAGTAAGCTTATGGTAGTGTATTTCTTATTAAATGGATTAGAGTGAAACACTTAACCTTAAACACTTAAGAGCTGAGATTACTTGAAAACACTACCTTGTAGGGTCTTTCATGCTTAATCTTTGTAAATTAAACAAAATTACCTTGTTTGCTTGCACTTTAAGAAGTGAAAAGTAATTTACTTTTTATTAAGAATCCTTGAGGATCCTCTCATGTTCACTTGTGCTCTTTACTTCTTGACTCAAGATTCTTGAGTAACCATTAGAAGATGTGTATTTTTATTGATTTGTTGTTTTATAGTTCTAAATTTAAAAGTTAGGATTTGTCAAGTTTGTGTTCCCTTGAATCCTCTTTTGTGCACCACAAGGCTATTTTTAAGTTTTGCTTGAGGACGAGCAAAAGCTTAAGTTTGGGGGAGTTGATAACTTTGATTTTAATCTTAATTTCCCTATTCAAAAACAATTATTTGTATAGAAAAGTGAATCTGAATTCCAAGTTTTTGCTTATGGCATTGTAATTTTAATTTCAAGTTAGTAAACTCTCTTATCATGACTTATGTGCACTAAATCTAAGTGTTTTATTAACAAATTTCAGGTTTGAAAGCTTAAGAAAATACTTGAATTTTGAAATTATGAAGAAAAGTGTTTTGTTGGTCTAATGCTCAAACATCCAAACCAATGCTCAAGCATTCACTGATACTCTTTTTGTGTGTATTCTGACCACCCACTGCTCAAATATTCAATTTATTGCTTGAGCATCCACTGCAGCCTTTATTTATGTTTCGGTCACTCAATGCCCAAGCATCCAAAGTAATGCCTAGGCATTCGCTGTTTTTCTAACATGTGCGGAAATTCACCTATAGATAGAATCTTTTAACCATCTAGGGAAATTTCTGCTAGGGTTTGGCCGAAAATAAGTTGGGAAAGGAGGAAAGGAAGGAAAGAAGTTGATTCCAAGGGATTTGAGAGCTCTCCACTCATTTTAAGACCAAGAAGACCATGAAGTTTACTTACTTTTTCTTCTTCTACCTCCATTTTTACTCTTTAACTATGTATAGATGAACTTTTTTAGCTAGAGTGAAGATGCAACTTGACTTGGATGATGTTTTGTTAACTTTCTTGCTTAATACACGTTTCTATTTCCATTGATTAAGTGTTTATCATGGTTTCAATACTTCTTTTAACTTGGCCACTCATGGGTTGATTTAGGATTCATGAATAGAATTGAAAAATTTATATATGAACTTACTCATGTGAAAGACACCATAATTTGACTTTATCTAAGGATAGATGATGTTGATTGTGTGGTCATAGTGAAATTTCATTGTTCTTTTGTAAAGCCCTTCCTAATTGTGATTTATCCAAGGGATTGGAAAATCTTATTTAGTTAAAAGAGTACTAATATTTCAAGGGATTGGATATTAGTTAATTCTAGAATTTTAACCATCAATTATAGAATAAAGTTTGGTTAAGTAAGGATTCTAGGATACATTAGCAGGTCAAGTGAAGTCAGATCCCTAGCCCTTTTTGAATATTTGTGCCTATTCATAGTTTTAATTGCTTTTATTATTAAAAATCCAAAAATACAAACTAATTGCTTTTATTTTTAAAAATCCAAAAATACAAACTAATTACTTTTTATTATTAGTGTTTCTTTTTAACTACATTGAGCTCCCTTTAATTCTATTTTTCCATAGTCTAGATAGTATCAAATTAGTGAAATTGGTATTTGATAACCAAAATTCTTATGGGATGATACTCTCTCACTTTGTATTACTTATGTGATTCGGTATACTTGCTGAGGAACCATCAATAAACCTAAAATTTAAATTCATTTTTCAATTCTTTAAGGTTTCATCATATTAATAGTTTATTAGGTTATTAACATTAGAGAACAAAAATGAATAAATAAACAATTCTCAATTAAAAATATAATGGCCTGGGAATAAAAACTTTAATTAACCAATAATAGAATCCATTGCAACTCTAGAAAAAGAGCTTAAATTATCACAATGCCAAAAAGCATATTAAAATCAATACAAGAAGCAAACAATAGCATAAAAAGGGAAAAAAAACTCTGCAGTAGTAATCTTCTAGCATCAACTTCCTTCAATCCTCTTGTGAAAATCCATTAATTCTTCTCTCAAAAGGTTAAGGAGGCTTATCTGGTCACTCTCTCCACAAATCCTTTTTTCTGCATGTTTTATAGGCTAAAATTAAGTCTAAAGAGGATGAAATTGCATATTTTAACAAAGTTGTGCGTTGTGGTATCTGACATTGCTACCTAGGCAATAAGACTTGTTACCCAAGCAGCAACTAGACTTAATTATAACTTAAACAACCCGTTTAACCTGAAAAAAATAAAGTCTGAACAAAAAGGTTCAATTTGTAAAACGAGCAGGGCTGGACTTTTTTAAAAGCCTAGCCTGAGCCCAAAAGCCGTATAAATTTTTTTTAACAAGAAAAAACCTATTATTTAAAGAAAAACTTGGTATAATGTGACATGTTGGTAAATAAATAAAAATGAATACATTTTATTTAAAAGATTTATGCCAATATAACAACATATTTGTAATCACAATTTCCTTATTTATAATCTTAAAAGTAATAATAACAATTAGTTATATTATTTATCTAAAATATTAAGTAACAAATTGACTTGAAAAAGTCAGATTGGTCCGACCTAAAAAATATAGATAAAAACTTGAACTAAAAGCTCAATTAAAATATAGGTTTAGGCTTTTTTTTTTTTTTTGAACTTGAATTCAAGCTCGATTTTTGAAAGCCTAGTGTGACGATCAGGTCTAGCAGCAACCATTATGCCAACAATGAATAATTTAATTTGCTAAGTTGCATAAGTAAGAGATTATTGCTCAGGTAGCTATTGTTTGGACTTAAATATGTCATCTTTCATTTTCTTCACTTTTTTAGCCAGTCTAAAGTCAAGTTCAATACTAAAATGATCCCAATATTCATCTTGACAAAAATTAGCTTGGAATTAGGTACGAAAAATAACAAAATAAAATAAAATGAAAGTAAAATTAGAACTAGAAGTAAATATGACTTTTACTCTCAATATAACTAAAGTTAAGATAAAATGATTTAAATTTACCTAAAACAATACTAGAATAACTCTATAACATAGAGTTATTAAATATGTAAAAAAATAATTGTGTATTTTGAACCTGAGAAATGTAATTTATCTAGAATTATTTTATTATTATTATTATTTTTTGATAAGAAGATCATAACAATTTTCTAACGAGTCTTGTACTCATGTCCAAGAGCTTGTCATTTCTTCGGCCCACCTCAGCGTTGTTGGCCCATTCTTTCATCGAAGCGATCCATGGTGCCACCGTCATTTGTTTTTTTTTTTTCATTTTTTAATTTTTATATCATATTTTTAGGTATTTTTAATGGTTTATTAGGGAAATTGCAAACTTTTTATTTGCTGTTTTGGTCTTTAAGTTAGGTACATGAGCGTTAGAGTGTAAATGAACTAACTATGGTTAAATTATTCGAATTTGCCCCGTTAAAAAAAGTAAATATAGGTTTAGCTTCTTAATAAATAAATGAGCTTCATTAACATATTAAACTCATATCATTATCCAGCTGAACATACATAAAATTCAACATTTTTGGGTTTTCAGTTAGTAAAAAAAATTATTACTTATAGTATATATTGCAATTATTAATTATGTCAAAGCAATTATTAATTATTTCCTTTGACAATCATATATATATATATATATATATATTAAAGATGATAAGTAAATACAAATGTATTGTTAAAACAATGTCGAATACATTTTTATAAATTTTTATCATGCACATAACATATAAATTTTAATTTAGTTTAATTATATATATGAATATAAATATAAATATAAATATAAATTATATTTATGTTACTTTTTATATACTATTCGATCCCAACGTATTTATTAAACAAGATAAAGTTGATTATAAATCTTTTTGTAAAGTTTAAACTCATATTGAAGCTTATTCTATTCTAAATGAATCAATTGAATTATTATTATGGCCCTACCTGAGAATTGTCTTATAAATGGAATATTTAGGTTTCAAATTTTCTTTTAAATGTTTGTCATAATATTTTTAAATTAAAATAAAAAATAAAATAAATGAACAAAATTTGAAATAAGAAGTGATGTAATCTTGAAATCTATGAAAAAGAATTTAATATTATATATATTTTTGATAAAATTGTTCATTTTATTTCTGAAGTTTAATAAACAGAGAAGTAAATGATAAGCCAATACAATTCTGACCTAACTGGCCCATTGGCAGGCCGATTTTAAATTACACTTAAATTTTTTTCTAACCATAAAGGAAATTTGTGGATATCGTCGTGCAAGTGTAGTGAGATGCAATGGTTTCATTTAACCCTGGGCCACTTGCTCTGCACAATTTCCCCACATTGCGACTATTCCATTTATTGCTTCTGTATCAAATGTGAAGTTTGGTACATTGTCACTTTCCTGCCATAATTGCAGCTAAATATCACTCTCACATCTTTGAATTTGTGATTTGTGAGTTTGTGGTGTTGATGTGATCATGCATTCTAGCTTTGATACATAGTTTTTATGTAAATATAGAATTTGATATTAAGAGAGTTCAGCGCCTTCAAATTAAATTTAAATAAAACAGTAAATTTTTATAATTTAATAAATAAATTTTTATAAATTAAAAAACTAAATTAGGAATATAGAATAAAATTATAATTAAATATTAGAAATTTAAAAATCCAATGAAAAAAACATTTTTGGATATGAAATTTTTTAATAGATCCCAAGCTAATGGAAAAAATATTATTTACTTCTAAAAATAGTAATTTTCTTTTAAATTGGTGGAATTCTAATAAAGCCCCTTAATTTAACTATTAAAAACATCATTCTCATATTAATTTGATGCTCTGTAACTGATAATAAAAACACCTTGTTTTGTCTTCGAATATTCTACTCAAGTTCCCTTTTTTTTTTTTTTGTTTTTAAATGATCAAATAGAAAATAATAATAATTTAAAAATTAAATCATTAATTCAATATAAAAAGAGTCACATCATGCCACTGTTTCTCACTAAGAGTAAATTATAATATCTTCTCACAAGATTTAACTGAATTATACCTAATAGTTTCATTATTATAAACATTTCCAGTAATTGCTTACAATTTATTTCTTTACATTCTCAAGAATGTTTTTCATTAAAAATTTAGACCGAATATAAAAACATATCATTTTATAAAGGATTTTTAAAAATTCAAAAACATTTGGCGAGCCAAGTACTATATATCATGATGAAATTTGAATCCTCTCCACTTTAAATATAGACTGGAAAGCGAAGTTATAATATTTGTATTATTAAATAAATATGACTGTATATATGTGATTGTTTACAAAAATATAAATTATTAAATTTTTATCTATCATTTGAAATTACAAATTTTCTTCTGCAGCGAATTGTGAAGAATTTTACGGGTCAAAGTTTGCAACGATTTGTTTATAGACTTATCCTATAATGTGAGAGTAAGGTCTAGAAATAGCTGTGTTCTCCTGTCGTAGTCATAACAAAAATGGTCCACTAATATGAAAACGACAATGTCAGATGAGCCAACGCGGCCACACGATTTTAGCATTTTCTTTATAAAAATGGGAGCTTTAAATTCACTTTTTATAATTTAATATTTTAAATAATTTTTTTTTATATACTCACAATTTAAGTATACTATTATGCTCTATTATATTATAGTTATATAATTTTAAAATTATTATTATTTAAATTAATATTTAAAATGATAAAATTATATAAATTAACATTAATATATATGTATACTTAAAATTATGTGTATAACAAAGAAAACATTTAATTTTATAAACTTTAAAAGGAGTGAGACAAAAAAGTAAATATATGTATGAAATTAATTTTTATTTCCTTTTAAAGTTATAAAAAAATTTTAAAATGTTGGACAAAATGTTTTCGTACCATGTACAACTATCTCATTTAAATAATAGCCAATGATATTAATTAAGCTAATGCTTCATGTGAATTTCACCCAAAAAAAAAAATTTAACTTAGTGAGACCTTCATGATTTTTTGCTTCATATTATTAGTTGTTACATAAATGAATATTAATTATTACATATATGTGGTGGCACCATATATAGTTTCTATAAATTTTCTTTAAGATGGATGTTCGAGCATATTGGCTAGCTCGTGTCTTGAATTTTGATTAAATTATAATTAATATAATTAATAGAAAAATTATTATAGTGTAATTAATTGTTTAGACAATATAGTAGAAAATTATTGCTTATTAGTTTATGTTTATGAATAATAAGTTACTTCAATAATTCAATGAGTATTTGTAAGTTATAAAATTAAAATAATAAAATTCTAAGACAACATTGTACTAAAAATTTAAAAGAAAATTAAAAAGATTTGTATTTATACTTTTACATTAGTAGATTAAAATTTGAAAGAATAAATATCTTTATTTTTTAAAAGCTTTTTTTTTTTTAATTTTTTTCTCCTCCTTCTTTCACTATATCTAATATTTTTAAATTTATTATAATATATTTTTAATATTTTTACATTTTTTATTTTCTCTAATTTTCTAGACTCTTCTCACTTATAAATTTATAAATTATCTTATTATTATCATTGTTATTATTACAATATATTATCTCATTATGCGTGTATAGTAAAAATAACTTTTTTACAAAAAATATAATGTATTTCAATGTACAACTTGGCCCCCTGGTACATATTTTCCTCTACCTCGACCCCTGGGTCTAATTATAAGGAAAAAAAATGGAAATAAACGAAAAAAATTATGTCTATCATTTTGACATTTACACACACAGAGATAGATATATATATATCGTAAAATTGAATGTTATGTAGCTCATTCATCCCATGGTTCGGAAAATCAGTCAGATTCATCCTGCCGACATATTATCAATACGAGGCGTACTCTTATCACTATTTTTTTTTTTTTGTAGCTATTCGTAGATTTACGACCAAATATATATATATATATATATATATATATATATATATGTAAGGTTTACCAAATATTGAGCTTCCTTTTTGGTGTACATGTATTGAGTGCAAATTACAGAAGGAAGCAACTGTGGATTTTTTCAGAAAGTAAAAGAGAAAAACGAACAAATGATTTAAGATATATTAATGGTAATAGTTCAAGAAATTGTGAGATACATATTTTAAAAAAGGCATTGCTAGGGTTGCTTGTTTCTCCTTAAAGTTTTTAAAATCATTTTTTAACATAATAATACGTTCAAATTTATGGTTTTAAATCCAAATTTCATCATCTCAATCAAGTGATGACATTTCTTTGAAATTAATCCTTATTTATTTTTTTCTCTTGCTGATGTCGCATCATAAATTTTATCATCTAAAATTGAACACAGTAATTGAACTTCATTAAAAAAAGAAGCTATTCATTTTTGGAACTCCCGAAATAATACTAAATATTGAGTATTATTATTATTATTATGTTAATCATGTGATTTAATTTTCAATTATAATTAAATTATATATCAAATTTCCAAATTAAAATATTAACGACGGCAGTACTTTTCAATATTATGAAAGTTTCGTATAATAAGCTAATTGAAACAAAAATGGTAAAAAATCACATATAAGAGACCGTCTTATTGTAGGAGAAAATATCTACAATATTAATATATAATTTGTGTATTATGATAATTTTTTAAAATAACTTAATATTTATTGAAATTAAATTATTTTTAATATTTATTGAAATCTTATAATCCAATAAATTAGATCTTTTGGACTGCAGCTACAAGTTGCCCCGCCCCACTGCGTCTAATACGTTTCAATATGCGATAAAGACGTTTTTGAATGGAGACTAAAGGTAGAGCGTAAACTTTCGAATTTTCACACTTATACGTTGACGATATTTATTATAAGACAAATATTAGAGTCCAAACTGTCATTCTACTTTCAGCTATTTTCTTTATAATTCTTGTCTTTGTGATCTGTTACGTAATCTTCTCTCATTAAGTATTGAACAATTTAGTTTTTTCTTTTTGATGTAAAGAAAAGAAAATTAGATTAACTACTTTTAGATTATTTTCCAAACAAAGCTTGTCATGATTTTACCATGGTAAAGTGACTTAATTAATACTAGATATTATTCTGCTGCATATCTTTACTTTTTCGTTCTTATTATTACCTCTTTAATTCCCTTGATTACAATATGCTAACTATATAAACTTTAGAATAAAAGGAAAGGGCATTGAACTTCACATTATCGATTCAAATAAACCACATATATAAATCCAAGGCAAAACTATGTTAGAATAATTTTAATATTTATGGATTAATATTAATTATTCTATTAGATTAATATCTTGTTATTACTGATTAGGCAATTAATGTTATAATTTGTAAACTATAAATGGACAAGGTTTTATTTTATTTGTGAATAATCGGTGATGGGTTTGATTATCCACAAATCCATTGGACAGAAATCCAACTCATAGCCCAAGAATATTAGTAATCATCCTGTCATATTACTAATTTGATATTGTTACCCAGAGAGATTTAATGGTCTTATTTTTCTGATTAATTAAATTAGAAATCGTTTTAAAGATTATGAGATTTTATTTTAATAATATTGATTAATTATTATATTATTAAAATAAAACCCTATAAATAGCATACTGAAACCTTAGTTTTCAACACACAAAAAATCACGTTCACTTTATCTGGCCGTAAAAAACTCAGAGACTTTCCTGGGCATTGGGGGTTGAAATATTTTGACTCAACTAGTACTCACAGCAATTATGTCGTCTTCATCAAGTTAAATTTTTTATTAAACTATTCTCCCTATTTGTGATCATGTATAATTACATGCTCTAATTTTGTTTTTAATTGGTATTAGAGTTACGGTTCTACGATTATGATTTTTTTTTCTCTGAATTTTGTCTTTGTCAACGCCAAGTTTTATGGATTATGAAATTTTTTAAATTTCTTTCCTTTAATCTCAACTAACATCAAGCATGTTATGAAAGATTTAATTTTATTATTATTATTATTAATTTTAAATTATTTTTAGATCAACCCAGTTGCTTAGCCGACATACCCAATTCAAAGAAAAAAAAAATTCTTGCCGTAATATGAATTGCTCAATTGCCAGTGGGTTCTTCATCAGTTGCTGGTAGGGGCTTAAAGTGAATATCGACGTTCATTCACGTCACCACCAGCTCACCATTGTTGCATAGCCACCGTGCTTTCTTGTCGCCGGCATCGAATGAAAGCCCACTGTTGGACTACAAGTTTTTTGAGTGAATATTTCACTTAACTAGGATGGAATCACTCGAAATAGCCATAAGGGCTTTAAAGATTGTGAAACAACGATTAAAACGGTGTCGATTTTGAAGTTTGAGGGGTAGAAAACTGGCGGGTCACGTTTGGGTACGGGTGGGTTCTCTGGCTGGTTGATTTGACCCGCAAGAGGTTAAAGAAGGTGCGCGTGGGCAAGGCCCACATGCACCACCGGCGCGTGATGGCACGTGTGGCCACACCGTTGGTAAGATGAACTTCAAATTTTTAAGATTAGCTCCACTCGCCTTGATCTAAATTATGATAATTTTTTTAGAATTTTTTAAGCCCTGAAAATAGGAGTTTTTGGAATTTTTTTAAAAATTAAGGGCCTTAAAATAATGTGTAGATAAGGTATTTTGATCTGAACAATTTTATGTAAAGACTAGACAAAATACAGAACAATATGTTCTGCTCACTTTCCTTGATTATGTAAAAATAAATTATAATAAATTTCTTTGCATTAAATTATTAGATTTATTCCTAATTTAAGCATATACGTTAAAAAAAGAATAGGTTGCGTGTGGAAATTGTAATAACTTTTGTTCACATACACCTATTGATTGTGTGCTCGCCTATCGTAAGCTCAATCATGGTGATATGTTTTTTATAAATTAATTTATATCATATTTGTCATATCATTTCCTACAATTTTTGAATAATTTAGTTATCATGATCAGGGATAAGTCTAAACATTGTGATAAGTCCATTAGAAAAAAGGGGTATATACATATTATGTTGACAATGAAAATGCCCTATTGATGTGACATTGTTAATATAATTCTGTGAATAAATAAATGCATTTATGAATGGTTAGCAGCAATTTTAAATCAATGCTTGCATTGTTTCTTGTATCCTATCGATATGGAAACCATGGATGCATTTTGTTTGTGGTCAAACCTATGGTACATATGAGTTTTTTTTCTTGATTTGTTGTAATTCAAAACTTAAGTGGGACTATAATGCACATCTTCATGATACAGTTACATAAACTGAATTTTGTAAAGGAAACCTTGTATTATAATTATGTTTCGGGGACATAATTAATGTTTCCTGATTTTGTTTCATCAGCTTTTGTGTTCCAGCAACTGTCTGTGGTGAAAACTCTGAATGGGACAAATTTTGATGACTGGCATGAGTCCTTCAATATGTACCTAATCACCTCTAAGGAGGATTTGGCCATGAGAGAACCAAAACCAGCAGATCTCACTGTTGAGTCTAGTGTTATTAACAGAGCTTATCACAAGTAGTGGTATGGGTCTAACAGGATCTGTTTGATGGTAATAAAGTATACTATTGAGAAGACAATCAGACAGAGCATTTCTGAGAAGAACACTATTGTAAAATACCTCAAGGTTGTGAGTGAGAAGTTCAAGAAGTTCGATAAGACGCAGAAGGCGTACTATCTTTCCTTATTGGATAACACTCATTATGATAGAGTGTTTAGTGTATGCGAGCATATGATGAAGCTGGTGAATTACTTCAACAAGCTGAAGTCTCTAAATATGGACTTGGGTGAGAGTTATCTAGTTTACAAAGTCCTAAAATCTCTTCCAGCAGAATATGGGGTTTTGAGAACCATCTATAACTCGCAAGAAGCTGAATGAACAGTTGATCAGATGATGTCCATTGTGACTCAAGAGGAAGAGTCATTAAAGAAATCGAGTTCACGTGGTCATTCAGTGAACTACATCTCTCATGATTCGTCAAGCAAGGCTGGAAATGAGAAGCTTAAAGGAAAGAAACTTGAGGGCAAGCCTAATGGTAAAAAGTTCTTTAAGATCAAGAAGAACAATAAGAAGAATAAGGGTCAGAAGAAGAAATTTAAGGGTGATTATAATTACTATAAGAAGCTTGGCCATAAGATCTCAGATTACCTCAAGCTAAAGTACAAGTGTGAGAAAGAAGGTATCTTTCCTGAAATTGCCCCTTTAGCTTTAGTTTGTCATGAATCTAATACTTTTGAAACCTTTGTGGACATTTGGTGGTTGGATTCTGGAGCGACTGTTCATGTAACTAATTCCTTGCAGGGGCTCAGAGACAGGAGGAGCCCAAATGAGAGGGAAAAGACCATTATGGGAGTGGAAGGAAGTTCAGCTGCAATGGATTACATAGGAACTGTAGTTTTGAACTTGTATTCTGGACATACTTTAACATTATATAACGTTGTCTACGTATTTTCTTCAAGGAGGAGTTTGATTTCAAGTTCTGTATTAGACAGATATTCCTTTTGACAAGGAAATGACAAAATTGATGTTTACTTTAATTTAGTCATTGTTGGAACTGCTAGATTAATGAATGGTTTATATTGCTTAAATGCAAATGTTTCTTTAAATTCTACTTTTGTGGCATTAATTAATGCTGTCATTGGACATAAACGTTGAAGAATTGACGACAAATCTTCCATGTTATGGCTCCAGCGTTTTAGTCATATCTCAAAAGAAAGATTGGAGAGAATGGTTAGATAAGGAATATTGCATGATCTAAACTTTTCTGACTTTGAATCCTGTGTTGACTGCATTAAGGGCAAACTTCCTGTTAGAGCTAGGAAGAAAGGGGCTAATAGATCTGAGACTATTTTAGAATTAATCCACACAGATATTAATGGACCAATTACTCATGCTGCTATAGGTAATTACAAATATTTTTTAACCTTTATAGACGACTATTCCATATTCGGTTAGATTGATCTGTTGCATGAAAAATCTGACATGTTAGAAGCCTTTAAGGCATTTAAGGCTGCTGTTGAATTAAAGTCTAGAAAGGTTATCAAGAGTGTGAGATCAGACAGAGGTGGAGAATATTATGGGAGGTATACTAAAACTAAGAGAAACCTTGGACCGTTTGCTCTATTCTTACAGGAGCAAGGAATTGAAACTCAGTATACTATGCCTGGCACTCCACAACAAAATGAAATTACTAAGAGGCATAATCGCACCTTGATGGACATGGTCAGAAGCATGATCAGTCACTCTTCGTTACCAGAATTTATATGCAGTGATGCCCTTAAGATAGCAGCCTATGTCCTGAATCAAGTTCTAAGTAAGTTTGTTAAAAAGACATCGTATGAACTTTTCACCAATAAGAAACCTAGTCTAAGGCACTTTTGCGTGTGGGGTTGTAGAGCAGAAGTGAGACCTTATAATTTGCAGCTCAAGAAACTTGATTCTAAGACTGTTAGAGGGTTCTTCATTGAGTATTATTCAGGATCCAGAGGATGCATATTTTATTGTCCCAGTCACACTACCAGGGTCATTGAATTTGACTGAGCATTTTATTTTAAGGATGACTTGGATAGTGGGAGTGGTGTCCTTAAAGTAATTAACCTGCATTGTATAGATACCATCTTACCCATACAACCATTATCATCTCTACCTGTGGATCATAATATTAGAGATGACACTTTTATTGAGAATCCGATTAATCCCATTGTAGAAGTTCCTATAACTGATGTTGGAGAACCAGCCGTTAATTTGAAACGATCATAAAAGATTTGTAGACCTGTAATTTTATATGATTACATAGTGTACTTGCAGGAATTTGAGTCAGACGTTGTTAATGGCACATATCCAGTTTCTTATGATGAGGCTATGTCAGGATATCATTCATCTGAGTGATTGGAAGCTATGAATAATGAGATGTCCTCCATGTCCCGTAACCATGTATAGGAATTAATTAAGTTACTAGATGGTTGTAAACCCGTTGGTTGCAAATGGGTCTTTAAGACCAGAAGAGGGGCCAATGGTGAAGTTGAAAGATTCAAAGCCAGACATGTAGCTAAAGGCTATAATCAGAAGGAAGGAATCGATTATACAGAAACTTTTTCACTTATATCTACTAAAGATTTCTTTAGAGTTGTAATGGCTTTTGTTGCACAAGTGGATCTTGAACTTCATCAAATGGATGTCAAAACAACATTCTTAAACGGTGATTTACTTGATGATGTTTATATGACATAACCTGACGGATTCACTGAAGTAGGGAAAGAGCACTTAGTGTGCAAATTGAAAAGGTCCATTTATGGGCTTAAATAGACCTCAAGACAATGATATTTGAAGTTTGATCAGATAATCATTTCACTTGGTTTCACAGAGAATATTACTAATCAATGTATTTATCAGAAATTTGATAGAGATAGCTTCTTGATACTTGTGTTGTATTTTGATGACATATTGTTGGCCAATAACTTAGTAACCATGTTGAATGAGGTTAAATATATGTTGTCATGCCACTTTGACATAAAAGATCTTGGTGAAGCTTCTTTTGTCTTAGGAATTCATATTCACCATGATAGATCGTATGACACTCTTGGTTTATCTTAGGCAACCTACATAGATCGAGTGCTGAAGAAATTTAACATGCATGTTTGCGCTCCTTGTGTTGCACCTGTATAGAAAGGTGAAATCTTGTCTAGATCATCTTGTCATAAAGATGATGATTCAAAAATTGAAATGAATAGGATTTCATATGCATCTGCTGTTGGCAGCCTTATGTATGCTTAAGTGTGCACACGACCTGATATTACTTTCACTATCAATGTACTTAGTAGATACCTGAGTAATCTTGATCCTAATAATTGAAAGGCTACCAAAAAAGTTATGAGGTACCTATAAGGTACAGAACATCACATGCTTACTTTTAGAAGATATGAGCCATTTAAAATTATGGGTTATTCAGATTCTGATTATGCATCTTATGTGGATGATCGTAAATCCACTTTTGGATATATCTTCATGATGTTTGAAGGAGCTGTATCATAGAAGAGTTGTAAGCAATCAGTAACAGCTACCTCGACTATGGAGGCAAAGTATATCGCTTGTTATGAGGCTACCCGCCAGGCCATATGGTCGAGGAAACTAATATCTGGCATGCATTTAGTTAATTCTATATCACAACCTTTAACCATATACTGTGATAGTTTGTCTGCTGTCAGCTTTTCTCAGAATCATAGGAACTCCAGTCGCACTAAACACTTTGATGTTAAGTTCTTATTCGTCAGAGAAAATGTTGTTGAATCTCAGACTCATTTGATTCACATTCCTGGTGAACATATGTTGGTGGATCCGTTGACCAAAGGCTTACCTGTAGGAGTCTTTAAGAATCATGTGACTCACATGGGTGTTGTTGAAAATTTTGATGTAGGCTTGGTTTAGTAGGAGTTTGAATTAAGTTCTTAAGGGACTTTTGAATTGTAATTTGACATTTTGAATGTTACTTTGTATTCCATTCTATGCAGATAATGAAACTTATTTATGGAAATGTCAATATCACTTGATTCCCTATTGGTTTCAGTGATCTTTGTGTATAGTTTCACTTCTAAATTTTGTATGGTTTATAAATATGCACATATCCATGTGTTTATGTGAACATTATTTTGCCTGATTATATATTTGTTTATTGATCTAATAATTTAATTAATGCTATCCAAGTGGGAGATTGTTAGAATAATTTTAATATTTATGGATTAGCATTAATTATTCTATTAGATTAATATCTTGTTATTACTGCTTAGGCAATTAATGTTATAATTTGTAAACTATGAATGAATTGAGTTTTATTTTATTTGTGGATAATTGATTATGGGTTTGATTATCTACAAACCCACTGGGCAAAAACCCAACCCACAGCCTAAGAGTATTAGTAATCATCCTGTCAGATTACTAATTTAATATTGTTATCTATAGAGATTTAATGGGCTTATTTTTCTGATTAATTAAATGAGAAATTGTTTTAAAGATTCTGAAGGATTTTATTTTAATAATATTGATTAATTATATTATTAAAATAAAACCCTATAAATAGCACACTGAAACCCTAGTTTTTAACACACAAAAAATTACGTTCACTCTCTCTGACCGTAAAAAACTCAGAGACTCTCTTGGGCATTGGGAGTTGAAATATTCTGACTCAATCAGTACTCACAGCACTTATGTCGTCTTCATCAAGTCAGATTTTTTATTAAACTATTCTCCCTATTTGTGATTATGTATAATTACTTGCTCTAATTTTGTTTTCAAACTATACATTCAGTATCTTAATTTTACTTGAAGTTTTTTTTTCATCCTTTAACTTCATTTAATTTTAACTTCACTTTTAAATTTTACTTTCAGTTTTTAACTTTATTTAGTTCTAATGTGATTCCTTAATTTTACTTTAAGTTTCATTTTTGTCCTCTAAATTTATTTAGTTTCAATTTGGTTCCTTAACTTCCCCTAGGTTTTACTTTTTTCATTTAATTTAATTTTGTTTCAATTTCACCCTTACTTTTTAAAAACTTGTCAAATGTTTTTCCCCTCCTAATATCATCAAATTAAAATGCTTTAAATATTTAGATTTTGTTTGAATTAACACTTATGACTACAAGAAAATAAATTGGACAATGAATATCATAAAGAAAACAAATATTTAAAAAAATTCAGTTATGGAGTATCAATTAATTTAGTTTGTGGAAGAATAAAATGACTATAAAATAATAATAATTATATGTCATAAAGCTTTTGCATATCAATGGATAAAATAAAAGATGGAAAAAAAAATATTAAAGTAGTTCTTAAAAATTAATGCCAAATTAAAATAAAATGATATTAAAGGACAAGATTGAAACTTAAGAAACGAAAATGAAATTTAACGTAAAATTAAGATATTGAATAAGAACTAAATAAAGTTAAAATGATGAAAATGAAACTTAAAGTAAAATTGCATAATTAAATTAGAACTAAATGAAGTTAAAGAATGAAAATAAAATCTCAAGTAAAATTAAGGGATGAAAAGTATATTTTTGCCTAAATCCAAATATCATCATAATATTTCCCTATGTATATAATTTCTATCCTTCTGTTTGCATAAGTATTACTTATATTGGTCAGCATTAACTTTAGTGTGCTCATTCACTGATAAAATAGAGTTTTACAATCTTGCCAAAATTCTTTCGTGTAATTAAACATAATACATAAAAGATAAACATGGATATATTGACAATATTTTTAAAAAAGGTGATATATATGAATAGACATGAGCCAAAATTTTAGATAAAAGTCACCAATGCTCTATACATTAACGCATATACATACATAGAGTTCTTTAATGATTCATTTATAGTTTATAAATCAAATTTACCTTAAGTTAAAAGTAAAGAAGTGATAGAGATAACTGCCCTCATGTCAACTATACAGTGATGAGGAGATAGAGTAGGAGTAGTTGTCAAGTACATAGTGATTATAGTAAAAATTATATTCAATTATAATGGATTATTGGACAAAGATTTAATGATTTAAATTTATATTAAATTAATATAATTATATTTTCAATCAATCAATAAATTTTTATTTAATAATTTATTATGATTTGGACGCTTGGCGTAATTAATTAACGTTGTTTATGTTGCCAAAAGTCACCCTTATTGTTGAAAGAAACTCGAGGTGAATAAACATTTACCTAACAACCTAGGGTCCTCACAAGTTGAGGCAACTTTCCAATATTTCAGCCCAGTGCTTAAAAACATGGGCCCCATTATGCTTGACTATTCAAGAAACAGAGTCTCAATCATGCTTCTACACACACACACACACACACACATATATATATATATACATATATAATCTCCTATAGAAGACTAATCAAATACTGGATGACATGAGTGGTGACGACATCGGAAAGTGATAGGTGGCATTATAAAAGGCCACCACTCTCAACTGTGTTTTCTGCACCAGTCCTTCGATCCAAATCCTACAACCCTAAAAATGTCTCTCAAACTGCTAGTGTTGCTCGTTGCTGTGGTGTTTCTGGCCACAGTCTCTCTTGCCGATGATCATCCAAAAGAGGAAGATGTTGTTCCAGTGTCATACAAGCCACCAAAGTATTATAAGCCACCCCCAAAGTATTACAAGCCACCCCCAAAGTATTACAAGCCACCCCCAAAGTATTACAAGCCACCACCAAAGTATAAGCCACCAACCGCAGAGGAAGAGGTTGTTCCCGAGTCGTACAAGCCACCACCAAAGTATTATAAGCCACCACCAAAGTATTATAAGCCCCCACCCAAGTATAAGCCACCACCAAAGTACAAGCCACCAAGCACACTAGAGGTGGAGGAGAAAGAAGTACCATAAGCCACCCTACAAACCTCCCTACCACAAGCCCCCCACTGCCAATTAGCTTATCATCAACGTAAGACTATATATGTAAAGAATGTATGCTGGAATAAGAGAGTACTTGTTACTCATGTAATGGCCTTTTTATATGTTTATCAAGTTATGAACTTCTACTTTTGTGTGTATACATGTCTGCTTTCAGCTAGTTACTATATTCTCACGCGCACACACACGCACACGCATATATATTGTTAGACTTTGTTCTTGCTGTTTTCTTCTTAGTTCTGCTATGGGCTTCGAGTTAGAT
The DNA here is from genome assembly GCA_037074485.1 of Delonix regia. Taxonomy (NCBI): domain Eukaryota; kingdom Viridiplantae; phylum Streptophyta; class Magnoliopsida; order Fabales; family Fabaceae; genus Delonix; species Delonix regia. The sequence goes on from CM073451.1 coordinate 36,654,824, forward strand.
TCTGCTCTGTTTATGTTAAAAAATATAAAAATAAAATAAGACCATGGAAGTCGCTGTTAGTGCATAAATATATATAAAGTATCAGGGTTACAGTTTCGCTGCATAAGAACGTTATGCTTGACGGACGTGGGTCGATCATGAGGGCAAATACTGACCATAACTACTAATTAATTAGTGGAAATATGTGTCTTGATCACCGGAGTATAATGACCTTGAAATGGGTGGTGGTAACATGTTGCATAGAGAATACTGTGAGATATTTCCGGGTCTTATCTGTCCGGGGCGATCGTAGCAATCATAGAATTGAAATTAATGTAATATGGTTAATCTATTAAATGGTACAAATAAGGAAAACGACATTTTATTCCCAACCTCTTAAAATTACGGTTTTATCATAAAATTAGTATATAAATTGTTAAAATATAATAAAATGCCTCCTTAAACTTTTCATAAAATGAAATTATTAGACCTCAACTAAAATTGAATACGTTGCGTGAGGATCATATGACTTCCCAATTTCATATCCAATATTCTAATATAAATAATTAAAATTAAATAAAAATTTGTAGTTAATTATTTTAATTGAAATTTATTTTTTATTTTAATATAATTTTTTTAAACATACTTTGTCATATTTTTAAAGTATAAATATACGCACTAATTTGAAATTATAGTTTAGTCGGGAAAATAATTAGGTTTTTTAACAAGATGCATGCCTGGTAGCAAGTACGTACAAATGGCAATTAATTCGATAGGCATTACACTAGGGGGGACGCGTATATAGCCACATATACTTCTGAATTTATCCCAGCAAAAACGACAGATACATGCACATGCTTCCATAACAGGAACAGAAAACTTTCTCACGGATCTTTTTTCTTTTCTTTATTCGGGAGGGGGGGGGGGGGTCCAATTTCCATTAAATGACAGTGATTGTGATTCAATTAGAGAATGCATGTGAATTTTATTTCCAAGTAAATTGATTGCAATTTAACTTGTGGGTTTAATAGTTAAAAAAATTTTTTTTTTATATATTTATATCATAATTCTCAATTAGCTAATAACATGTGAACAATTTTTAAAAGAGTGAGAGTTAATAATGTTAATAAGAGAGTGAATGAAGTGTAAAAATTTATCTAAATATTATTAATTAATTAAAAAATTTGATATAAATATATAAAAAATAACATATAAGTTTTCTCCGAATAGTTATATATATAATTGTAACAATTGGCCGTTGTGCCATGTTTAGAAATTAGAATCCAGTTTTTATTTCACTATTATGCTTAATAATTCCACGATATTATGTCAATTTTGTTTTCATGCTTTTATAATTTTTGTTTTCTTTTAGTAATCAACTAGGGTTTCTGACCCAAAAAAAAAAAAAAATCAACTTGTGTAAGTTATAATTTTATAATATATTCGTTACTTGAGCGAAAACATGCAACTCCATAAAGGCCGCCATGGGAGGTGGACTTGTCGCCTCAATTATTTGTCATGAGAAAACTTTTTACATGTATATAACCATCAAATTGACATGATCTATTTCAAGTTTACCATCTTTAAATAAAAAATTAATATGCCAAAATACTTACAGTTATGAATATTAAAAATTGCATGATTCTTAATTATAATTTCTCTTCCTTTTTGATTTGGTCATCACAGTTAAAAAAGGTTATTATTAGTTCTTATTATATAAAATTTTTTTGTTGAGATAAAATATGCTTTATCTATTATCATTTTTGCACTTGTCAGATTCATCTAATAAATATTTTCCTTGTCTTGTGTAGGCAATGATATCTGTTTGATGGTCCAAATTGGGAAGTAATTCAACTGAAACAAGGAGATCCAGTGAATACAAGTCCAAAAGGTTCATCGAATAAGAGTCCTGCACTAAGAGGTCCAGAAAAGCCCTATACATCTATCTGCTAAACATCTATTGCAGCTTTTCCCAAATCACGGCTCTCTCTCTCTGTGACCAAGGCGCCAAAGGACTAAAGTTGCATTTATGATACCATACTTACCTTCATCTCCTCGTAAATTAGTCACCGCCATTTTCAGAAAAGAAGACATGGCTGAAGAATACTTACACGTTACAAAGAAGTGCAAAATCGATATAGCCATTATAGTAAACGTTGGAACCTTGATTATATATATATAACTGTGTTCAAATTATCAAGTTCGTGTAAGCATCAAGCTACTAAGTGTTATCTGTTGTGTACTATCACTCTTACTGCATGTACTTCATCTTAATTCTCTCTGTGTGAGATTGAGTGGTGTAGAGTGTTTTCAAGCTTGTTGAAAGCAATAATCTTACTCCTTAGTTTGATAACTTTTGTGCAAAAGGTTTTCTGCAAGTGTATGTGAGTGAATGTTTTTAAAAGTCATATGATTCATCCGTATTCTGGGTTACCTTAGTTTGGTGTAAAAACTGTGAAGCTGAACCCAATGTGTAAGGTTAACTAATTAAGTAAAATACCTAATGGGGAGTGAATGTAGGATTTGATATTGATTCAAATCACAATAAATTTAGTTTGTGCTGTTTGCTACTTTTTTACTTAGCTCTTCATTAAGAGTTCATATATTCCTTAGGAAGCAAGTGAATCAGAAACCACCTAAGGATACATAAACATAATTCCAAAATTGTTTGAAATTACCACTAAAACAATTCAGCCCTCTTAGTATATCTGTGTCAACATTTTTAATTTACTCTTTCATTATATTCTTATCAATATTTTACCATATATAATTTAAATTTATTTAATTATCTATTTTTATAATTTTATTAATGTAAATCATACATATATGCAGTGTCAATACAATATATAGGTAATTATATTGACAAAATTAAAAGAATACTAATAGAATTTAACGATAAGAAGTAAATTTAAAAAAATTGTAAATTATAAAGAATTTACAAAATTTTAAACTATAAAAGCTAAATCAAAAATTAAATAAAATTATAGGAACTGAAAATTTTTTTTTTATATTAAAAGATTGCTTAGATATAACGGCTATGGCCTTATAAATTTTTTTTTTTCAGATCATTTATGCAGATTGTTCTTCTTGTTAACTTGTCTTCATTGGAAACTTGGGCATGTTCTTTCTCTACTCTTGACAAATAAAATGATGAAATCGGCTGAATTGGAGTCAGTGATTACTGTAAATTTCACGACCACAAACTTTTTACTGAATTAAATCACCAGCGTCGCCGTCCGTGTTACTTTTTCTCTTTACTTTTTTTTTCTCTGGAAAAATTACGATTTATATGCGACAAAAAGTATTCACGTGATCATGTCCCATTTTATTGACTACTTGCTGTGGTCCAACGGCACTGTCACATTCACATCTGTTCTTTGAAGCTAACCTACAAACAACCTCAATTTTCTCCCATTCACATTATTTTTTATTATCCGTATAATATGAAAAATAATAAATAATGTAACTAATGTTTCATTGCGCTAAAAATTATATACAAAAAGTATTTAAATTTGGTAGTTTCAAAATAACTGAGCACCTGCAAAAGTAGATTTTGCAAAATATTATTTCTTTTTTATTTTTAAATGCATATTAAGTGATATGCATTGGTGGATATCTGAAGTAGGAGAGCCTTTGAAGGGTGAATATAATCTTCGCGCATAGAGGCTCGATTCAACTCAATGGACTCGCATCTAAGAGGTGGGTTGAATTAAAAGGTTTTTTTAAAAATTTATTTAATATATTTTTATTAATTCGACTTGTTTAACCCGCAAGTTAAACGAGTTAACTTGCTGATTAAATAGGTTGTCTAATTTTTTTTAAAAAAATTTTCACTCATTTAATCCAGTGCTCCAACCCACTGCACTTTTTAATTTAAAAAAAATAATTCTAATATATGTGTTGTGTTGTCTCTATTATTTTGTAATTTGTCAAATTTGAATATTCTGTTCATAATTATATTCTTATTATTAATAAATTATTGAATTAGTAGATTACTGTACTTGTTTTAATTAGTTAAAACTTGCTTTTTATTTAGTTATTTTTTTGTTTATTTATACTAATATAGAAATTGATTGATTAAACAAAATATGTGTCTAAAGAAAATTACATTTGAATTTTTATAATTTTTTATTTTATTTTATTTTTAAAAAATTTTTTGATGGGTTAAATGTTTTAGTTTGCTTAACTTACTAAGTGGGATGAGTAGAGATTTTCAGTATACTACCTTATGGTGAGTTAAACAGGCTGGCTCGTTTAACTCACCAACTCAGGTAGATTAGCTCGGATAAGCTTGGTTGGCTCACTTTGATAACTCTACTCATGCATAACTAAAGTGCAATTTCTCTTGATTACATAGATAATTAATGAAAATATCGTTAATTTTTTGTCACATTAATACTGAACTGACAAAAGATGTATTAAAACCAAATAGGATAGTATTGTTACTTTCAACATTAAGTTTGCTTTAATTATAATTTCGCTAAGAGTTTTCAACGGTACGACGTTAGGAGTTAGGACATAAGCATACTTATCCAAGAAAATAAAACGACCAAAGGATAAGAGCGTTTTAGTTTGTGTAATGATTAGTTTAGCTGATATGGTGACTATTGAGGATGGCAATGAGTTTTCCATTTTTGAGGCAGTCAAGTCTATCTGGTACACCATATATGAGCGAGATTTTCTACAATAATATAGAATGCACGATAAAAATTTAAGCTGTTAAATCTTAATTTAATGATTCGAAATTTTTTTAAAATTTATAATTTTATTTATATTACCATAAATTTTAAATTATAAATCCTAATGGTCCACAATCTGACAGGGCATATACTGTGCATTACATATAGTGGTCGAGCCACTCTCACACAGTACTAGCTACTCAGAACACCAATAATCACCACACTTCCGTACGGCCTACTTTTCACCGTAACTTCAGATTCTTTTTCATTCTTTTTTGTTTTTGTAAAGTTTGAAAATTAAAAAAAAAAAAACAGAGTAATTGACAAAGAAAATGAAAACAAGTGCATCTGTACTTCTTTTATTATTCTGTTCCTAAAATTTACAAAGAAGAAATATAGGTGTTTATACGACTTATTTCTTTCTTTTGTAATCGCTCTTTATTTTTTCTTTTATTATAGATTTTTTCAAAAAATTGAGTATAGTCAATAGTCATCCCTCCCTCCAATCCAGATGAAAAATTCTTTAATTTTACTATTTTATTCCACTTCTAAAAATAAACTATAAAGTAATTAAACTAGTTTTTCTTTAGATTTCATTGAATTACACTTAATATTTATATTGTTTTAAAGAAATTATATTTTTTAAATTATATTAAACTTAATATGAAAGTAAAATTAAATAAATTGATGTTAAAATTTAATACAAAACTATAATTTTATTTGTAATATGACTATAAAAATAGTCAATATTTTTCTTTTTTTAGAAAATTAGTATTATGTAAAAAGTTAACTTTAATTATAAAAATTAAATTAGAAGGAACTATATATATTTTTTGAAACAAGAAAAGTATAATATATAATTTAGCTCAATTCTAAAGAAAGTTATTAAAATTTATTTAGAAGCAAATTATACCAATTTCTCTTATATTGGACTAAATCATATTTAATATCCCTAACTTTTTTCTAAAAAAATTTCTGCTCAATTTTCTTAATATAGTGAAAGTTAGCTTCTTAAACAAATCTAACTATTTTAAGGATCATAATACAAATAAAATTTCGGTTCTAAAGTTTGAATCACACCTAAGAACCACTTCGGCCGACATTTGAAAATAAAATAATAATAATAATAAAGCATTACATAGGATAGAAAAAGTTCATGTGAATGTGATCACAGGAATTTTTAGTGTAATATTATAAAATTTTTGTATTTATATCCTCAATCAATAAAATTTTATACTAAAATGCTTAAAGTGATTCGTCTTTATTATAGGTAAATTAGTCTTGATTTCTGTGCCAATCCATTTAATATTTTTTCTACTAAACCCTTGATGGATATGAATCAGGGGACAATTTATTTTAATAATTACATGAAGTGTTTCGCCCTCAATTATATTAACATTTATTTTATTATTAAAATTTTAATTTTTAATTATAGTGTTTAAACACTTAACATACGTTTTAAACATATATATCACTTAAATAATTATTTTTATAAAATTTTCAAAATCTCATTTATTTAATTTTGATGATTTAACAATAAAAAGAATACAAATTAAACTTTTTAGTAGATTCTTTATATGTTACATAATAATACTAATTATTATTATTATTATTATTATATTTATATTTAATTATATTTTAGTATTTTTTTATTAAGAGATTTAGATGACACAATAGAGTTATTTTTTTAAATATCAATCACTTATAAAATAACTCATCAAAATTTACACAAGAACAATTGCACACTAAATTAATTAAATATATTTTGAGTGATTTCTATATATTTTGTATCTTATAAACTCAACTTATTCAATTAACCATGCATCTCCTTTATTGATTCTCAAAAATAAATTTAAAAAAACTCAGTAGTAGGGATGGTGAACTCTACATAAAGTTTAATATATAATAATAATAATAATAATAATAATAATAATAATAATAATAATAATAATAATAATAATAATAATAATAATAATAATAATAATAATAAAATCCTTCACAAATAAAAGTCTCCAAATAAAAATATTCTCACATAAATTTTTAAATTAATTTTTTTGCATCTCGTAAATAATAATAATAATAATAATAATAATAATAATAATAATAATAATTAAAAATACATATATGAAATCTACTACTCTTCTTTTGTTTTTTTTATTTTAAATCATTAAATAAAAAAAATTAAAATTTAAAAATCACCTAAAATTCGCCTCTACTATGTGAATACAAGTGAAGTAGTGAAAAAAAAAAATGTAATCTATTAAAATTACATAACTCATTAATATATATATTTGGTTAAAATTTTGAAAATTAATTTTTATTGTAAAATTAAGATAAACAAGCCCAACATAATTTTATTTTAAAAAATAATTTGAGAATATTTTGTCACATAACAAATCACTTCTTATTAGAACAATCACCTTTACTTCTGATTGCTTGTATTTATTCAAAGAGATATTTCAATAATAGGCCCCTTCACAAATAAAAGTTTTCAAATGAAATAATCTTCACATATATTTTCAAATTAATTTTTTTTGCCATCCAATAATAATAATAATAATTATTATTATTAAAAATTCACATTCGAAATTTACTACAGTTTTTTTGTTTTTTTTAAATCATCAAAATAAAAAATAAGTAAAATTTTAAAATTTGGGTAAGATTAATCATTTAAATGACATATATACTTAAAACAGGTAACTAAATATTTAAAAATTAAAATATAAATAATAAAATAACCATTAATGAAACTAATAAAATTAATATGGCTAAACTTTTATTTAATTAAATAATATTATATGATAATTAAAAAGAATTTAATAATTATATATATATATATATATATATATATATAGCAAGAGTGCCTCGCTCATATTTTACGAAAAAAAATGCAATTGTTGGCAAATCACTACAAAAATTTTAAAAAAAATACAAAAGTAAAACTTTAAGTGTCAAACGGATTCATCATCTATAATGGCGAATTGGTTTAAGCATTTGTATGTAATAATTTTTTCAGAATAGGATATGAATGTTTAATTATAATATTTAAATAAAAAAGCTTGTGATTACATCTTATTTGTTATTATGCACTATCATTCCATTTTAAATTACTTTGTTAGTCTCTTACTAATCATAAAATAGTCACTTTGACTTTTCAATTATTATAATATCTAAAATAAATTTTTATTTATTAAAAAATATTACATTTAATTTTTTTATTTTTTTTAAAAAGTATCATATTTAGTCTGTCAACTTGAATTTAGAATTTGAATAAAAAGATTAAATTTGACTATTTTTGAAAAGTAAAGAATTAAATATGATATTTTTCACTAAGTAAGAGATCATTTTAGGTATAGACTAAAATGATAATTTTATAATAATTACAGAATAAAAAAAAATTTACCCATTCCATTTATAGTCCACCGACCACCTTATGCATGCAACCAAATCAGTCACCTTTATGACTAAACGACGAACAAGAATAATTTTTAGTACGAGAAATATTTCCTTAACCGCATAAGTATACACGCTGATTTTTTGTGTATACTATTATAGAAAAATAAATGTCGATAGAAAAAATAAATTATTCCTTCAATCTTATTTCGCATCAAGGTGTATTTAAGTTTCATTCTCAAACCCAAGAATCTCATGATCTAGTCCTCCCATAGTCTGATAGTCACTTATGTGATCATGTTAGTATCATGCAAGATACATAAAGGATGGACGAAAGTCTGAGGAGAAATTAGTGTAATTATTTATTTATATATCAGGATCTGATCTCTTAAACTATATTTGTTTTAATTAGGTGTATTAACTTTCAATTTATGTCATATTTGTATTTGAAATTTATTTAATGCATGTTTCAAAATAATTCCTTAAATTTTTGTTTTGTATTTCAAAATGATATTTGATGATATAACAAAAAAGAATGAATTTGATACAAATTAAGAGTTAAATGACGACATTCAAATAAATAAACATTTAAAGGATCAAATTAAAAATTAATTAATTTAATGACCAAAATTATACTAAACTTTTTAAAATTTCAGTAACAAATGAAGAAGATAGAATTCTCGCTTAATACAACTCCACTTAAAATCATAGGTCAGGTCAAGTATAAGTGGAAATAAAGAAATTTCATATTGAAGAGGATTAGTTTTTTTTTGAAAAATACATAAATGAAAAATGATCAATCATGAGTTGTTAATTAATTAGCGTACGGATGCTTTGGTGTCCAAATGTGAGTGGACAAAGACATCAGAAAAGCCTACATGAACGACAAGTTAACATCCGAAGCTTGCAGTTGGACGTTGGACTTGTGGTTGGGAAGATCTTCACGTGCTATAGTGTAGTTTCAATTCTGATAGGAATTTAAAATCTACCCAATAAATCCTGTGCCCACTAATTCACCAAGTAGAAATGAATCCGCAAAAAAAAAAAAAAAAAAAAAAAATTTAAAGCAAAATTTCTGAAAATAAATTATAATTTTAAAAATATGTCAATACACGCAATTACATTATAGAGACAAAAAATAATAATATTATATTTATATATTTATATTATAATTAGATATATTGATTACAAAAAATAACACATAAATTTAAACATATGTTTAAAATTTTTTAGAATTAATATCATATATATATATATATATAAATTACGATTGAAAAATTATTTGATGAACGACCAACGTGGGCAATGTCCATATAACTGGTTTTGACTAAACGGATTAGACCGCAAATGGATTGTCTAAGTTTCCGTCTAGGTTTTATTTTAATGATTAACTTACGCCAAGTTGCAATACTAAATAGTTACACTGTTAAAATAGAAGTGTTTCGCGACCTAACAATATACATTGATAAAGCACGTGATGTCTGTTCATAGGGCCACTTCTTAACTTTTATTAAAGAGTGAGTTCTCCAAATATCGTATTTTTTAGTTACGATGTAATTAGTAATTAAATATAAATTAATATTTTAATTAAATAATTTTGTATGCAATAATTAATAAGTTTAATAAAAATAATAAATTTATCAAAAGAAAAAGATATTATTCTATATTTGACATTTAATAATTACTTTAATATGATGAGACTCTTTATTAAAAACGTGTGATCAAGTCACCACCATACGTGGGAAATGGAGAAAATCAACGAATGTAGTACACTCAAACTTCAACCTTGATTCCATCTCCTGCCATTTGTTTGCCAAACCCTCATATTTAATAGCACCATATAATATGCCTCCATAACTGGGACCACCATTTCTATTTCCTAGAATGTAGTGAAAGAATACTTTTTCGGAAGTTTATGAAAATATAGATTATATATATATATATATATATAAAGAAGAATTTTGGAGGGGTGTATTATGTTTCACATAATGAGTCAACGATTTTCCATTCAAATTAAAAAGAAAAAGAATTGGAATCTAACTTTTTCCACTCAATTGAAATTTATTATTTATATTTGTAAGAGAAAATAAATAAATTAAAATAGTCTTAACCAGGCAATTGATACTAGATTTCACAGAACCAAAGGCGATGTACGTAGCAGGAGAAAGTTGAGTGGGCTTAGCTTGCTATAGCTATTTAAAGTCATAAAATTTAACTAAAGTTGAATAATGGATGTGAGCAATGCACAATATGTCAAACTTTCCGACTCAAGAAGACCCAATGGACCCCCTGAGTGTGAAACCATTGACAAGTAAGTGTTTAGATGAGACGATTAGTGACGTAACAGAGCACTGATCTTCTGCTATAAAAGGCCATGCATATTTCCTAGTTTGCACCATCCCAGCCTCCAGCTTTCAAGTTTCAACCGAACATGGCTTCTACTAGTTTACTAGTGTTCTTCTTAGGACTGGTGATTCTCATCAGTCCACTGAGTGCAGACTTTGGTCACGAGCCATTTCCTGAACACAAACCCCCAAAGCCAGTTGATGAGCCTCCAAAAGGGAAGCCACTTCCCGAACCCAAACCACCGAAACCCGTAGATGAACCTCCTAGGGGTGAGGGAGAGAAGCCACCCCCAGAGAACAAGCCCCCGCATGACCCTGATCACCCAGAAGAGAAGCCATTCCCAGAACACAAGCCTCTTCCTGAACCAAAACCCAAAGGTGAGAAGCCACCCCCAGAGAACCAGCCCCCACATGACCCTCATCACCCAGAAGAGAAGCCATTCCCAGAACACAAGCCTCTTCCTGAACCAAAACCCAAAGGTGAGAAGCCACCCACAGAGAACCAGCCCCCGCATGACCCTCATCACCCAGAAGAGAAGCCATTCCCAGAACACAAGCCTCTTCCTGAACCAAAACCCAAAGGTGAGAAGCCACCCCCAGAGAACCAGCCCCCACATGACCCTCATCACCCGAGCCATAGGTTACAAGAAGAGAAGCCATTTCCAGAACCCAAGCCTTTCCCTGAACACAAACCCCCCAAGCCAGTTGAAGAACCTCCTAAGGGCAAAGGTGAGAAACCACCCCCTGAGAACATGCCCCCCTATGACCCTGATCACCCAGGACACCGTCTACAAGGAGAAAAGCCATTCCCAGAACCTAAACCAAAGGGTGAGAAGCCACCTCCAAAGAACATGCCCCCACATGACCCTAATCACCCAGGATACCGTCTACAAGAAGAAAAGCCATTCCCAGAACCTAAACCAAAGGGTGAGAAGCCACCTCCAAAGAATATGCCCCCACATCACCCTAATCATCCGGGACACCGTCTACAAGAAGAAAAGCCATTCCCAGAACCTAAACCAAAATCTGAGAAGCCACCCCGAAAGAACAAGCCCCCTCATGACCCTAATCACCATGGACATCGTTTAGAGGAGGAAGATGAGCCATTGCCAAAACCTAAGCCCAAGGGTGAGAAGCCACCTCCAAAGACGAAGCCTCCACATGACCCCGATCACCTAAGACATCGTTTGCAGGAGGAAGAGAAGGCATTGCCAGGCGGTAAGGGAGAGAAGCCTCCACAGAATCCTCACCACAAGCACCCTCCTGCCACGGAGAATGCTGAAGAGGCACAGAAGTTTCCAAGAAAATTAAAGCCTTCGGTTCCTGGGAACAAGCCTGGATTACCTCATAGGCCTCCCCATAAGCCTCCAATGAACTGAGCATTTAGCAGACCAGTATTATATATAAGTTTATAACTAGAATAATGGCTGGTCGTGTTCATCTTCATCATGCTTACTAGCCATATATATATATATATATATATAGATATATATTACTACTTATTGTGCTTCGTAGTTGTTTCGTAGTCTATATTACGTCGGAGATGCACTTCTTATTGGTGCTTTGTACTTCTCATATTTAGTGCTTGTCTTCCATTTTCATCTTTTTGTCTTGTTTCTGTCTGGGTTACATATCTCTGTCAGACTCAACGAACCGAAACACATGATTTTCTTTCTTTTTTAAGCACGGTAGCCATATCCCTATATGCATGAAGATAATGATTAATTTCGAGGCAACATGAAAAAAATTCACAATTCATAAATATGTTAAGAAACAAACATGATTCATCCAAGAACAGGTCGCATTCTCTGAAACAACCGATTTTAACATTAAAAAGTTATTATCACTAACTATCATATAACGTATCTGGTTACAGAGAGAAATCACATAACAGTGCAAATTGATCCCGTGATTTCCATTCAGAAACAACGAGCTAAATACAGTGGTTTGTTATACAGCCAGCACAAGGGAACAAATAACGAATGGCCACGTATACAATTAGTTTCATATTCCACAACCTTCTATACAATGACAGCTAAACGGAAAACCTTCTAGAGAATGGGCTGCATGACATGCATGGGCCATGCATGGCCTTCTTTATACTCTGACAGTTACAATCTCATCTCTCAGTAAATCTAATTAGACCAATGTAAAATCTTCGAAATTGCATTTAGCGGCAGTCGCTTTCTATCAACATTCATTTTTATTTTTGGTGTATCATACAACTGTAAGTATTATTTATATAAATTTATTCAAAAAAACTTGCATAAGTATTATATATGTATGTTATTGCTCTGTGTGGAATTTATAATTTACTTTTTTTAATCTTTTAAAGTCTCCAAGCTCTAATATGTTAGTTAAATTTCACCCCCTCTCCCAAATACTTTTTTTTTTTTCTCTGTTTCTGTTATTGGTATAACTACAGTTTCATTTTGGTGTCATTGTTGGAATTGATGGAGTTCAAACTATGTCGGTGGAGGAACATGTCTACCTGATTAAATATTTTTTAAAACTGTGCCGTGAGCACTAAATTAAGTAAGAAAATAATAGGTACACAAAATATAGTAATGACACAAGTGCATAGATATTGTTATATTGAATATCAATATGCATGTGAATATATAATGGAGATGCAAAACTTTTGCATCAACTCTGACTGTCTCTGATGCAAGAAGACTAAAAACGTATAAACAACCTTGAGCTCATCTAATGGCCCATTAAAGTTGCATACTGAAGAAATGGTTTGCATAATTATAGTCCGTTCAAGTATGGGCTCCAAGAACTAGCCTATTGACTATTGGTTAGAATCAATGATCTTTCATGAAAAAAATATTGGTTGGTCCTGATATACTTATGTGACAGTTAATTTGATGCACCGGTTCTAATAAAATTATTTAAAAAGAAGAGTGAGGACCATTAAAAGAATAATGCTATTGGGATTGATATACTAAATCAGCTATCACCTAAGTCTATCACGACTAGCTAATATTTTTTTGCTTTTATGAGCCCTTTTTATTTGACCCCACAAAAACATAAGGGGACATATTATTAGAACAACAAGGTTTTATATGTGCAAATCACCGTCAACAATAAATTTAGCCTCTGAAACTTGAATGTATCGCTCATCATCTTCATAGTCACCGGTATGTATTAATCGGCCGAACTTTATAGATGTAAAACCTAAGTCATCAGTTGTTATTCCTCTTTGGTTAGTTATGTTAGCCCACATACATTTGAACAAGATAACTGTAAAATGATTACGATAATTTAGGTCAATAACATTAATCAATTTCTTATATTATGACACACCGCCAAACCACATATTGTCATCACTATTATTTGAATAACTTCTTGTTCCAAATAGACCAAAAACTCCATTATTTTGCATTTGTAACCTTTGATCTCACTTTAATGTATAGAACTTATACCCATTAACATTATATGTACTACATTGCTTCGCTAGATCAATTAGTCCTATGGCTAAATACTTGAAATCATTTGAATGAGATATAGTATTGCCATTTCTTATATGAAATATGACAAAACAATAGTCACAATCATCTTAGGGGTGAAACAAATATCAAATAGTAAATATACTTACACAGCGTGAGAATCATTCAATGAATTCTCTATGAACCTTCTTATCTATTAGATGAAGACTATAAGGACTTCTTAATTGTCTATGTATGTTGTCTCAAATTTCCCTAAACGTACATAAATGGTAACCGAAATGTTAGAAAACATGTGGTTTAGGGTGGGTGTATTCAATGGTAAAAAAGATATAATTTACTTACTGAAGGTAAAGATCTACATCTTTACAGCTAGTTAATACATGTCGATGTGCTTGCATTTTTTTTATTGGAAATAGATTAAAGTAAGTAAAACCACCAACTAGTTTTCCAATTGGTGGGAACAAAGTGGGCACACTAGATGACCCAACATTAAGTCAATCATTTACACAACTTCATCGATTGAATGTAGTCTCAATTCCTTCTAAATACCATGAGCAAAAAAGTATGACTTCATAGGCCATGTAACCTTTAGCTATAGATCCTTATGGCTAAATTTTATTAGGTACATAAGATTTCAATTTCCCTAAGTATCTAATGTAAAACAATGAAGTATAAGGCATAGGTACAAACTAAAACAATTAAAAATAAATTGTTTATATTTTCATCTTTTAATTGGATACATCCATTGATATTAGACAAGACCACCTAGTTTGACTTTGTCCACAAGGTGTACAATCAAATGAACCATAACTATTAAGAATGAAGCTGGTCAATTTCATTTGCATTCAACACTTTATTGTACATGTGTCTACAAAAAGAACACAAATAAATTATGATAACATACACTTGCTTAGGAAGTGTACTTCTCAACACCAAAGGCAGAAGTTACTTAATGAGAACATGTGAGTCATGACTTTTCAATTCACCAAGCTTCCGTTGTTTCAAATCAGTACATTTAGATATGTTGAAAGAGTAACCGTCTTATATGATAATGTTCTTTAATGTCTTATGAAAGACGTACTTGTTTGCATTAATGAAGGTTAATAATGCAGGAAGATATATACCATTTTCATCGAGCCAAAGATTAGACCTAATAATCCCCATGTCTTATAGGTATTTACGTGCACTTAAGTGGTCTTTCGATCTTCCACCTTCATTTTAAAGTATATATAGCATTGTCACACATAATTCTTTTTCAATATACATGACATCAAGATTGTGTTGTAGTAGGTTGGTTGCCTAGTATCGGTGTTGGAAAACTATACTTTTTCTTTTTGCCATTGTTGAGTTTCTTGCTTGAACCCATTGGCTCTCTGGGGTCTTTGACCTTGTCCTTGAACTTCTAAATCTTTATCAAAGACAACATTAACATTCTAAACTTGTTTTAATATCTCTTTGCCATTTATTGGCCCACGCAGACTTTTTCTCTCTGCTTTTCCAACAAATTGACTCCAAGCTAATATAAATTTATGCCCTATATTTAGTAAGTATTAATGACACCTATAAAACTCCACTTTCTACTATAAGAAAGATGCATAAGCATTGAGTCAAAATTACATGATGGACATGCTAATCCAATATGCATATTATATCCAAACAATAGAGCTATACACATGTTTAATACTTCATTACTATAGGAATTGAAAGTGTTAACACCAACATTCCACAACTCATTTAATGTTTCCACTAATGGTTGAAGATAGATATCTATATCATTACCCAGTGCTCGCTTGCCTGGAATGATAATTAAAATGAGAAAAGAATTCTATTTCATACACATTTAAGGTGGAAGATTGTATAGCATAAGTATCACTGGCCAGATGCTATAACTAGTGCTTAAGTTACTGAATGAATTGAATCTATTGGTAGACAACCCTAGACATACATTCTAAGGATTTAAAGCAAATTAAGGATGCATTACATCAAATTTCTTCCATGCTTCTGAATCTCTCGAATGCCTTAACATGCTATCATCACTCTTTTCCATTACATGTCATCGCATGTGTTCAGCTATCTTGGAGGACATAAACAACATCTATAATCGTGTTTTAATGGAAGACACCATAAAGCTTTTATAGGTAGTTTCTTCATGTTCTTATTATCATTGGAAATTCTCTTGCCCATCAGTTTCCATCTAGATGTATTACATTTTTTACAACTATCCTTATCTGTAACCTTTCTCGTGTATAACATAAAATCATTGGGACATGCATGAATTTTGGTATAGTGGAGTCTAAGTTTATTGATTTTTTTTTTTGTCTCATAGAACGATTGTGGAATCTTAGCTTATTCAAAGGTGTCTTAGGCATCAACAACTCTAGCATCATTGACATTGCCTTGTTAGTTATTATACACATACACTTTATGTGATATAATTTCACCAAAAAGGACAACTTTGAATACTTCTCACACTTTTTATACAAATGTTGTTGGCTATCTCTAATTAAGTCCAACAAATCTACATTATTATTTGGCATCATTTAGTTTGGTGATGGAGATATTACTTCATTTTTTTCCCACTCATTGGTTACTTAAATGATGCCTGAATGCATCACTGATAATGTTGGGTGTAAGGTCATTGCCATGCTTGAAATGTGACCGCAAAGGTGCAGATAAAAAGATAAATTTTAATTTTTGCTTAAGAAATGAAAACCAAAATTTAGGAGTTGCCCCCCAAAATTTTTAAAGGAATTTGGAAAACCAATTAAAAAAAAAGATTAGTTTACAAATTAGGGATCAAGTTCGAGAGTTGATTATGTATAGAGAATGTGTTAAGGACCCCATAACACTCATTCCTAAGAACAATTACCAAAAGTTGATTACGCAGAACATGTATAGCCTCACACGCCAACAAAAATAAATAAATAAAAGAAAATAAAAGAAGAAACATAAAATATTTGCAATGGTAGACTTGACCTAGGATTAGAACCTAAGACATAATTACCCTATGATAAGGATCAAAGTCCACGTAGTTTGATAAAAATGTGTGTCAGTGGATTGGTGATTTATTTTTTGTGAACAAAATAGGAAAATAGAAATTAATCAAGTCCTTATAAACAAAATGAACTTGAAATTTGGTTAATGTGTTTTACTTTACAAAATCAATTTGATCTCACTTTCTTGCTCTCCTTATTTTATCTTATTTGTTTTTTGTTGAATTTTGGAATTTTAAAAAATGAAACTTAAATCATTTTTGATTTTTAGTTGAATATGATATTAAAAGCAAGCATTTCAAAAGGTTTAAAAGAAAGAAAAATATTTTTTTGGTATTTTTATTTTAAAAAAAAAAATTGAAAGCGGGGAAGGAAATTTTGTAACAAGATTTTTTGTTTGTTTGTATTTTTATTTTAGAATGAATTAAAAAGCTTTCAAGAAAACTATTAAGAAAATTATTTTTGTTTTATTTTAATCATTTCATCTTTATTATTATTATTTTTTTAGAAAAAGTTATAATTGGGTATAAGTTGTTAGAACCCAAATTTATTTAAAAAATATGCAACTTGATCGGCATTAGGTAAAGCTTGAAGAGACACAGGGTCTCACATAACCCTACCAACTGACTTTTTAAGTGTCTAAAAAAACTCTAGGTCCCTCGCAGCTAATCTAAATAGAAAAATAAAAATCAAACATTTGCAATGGTGTATGTATGTGTCCTATTACAAATCATTTTATTTCAAATATTTACAAAAGATATAAAGACAAAAAATAGAAAAGACAAAAAAAGAAAAAGACAACAAAAGACTTTTCTCCCTACCCTTGCTTTGATCTTCATGTCATGTGTTCTCAAACACTTCTTCATCATTTAGGTCATGTAACTCATGATTTGGTCACTAGAGTAAAACAATATATTAACATTTGTTTAAAGTTAGAATTAAATTAAATTCAATGTAAAACCAATATGAAATAATGATTTAAATCCTAACCAAATCAAATACCAATCTTGGACAAATTTTAACCTCAAATTAAATAATGTGTAACCAATGCAACAATTTAGATAACTCCTTCTACCATATGTGTTTGTATTTCAAGTGTACCATTCTAACTCCAAATCAAAATAGCAGTGTCACATGGGAAAACCACAAAAATGATTCCAACAAACATTAAGTTATTCAATTTGCAACAAAATGGATCCAAATTTTAAAACTAAATTCAAAGGGCATTAGGATGTATTGGTAGAGAACTTTTATTTTCACTAAAAGAAATCTAGAAACACAATTAGCTTGATTTTAAATGTAGCAAGCCAATAACAGGGTATGTAATCAATATGCTCACATAAGTTGATAAGTAAGGCTGAATCATATTAACCATAGCAGGAGCAACAAGATATACTTCAACATGTTTTTTGGCACAATCATGTAATCAAATAAACAAGATTAATGGATGTTATGGGCTAAAAGACAACTAACCTCATATTAAATTGTCTTTCACACTAAATTACATCAAAGACCAAATCTAAAACCACTAGGACAATGGGCAATACATTGGGATGAGATTTTGCACAAAGTAAGTTTAAAGATAAAGATGAGGAAGACTAAGACATGAAAACAACTAATATTAACTCTTATGAGAAAGCTATAAAACATAAATGAAGGGAACTCACATATGTTATCCATTCAATTTAAGAACATATATCTTAAATGCAACCCAAAATCAGCTCTAAGGAATTGGGTGAAATGTTAATATTAATGATAAAACAACGAAAAAGAAAAAGGAAAAGACGTAGAGTGTTACCAATAGGAAGGTTGCTTCTCTTCTATAGTCTTATCATTCTCATACTTCATTTGAGAAAAATATATTTTTGGTCTCTCATCTTTTGTCATTAGATCAATTTGGTTCTTAAAAGATGGAAATTACTACATTGGTTCCTACAATATTACACTGTGATTAGATTTAGAGCCTTTGACATGAGAGCATTAAAATTAATATGAGGTGTACAAAATTAAAAGTAGAGTTGCTTTATGGTTTGTTCTCCTTAATGCTTAGTTTTCAGTGAGAATAAATAGAGTTGTACAAATCAAACTCTCATAAACATCTCCTACTAGCTATTTACCCTCTTTGCTTCCAATATCTCTCTATTTCTTCTTCTTCTTTTCGATTTTCCCTATCGTTCCTTCTTTATTTTTCAACTTATAAACATGATGTTTTTTTGTACCTTCCTCCCAATAGTCCTTCCTTCTCTTAACCTTTCATGCTGATTGAATCTTCACCATTCTTTATTCACGCTTTGTCCTTAGACCTCGCTCTTCCACTTTACTTTAGCTTTCCAATTATCAACCTTTCCGCTTAACTTACTATATTTTTCTTTTTGTTGAAGCTATCTTATTCCTATTTCATTCGCCCACCATTCTATTGTCATGTCTTTTCTTTAACTACTCTCAGACTAGCATGAGTTTGCATATCTTTGGTTAGTACCTCACTCCCTCTTTTCATGCCTCACTCTTTTTTCTTTTTTCTTTTTTTGTTTTTTTTTTTTCAGTTGGTAGTGGATGTGTGCATCTCTTATATATGGTCCCCTATTTATTTCACTTTATGTTCTTTCTCCCCCTCTATCCATTACTACTTATGCAACCTAAATCAAAAGAGCATGTAGTCCTTGTCTTAATTGCTAGCAACGAATATGAAGGGTGAATATGCAATATTTGGTTCATTCTAGTTTTAGTTTCCTGGTTTATTATATATGTTTTCTATCATTTTTATTATGTTTTTTTCTTCATTTTTGGTTTTTTATTTTATTATGATTTTTTGTTATTTTGCTTTGTTTTCTTCCTTTTGGATTTTGTTTCTTCAATATTTTTACTTCAGTACTTTTTTTTCTAAATATTCACTTTATTATCTTTTTTTTGAATTACTTGAACAAATTATGGTATTCACATTGCTATGTTTACTTATTTCTTAGGTGAGCAAAGGAAATGTGTTTTTTGAAATTGTCGTTTAAGAAATGAGTAAAGTTATGAACTTGTATTTTGTCCAGTGAGGGGTACACAACATGTAATGAAATAACCTAATCACCCTTACTTCAATTAGACTAAATTGAGAGCAATTTGATATAGTAGATAGACTCTAATGGACTTAATGAGTATAAAAGTGACACAAACAAAATTTTCTATTGACTTGTTGTCCTTCTTTACTTGTTCCTTCAATGAGAAAATTGAATACTACTAATTTCAATTTTCTTCACTTTGGAACAAGGGAGGATAGAAACAAGTATTTTGTTTAAGAGCTAAAATACTTATAAAATATCCAAACAAGAAAATTTTATTTACAAGTGCATGGACTTTAAGAAAAAATTTATAATCCTAAAGCTTTTATTTTTTATTTTTTCATTTTGTTTGTTTGTTTTCCTTTTCTTTAAATGATAAAAAGTGAGGTGTTTATAGTTGCTCTTCTTTAGTTGTTTTCTTAGTCGAAAAAAAAAAAGTGCTTTTGTTATTTTCTATTAAGAAAAAAAAAGTAAAGAAAAACACCTCCTTTTTAATCATAGAAAACTAGATATAGCACTTTGAACATGCCAGAATCACTATAATGAATTTAAAATTTCTTTTTTCATTTTTGGTTTTTTTATGGGTTTCCATAGAAGTAAGGATTTATTAAGGGTGCCAACTATAGCTTGACTATGAAGAGAGTGACTTTAAAGATAGTGCATGTCATTACAGGGCTTTGAATGGTGTTTATCTTTACAAGGCTTTAAAAGTTGCTTGTCTTTAAAGGGCTTTAGGGTGCCAATCTTTACTGGGATTTGAAGGGTACTTGTCTTTACAGGGCTTTAAGGTGCCTTTCTTTTCAAGACTTTAGGGTGTAGTAAGGTTTTGGGTGTCAGTCTTTATTAGGTTTTGAAGGGTGATAGTAGTTATGGGGCTTTGGGGTACCAATCTTTACTAGGCTTTAAAGGGTGTCTATCTTTACAAGATTTTAGGAGGTGCCTATATTTATAGGTTTTGAAAGGTGCTAGTCAGAACTGGGCTTTGGGGTGCTTACCATTATAGGGCTTTGAGGCTGCTTGCCATTATAGGGTTTTGAAATGTGCCTGTCAGTACTGGGATTTAGGGTGCATGCCATTACAGGTCTTTGAAAGGTGTTGGCCAATACTGGGCTTTAATGTGTTAGCCATTACAGGGCTTTGAGGGGTGCTAACTAGTACTAGGCTTTGGGATGCATATTGTTACAGGGCTTTGAGGAAGCTAGCCATTATTGGGCTTTGAGGGTGCCTTTTGTTATAAGACTTTGAAGGTTATGACATGTAAACTATGCATAATGCACTCATGTAAAATACTTGATGAGATGCAAGACACATGTAAAATGCATGATACAAGATGTATGTAAAATGCTATATGCAAGATTTTTGAACTTGCATAAAATGCAAGATTTGTTTTATGCTATGCATAGATGTATGTGAGATGCATAATGCTCATTGAATATATAGTCTTTGTTGTAACCGACCTTACGGCGAGAGGAAATAAAAAAGTTTAAATTTGATTCCCAAAAATGAATCTTGGAAATCAATTTATTTGGAGTCACCACTAAAATTTTTAATGGAAAACTTTAGAAAAAAAAAAAAAAAAAGCAAAACGGTCTGCAGAATCAAAGATAGATTCGGGAGTCTATTTGAGTGTGGGGAATGTGTTAGGCACCCCACAACACCTGTCCATAAGGACGGTTACTTTAAACTAATCAGCTGAAATAGAATATGACCTTAAATTTATCTTAATTTCCCCTACTTCTAGGTTTGGGTTTGGAGGTCCTTCTACCTCCTTAGAATATACCCGACCACTGCGAGTAATTCTCCCTACAATTTCAAACTATTGTTTTTTCATAATGAGCCCTTCCCCTGATGCCTCATCGTCATAAGAACATTTTATCTTTAGACCGTAGCTCCAAGGTACAGTGTGATCGCTCTGATACGGGAAGGGAGATGGCACATGAATAATGACGGTTGGATTTTTTGTGGGCACTAGTATAGGTGCAACGAATAAGGATCCTTCAGTTGTTCCTTGTGGGCCACGGTTGCTCCAGACTGGGGTAACCTCTTTAACCTCGTAGATTGGCTTATTAACTACCAGGAAAGAACCCTTGGGCTTCATTGGGTCAGACAATCCTTTGGTCTTAAAACCATCTTTCTCTGTGATGCACATATCCCCCTCTAATAGTGTCTTGGTTCCTTCAATGATTAGAACTCCTAGTGTTATCAAATTTTGTGTCTTGGTTCCTTCAATGATTAGAACTCTTAGTGTTATCATATTTTGTGCTAATTTTTTAAACTACTCACAATTTTCAATGTCATGCCACACATCTCCTTCATGAAATTTGCAATAACTGTTTGGTAGCTCTTTGGGCATATTCTACTGCTCATCCTTAGCGGAGATATAATTAGTGTCCTTTAAGCTTTTATATAATTGCCGCATGGTGCACGACACATCTTTCAAGTTTTTCAAAGCAAACTCCTCCTCGTCTATCATGGACACTTGCTTCTCTTTGTCATGATTTAGCAAGGGATTAGTGATAATGTTAGGGTCATTATGTATCTTTATGCCAATGTGATTGTTATCCAATAATGCCAAAACATGCCTTCTAAAGGCATCACACTTATCGATGTTATGCCCCACAGCTCCCATATGGTACTCATAAGTGGCATTAGAATCATACCACCCAGGGAATGGTGGTTGAAGTGGCTTAACTGGCTTAGGACCCATAAGCCTTTTCGCCACTAGGTCATGGAAGAGTTTAGATCGGCTAACATAAAATTGGGTAATGGCCTATCGTCGTAAGGTTGTTGTGTTAGCCTTGGCCCTCTGTTTTGGGTCATCATTTGTTGTGGTCTAAGATGGGATTATGGCGGTGTCAGGTAGTTCATATGACTACTCATAGCTAGACCTCGTGGCTGGTAGGACGAGGTTGGGTTTTGGTCATGAAATGACGCTTGAGGATACTGGTTATGCATAGGGCAAGGGTGTTGGTATGCAGTGTGGATGTGACTGACATCTCCTTCCTTCTTTGGATTGCTCATGGGCCTCTTGGTTTCTATGGATGTAGCATCAAATAATCCATTGAGCACATCAACATCTATTCTTTCCCTAACCTGGATAAGATCAGCAAATTCATTCATATGGGTTCCTAGCATGATTTTACGATACGGGTCCCCCAAAGTACGAATGAAATAAGAACATAATTCAGAGTCCAAAAGTGGTGGCTGGACCTCAGTTACTGTGGCTCTCCACTTTTGTGCATATTCCTTAAAGGACTCTGTTCCTTTCTTCTTCAATCCCTTCAAGTGCTCTTGTGTAAGAGCCGTATCTAAGTTGAACTTATATTGCCTTATGAATATGTCAATAAGGTCCCTCTACTTCCTTAGTTTAGAGTGATCTAGCTTCATGAACCAATGCAATGCTGAACTGGTCAAACTTTCATGGAAAAAGTTTATGAGAAACCTTTCATCCTTGGACCACACCGATATCTTGGTGCAATACGACTTTAAATGATAGTAGGGATCTCCACTACTATCATACTTAGTGAATTTAGGCACTTTAAACTTTTTAGGGATTGGCACCTCAGGGGCTAAACATAGCTCTTCTAGCTCGACAGACTTCCAATTAGTTGGCCCTTGTAAAGCTCGTAGCCTATCATTGACTTTAGCTATCATTTAAGACTATATAGTCCCCATTTGGTCTTTCAAGTCTCCTACTTTAGCTTCTAACCGTTGCTCAAACTCTGATCGGTTATTTTTGACAGACATGGCTCTGACACGTGCCTGAGTCAGATACGTTCGGCTTGACAGTTGAGCTTGGTTAGACAGATTTTTTCTCCCTCAAGCAATGTTTGTTTCTTACCCTTTTTTTTTTTTAAAAAAAGATAAAATAAAATAAATTTTAATAATAAAACAATCACTTAGGTTTTTGACTTGTCCTTCTGTCGACTTAGCATAAAGGACATAAGAACCTCAGACCATTGAATCTTTAAGAGTATGTATTGTACCACTTCAATGAATCAAGGTTGACTGGGAGTCTTCGTGGGGATAGCGTGCCCTTCAGCTTGTCTATATGCATAAATGAATTCAGGAATGACATCATTGGTGAATAGAATCATCCTTTTGAAGCGCTTTAGCCACATTTCTTTCTCGATCACTTGCTATTCATGGCGAATCTCCCACAATCGAGCCTTTTCAGCTTGATGGTTGAGCTGTTCTATTAAGTTTTGTATTGCTATCGCTTTATCACTCTTGACGCTGGTCACTTCCCTTATCTTTTCTTCTAGCCGTTTGACAAGCATATCAATTTCTCATTGGAGGTCATTAGGAGACTTAAGCTCTTCCACTTGCCTCATCATGGTATCCTTTTTTTTTAGTAGTCTTTAATAATCGAGTTTGATAATTGAGCGCCTTCTTATTGCTTTCTTCAGCCTATTTTTTAATCTTCTTTACTACGTCTTTTAACTTGTCATTTTCCTCCTTCAATCTCTTCAGCTTGATATTCGTCTCTGACTTTTTTTCTCTTTTTTGTTCTCTTCTCTTCTTATGACTTGGTTAAGCTTTTCAAGTGCCTTTTGCTTAATTCCTCCAAATTTTGCAACTCAGCCTTTTTACCTTCTAATTGGTTGGCTAGACATTCATTAACCTCTTGTAGGTCATTACTCAATAAGGAATTATGATGTCCCAGGGGTGGATGGGTCCCACAAGTCCTTTATTTGAGCCAGGCCTTGTATCCTTTCGTAGTTGCCACAACACGCTTCCCTAACTCAAACCTCCCTTTACAAACCACTTGGCTCCAAGCATTCCTTATCTTATAAATCATATTCACCCTTAATGAATCACTGTAGTAGAAATTGACTTTTTGTATAGCCTCTTCAGACGAGATGTCCTGTTCATATGCGAATTGACAATGCACGACTGCAGGGTTATAAGTAATGCACCCTCGGGCACCCATAACGGGAACATTTAGGAAATTTCTGCAACAGTAAATGATATCTTCGCTTTCCCACCAGGTGAGCTTCCACCAAATGGTGGTATCTTCAAGTTCTTCTATCTTTTTGATCCACTTATCACGATTCATTTTTGCTTGTAGTGGACTTAATCCTTCGCGACGTGGATAATCTCAGATTAGGTGATGAATAGTTTCAAACCTCATTCTGAGCTGATATTCCCTGCCATAAATATGGTTGATCCACCATATATTCAACAACGACAAACAACACTTCAACTTCCCTTTCTTTTTTTGATGGCAGAAACTTAATGTCAAAAAAGTTTCTGCTAGAAGCGTTGGTACTGGATTCACACGGTGATTTTCTACCACCCACAAGACACTTACTACTGACAGATCAACTATTCCCACTGTCGATAGGAATAATACTAACCCATATACCGCTAGGGCAAGAACCCTTATGAAAACAATCTAATTCTCCTTCTCAACTAATGTTTCTAACCTTTTTTCTAAATATTTCCTAGATAAACCTTTTGTTGCCCTAGAGCGGTATAATTGTACTCGTGTAGGTTCCTCCTCTAGAATTTAGGCTACCACGCGCTTGGAAGGGAGATGTCCAGGGTACAAGTAGATAGGGGTGTCTTTGGTAACAGGCATTTTCATCAATCTCCTGTATTCTTCTACCATGGGCGTAAGCTGGAAGGTTGGAAATGTGAAGCATATCAATGAATCGTCCCAATGTTGTGCTAAGGTTACAAGCGTATTGGGTTGGATAGGGACTGATAATAAATCCAAGATGTCTCTATAATCCTCTTGAAAATGGCAAAGTTGTTCCCTTCTGAGTTTCCTACTTATAATAATTAAACTCTTGATAGACTCAGCTTCTACCTTCACTTTAACTCTTTTCCTAGTCATGGCTATCCCTGTTGAGCATGTGTCTTGAGGTTGTGTGGTTTCCGACGGTTCCATCAGATCTTTATGTCAATTGATTAAAATGACAATTCATGATGTAACAAGTCCATTAGTAAGAAATAAAACGAAATGATCACATAACTTCTTTAATCTATAGATTACTTGACACGTTACTATTAATCACAAAGAGTCTTATTGATTCATTGGGAATAATAGATATAACTCTCAACCTAAGGAGAAGTAGGTTCTCACGTGGACGAGGCTTAAATAAATGAACTAGATAATCCATTGATATATTATTTTTTTCAAAAGTTATTGATTTTCAAAGGTTCCCAACTCCATTGATACACCAGTAGGCTAAACTTCCCACACGGACAAAGCTTTCAATTTTAGCTTATTTTGTTCGGATAATAACGCATCGAATGGAAACATTAAAAAAACCACATAATTTTTTTTAAAAAAAAAACATGTAATCATGCCATGAATGATATGACAATATGCATAATGAGAGTGAAATATTCTCCGTTGGTGTTCTAACTCGGGTCAACCTTAAGTGTGGGAATGGTAACCTAATGACAGCAGGCCTTAGGAAGGTTGTCTATTAAGTTTAGTCTATTAATGTGCATAGTTCTGAGGATAGGTCTAACATCTTAGAGAATTACTGGTTCTCAAATTGGCCCCACTCAAATGAGTGAGGATCTTGCAATATGAATTAGACTAAAAGAGGATAGAATTCCACTCTAGTCAAATCCACATAACGAGGTGCAACCTGAGCGAGGTCTTCACGGTAGTCTCTAGAAGTGAGAAGCTTCATAAGAAAACCAATATAAAACTTTACTAACCTAAAGCAAACAAGGACCCGGGTATAGAGCCCAAAAGGTGTGTGAAGTACAATGTTAATGTGCTTAGTGTACGAGGGGAGTATACAAACCTCTGAACCTATAGCTTACCCAATCCTCATCCGTCAAACAGATAAACTGCTAGAGAAGCTAAGAACTTACAATTCAGATAGGGGTTGTCTAACCTAAGGTCTTATTCCACATGTTATCTATCCTAAATATATCACAAACAAACTACATATAATATAATATATGAGATACTATACATATGATATATAACTAAAAAAGAGATAAAAACAAATAAATAACAAACCCATGGGAACATAAGTCATGCCATACAACCCTATGAAAGAAACAACCAACAAAACAAAGAAAAATAAACAATTAAAGCAAGCAAACCACAAAAATGGTAATCAAGATAACAGAAGGCCATATTATTTCATTTGACTAGTTAAATAGGTTTGACTCTCAGTGTCCCTAGTGGAGTCGCCAAACTATCATAACCGACCTTACGACGAGAGGAAATAAAAAAGTTTAAATTTGATTCCTAAAAATGATTCATGAAAATTAATTTATTTGGAATCGCTACCAAAAATTTTTAACAGAAAAATTTAGAAAACCAAAAAAAAAAAAAAGGCAAAACGGTTTGCGGAATCAAAGACGGGTTTGGGAGTCTATTTGAGTGTGGGGAAGGTGTTAGGCATACCATAACACCCATCCATAAGGACGGTTACCTTAAACTAGTCAGTTGAAATAAAATATGGCTTTAAATTTATCCTAATTACCCTTTATTGACATTCATGCCTGTTAAACAGAGAAGAGAAAAACGACAATAATGGAAGCAAACGAGTAGATATTTACAAAGGGCAGACTTGACCTATGATGAAAGCCTAGGGCCTACGTATCCTGTGGTAAGGATTAAAGGTCATGTAGTTTGACCAAAAGGCTTGTCTATTGGTTGATTATTTGTAAATTTTGTGATGAGAACAAGAGGGTTTAAATTAAACATATTTTCGTAAATAAAATGGAATTGGGATTTGGTTTGTGTGTTTTAATTTATGACAACCTGATTAATCTAGCTCTCTTGATCTCTTTATTTTTTCTTTTTAATTAATTTTATTTTTTTTATTTTGTATTTCAAATCTTTATTTTGAAATTTAAACGAAATAATTATGGGATAATATTTTTAGGATTTTTAGATTGTATTCATTTTTATGATTTTTGAATTTATGTGTTTTTTTGGATTTTTGGTTTTTATTTATTTATTTTTATTTTTAAAATTAGAATTTATTTGAAACTTAAAGTAAAACTAAAATGAAAAATAATCTTAGGATTTTTAGTTACTTACTAAGTAAGAGAAACATCCATATTTTCTTTAATTAATTCATCACAATAGTTTAAATGTTAATTTTTGAAACATGAGAAGACTCCTGGTCTCACGCAGTCTCTACTAATTAACCCTTGGAGGATTGAGGAGACGAGTGATCTCATTCAGGAATCCATAATATAGAATAAAATATTTGAAAACTTTTTTTTAGGATTTTATTTTTATGTATTTTTATGGATTTTGAAATCTGAATTCTTTTAGTCCTCTTTTTAATAGGATCAATTCCCTAAAGTCTATGGAGACCCAAGTCTCATATGGTATTTTTTAATTAATTAAATTTTATAAAACCCTTACTTATTTATTTTGTAAATAATTTAATTAAAATATTAGTCTTTGCATTATTATTATTTATTTATTTATCATTATTATTATTTTAAAATAAGTATGTACTAATTTTAGAGATCTAAAGAGATTAAAATCTCATATGATCCTAAACAACAAGGAGAACAATATTCTCATACGATGATTTCGTAAATAATAGAAAATATTTAATTAACGTATTTATTTTTTTATTATTGTTATTTAAAACCAGTATGTATTAAGTTTTAGGATCTAAAGAGATTAAAATCTCACACGATCCCAAACACCTGAAGAGAACAATATTCTCATACGATGATTTCGTAAATAATAGAAAATATTTAATTGAAGTATTTATTTATTTTTTGTATTATTATTGTTATTTAAAACAAGTATGTATTAATTTTTGGGATCTAAAGAAATTAAAATCTCACACAATTCTAAACACCTGAGGATAACAATATTCTCACTCGATGATTTTCTTAGAATCTTGTTTATAAAGCTAAAAATTAATCTCATATTGACATAAAAATAAAAATAATAATGATAATAATAATAATAATTAATTAAAAAAAATGTCAGCAAGAACGGAAGCACATCCACACCTATATATATATATATATATATATACATCTATATGCATCTATATATATCCATACATATATATAATATAAGCACATATGTAATAATATATATAAACATGATAAAAGAGTAAAACAAGCATAAGGAAGCAAATGAAGCACATCCACACACACATATATATACATCTATACACACACACACACACACACACACACACATATATATATATAAACACATATGTAGTATATATATATATATATATATATAAGCATGGTATGAGGAGAAAGCAAGCATCAGGAAGCAAATGAAGAACATCCACGCATATATATAGATATATATATACATCTATATATATACACATATATATACATATATATATATATATATATATAAACACATATGTAGTATATATATATAAGCGTGGTATGAAAAGAAAGCAAGCATCAGGAGGCAAATGAAGCATATCCAAGCATATATAAATATATATATATACATCTATATATATATACACACACACACATATATATATAAACACTTATGTAGTATATATATATAAGCATGGTATGAGAAGAATGAAAGCATTAGGAAGAAAAAAACATACTCTCTCTCTCTTTCTTTCTCCTTCACAGCACCAGAACGAAGCAAGCTTTAGCAGTTTTTCTCCTTCTCATTCATGGCACTAGAATGAAGAAGGCTGCAGCAGTTTTTTCTCTCTCCTTCACGGCACCAAAACGAAATAAGCTTCAGTAGTTTTTCCTCTCTCCTTCACGGCACTAGAACAAAGAAAACTGCAACAGTTTTTTCTCTCTTTCACGGCACTAGAACGAAGAAAGCTTCAGCAGTTTTCTGCACTTCCCCGTCAGCTTTTTCAGTTTGTGTTTCTTTTGCTCAAGTTATCCATTTCTCCGCCACGGTCAGTACCTATTCTTCGTTGGCTGCTCACCCTCAGTCTCGAGCTCCTCCCTACTCTCTTCTTCTTGCAACACTCTGCTTCTTATCGCTATAACAGAGTAGAACAGAGCACCTTCCTCTAGTCCCATTCCTCTCCTCGGCTTCTCTGGTCTTATTCTCCATTCACCGTGTGCCTCCTCTGTACCATTATCCCAGTAGAGGACAATGGGTTCCTTCAATGCTAATGGGCAGTAGCATGGAAAGGAAACAGACATAGTAGCAAACCCAGCAACTCGTCCCCCTCCCCAGTGGCTGTTTTTTTTGTTCCCCAAGTCTCTTCTCTTAGCTTTTCTTTTATAGAGACTTCAGCCATCACATCAGGCTCTACTCCTGTCACTTCCGTGATCTGCTCCTATCATTTCCACCAGCGTGCAAAACAAGTATGTAGCCACAGAATTCTTGTCGACGACTTGTAGGGAGAAGCTGCTTTCTCTTCCTTTGAGGATGAAGAAAAAAACTCACGCATGCTTTTACACATTTTGTCTCTTCACTTTTTTTTTTTTTTTTATGATTGATTATTTATGTATTATTATATTTTTTTTCTTTTTAATTTGATTCATCTTTTTATTTTAATTAATTTTTTTTAAAAAATTTATTATTATCACTATTAATCTTTATTTTTGAGCTTTCTAATTTCTATTTTTGTGTTTTTATTATTTTTCCTTTTTATGATTTTTTGTTTTACTTTGATTTTTATTGTTAATATTAATATTATTAATTAATTCTTATTTTTAGATTTTGATTTTGCTTGTCTTAAAGTTCTCCCATTATTTATTTTTTTAACTTCAAATTGCCTCTATTTGATAATCCCATATGTGCCTTTGTCTTCTTCTTCCTTTTTTTTTTTTTTTTTTCTCATTTATCTAATTATTTGTTAGTTAGTGAATCAATTAATTAAATAATCAAGTAATTACAGGTGAGGTGTTCACAGCCTTGTAAGAATACCAAAATTTTGTTTCTTGTTTTTGTTTTTGCATGGAGGTTGTGCTCTTATTATGAATGAGATGTTCATCCATTGTGTCCATATTTTAAAGGAAAATTGAAGAAGTTAGTACCATCACCTTTAAAGGATATCTTTATTTGTCATGAAATAAATGAATTTATAAGGATAAGAAGAGAATGTCTTCCTCCTTTTTTTTTTTTAATGTTTTGTAAAATACACTATGTGATTGCAAAAAAAAAAAAAATAGTGCAAACACATGATGCATAAATGTGCTAAAAGCTTAGAATTAGGTGGAAAATTCCTCAAGTTTGCTCTATAGCTTGCCCCTGTTAAACCCCAGTTAAATAACTTTAGGTCATGAGAGCTTTATTGTTGTCCTAGTAAACAAGTTTAACTCTTGGGAGATTCCTTGCTAGCCCTAATCAATAAGTACAAGCTCCTTGTGACTAAGATAAATATTCATGGGTGTAAACACCTCCAAAAATAAAATAAATATAATAGAAAATAAAAATCTTCTCACATATCATAATAGAATCAAAGCAACTTTCTTTCATACATTAACAAAATTTCAAAATTAGAATCCTTAAGAAATAAAAATAAACATGCATAATGAAAATCAAAACACTGATATCTTTCATATACTAGCAAAATCCCTATATAAAAAAAAAAATCAAAACAAACTCATCACTTTTCAAATTCAAACAAATGAACAAAATCAAAGCACTTATCTTCTTATAATAAATTCCAAAAAAAAAAATCAAAAAATTCAAAATTAAAAATTACATAAATTAATAAGTTCAAAAAATCCAAAAATCTTGAAATTAAAAATTGGAAAAAATAATAAATAAAAAATATTCGAAATAAAATATAAAAAATCAAAAGTCAAAAATCAAAATCCCTCAGTGTAATGCACCTAACTATATATAAATATGAAAAGCAATATAAAATATAAAGATATATGAAATTTGATATAGATATTTTAGAAGATCTTAACTGAAGAAATTGAGGAGTCCTAAGGACCAAAGCTCCATATTATATATATATATATATATATATATATATATATATATATAAGAGGGGATTAGAGAATAATGAAAAAAGAGGTAAACATTTGAGTGAAATAGAGAGAGAGAGAGGGGGTTGAGGAGAGAGCATCTAAAATTCAGCATTTGAGTGAAATAATTGAAGCTATGGTTTTGAGGCTAAGGTTCAATTAATGTGATTCTTGGTAAGTCAAATCAATGATCTCTCTTGTTTCTTTATAGGCTTTAGTAAAACTATTATGTGCTTGATCCATGATGTTGAGTAATAGTTGCAAAGAGCATCCATTCTATATGCTAACTTTGTTGGGAAAGGTTGTGAATAAATATCATTTTGAATTCCAACTTCAAATTGTGTTGATTATATTATTAGCATTTAAAAAAGCTATAGAGTTGTGCTGATCCTTGTTTGTGATTTAGTTTATGATGTCTCTCACTCATACTTTCCTTTTTTTTATTCTTTTCTAATATAATATATTTAAGTGTTCACTCTTTCACATATAAGCCACGAGTAAGGTTGAACAAAGGCTATTCAAGAATGCTCAAAGGGAAGAAAATGAGGTGTAAAAATGAGTTTTTGCACTTATCCTTGTTATATGACATTGTAATTGTTAGATAACATAGTTGTTTATTGGACACACACATACCATTACAAATATGATTATTATTCAATTTCTTTTATTTTCTAAAGTGATTGCATGAGGCTCAACAACTCTTTAGGCATCTAAAGTCGACTAGTGAGGCCATGTAAGACCTTGTGTCTTCTTAGGTTTTACCCAATAACGATAAATCTCATTTTAGATAAATTTGGATTCCAATGGCCTATATCCTAATCGATGTTTTGTTCAAAAAATTTAATAATAAAAAAATAATGAAAAAACTTTAAATTTAATGCTTTTGAATTCATTCAAAAATTAAAAAACAAAATAATTGTCATAATGTTTACTTTCTTACTTTCAAGTTTTTTAGCTCTTTTTATTTTTAATTTTTAAAGTAGTTGTGTGAAGCCTATCATCTCCCCAGACATTTAAGGGGTTTATCAGTGGGGACGTGTGAGACCTATGTCTCCGTAGGTTTTACCCAATATCAGTTAACTGTGTTTTGAATAAATCTTATTTGCAATCAATATCATTTACCCATTTCAAAAATGCTAGCAAGTTTTATTTTAAAAAAATCCGAAAAAAATAGAAAAAGAAATAAAAGGGCAAGAAAGTATAATCAAACTGATTTTGTGAGTTAAGACACATCAACCAAATCTCAAATCTATTTTGTTTACAAATCATTTCAATTTCATCTATCTTGTGTTGTTTGTAAAATCAAAAAAATGCTAGTAATTTTAAATTTGAAATTCCTTTTTCCAAAATGAAAAAAAAAACTAAAAATATTTTCTCTTCATAAAAAACTTTTTTCGTTAATTTAAAAAATGCAAATAAATTATATTTGGAAAAAAAAAGATAGAAAAATGTGAAAATGAAGATAACAAGACAATGGTACTAAACTAATTTTGTAAATTAAAACACATAAACTAAATTTTAGATTCTTTTTTTTTTTTTTTTATAAAAATCTATCTGATTTTAACTATCTTGTTCCATTTGCAAATAAATAAATAAATACATAAATAAAAATACCAACTAACTGATACGCCATTCTATTCAAATTACATGGACTTTGATTCTTATCATAAGGTAAGTAGGCCTTATGTTTTAATCCTAGGTCAAATATGCTCTTTTCAAATATCCATTTTTTCCTTTTTAATTATTTTGGTTTTGTTGTAAAATTTCTTTTATTATTAATTTTTTCATTTGTTTGTGTTTGTTTTAGAGAGGGTATTCAAAATAAAATTAAGGTCATATTCCAATAATTTCGCTTGACTAGTTTAGGATAACATTTACTATGAACATGGGTTGTGAGTTGTCTAACAACTTCTCACACTCAAATAGACTCCTGAAATCATCTTCGTGTTCAAAGACTTCATTTCTATTTTTCTTTTATTTTAATATGATTTTCCACTATTTTCGATTAAAAATTTTTGTGATGACTCCAAATAAATCTGAATTTGAAATCATTTTGAAAGTTAATTTGTTTTTTTTTTCTTTTTTACGCCATCCATGTCATACTCAACCCTCAAACAGGTTGTTAGGTATGACAATAAAGGTTTTAACCAGGATGCCTAAACAATATTTCCTTACTTTTGACCCTTAAATTAATGTATTTCCTTAACTTAATTGCATTGGATTTGAACTTTGGGTTATTTCTTGCTCAATATTGATTGCTCAATATTCCTTGCTTCCCAAGTTCAATTTAAGTTGGGTATTTGAAAGATCTTGAAGGCTCAAAGTGGGTGGTAAAGGTTGAACAGTGTTTGGATAATTAAATGAATATGATCCTATCTTGATTGAATCTTCAATGTAAAAACCTCTTAGAGGCTACCCTACCTAGGTATATATTGTTATGCATGAAAGAAATCACCTTACTTTCTAGCTTAATCGGGGAGGCCAAGGATAACCAGTCCATTTTTGGGGAGAAAGAATGCTTCATATCTATAGCATAACTCATTTTAGGGAAATGAATTTTTAAAATATATTGGGCCTTTAAGATCACTTGGTAATTAAATTTACTATTTTCCTTATTAATATAATTTTTTCAAAAAGAATCCACATGATTTTTGTTTTAACAAACTATAAAATGGTATGTAAGGAAGATAGGATGTGGTGAATTTACAATTGAAATGAAAGCCTACACCAAAATTCATGACCATTGCATTGATGATGCTAAATAAGATAAGATCCAATAATTGAATCCACTCCAACTAGCCTTGGACTTTAGCTAGATAAAATGGGTTAACCAAGTAGGCATGGTATAATGAAGAAATGATAATGCACCACTCTATCAAGTGCCTAAGTGTTTCTTAGTGAAATCTACAATCGTTATTTAATCAATACTAATGGAGGTTAAAGATTGATAAAGGAAAGTTCATTGCCCTATTAGAGCTAGTTGTGGGAAATTAAGTAAGGACTAATGTTTCTTTACAATCAAAGTGGTCCTTAGCTTTGAAAATATTAGATTTGTCATAATGATGAGTAGATTTGATAGAGGTATTAGTGATTTTTGAGACAGTTTGAATGTTATAAGTTAGCTTAGGTTGATGGTGGATGGGAAGTAATAAGTAGAAGTAGAAAGTGGTATGAAAAGTCACAGACCAACCCTTTAAATATCCCTTATCTTTATCTAAATAAGGATTATTACTCCTTAATTCCATACTTGTGGCTCTTATCAACTACTTCACTTATTCGACCACCTTTTATTCTATCTTGGGCATTATTAAGTGCAACTATCAATCATGACCTTGGCTTGAGCCTAAATTCTCCATCATAAATGACCAAAGAAAATCGTACCTTTCCAAATCCTAAGCTTTTCATGAAATACACCATATGTATACATGGATACAATTTATTTATGTTGGGTAAGAAAATGAGCGGCATTCAAAGTCTTTGTCATAGAGATTGTAGAGAAATTGTCCTCATCCCTCATAGATGTTTATTTTATCCTCAAAGAACTAAAGAAAAATGACCCCAATCCTCATAGAGGCAATGTTGAATTCTTTGCCATAAGGGTTTTTTTTTTGGTTAGAATAGTTCCTTTATTCAATATGCTCATTGCATCATGAGAAAATGGGAATTGTTAGTTAACTGAGAGAGAACAAAGTCTCTATATTATTAATGTTGAGAAAACTTCAACTACATGAATAACTAGTGTTGGCCTAATGACTTACAAAAAAGGAACGTAACAAGCTATTTTATCTTTACTCTACCTTGCTTTCATGGTAATCAAAAGATTCACTTGTTAAGTAATACCAATTTCAATATGGAGTAGGTTAAAATGGAATGTCCTATTTCCCTTAACAACTTGCTTCTTTGTAGGGAAAACAACAACGATTAGAATGTGAAAGGTTTTGGTTAATTCATAGCTAATGTTTCAAAAGTTTAAACTAAGGCTTTGTCTTTACCCCACATCAAAAGAATGTTAGATCTGCAAGTGCACCAATTGATAACATCATGATCCAAAGAATTAGTAAGGTTAAACATGTTCTAAAGTTGAGCATTACCTGTTTGTGCCATTATGCCTGGTTATACCTGGTTACTCTTTTGAAAAAACAACTAAAGGAACAAATGGGTTAAGATATGTTGTAATAATATGGATATGGATATTTATTTGTTCTTATAATTACTTTGTTTTTTTTTTTTTTGGTTTTTTCTTTTATTACTTTTTGTCTTTTGATTTATTAGCAAATTATTAGTACTTGCCACTAAAACTTTATATAACTTTCTAGAACTAATTAATCCATGGGAAGTACATGTTTAATAATGTGTCTAATAAGGAGTGGATCCTTTATTACGTGAAAGTTAAGCATAGGGACAATATGACTTTCTATAAACAACTTGGTTAACTAATTTGTTCAAAGGCCAATGATTTAATTATGGAACGATGTTCTATGTAAATTAAAGAAAGTTGTGCTAATAATGCACTAATGATTATGACTATTGCATTATTAGGCCAGTGAATATGTTCATATAACTCAATTTTCTAACTCAGGCAAAAGGAGTTAACCATTAACTTAAGGAATACTAGGTTTTGACTATCATAGTGCTGGTTAAAAGGATGTGTTTATCATCTTAAAAGAATAAAGGTTCCTGGAGTGCTTCCATCACAAGGATCAAGATCTTGCTATACAAGCCTATCCATAAGAGGAGGAAAGTCCCACATAGGTTAAGGTCATACAACAAGGCACAATCCAAGTGAAATCTTCATGGTGACTTTAAGAGGTGTAATGCTGCGCGGGGAAACCAATAGAAACTTTTACTAACCTAAGGCAAATACATACTTGGGTATAGGACCTAAACAGGAAATTATTTGAGGTAATGTGTATTTTTTGTATGTGCAAGGAGAGTATTCATACCTTTTCCTTAGAGACTACCCAACCCTAGTATGTTAAGCAGATTACACTAGAAAAGAATAGATAACTGATAAGAGTCTTTTACCCTATGGTTATAGTCCACATGTTATATATCTTAAAGCATGCTATCCAAACAACTAAGCAAATTAGTGAAGAAAAAAATTATACAATTAATGAACAAACAAACAGAGCATTAATATGTCATCTAACCTAAATATGTAAAGGCATATTTAAACAAACACTTATGTACAAGTGCTAAATGAAGCATATGAATCAAACTATGTTATCAAACATAAGTATGAAAAGGAAACAACATGTAAAAGAGTAATCAAAATAAAACAAATGCCATATTATCTTGCATAATTAACCTGAATGGGCTTGACTCTTAATCGTCCCCAGTGGAGTTACCAAATTGTCAAATATGAAATTTAATCACAAAGGCACGGATAAAAAGAGAAATTTTAATTCGCTTAAAAGATGAAAAAAAATTTAGAATTTACCACTAAAATTTTTAAAGGGAAACTTTGGAAAACCAATTAAACGAAAAAAGTGGTCTGCAAATCGGGGATCAAGTACGAGAGTTGATTATGAGTTAGGAAGGTGTTAGGCACCCCACAACCCTTGTTCTCAAGTATGATTACCTAAAGTTGATTATGCAAAACATGTATGGCCTCACAAGTAAGAAAAATAAATAAATAAAATAAAATAAAATGAAGAAATTAAGAATATAAAATAAAGGAAGAAAACTAAAATATTTATAAAGGCAGATTTGACCTATAATTAAAACCTATAGTCTACGTACCTTGTGATATAGATCAAAATTCACGTAATTTGAATAAAAATGTATATTACTGGGTTGATATTTTCATTTTTTGTGAACAAAATAAGACAGTAGAAATCAATTAGGTTTTGGTAAATAAAATGAGCTTG
The DNA here is from genome assembly GCA_037074485.1 of Delonix regia. Taxonomy (NCBI): domain Eukaryota; kingdom Viridiplantae; phylum Streptophyta; class Magnoliopsida; order Fabales; family Fabaceae; genus Delonix; species Delonix regia. The sequence continues at coordinate 36,692,474 of CM073451.1, forward strand.
AAATTTGGTTAGTGTGTTTTAATTTATAAAATCATTTTGATCTCACTTTTTTGGTATCCTAAATTTCCCTTTTTTTTTTGAATTGTGGAATTTTTAAAAATGAAACTTTAATCATTTTTGGATTTTTAGTTGAATATGAAATTGAAAGCAAGCATTTCAAATGGCTTAAAAGAAAAGAGAAATATTTTTTAGTCTTTTGCCTTTTTTAATTTACAAAAAATATTGAAAGTAGGGAAGGAAATTTTGAAATAAGATTTTTGGTTTGTATTTTTATTTTAAGACGAATTAAAAATCTTTCAAGAAAATTGTTAAGAAAACTTTTTATCTTTTTTTAATCATTTCATTTTTTCTTTTTTTAAAGGCTCAAATTGGGTATGGGTTGTTGGAACCCAAATTTATTTAGAAAATGTGCAACTTGACTAGCACTGGGTAAAACCTAAGAAGACACAGGATCTTATATGACCCAATTAACTGACTCCCTAAGTACTTGGGGAGGCTAAAGATCCCACATAACCACTTTAGGCAAAAAAAATAAAAATCAAACATGTGTAATTTGTGTTCTATCAACATTCATTTTATTCCAAATATTTACAAAAGATATACAAAAGAAAAATATAATAGAAAAAAAGGAGAAAAATACACTTTTAGTTCTTCACCTTTCACCAATAGATTAGTTTTGTCCTTGAAAGATGGAAAATACTATGTTGGTCTCGTAGAGGTTGCAAATTAAAACTTATCAAATTTTAAGCTTGTTTTGCTTATGAAAACTTGATTGATTTCAACTGTCTTGTTTTGTTCAGAAAAATTAAGATTCACCAACCCTTTGATATGCATTTTTATTCAAATTACATGGACTTTAAACCCTATCGCAGTGTACGTTGGCTTTAGGTTCTAATCCTATGTCAAGTATGTCTTTGTAAATATTTTATTTTTCTTCCTTTATTTTATTTTCTTAATTTCTTCTTTTTATTTCCTTTTATTTAGTTTTTTTTTCGTGTGTGAGGCCATACATGTTTTGCAAATATGGTGCCTAACATTTTCCCCTTGCACAATCAATTCCTAAACTTGATCCTTAGTTCGTAGACCACTTTTTCTTTTTAATATAGATTTCCTTGAAAAATTTTGGTGATAACTCTTAGATTATGGTTTTCGTTTTTTAAGTGAAAATTTAAATTTCTCTTTATATTTGCACCTTTGTAGTCACATCTCGAGTTGATAGTCATTAATAATAACTTTTTCTTGAACAACGTGTAGCATTACAGGAGTTTTAATTATAGTTTTTTCTCATGTCTAAGCCAAATAGTGTAACCTCTTGGAAATAATTTAATAATTAAGTGTTCTTGCACTACTTCTCTAGTCTTCCATTTGTTTAAGTTGCATTTAGGACATGAACATATAATTAATAGGGTAGAAAGTAAAAGACGAGAAAATAGTGAGCAATGAAGAAGAATTGAAAGAAGATTCAGATTAATAGAGGAAGAGGAAAGATATAGGAAGAGAGTAAGCCAAATTCTAGACTACCTTCCAACTTGTACTACTAAACGTTATAATGATCAAAATTCCTCCTAAAAGACAATTATACCCCTGACTCTACTAACAAATTTATGTTATATTGAAATTTTAAAACGGCCATTATAATAATAGTAAGAAGACACAAACAACCCCAACTACATGACAATAATCATACCCTCAACACTTTGATTGGCAAATGCAAAGTCTAACAATATATTCAATCTTTCTATATACATAATAAAAATGAAAAATGAAAAAAAAGGAACTTGGAGTTATCAATAACAGCAGTGGCGGGCTTCAACCAAACGATGATATTTAAATGATAGTAGCCGTCAGCAGTTGGAGCTATCCCTTTTTTACTCACACACTTCAAATTGTAGTGCTCCCTTTGGTTACTTTCACATGACATTGTAAGAGAAATTGTTAGGTAAGTCTAGGTTAAAATAGGAAATTCCCTATGGTTTACTTCTAACTATAGGTAAATACCTGCGGTTAAGAGCTAACCACTTTACATTGTAGGATTTCATTACGGTTATTTCCTAACTACAGGGAGCTCCTTGCATTTTATCCATTAATATGCTGTAATTTCATCAAAACCATAGTTAAAATGTAATGTTTCCTTGCGGTTAGGTGAACAGTAGGTACCTAATCGCATTGAAACATGCATTTTTTGGTTGTGCATTACACACATCTTTGGATAGAATTAAGGTTTTGGATGTAAACAAGATTAATGATCTTGATCGAAGGAATTGTTCAGACTACTGCAGTTATTTGTTTGAGTCGAAAGGTCATATAACATAGTTTGGTATATGAAAGGACAATTTCTTCTTCCATACATCAGAATAATGCAAACATATGAAATGTTTCTTCCATGAGTAATGTTCAACATTGAAAAATATTAAAGACGTCTATAAATGTGAGAACATTTATGTTCTATCATGGTGGATATTCAAAAGACACTTCGAAAATGAAAAGTCTTGACTTTTCGTTGTATCCATTAATTTATATAAATATAGGCTTTTGTGCCAAATAGATCAATCAAATTGAAATTGATCAATACAATTCTAGAAATTCAAGTGAGAGATCTAGGGAGTTCTTCAAGTTTACTAGTCGATGAACTCGTAAGGCTTCATCGTTGTTGCTTGGGATAACCTTTCTCTTAACTCTCTAGCAACTTTGAGTAAGGGCAAATAGTTCTCTGTGGAAGGCATAGCAACTTTCAATATGGGCAAATAGGTTTTTTTTTTTAGAAAATACCACTCATGCCTCGAAGTCAACCATTTGGATTCAAATCCCTGTCATATATAACAAAAAATAATGAAATGATGACATTCAAATAAATAAGAATTTAAATGATCAAATAAAAAATTAATAAATTAAATGACCAAAATAATATTGAACTTTTTAAAATTTAAGTAACAAATGAGTGGAAGTAATTTATAATAATGAAGATAGAACTCTTCTTTAACACAACTCCATTTAAACTCATAGCTCAGGTCAAGTATGGAAATAAAGAAATTTCATATTGAAGAGGATTAATTTAAAAAAAAAAAAGAATACATAAATAAAAAAATAGATTCGGCATGTGATGTTAATTAAGATACAATCTTTTGTGCACTTATCATTTTGCGTACACTAATGTATCTAGTTATAATTTAATAATATAATTATAATAATATTAATTAAAAAATAATAATATTATAATTATTTCTACCAACTCATTCAAAATTGGAAATATAACTAACAAATTTATCATTAATTAATTAGCGTACGGATGCTGTGGTATCCAAACGTGCATGGACAAAGAAATCAGAAAATCTGTTGAATGACAAATTAACATCCGAAACTTGCCGTTGGACGTTGGACTTGTGGTTGAGAAGATCTTCACGTGATATATTATAGTTTCGATTCTGATAGCGACTTAATATCTACCCAAAAATTTTGTGCCCATTATTCGCCAATTAGAAATGAATACGCAAAAACCAAAAAATATGAAAAGAGAAATTTTTTAAAATAAATTTAAAATCTTATCTTTGTATACTTATAATATAGGATATAATTGTAATATTATTATTATTTAGTTAATATTATTATAATTATATTTTTATATTATAATTTAATACACTGATATATTTAAAATTATGAGTATATTAAAGACTTTATTTAAATTTAAACATAAATTAAAAAGTTTTAGACCATTATCTTTCCTTTAATTATAAGTTATAACAATAATATACTTTCGCTGTGTTGCAATACCAAATAATTACACTGTTAAAATAGAAGTGTTTCGCGACCTAACAAAAGGTGTTTACCGCATACGTTGACAAAGCACGTGAAATATATTCATATGATTGGACTACTTCTTAAAGAATAATTATGGTATGTTTTCGAAATATTATATTTTAAAATTATAATGTAATCAATAATTGAATATAAAATAATATTTTATTGAATAATTTTATATGCAGTAATTAATAAATTTAATAATAATAATTATAAATTGATTAAAAGAATAAAATATTATTCTATATTTAACAATATTTAATAATTAATTGAGTATGATGTGACTCTTTATTAAAAGCGTGTGATCAAGTCACCATCCTATGTGGGAAATGGAGAAAACCACCGCCACTACAACTAAAACTTCAACCTTTATTCCATCTACTGCCATTTGTTTCCCAAATCCTCGTATGTTTTTTTATAAGCCAAACCCTCATATTTAATAGCACAATATAATGCCTCCATGACTAGGACTTCCATTTCTATTTTCTAGCATGCAGCAAAAGAATATATTATCGTAAGATTACAAAAATGTAGAATATATATATATATATATGAAGAAGAATTTTGGAGGGTTGTATTAATTTTCACATAATGAGTCAACGATTTCCCATTCAAATAAAAAAATTGGAATCTAAATCTTTCCATTCAATTGAGAACTGAACTAGTTAAATCCTGCATGAAATTTATTATTTTCATTTGTAAAAGAAAATAAATAAATAAAAGTAGTCATAACCAGGAAATTGATGCTAGATTTCACAGCACCAAAGGCGATGTACGTAGCAGGAGAAGATTGAGTGGGCCTAGCTAGCTATAGCTATTTAAAGTCATAAAATTTAACTGAAGTTGAATAATGGATGTCAGCTATGCACAGTATGTCAAACTTTCCGGCTCAAGAATGTACCCCCTGAGTGTGAAACCATTGACGAGTCAGTGTCTAGATGAGACGATTAGTGACGTGGCAGGGCATTGAGCTTCTGCTATAAAGGGCCATGCATATCTCCTAAATTTGTACCATCCCAAACTCTAGCTTTCAAGTTTCAACCAAACATGGCTTCTTCTAGTTTACTAGCGTTATTCTTAGGGCTGGTGATTCTCATCAGTCCACTGACTGCAGACTTTGGTCACGAGCAATTTCCTGAACACAAACCCCCAAAGCCGGTTGATGAACCCCCAAAAGGGAAGCCACTTCCCAAACCCAAACCCATTGGTGAACCCAAACCAACGAAACCCATAGATGAACCTCCTAGGGGTGAGGGAGAGAAGCCACCTGCAGAGAACCAGCCCCCACGTGACCCTCATCACCCTAGCCATAGGTTACAAGAAGAGAAGCCATTTCCCGAACACAAACCTCCCAAGCCAGTTGATGAACCTCCTAAGGGCAAGAGTGAGAAGCCACCCCCTGAGAACATGCCCCCCTATGACCCTGATCACCCAGGACACCGTCTACAAGAAGAAAACCCATTCCCAAAACCTAAACCAAAGGGTGAGAAGCCACCTCCAAAGAACATGCCCCCACGTGACCCTAATCACCCAGGACACCGTCTACAAGAAGAAAACCCATTCCCAGAACCTAAACCAAAGGGTGAGAAGCCAAAGAACATGCCCCTACATGACCCTAATCACCCTGGACACCGTCTACAAGAAGAAAAGTCATTCCCAGAACCTAAACCAAAGGGTGAGAAGCCACCTCCAAGGAACATGTCCCCACATGACCCTAATCACCCAGGACACCGTCTACAAGAAGAAAACCCATTCCCAAAACCTAAACCAAAGGGTGAGAAGCCAGCTCCAAAGAACATGCCCCCACATGACCCTAGTCACCCAGGACACCGTCTACAAGAAGAAAAGCCATTCCCAGAACCTAAACCAAAAGGTGAGAAGCCACCCCCAAAGAACAAGCCCCCACATGACCCTAATCCCCGTGGACATCGTTTAGAGGAGGAAGATGAGCCATTGCCAGAACCTAAGCCAAAGGGTGAGAAGCCACCTCTAAAGAAGAAGCCCCCACATGACCCCGATCACCCAGGACATCGTCTGCAGGAGGAAGAGAAGGCATTGCCAGGCGGTAAGGGAGAGAAGCCTCCACAGAATTCTCGCCACAAGCACCCTCCTGCTACGGAGAATGCTGAAGAGGCACAGAAGTTTCCAAGAAAATTAAAGCCTTCGGTTCCTGGGAACAAGCCTGGATTACCTCACAGGCCTCCCCATAAGCCTCCAATGAACTGAGCATTTAGCAGACCAGTATTATATGAGTTTATAACTAGAATAATGGCTAGTTGTGTTCATCTTCATCATGCTTACTAGCCATATATCTATATATATATATATATATATTACTACTTATTGTGCTTCGTAGTTATTCTGTAGTCTATATATATTACGTCGGAGAAGCACTTCTTATTGGTGCTTTGTACTTCTCATATTTAGTGCCTGTCTATTCCAGTTTCGTCTTTTTGTCTTGTTTCTGTCTGTGTTACATATCTCTGTCAGACTCAACGAACCGAAACACATGATTTTCTTTCTTTTTTAAAGCACGGTAGCCATATCCCTTGCATGCATGACGATAATGATTAATTTCGAGGCGACATGAAAAAAATTCACAATTTATAAATATGTTAAGAAACAAACATTGATTCATCCAAGAAAAGGTCGCGTTAAGAAGTTAATACCATAAACTATCTTACAACGAATATCTGTTTACGATATCGTCTCTCGGTAACATCTAATCAGACCAATTTAAAAACTTCGAAATTGCATTTAGGGGCAGTCGCTTTCCATGAACATTCATTTTTATTTTTGGTATGCCATACTACTGTAACTATTATTTAAATAAATTATTATCCAACCTCCAAAAAAAAATTCAGAAGCATTATATATATATATATATATATATGTATGTATAGTACTATTGTTCTGTGGAATTTCTAATTTACTTGTTTTAATCATTTAAAGTCTCCAAGCTCTAACTTGTCAGTTAAAATTTCACAACCCCCCCCCCACCCCCCAAAAAAAATTTTCTGTTTCTGTCGTTGGTATAACTACGGTTTCATTTTGGTGTATTATAGTTGGGAATGGAGTTCGAGCTGTGTCGGTAGTGGAACATATCTACCTGATTAAATATGCTTATAGACTATGCCGTATGAACTAAGTTAAGTACGAAAAATTTCTGGCCCAAAAAAAGAGTTAGAAAAATAATATGAACCTGAAATATAATAATGACACTATTGCATAGATATTGTTATATAATTAATATTATTTGCATTTGAATGTGTGATATAGATGCAAAACTTTTGTATCCACTCTGACTGTCTTAATGCAGGACTATTAAAAACGTGTAAACAACCTTGAGCCCATCTGATGGCCCATTTAACTTGTATGATGAACAAACGAGCAAAACTTCATTTTACTCCTCCACTGATGAGTTTCTTGCTAAGTTAGTCCCTCGCAGATTCTTCTTCTCAAAATGGTCCATCACAAAACAATCTTTTTTCAATTTGGTCCTTCTGTCAGGATTCTGTCACATGGTTGCTGAGGTGGCACATTTATTACTTCAAATATTTAAATTCTTCCCCATCCAAATCAGCAACAAGCACAACACAGGCCTTCTTCCGTTTCTGCTATCGTGAGAAATCGCAAACGAAGCCATCGTACAGAGCCTGGAAATTGATCGAAGAGTAACATGGATCCATTTAGATCCTTCCTATATTTTTTCATCGTCTCTGGAAATGTCCAAGTGAAAGCAATCTATGCCCAAGAAACCATTAAAAAAAAAAAAAATCGAGACAAGGCAAGACGTAAGAAGTCATCATCTCTGTAGCAATCTTTACTAATTCCTTATTCAATCTTCTCAGAGTTTTGAGGATCCAATATCTGATTATGATCTCTCATACATTGAAATTTGAAAACCACTAATGCAATGCAAGGCACCACAGAATTCGTATATCATCAGAAATCTACAATTGTTCTTTTCCTTGATGGGTTTTAAGCAATGAACCATTATGTCGGATTTTTTTTTTTTTAATTAGAGTTAAGGTGTTTTTACATGGTTTCCAAACGATTTTTCTCTCCAAACAATAGGCATCGAATCCAAATATTCCTCATAACTTTTTAGTGTTCCCTTCGTTGTCTGCAAATATGGATTTCTTGCAGGAATACGGGAACGTGTAGAACACTGAATCTCAATGTTCGGGTTGGACTCAGCAGCACTGATTGGAGAATTCCCACTCCGAGATGATTTCCTATTTTATTTCAATTTCCTGAATCTCAATGTCTGTTTTGATTTCCCATTTTTTTTCGATGGCTTTCTGGGCTTTTCTCATGATGGCAGAAAGGGTAGATTGCTTTCACTTGGACATTTTCAGAGATGATTATAAACATTGGAAACCTTTTACTCGATCCATTGTCTCTCTTCGATCGATTTCCAGGTTCTGTACGATGGCTTCCTTTGTGATTTCTCACGATAGTAGAAACGAAGAAGGCGTCTGGTGTGTTTATTGCTGATTTAGATGGGGAAGAATTAAGATGTTTGACAGCTAAGCAATAAACGTGCCATCTCAGCAACCATGTGACAGAGTCTTAACAGAGTGATCAAATTGTGAAGAGATTGTCTTAAGGGACCATTTTAAAAAATATATCTGCAAGGGACTAATGTAGAATAGACTCATTTTGGGGGACTAAAATGGGATTTTACTCATGAGCAAACGGATTGCATAATTAGAGTCCGTTTAAGTTAGGGCTCAAAGAACTGGCCCATTGACTATCGGCTAGACTCAATGGCCTTTTATGAGCTCGTTTTCTTTCATCCCACAAACACAAGGCAGGACTGTGTCTGCAGGGCCGAATGACAATCTTAAATGCTTTTAATCCAAAAATGAAAAAGAATTTGTTTTTTTAAATGCTTTCCTTCAATTGCCGTAGTCAATAAATTTTGTCTTAGGCCCAAAAAAAAGAAAAAAAGAAACACATAGTCTATTTTCCCTTTCGTCTCTCCTCAATATAAAGAAACCCTGTGATCTTGCCACAAATTCCATGATCCCAAAGACAAAAAAATTAAACAACACTATGAAGCGTAAATGATGGTTAACGAAATTGATGTGAAACGTAACGATATAGTATAGTAACTTTTGGTGAGTATGTGGAAACAAGAGAGTTTCTCGGAAGCTCTAAATTCATTAGTGGGACCTATTTTCTTTGTCGCACTTACTGGGCAAATTATTTTCTAATCTTAGCTTAGCCGATAATTAATCATTGGGTTTAGTTAACTAGATAATGTGAACCGTGTGAGAGTTCAGTGGGTTGCTAGCTGTATGGAATGATTTATTTACAGGGTAGTCATTCCTAGATTGGCACCTCTGTTTTCGTTTTTCATTTGTCTGCTTCTTGCCTGGAAATTTTTTTAACGTAAGATCCGTTGTATCAAACATTACTTATATTACAAGTATGTTTTTCTTCGTGGAGTTCATACGGGATTGGATCACCTTCGGTTAGATTCTCCATAATTGGAGTTGGTTTTAGGTCTAGTGGTCTAAAATGCACTATATTCTTTTTAAATTTAATTTTAACAAAAATTAATTTTTTGAAAAAAGATATATAAAGATATATTTATATTATAAATTCTTTTTTTACAAGATAGAACCAGTTCTAAGAAAGAATAAGCATCTTCTATTATTTACAGTTTATTTTTCACATTTTATAATTTAATCATAGGTTCAGAGTTGTGATATTTTAGAAGGTGATTCTTATGCAAATGAGGGTGCATTTTGCCATATTGGGCCCAAGATTGGGTCGTCAGCATGGGGAAGCCAAAACATAAAAACTATAGAAAAATTAACCTGAATTTCTTTATGTTGTGATGGAAATATAAAATTATGTTCAATTATCGTATAATATTATATGAAAGTTTAATGATTTAGATTTATAAATAAAAAAAAAGTGCAAGTGGTTATTTTAATTTAATATAAATTTAAATCATTAAATTTTTATATGATAATTTATTATGATTAAACACGATTTTATTTTTCTACTAAGATATGAAGTGATTTAAATTAGAGAAAAACTACAATATTGTCAAATGTACCTTAAGGTAAAGCAAACAAATTTTCTTATAAAAAATAATTGAATCCGTTTCTTGATAGCGAACTGTGATATGAACTGTATCGATGGAGTTCATTTAATGTGATGATGAAATTAATCAGAATGAATGGGTCCAAACTCTGATAAGGCTTTTGACTTGAAAGAAAGTTAGGTACCAATACCTCTCAAGAATAACGCATTTCGCGAAAGGGAACGTATGGTAGTTACGTAAAATATCCTCATTTCTTAGTGTTAGGTGAATTTGGTAAGATATGAAATTACCAGAAGGCCCAAATCTATACTCACATATTACAGTTTGAACACAGCTGGATTAATGCGTTTGGTTTGTGAAAAATGGAATTAAAGCATTGATTATAATTGAAATTGCATGGATTTAGAACACAACTTATTTGTCATAAGGTCTCCATCCAAATTACCAACTCTTTGTAAGAGATCTAGAAGGGTCCAGCTGTTATAGGTCTCTAATTTTCAACCTTGGAAAGTTTAATTATGTCAAGAAAAGGAGAAAAAATCGAGAAAAAACACATGGATGGACCCCTTATTTTTTGTTTGTATGCATATATTTTATATAAAAGATCAGATAGAAGCAAAAGAAAAAATGTTGTCCTAATTAACTATAATTAGAGATGTAACTGATGATAATTAATTCATAAACACGGTTACGTGCGTAGCAAATATTGTGCGTAATATAATATGAATGGGAAGAAAGGCTATTACTGCTTTAGGAAGCTATGAATGTTACAGTAATTATAAATGGCGCCATCTTCTGCTCACACTTTCTGGAGATGAGGACGATAGGAATCTGTCAGATACCTATGAGTAGGAGGAAATTTAATTACTTAAACGGACGCAGATCCTATCATGTTCTCATAGAATTAGAAGAAGCCTTGTCTTCTCATTATGGTAAAACTTGAATATTTATTGCTTTTTAAAACTAATTTGTTTCAATACTGAATTTTAAAAAAATGTATGAAAGATATATAATATTAGCATTTTAGATTTTTTTATATAATACCACTCTATTAAAACAATTTGAATAACTTAACTTTTAATATGAGAAGCAGTTAGACTTTACACTTTATATCTTCTTTTTCTGTTAAATAATAACATCTTGCTTACATATTAATATTGTATTAAATTATACATTAAAATAATAATATATGTTTTAAAATTCAAAATGTTATACTAAAAGAAATAATAATATTATTCTTGGCGAGGATTTTAACAATTACTTACATTAGAAGCTATACAACTTTTTTCCCTCAATAAGATGGTGTCTAATATATAGATAAATTTTAAATATTAATTAGTATTATCCAAGAACATTATAATATTTTTTATAAAAAAATTAAAAATAACCAAACTTCTGCATTATAAGTAACATGATGCTTTTCATTAGATTTTAATAGATATTTAACAATTTTCACCATCTTATTAAATTATAACCATTAAATTTTTATCTAATAATTTACATTTCATCAAATTTACTTGCATTTAAATTTTTAGCTTCACCAAATCTATTTTTTTACAGCACGTAGCACAAGGTACTTCGTACACAGTGAGCAGCATCATATATATTGCAAATTCAATTCGATTGTCTTTTTTTTTTTATTTGGGTCACAGGAATTGTTTAGGGTATATTTGGGAGTTGGGAAGGGAAAGAAGGAAAGTTAAATAATTATCAATGTTTTTCCCTTTTCTTTGATAGAACTTTCACTTTAAAACCGTTTAAAGAAATTTAAAATACAAAAGAGAAATTTAGTTTAAAAATTAACTTTGTATTCGGTTCTTATTAATATATTCGAACATGAGAAAATTTTAACGAAACTTTCCTCTCCCTTATATTCACATCCAAATATACCCTTAAGTGATGAATGTATGACATCATTAATAAAATGTTCAGACTTGAGACTCTAAAAAATCAAATTGAGAACAGGTGTAAAGGAGAAAATTTCACCAAAAAAAAAAAATCATAACAGCTCAATAACTGGAAGCTAGCTATTTAAATTTAGAGATCCCTTAAGTAGGTAATATGAATCATGCAGCCCCACGTGGACCTAAGAGAATCACACAAAAATGAAGAATGCTATATAAGGCAAATTGGAGAGTCGTAGTGCTATCTCATATTTGAAAATATCATAAGAGGTACACCAGTCTTGATTGTTACTCATTGATGCGTTAATTTATTACTAAAGAAATGATCGCATTGATTTATATCAGGTCTTATTTCTGAGGGATACCCTGCTCTTACATACAGAAAATACTCTTTAATGTTTTTAATTTAAAGTAAAAAACAGTTTCTACAGTAAGTAAACTGCTTGTAGAAACTGTAAGGGATTTTTTATTATAGGAGATCCCCATTCGTCTTCTTAATGTATAACTGTACTTATCATTGTACCACAAAACAAAATCAATACTTTTAGAAAAGAATATAATATTTTGAAAGTAATTCGTCCAACTCCCCAAAGCATTTTTAATTATATAATATGATATTTGCACGAGAAGTGAACTTCATTTTACGATAAATCTATATCTTGTAGGGGGAACTCCGCATTTAATTACTTTACCCCACGTCTCGATAATCTCGGCCAATCTGTATCCATATATTGGGTGATGAATGTGTATAATCAAACTATGCTACAAGAATATGCAAATCAATCCAGCTCAAATTTCAAGTTTCTGCTATTTGTTTCACAAATATATGTCTTTCTTCAACTTGTAACAACATTAATAAAACGATAGATTCTACAGCTCCAGGATATGCATTCTTTCTTCTGTTTGTTGTGAAGTAGTGCAACCACTTTCATTAACACAGGAAAAGTTGCGAGCCTCACTTAGGCATGCAGAGTATAATAATTGATACTGCATTAACAGAGAGGTAAACTTAATGTACATTTACAGCAATAATTGGCACTTTCACACATATATAGGAAAACACAGATCGATTATCGCATCAAGTACGCGTTTTCTTTTTAAAAGAAACTCACCATTATTCCCCAAAGTTAATTTTAACCTAAACTCCGGTGATGGGGGCCATTATTAGTTCATAATGTCACGTAAATCTGATAAATTGATTACACCTAATATCATTGACTTCTTTTTCTTTGTAAAGTTTGTAAATAATAAAATGTTAAAATAGACAACCTCTTGGCCGACAAATGTCCCTCCAAAATCCCACTATAAATGGATGACTACATTGTTAGCTTTTTGCATCATTACTCACTACACAATGTCTTGCATGCACTTGTTAGTGCTTCTACTTGGAGTGGTGCTTCTCACCACTCCAGCGTTGGCCAACTACATCTTCGAGCCGCCCACACACAAACCTCCACCCATTGAGCAGCCACCACCAGTTTATACTCCGCCTATTTATGAACCTCCTCCAATTGAAAAGCCACCACCAGTTTACAAGCCGCCAATTGAAAAACCACCAAGGTACAAGCCTCCTCCGATTGTTAAGCCACCACCCATTTATCACCCACCAGTCTACCAGCCTCCTCCAGTTGTGGAGCCACCACCCATTTACCAGCCTCCAATTGAGAATCCACCAGTTTATAAGCCTCCTCCGATTGTGGAGCCACCACCCATTTATAAGCCGCCAATTGAAAAACCACCTGTTTACAAACCTCCTCCAATTGAGAAGCCACCAATCTACGAGCCTCCTCCTTTAAAGAGGCCACCACCGATTTACAAGCCTCCTCATCATGTTAAAAAGCCACCACCAATTTACAAGCCACCAATTGAAAAACCACCAATCTACGAGCCTCCTCCGCTTGAGAAGCCACCTCCCATTTACAAGCCTCCTCATGTTAAGAAGCCACCACCCGTTCACAAGCCACCAGTCTACGAGCCTCCTCCTATTGAGAAGCCACCACCAATTTACAAGCCACCCATTGAAAAGCCACCAACTTACAAGCCACCTCCCATTTACAAGCCTCCTCATGTTAAGAAGCCACCGCCTGTTCACAAGCCACCAGTCTACGAGCCTCCTCCTATTGAGAAGCCACCTCCCATTTACAAACCTCCACCTCTTTACAAGCCACCACCTGTTTACAAGCCACCAGTCTACAAGCCTCCTCCTATTGAGAAGCCACCACCCGTTCACAAGCCACCGATCTGCGTGCCTCCTCCTGTTGAGAAGCCACCACCCATTTACAAGCCACCAGTTGAGCAACCTCCGGTCTACAAACCTCCACCTTTTGAGAAGCCACCACCCATTCACAAGCCGCCATATGAGAAGCCACCAATCTACGAGCCACCTCCTGTTGAGAAGCCACCACCTATATACAAGCCACCATTTGAGAAACCTCCAATCTACTGGCCCCCTATTGAAAAGCCACCGCCGGTTTATAAGCCACCATTTCAGATACCACCCATATACAAGCCACCATTGCCACCTCCGATAGAGAAGCCACCGACTTACTCATTTCCACCCTATGGCCATTATCCCAAGCACCCTCCATCCGAGAGTGACCCGTGATTTGGGCATAATTTCGTTTGCTATTAATAAGAGCTTTCTAAAGTGACATATCGTTTTATATTTGTGCATGGTGAGATTATGTGCGTAGTTGTTGTACTGTCACGTTGTTCCTCTTAATTTGTATGATATGCATTACTACTTCAAATAAAAGAGAGACGTTTTCTTTTGATTTTCTTGTTAGAAAGCGCATCAACGTTGCCATTGTGTTAATGTTATCCACCACGTAAGTCGTGAGATAGAAAAATGTGTGCATGGTTTATTTATTTAATTTTTAATAATGACAGTCAAAAGTCTCACAGTCATATAGGCTTGGCGGATTTAATATACTTATTTTTAAAATACTATTAATCAATGAAATCAGATTTAAATGGATAATGGAAAATACTATATACCATAAATAAAACAAAAAGAGATTTTTTTTCTTCTTATTAATTAAAATAATCACTTCATGAAATGATTTATACTATTTATGAATGCAAAATCAACAGTTTATTTACAACTGAAGGTTTGGATAATATAATTTTTAAATTTTTAGTGTAGTGGAATTAGTTAATATTTTTTTCGTTAAAAAAACTATACGTCAAACGACTTTGCAGCATGTGAGATATCCACGTCATCGCAAAATTGCCAGACTTGTCCAATTTAGTCAATTCACTCGAAAGAAGTCAGTTTAGCGACACCAATTGCACGTATTTATTATTAATTGTTGTCAATCCATGGAAGCGACAAATCTGGGTCATGCATCAATATACCGGGCCCGCATAAGGGTTGGATCCAGTTGTCTTGCATAAACCCCGATACAATTTCGAACTTTGGACCTAAAGCATATTTCAATTTACACCCGGAATTTTTACCAAACAAAATATTACACCCATTATTGAAGGGATGATAATAACATAACTATGATAAATAATAGATTCATCTGGGTGTTCGTAACCTTACCGAATGATTTTCCATGAGTTTAATTGCATATAGCCTAATAGTCCAAAAGAGGTCAAGAGAGGGGATGAATTGCCTTTTTAAAAAATACAGGTTTATTTATAAATTACTATTGAAATCACCTTTATGCCTGGGTGTGTGAAGGATAACTTCTTTAAAGTGAGTATAATTAGAAAGTGATTTCATAAAAATAATATAATTAAGTTTTCAGAGGAGAAGAGTCATAACACAAAAATGTTAGCTTCTTTAATGAAGTTGTGAAATAATAACATAGAAGACATATATTCTCATAAAAGAAAACAACTTGAAAACGTGGATTTCAAATAAATATAAAATGTATATACTTTTGAAATTTGTTGGATTTTAAATATTGAGCTTCCTATTTCATTATGTAAGAGAAGCGTCTTGAATACTAGTGTAATACGAAAATGAGTTTTTCAAATAAATGCAATAAAGATAAAAAGATCAAGTTAAGAAATAGTAACGTTAGAGATTTATAGTAATTTAGATCCAAGGTAAATCTTACTTCCACTCCCCAAGTACACACTGAGAAAGTTTTACTATCAAAAGGAAATAACAAATATAGCCAAGAAACCTTATCCAGAGGCTCCGCCACATTTAACTTTTACACCTTATCCTCAATAACCTCTAAAGATAACACTTTTGTGTTTTAGTTCTTAAAGATAATATGACCTTATACCTTGGGATTAGCCTCCTATGACTTTTACCTCTTATCCTTGAAAACCCAAGTATCACAAAGTTCACCCACTTAGGGTTTTCTTCTCTTTAACTACTAGGATTACAATAGGTTTTTAGAAACTTAAAAACATTAGGATTATAAATAGGTTCTTAGTAACCCATACTAATATACAAGAAGGGTATTACATCATGTTTTAGTATAGGCTCACAAAAAGCAAAATAGACTTAACTTACTTAAAGCACATAAAACATAATATAACAACTAAGCATAATAATAGAATGGTGGAGAGCATTACTGATTTGGTTTGAATTAGGTTATAGGACTCAAAATGATAGGTTAAGTACAGACTCACAAAGAGTTCCATTAGATTTCTCATTTAGGCCGCTTGCTTGTTTTCAACCTTATGATTCATCAATGAAAGCTTAGCAAACAGTTAGGTTGATGAAGAGATTATGACTCATTATATACTTCATGTATTCTTCTTCATTTTTCTCTCTTTCACCACATCTTTTTGTATGAAGCTTCTACCTTTTATATAGCTCATTTTCTCTAGAACAAATGGCTCCAATGACTAGTTTATCTTCTTGGATAATCAACCTAACGTTCATCTACAAAGCATATATGTTTTTAGCTTGAAAGATTAAGTCTTTTGAACCTCTTATGTGTAGGTCTGTAGGCCAACACTAGCTTTTTACCTTATAGAAGTTTTTCTTTCAATTTGCCAGTCTAATAGTTACTTTGATTTGATATATATCATAGCTCTAATTGAGGCATCAAATTTGTTGGATTGCTTAAGGCAAAGAGGTAAAGGAAGTTGATTAACAACAAATAGCTTTCAGCATAGGATACCTAACAAACAGACTCTTTTTTGTAAAAGATAGCAGACTCCTTTTTTTAACAAATGCATAAAATGAATCTTGTTTACACATGGCGATGAAGGGTTCTTAAGTAATTTGAATTTTTGGGCTTGTATAGTATGTGGCTTTATTTTAGCAAACACAAATTTTTTGTTATTAGACCCAATTTAGTTTGCTCATTTCAAAGGGTTGTGCAGGAGCTTAGCCAAGTCCAACCCAAGGAATCTTTAGCCTAATACCATTTTGGCCTAAGTCACAAACTAATTTGGCCTAAGATTAAACTTACAAAAGTATTGTCACATGGACCAATTGAAGTATTCAAAATATATTGTTTGACATAATTTAAACTTCGTTAAAATACATATTAAGGAATGTTATTCGAAAAATCTCCCTTTTCTTTTTATTATGTTAAACAATTTGCAAAAATAGCATTTACTAGCTCCCCTTAAGTATAAGCATGGAGTTTAGGAAGCTACATTTACTTTACTCCCCCTTATAGTGAGCCTTGGTCATTTGGCTATATTTTTGCAATACCATTTTTCTCCCTCTTTGGCTTAAGCAAAAAAGGCTAAATGCTCCCCCTAAATATGTGCTTAATGACTTATATATGATATGAGTAAGTGTACTAGTACAAAAGAGCATAGGTAAGTGACGAGAGCATTACTAGAATTCAAAGCTTTAGTACCACAGAGGTAAAGAAGTACATTTACATTTATGGTTGCCAAAATAAGCATAAGTAAGTGAAGTCACCTTATAAATGAATATGGATCAAAGCATTGGCAAAAAATAGTTCAAGGCTTATACAAAATGATAAGACACATGTGACATAAGGTTATATAAGAAGGCCATAATGCAAGCATAAGGAGGCTAAATGAGATGAGATGACCACTCATAGTAAGGTCCGTCACTGTAGCTAGATAACTTAGGAGTGAGGACCACATATAGTTATTTAATAAAGCATCATTATCCAAATGAATAAGCCTTTACATTAGTTTTGACCAAAGTTTTAATTCAAGGCTCTTAGTAATAATGGTTCACACAGAACACATTAAAGTGGTAACATCACAATTTCTAGAAAACACATGTGAACATTAAAAAATCATTTCACAATTCCAACATACCTAATTCTCCTTTAATTTTATAAAATTACACTGTATTTAAGGGTTTTATGAAAATATTTGCAAGTTATTCGTGGGTTGGCACAAACTTAAGAACAATATTGCCTTTTGCCATAAGGCCTTTAAAAAATATGATTATTATTTCAATATACTTGTTGAACATCATTGCTGCACTGAATATAAATATTGATTTTTAGTCAAACTTTCATCTTAATTTAGATCACATGAATGTTCAAAAGGAAATCAAATCACACATAGATTTACAAACTTCTTCATTGGATACTTCATATATTTCAAGTAAGCATAATCATCTTGTATTTGACACAGTCAATTTTTTTACGTAAGCAAAAATGTCAATCAAGTAGCAAATATAATTGTAGGAGGCTCACTTAGCATATAGTCATGTAAGAAGCATATAGTTCAAGTACAACTATGATCCAAGTAATAGTCACACATTATAAAGAAGATATACCTTGAGATCTAAGACAATGTGGAACATATAGGCATGGATCAAAAATTCAAATGTGAATTGCTTATCTGGATTTTAAATATTGAATTAGGTTGTACGAGGATCTTGAAATAGAAGGAACCATCTGATTGAGCTTCTTAACATAGTGCTTGGTATATTAAACTCAATTGACTTTAATAAAAGGATGGAAATGAGGTATTCTCTCATTTTCATTTGCAAGCCTAGTGTTGATACTTCAATTCTTGTTATCATATTTTCGAGCCACATTTAGGTTGCTAGATTTTTCATTTTCTACACATTTAGATCTAGGAACACCATGTAGCATAGTTGTGTTAACTTCTACTAAATTTTAATGTTCCCTTGAGGATACATGTTATTTTCTATAGAAACTTCCTCTTATTATGGCTTAAAGTCTAGTCTTTTATGGGTTCTTCAATAATGACTGAGTGGATTTCTAGTAAGAAACCATGCTATAGATCTAACAATCACCATAATAATTTTAGCAGTTTCCTTCTCATCTTTCTTATATCACTTCCACTAACAAAAGAGGAGCAATAAATCCCATTATAGAAAAGTAAAAGATGTTTTAGGATAATTCATGAGAGGCTTTACCATTCCTAGTTTATAGAGAGTCTTACTTAGATAGTTCCTTAATAGTCATTTGTAGCTTTGTCATTTCCTTTCCTTTACATTTTATTGCCAATAGCTGAGATGATCAGCATGTCCTTTCATTCAAAAATTTCTTTTTACTAGCCACTTTTTTTTTTCTTCCTTTCTTTTATGGAGGTTCCTTCAAGTATTTCTACATCATCCTTGCATTCCACATTCATTAAAATCCAGGTTTCACTATCCTCTTGAATTGCATTGTGAATATTAGGCACCCAAGCATATTCTTTCTCTTCTTTTTGACAGACAATTATTTCAATTTTTGACCATATGCAAGCACATTCAAATTTTTGACCTAATGATACTTTCATAAAGTATGTGACCATGTATAGAAAGTATTTTAGTGAGAAATTTGATTTTCCATTCTCCTGTTTGATTCACTAATGTATATCATCAATAGTAATATCATTGTCTCCAGATAGTTCAACATCAATGGAAGTAGCTTCTGTTCTTACAATCTCTTTAAAAGTTTCCTTTTTTAGGTAAATATGATTTCCCAATAATATCAACATTTTTATATTTAGGAGTCACCTTCATTTTAGCATAGTGACAAATACTTAGGTAATTCTTAGAACATTTATCACATAAATATTAATTAAGGTGCACTTAACATATTTAAGTTATTCAGCTAGGAAACTAAATAAGAAATCAAGTATATCATAAGGTAACATATTCTCAGGAAGCATATTAACAATATTTAGGCTCGAAAATTAAGTAAGTTAGGTATAATCATACATGTGATCTCATAATATTCAAGACTTATATATATATATATATATATATATATATATATTCACTTGTTTTTCAAGAATTAGAAAGGTCTTTCAAAAAAGATAGGTACATTGATCACAAAGATATGTAGGAAGCACTATATAACTTTTAAGTAAGCATCGTATAGGTTTTAAAGAGGCTTTAAAACGATTTTAAGGATGCTTTACAAACTTAATGGATATGAAAATCCATTTTAAGGTTGCTTTACAAACTTTATGAATATCAAAATCCATTTCAAGATTGCTAGTGTTTCAATTATCAATCACTTAACATGGAATTCATGAACATTTCTGAAGATGAAAGCATCCAAGGCATGGATATCAATTAATATGCACATAGCCAAGTTTAAACATATTTTAGTAATTCCATATGGTTTTGCAGAGTATTATGAATATGGTCAATAATCTCACATTTAGGCAGCATTTTGCAAGAATCAGCAAAACAATTATGGTCTTATGATATAAGACATGACATTCAAGAACCATATGATTTTTAAGACATATGTAAATATAGTAGGATATATAGGCACAATAGATTTTAGAAATCACAACATATAATTAATGAGACTACTTTCAGAAGGCATGCTCATAATTTTTTTTTTGGTCATTTTCATTTAATAGGTCATTTTGCATATTAGTCACTTCATAAATGATTGCAATATGGAAAAATCATTCAACATGCAAGTACATTGCAATTAATGTTATGCTTCTATTGCCATAGTGCCATAGTCATAAACACAAATCTTTAGCTAGAATCCAACGAGGATAAATCATTTCAAATGTGAAGGCCATTAAGGCAAATATTCTAGATGTCAATTACACATAGATGGATATTTACAAGTTATTCGTTTTGAATGAATTCATTTGTAATCACAAAATATCTTTCTTGCTCCTTTCTTATGTAAACAAGACAATTTCTAAGCCAACAAGAAATCAAAAGTGAATATGACAGATAAACATGCATTGTTGTTAATAAGTATTATGAAGTATCAACATGACCACTTATAGCATTCAAGTCTTGCCATGAATGCAAAGTCATAGATTTATTTGAAGTATCCAATAAGATATAAAATTAAGAGATAACTTCCATCTTAATATTTATATCTTGTTCTAGTCCATTTTAGTTTGTGTTGACTTCTTATAACTTGAATTCCTTCATTATCAGCATAATTTCATCTTGTTTCAAAGTAATCTTTTATGTTGCCTCCTTAAGTCTTCTATGCACTATTCTTTTACTTGTCTTGAAGCTTGTATGAGTGTGAACACCTCATCCCCAAATGAATAAATTAAAATAATAATAATAAATTGGAAAAATAAAATAAAAAATTAAAATTAAAAGAGAGGAAATTAATAAAAAAGGAGAAAAAAGGAAATAGAATCAAATAAAAGATAATGAGGATTTAATTTAAAAAAAAAAAAGAAGAAAAAATGCTAAAAAATGATGTGCATAGATCTATACAACCAAGTTGTTAGTATTGTTGTAAAGTAATTAGAATAAAATGGCTTTGAACCAGTAGCAATAAACATTAGCGGCATAGCCATTCTTTTTTCCCTTTCTTTAGCATCCAAAACAACAGAAGAGTGGGTTTGCATTAATTGCAATGGAAAACCTTAAATTAGAAAAGATAAATGAGAGAAAATAAAAAGATAAGTAACATGTAAGTTGACAAAAATGAGGAGAATGGAGGGAGTTCTAGGAAGAAGAAACAAGTTGGAAAGAATATAAAGAGGGAATGAGAGCACTATAAGCTTCAAAAAAATTCAAATATCTTTGTTTTAGATACAAGAAAATAGAGATAACATAAGAAAGATGAAAGAAAAGAGGATGAAGTGAAAAATTGAGAGGCATGAAGAAAATATAATCTAAGAGGAAGAATACTAGAAAACATAAGAAGAACACAGTAAACCATAAATGAAAAGAATGGTGAGAATCTCATTTGTAGATTTCATATTACCTGTGTTTAATAGGAGATATCTTATGTTATAGGTAGTTGATTCTTGTAACACTCATTTCCATTATATAGATGGTTTGGATCTTGGGGTGGTCTTGTGTGTTACATGATAATTCGATCATACCCCTTTGAGCCAAACTATGCTATATTTTGACCAACATGGATGTTATCCTCATTCAGGTCTAATGTCTATTAACATGAGATAATATGACACTATTGGATGTCGAGTCCAACAACTTAAAAATAAACCTACTCTCAATTATTAAATCTATAGTTAGAGTGAATAGGGTTGTATCCATAGGAACTAGTAGTTTTAACACTTTTGAAAACCAAAAAACTAATGTAAAGAAAGGAATTAATAAAAATGAGGTTCTTGCAAATTAATGAAAACTAAACTAATTAGCAACTAAAGAAAATATTCAAATATATAAAAAATAATAATTAAAAATAAGGATTAAATTCAATAAGATATATACCCAGCTAAGGAACATTATTATCTTAGCATTCTCAAAAGTTAATCATCGATACTAAATAAGCATTTAAGATTTAATTAGTCAACAATATTAAAATCTAGAGAATTCCAACACTAATTGTTGAGAACATATAAGATATACTCAATCAAATTAGTTTTTACATTCCATTAATATAAAGGAAATCTTGTCCATAATCCTTTATATTAATTCCCACAAACTGTCTAAGTAAGGTAGCCAAATCAATGCATAATATATAGAGAGTTGTTTATAGTAATCAAGTAAAAAATTAGGCAAAAATTTTCATGCTCAAGTTATAGGTAAGAGTAAAATGTATGGGGAAATCTAAAATTAAACTAGAACGAAAAAATAAAATCCATTTAAAATATGAAAAAATGCATCCGTCCCCTATACTTATCATTCACATTGCCCTCAATGTGAGAACAAAATAGGAAAGAAAGAGAGGAACTTCTTGCATGGCTGTCATGGTTGTTTAGGAGGGTATGGTATAAAGCCCAAATACTCGAAGAACTATTGAAACTGCTCATCCATCTTGACTAACCTTGCTAAAATATTCCCTTTTTCTTTTACTTAATACGTGGGCATTCAAAACACTTTGGGTAAGGGCATTTTCAGATAGTTAAATATAAAAGAAAAGCATTCAAGATGTTGGCATGCCTAAAAATAAAGTAAGGAGAACCAGTTTGGGCATTGGGAACACCTATAAAAGCTGTGAGTTAAAGAAGATAAAAAAGAAATAGTTAAGACGTAGGCACACCTAATATAATTAAAAATAAAATAGCATAAAGGAAAGGAAGGGGACATACCTTAAACATGGTCATGCCTAAACTAAATAAAAGAAAAATAACGAAAATAAAACTAAATAAAGGTGAAACAAAAGTAAGAATTTCAAGAAGTTGGTTTGCCTCCCAAAAAGCCCCTTTGTTTAATGTCTTTGGCTAAATGTTCCTGCCCATTAACCTCTTGGGTCTTCCAGGGTGATTTGTTCCTCAATTAAGGGCTAGAAAATGGGATTGTTTGCTACTAATTCTTTGACTCTTTCTTATCGCTTATCTCAAAATTAAGCTCTCACAAGAGAAGGATCCAATGAATTAGCTTTTGTTTTGCTTTCTTCTTCTTAACCAAATGCTTCCAAGCTATATGGTATTTTAGTTGAGGGAATACTTCTTCTACCTCACCACCAATTAAAGTAAAGATAAGGTGAAAAGCATGATGGATGGTGTATGAGAATTTAGAAAAGGGTTATTCAGATAAGAACCTTTGTTGTTTTGTTTTGTTTTGTTTTTTTGTCTTCTAATGTACATTATAAATAGTATTTAAGTAATATGACATTATTGCAACACATACACATACCAACCACAAGCAAATTTTTTCTTATTTTATTTATTATTTTTTATTTCTTTCTTTTCTTCTTTGCATTTATATGATTTTTAAGTTTTTATAGTTATTGTGTCAGACCATATGTCTTCTCAAACACTTAGGGAGTTAATCGATAGGGACAATTAGTCTCTGTGTTTCCTCAAGTTTACCTAAGTGCCATCTTGGTTACATATTTTCGAAATAAATCTGGGTTCCAATGACCTAATCTCAATTAAACCTCTTTTAAAAAAACTAAATTAAAAATTAATTAAATAGTAAAATAACAAGAATAATCTTCTAAAAATTTCCTTGAATGTTCTTATTTCCTCTAAAATAAAGATATCAACAAAAATCTTGTTCCAAATTTTCTTTTCCCTCTTTCGAAATTATTCTCTTTTAAATAACAAAAAAAAAACCAAAAATACTTATCTCTTCTTTAAAAAAATCCTCCTTTTAACTTCAAAAGAAATTCAAATAAATTACTTTTTCTATAAACCCCAAAAATAAAAAATAGAGAAAAGAGAAAATGAAAAGTCAAGAAAGTGAAATTACATTGATTTCATAAATTTAAACACACCAACCAAATTTTAAATTTGTTATATATATGAAAATTAAAGTGCTTTTTTACTGCCTTTCTTTTCATGAAAAATAAAGATCATCAACCCATTGACACGTATTTTTGGGCAAATTATATGAATTTTGATCTCGATTACATGGTATGTAAGCCTTAGACTCTGATCTTAGGTCAAGTCCACATTTGTAAATATTTTATTTTCCTCCTTTATTTTATCTTTTTTTTAATTCCTCATTTTATTTTTTTGCATGTGACTACTAAGAGTAATCAAAGTTTAAATTAAGGCCATACGCATTTTGCATAATTGAATTTGGGTAATTGTTTTTAGAAATGAGAGTTGTGGGTGTCTAACACCTTCTTTACATACAATTGACTCCCGAACTTAATTTTTGGTTTGCAAACCATTTTTTTATTGGGTTTCTAAGGTTTTGCTCTAAAATTTTGATTGTGACTCCTTATTATTTTAGGTTTTTGTTTCATAGCGAAAATTCAAAATATTCTTTTTACACCTTTATGGTCACATTTTGGGTGTGACAAGGAGTTCACAAGCTACATTCCTTCTCATGCCACTTGTTAGATTCCATGTTCAATGTGTCTGTAGGATGGTTCCTGGTTGACTACTTGTTAATAAGTCTCTAATGACATATCCATATCTTATCGTAAGTCATCATCTAAGTGATGGGAGAAATTGAATTCTCTACCATTTTTATCATAATAGTTCCTTCAATATTTGAGCTTCAAGGTGCCTAAAGGTCTTTTAAGTCTTAATAGTGTTAACTTCCTTCAATCCTTAGTGGTAGCATGATATTTCCTTAAAATTGGTGTGATATAGATCTATTAATATACATTAATCTTTTCCATAAGAAGAAAGTAGATTGCATACTAAACATTTCCTAACCCTCATAAATATGAAATATCATAGAGCATGATAGTATGCTTTAAGGCTATAAAAAAGATATCATAATTAATATAAACTCTTGTGACATATGAGATGGGATAATTTAGTTCCTTAGCCCTTGCAAATGAAGTGTACTCCCTTCTTACCAATTGCTTCTTCTTTTGTGCTTTGTGTTGTGCATACCAAACATGTGGCATTTGGGAAACATTCTTAAATGAAACCTCATTTGTTATGCACTATCTCTTTCTTTTTCCTTTATAGATTATCACCTTCCTTAAACCTTGTTTGGCTCCCTCAGCAAGTAAGAAAATTCATTTGATTACTTTATGAGGAATTGAAGTATTTTCCACTTCTCTTTAGGTAATTAAAATCTTCAAAGAATTGGGGTCATCTGACTATGTCACCATTGTTTGTAAGAGTTTGATTCATTCTCCTTGACAATATGTTTTCTCAATGTGGTTAGACAAGTAAAAATTGATACTGAAACTTTGATAACACTTGTTAGTTTAGTAGAGGCCATAAAGAGAGGTGAATTGGTCTTTTAAAATTCACAAGTTTATTTTTAACAACTTGTTGAAATCAACTTCTTTGTAATGTGTGTGAAGGATAACTTTCTTAAATTGAGTGTGACTAGAAAATGGTTTATTGAAACAATATGATTAACTTCTTAGAGCAAGGGGAAGAGTCACAACACAAAAAGCTTAGCTTTTTTAATGAAGTTATGAAAACCATAGACATAGGAGACATATATTGTCATAAAAGAAAATAACTTGAAAACATGAATTTCAAATATATATATGTCTTCTTAAAATTTGTAGGATTTCCAAGATTGAACTTCCTTTAACTTTACATGAGAGTAACATCTTGAAGACTAGTTTGATCAGAAAACAAGTTCCTCAAATTAATATAGTAAAGATAAAATGATTAAGTCAAGAAAGAGTCACTCCAAAAATTTATTGGATCTAAGGTAAATCCTACATCCACTTCTTAAGCACATAACTAGGGAATTTTACTATAAATAGGAAAGCACAAATACAACTAAAAAACCTTGTCTAAAGGCTTAGCCACATTTGGCATTTAAATCTTATCAACTGTAATCTTCAGGGATCATACTTTTGTGGTTTACTTTTTGAAGGCAATATAACCTTATACCTTGGGATCAACTTCTACAACTTTTACTTCCTTTCCTTGAAAATCCAAGTATCACAAGGCTTACCCATTTAGGGTTTACTCTCTTAACTACTAAGATTACAAGTTCTTAGACATTTAAAAACACTTTTATTATAATAGGTTATTAGTAATCCAAATTAGTATACAAGAGGGGTATTATATCACATTTTAGCACAAGCTCACAAAGAGTAAAAATAGACTCTGCTCATTCAGAGCATATGAAACATAATTTAACAATTATGCCCAACAATAGAATTATGGAAAATGTTTATAACTTACTTCAAATTAGGTTACAAGACTCACATAGTGACAAGTTGAGTATAAGCTCACACTAGGCTCCATTAGGTTTCTTACTCAAACCACTTGCTTGTAATATCATCAAAGGATTCATCAATTAAAGCTCAGTAAGCAGCTAAGTTGATTAAGAGATTGTAACCCATTAAATACTTAATGTATTCTTCTTCATTTATCTCTTTTTCACCACATCTTTCCATTTGAAGCTTCCACATTTTATATAGCTTATTTTTTGCAGAATAAATGGCTCAAACAAATAGTTTGTCTTCTTGGAAAGCTAACCCAACATTCATCTTTAGAGCATATATGTTTTTAACTTGAAAGATAAAGTATTCTAAGCCTTCTGCATTTAGGTTTGTAGGTCAACACTAGTTGTTTACTTTTTTAGGAGTTTTTCTTTTATTTTTTCAGTCTAACAATTGCATTGATATGATATATATTGGTTCTCTAATTGTGGCAACAAATTTGTTGCATTTCTCTAGGCAAAAAGGTAAAGGAAGTTAATTGACAGGATGTAATAAATAGCAAACAACTTTTTACATAGGCTAGCTGACAAACAAGTTCCCTTTTGCAAAGGACAACAAACTCTTTTTTCTAATAGATATGTAAAGTGAATCTTGTCTACACATGGTAATGGGGGGAACTTGAGTAAATTGAATTTTTGGGCTAGTATAACATGTGACTTTATTTTAGCCTATCTAAGGCCTAATTCAATATAGCTCATTTCTAAGGGTTATGTAAGAGCTTCGTAAAGTCCAGCCTATGGAATCTTCAACCCAATTCAACCCAATGCCATTTTTGCCCAAGTCACAAGCTTATTTGGTCCAAGATTAAACTTGTACAAGTGTCATCATATGGACCAATTGAAACATTCAAATATATTGTTTAACATAATCAAAACTTCAATAAGATACATATTAGGGAATTTTATATCAACATGCCCAAATATTAAAAACATGGATGTGGATTTATATTAAAAAGAATAATATTCTTCTTTCAATGATGATATTATAGAAATTTAATAAATCATACTTGAACGTGAGTCAAAAGTTCATAAATGTTTGGCATATTGATTAAGCTTTTTAAAGTCAATGATGTATAGAAAATAGAGATTTCTTATGAATGTAAATTAAAGAATGAAAAGATTCTTTATCTAGTGAATTGTCTTACATTATTTATTCTCAAAGAAAATTGGTCATTAGACCAATACTTGTTAAATCATCTTTTGATTTGTATTATATAATTATGTAGATTAATTTTTATTTATGTTATTATAATCAATTGATTTTTTTGTATGTGTTGTTAGAAGAATGACTTAATTTGTATATTAGCATAATTAATTATTAGGCTACTTAATAGATTATACTTTAAATAATATAAAATATTTAATTATTAGTATTTGATACTATATAAAAGGATCAAGATATACGATTGGGTATCTCGTTGTAGGTTAGGCTATCCATAAACCCATAATGAGAAAGACCCAACTCACAGCTCATTGCTAGAGTTAGTTACCTTATGTATACTAGCTAGGGTTTTACTTTTAGATTAAAACCCTTTTGCCTACCTTTGGGAGATGTAAGTTGTTGTACTTTCCCATTGTAGAGAGGCTACATGCATATCAATGGATTCTAGCACTATTACAAGTCAAATATAATAATTTATTTTCAATCTCCCTTTTAAAATTTCTCACAATTGGTTTCAAAGCCTCTATTGGGCTATTTTATGTCTAAATTTTTTTGCATATGTCTTATTGGTTTTAATATATGGTTTATTAGAAATGTTACATGTCGTGTTCTAATCCTATACTTATGGTGATCTATTTTTCATCATGAAAAAGAAATCACTCACATGTTGTGATGTTAATTTGTCATGCATTTGTTGTGTCCTACATTTGTACTTAAAAAAAAAAAAAAAAGGGAAATGAGGGTTCAAGAATCGTTTTCATTTTTCAAGGTTTAAAGAAGTTTAATGGCAAATAGCCATCATTGAAGAAAGCTTAAACATGTGTGCTAGTGGTGGAGTTCTTCTAAATGTTTTGGGGATAATTATATTTTGACCTAAAAAAATTTTAAACCATTTCAATTCAATTCCTGTAATATGCATTTTGACCCTATCAACATTAAACATGTTGCAAATCATTCCTATATTTTCTTCTTAATGTTTTATGCTCAATTTAGCCCTTTCATTTTTTTTAACCTTTTTTTTTTATGATAATTATCTCATCGTTGGATTTTTCTAATTTGAAATAAAATTAGAAATTAAAAGTATAGTTATTTTTGTTATCTTGCAGTCGTTTATGCATTTCTAAATAACATGACATCCAAAGTATTGGTGTTTACTTGCTCTTTCATATGATTGAGTGATTTTCACTTGCTCTGAAGATCACTTTGGCAATCAACATCTTGCAATTGTAAGCTTACTTATTATGGGACCAATTGTAGGGGTGTTTTTTGGTTAAGACATCTATTTCAATTAATATAATACAATTACTGTTTGGTAGTAGGATTGACAGTGCAATATAACATTATTGAGATCCTATTGAACTAATGTCCTAATATTCCTCATACCTTATGGATACGAAGATGTTATAGATATTTGCTTATATAGGTCTTATAATATGGCTCTTTATAAAATCATGAAAATTTGTAAGAGGCACATTGGGCATATATTTTGAGAGTTTTGCGTTATTTTGATATTTTTGATTGAGAAGTATTTTTTTTAATTATGGTGGCTCAAATGTCTAGGCTACAACAAGGTGAAATTGTTTAGAGATTGTTGAAGGCCAAATGTTTTTCTTTTGTTATTTTTTTGTGGATACTAGACTTCTATTGATTGTTCCAATGATAATTAAGCAAGACTAAGAAAGACTATACAGAGACACATATTAATTGGTAACATCCTAATGGTCAATTTACTTTTTTAGATTATTACATGTCACTTGTATATAAGGATGGTTATGTTACTATATGGTAATCCAATTTTATAGATTTTTTTTTTTAAGGTTATAATAGCTATGCATTAACTTATAATGGAGCTAGTCTTGAAAATGTTATGTATAATATTTTATTTTAGATATTAGATGACTTGAGATAGACTATACAAATAAAGGACATACCCTATTGGTGCGACATGATTTGGTATAGTCATGTTGATTGATTTATAACATTGTTAACTTATTCCATAGGCATTTTAGTGTATGTCACATGATATCTTAATATTTTTTGTACCTTATTGATGCAAAAGTGTTAAAGATATTAGTTTTGTTATCCTTGAGCTTTTTTGCCTTATTGTAATTTGGGATCCTTAAGTTGGATTATGATAAATAATCTTGTGAATATAGTTATATAAATTGAGTCTTGTATTCTAGGAACTATTAGTAGTGAAAACTCTTAGTTGGAAAAATTATAATAACTTAAAAAATCCCTAAAATATATTTTGAAAATTGCATTGATAGTCTTGACCTTAGGGAAGATACACTTACCATACTTAAAATTAATTGCACTATTAATAAGAAAGATATTGTTGAATTATTACACCACCTAATTAAAGTGTCCTTTAGTCATTAATGGAAGCTGCAGTGAAATGTGTGAAGGCCAAATGGTAGAAGATTTAAGCAATATTATTTGAAGTATAACAAAGTAATTATCACTTTGATGAGTGTTTCAAATCAATATCAACTTGAGAAAATGAATGGAGCCATATTTGTTATCTAACATTAACCTTTTTTGTGGTGTTAAGCTAAAATGAAATACTTTGCTGAGACATTACGAATTCCTAGAATTTAGTTCCATCCTAACAAATCTCATGTTTTTGATCCGTTGTTTTATTTTATTAACTTTTTATTACAATGTTTATTGATTGTTTAATTTTTTCATACAATTAAGTAATGCAATTCAAGTGGGAGATTGTTAGAATAATTAATTAATTTATGGATTAACATTAATTAATTATTAAAAAATTTAATAGATTATAATTTAAATAATATCAAATATTTAATTATTGGTATTTAACATTATATAAATGGATTAGGTCATATAATTGGATATCTTATTATAGGTTGGACTTAGGGATGACAATAGTTTCTAAAATTTGGAAATCCTCGTCGAGATTGCCTCATTTGGGGACTTGTATCTAGGGAATATTTTCCTATGGGGATGGGAATAGGGGAAAAATCTCCCCAAAGAAAGATTGGGGAAGAGAACGTGGATCATAACCCCTACCTCATAGTTCCGGTCCCTAACAATTCTATACAAATATCTTTTAATATATACGTAAACTAATTTTTGTATTTTTGTATTTCACTCATTATTTATAATTATAATAATTAAAATTTAAAATTTCAATTTAACTTAAAAAATAACTTCATTCATTATATATTAGTCTTTCACTTCTTCGAGACTTAAACAACATAGTAAGATTAATTTCAAAATACCTTAGTGCTGCAATCATATTGTAATGGAAAATGGAAAGTAAATATTAAAAATAATATTAATTATTTGTAAATTAAGATTAAGGATATACATAGAAGTTAGAATTACTTAAATAGTTTTATTTTAAATCTAATTATCTTTTTGTTAAATTTTCTTTTCGTAATTAACTTACATTATTAAGAGTTATTTATTGTAACTTATAAAATTTGTGAAACTTGTTATTTGAATATTTGTAGCTTTCATGACCTTAGTTAGAGCTTGTTAAATAACATAAACAAGAAATTTGAACTTTAAATCTAAGCTTTATATATATATATATATATATATATTCAATTTTTATGAAAGAAATTTGAAGTCTTCATGGGGATCTGCATCCTGCGATGAATGAGGATGTGGAAAAATCTTGCCCAAGGTGAAGAATGAGAATAGGGATAGAGATGATGGATATATTTCATGACAATAATGGAAAGTGAGGAGGCATTCCTTGCCCTGTCCTGTAAAATTACTATCCCTAATTGGATTGTCTATAAACCCATATTAGGAGCGGTCTCAACGAGCTAGTTACTCTTAGATTAGAACCTTTTTGTCTATCTTTGGCTAATATGAGTTGTAGTCAATTTCCATAGAGAGACTATGCACATATCAATGAATTTTACACTGTTATAGGTTAGATCTAATCATTTGTTTCTAATTTATCTCTTAGAATTTCTCACATGAATCAAATGCCTATAAATAAAATTGTGAAAACATTTTTTCTGTCAATTGTGGTTCTTATTCTTGTCATATATTCTATTAATTTTACAACAAAAACTCATTTATGAACTAAATATTTCCTATTTTATGCTCATGTCAATTCAGTGGGGTCGAGATCTGCAAATATTTTCAACATCATAAATTCATGATTTGATTTTTCGACGCCAGAAATATATATACACATACACGCACATGAAATACACACTTAGTCATGGCGGTGGACAAATGGCATCAAGTTTGTCACTATCAAACTTTCAAAATTTGTAGATATTGATTATTATTATTATTATCATCAAATTTTGATTAGTTAATTAAATTATATCAAATTCTTTGAGACGATGTTATATACGTGAGAATAGTACGTATATAGTAAAATCAGCATCCCTCAATTAATTTTTCACAAGATATACAACAAATGTTAAATTTTTCATTTTATTGCATATCTAAATATTTTATAAATAAATTTGAAGCATCTGATAAGTTAAAATTTCCATGAAAACTTTTACCCTTATACAAACTTTCAAATTTAGTTTAATTATCTATGTTACTTAATTCCATCTTTAGGGAATATGGTCCTTAAAGATTCCCTTACTTAGTTTACTCTGTTTGAAGATCCTGGAATACTGCAGTATAAATACAAGGTCGCTTGAGTGAGAGACTAATTTAAATGTTAATATGCTGAATTAAACAAACATTACTTTATTTCTTTAAAATGCGACACGACATCGTTCTTGACAGTGGCGGAAACAGGTGGGCCGCCCCGCTTTGAAATTATTTTGTATTTTTGTTATATATAAATAATTTATTATAAAATTCATTTATAATAAATTTTTGAGTAAAGAAAAAATATAAATAACATTAAAAAATATGTAAAAACAGAATATTATTGTTTATAATCAATGAATTTTAATTATAGTGGTAGCGGCATGCAGTTTGAACTTTTCCAAAGTTACCTTTTACTTTTACTTTCGTTTTTAGATCTTTTTAATTATTAAATCCTTATAATCAAAAATAGTTATCTCACTAAAAAGTGAAGCCATCTATATATAGAGCGTTTTTAAACGATGAAATCAATGGATCTAATAATCTTTTTTCTTTAATTCATGCAGAACTTGTACAGAATTATCCCTTAAATTCAGGTGTCTGCATAGGAAAGTGAGCACAAAATCAACGTCGTCATCTATCAATGTGATCGTTTCTGTCTTGATCCTTGAGACTTTCATTTCATCACCACGTACGATAACTAAAATGGTGAGATTTCCATGAGTTAAAATATGAATTGCCTACTTGGCTTCTAAAATAAGTAGTCTTTTCTCTGGTCCTTGATCTAACTAAACCACCATTTTGTTTTTGAAAAACGAGTGTTGCTAAATATTGTTATTTTAAGACAAGATTACGTACAGAAGATGAACTCCATTATACAAATTATACTGACAAAGAACTTGAGTGGAAAAATCAGAAAGGGACAAATGATGGAGCCCAAATTAGTTGAATATTGAAATTCATCTTTAATTCTGAGTCTTAGGGTCTCTTTTCCATTTCCAAAGATCAACTTTCACGTTGAATAACGGAGGTACGTAGAGTAATATCAATTTATAAGCACTAATTAATTGGAAGCTTCCCGACAGACAAGGTCCGCAAAAGAGGCGATCCACCTGCTCTATATTCTTAGCTTTACTCTATTTTAATCTTAAATTTGTCGGAGCCTAGGGTAAAAAAAAAGAAAAAAGAATTGAGGTAATGAAAATTTATATTCTATTCAGAGTTTTGGTGGATATTTATGTAACAAAATTGGTACATGATTCAATCAGTAATCCAAAATAGGAATACTGTGAGAAAACCCGTAAATTCATTAGGATCTTTTACTGTTGGCAACATGTACGTGTGTTTATGTTCGTATATGTAAATATAACTATGGAGACAAACAGAAGCTTGTGTATTTTAGACCAGTAGGTCTTAACTGTTATCAATGTTTTTATAAGATTATCAAAATTTAATTTTGATAGTCAGATTTATACAATTATTTTAATATTTATGATTAGATCAACGCATTTATTATCAAATATAAAAGATTTAAACGTTTTTTATTATAAGACAAAAAGCAAGAGTATTTCATTTCCTTATAGTCATATACGTTTAGTGGAAATAGAGGTATAACTCAAATACTATTATCTTAATTATATATTTTTTTTTCCAAAAATGACTTGAATATTTCTTATGTATTTTACTTTTAAATAAAAAAGTAAAAGATTTTTATACTAAAAGACTAATATAAAGATTGTCGACGTGGAAAAAAACTAGAGATCAGAGGAGGTGGTCTCTTGTATGAAATCTATCATTTATATAACTACGCAAAAAATCAATAACGTTTCACCAAAATTAGTGTTTAGATTGGTAGGACATACACTCATGTATAAAAACAATGTACTCATCACAGGAAGACAATAAATTAATAATGAGAAGACTCATGAATAATTTAAAACATTGCCGACGACCGGTAATAATTGAATTAAAAGTCACACACACATCCTTTTCCACTAGTTCAGTTTAACCAATCTTTCCCTTTCTTTCTAAAGCTTGGACATTAGACTGCCACAAAATTAACGTATATATACAAATCTACGAAGATAGTCTTATTTTTTTATATTTTATTTAACATAGATTGTTGAATTAAAATTTTTAAATAGTATGTAATCAAAATTAAAATTTTGAATCTCATGCGATTATTAAATTTTAAATTTTAAAATATTTAATCTGCACAATTCTCTCATTCTTAACCATTAATTGGTGAATTTTTGTAAATACATTTTAGAAGATAACACAAGGTGGCCTGCGTATGTGAATTCGACAACTATGTAGAATATCAATTAATTCGAAGATGTCAAGAACGTGTTGATTTTTCAAACACTACCTTATCATGAACCAGTGATGTACAGTTGTACTGTTAAAAAAAGAAGAAGAGAGAAAATAAACATTTCTTTCAGAGATAGTGATAGTGATCTATACATCATGTGGACGCGGAACAATGTTCCTTTTGAAAATTGTACATAGTCATCTTCACGTCTAGGAACTGAATGTAATTATGTGTTATTCCCTAAGATACGCCATCTATGTCTCTGCAATTAATTTAAAAATCTATCTTCAGCCAAATTAACTAACAACCATATGTAAAAGCAATCTCTGCTCGGAGCCCAAATCTTTTTTTTTTTTTTTTTACATAATTAATTTCCTAAAATCTTATATTTACTTAATCTATAAATGGTAAGAATATTTAATCAACCACCAACTTTTATGCTTTTATGAAAATTTAATCTTTTATAAATTATCCATACCAAATCAATATCTCTTAATGCTTATTTTATGTAGACCTATAATCTTTCATTCATCTCTTATTAATGAATTGGTAAGATAATAAATAGACTAATTTTATACAAAATAAAAATTTTAAAAGACTAAATTTAACACAAGTAATTTGTTATGAGAGATCAAATTATCACAAAGTATCAAACAAAAAATTGATTTGGTAATTTTTTGTTCTATAAATTTACCAAGTCACAAACTGTTCTATAGACTTACAAAATTCACGCGCACGAACGCACGCGGACACATACGTATATTATTTGACAATTTAACAATTCATTATTCGTATTTTTATTTTTTCACCTCTCTTTCTCATCTCCCATTTTCCCTTCACTCTTTCTCTCATTTACTAAATTGCCCTTAGCTTCACTAAAACATTAAAGGCTGTTTCTCTCTCTCCCCAACATGCAGTGGCCGGAAATTTCTTTTCTTTCACTTATCTCTGTCTTTTCGTTCCTCCCTGTGCATGCAAAGTTTTTGGCGAGTTCTTTTATTTTTCTTCCAATTGTGTCATGTTTGCGATTTTTCATGTATTCAGATGTGCTGACTGATATATTTTTTTAAACTTATAATTAGTCAATCAAATATTGATATAAATTTTATGTCATTGATATAAAACTTTTTTTGAAAAAAAAAAAATTACTATCTTTACCATGAACGATGTCCATTTATTTACAATTTTAAAATTATATTACTAACTCCACTCGCCTAATGTCGAGGCTCCGCCCTGCGTGAATTTCCGAAGGAAGGAACGACGATACTGTACAAATATTATTTGGAATATTATATTATATTTGGTATGCTTGTTACTTGACAAGTTCTTGAATATTTATGATTTCTACGTCTGCCTCTGTCAAAGGCATAACATATTCATCAAATATTTTACGTGCTTTTAGCGAGTTTGTTATACATGCTCGCTAAAAGAAAATTTTTTAGGTAGCTAATTAATTATAATTTGTCCGAATTAGAAAATATATATAAATATGTCAAACATAATTTGTCATAAAACTCGCATCTAACTAAGTAATTCAACAGAAAAATTCATAACCAAATTAAGATAGAGCTATCTACATCAATAATTCACTGTGCAAACAGTATATTATCATGGTGATCAAACGAAAAAAGTTGCAGTGAGACCATAAGCGATTTCCAAATTTCCACATATACCATGCATATATTCCCAGATCACACCTACCAAATTTGACTTTTTACTTTTTGTTTTTTGGTTAAATGTATTTCGATGATAAAATATAGTAGATCCACAACATGTCTCCACCGACCCACCTCCCTCGTTCTACTATAAATTGAACCTTTCCTACTCTGCTTTTTGCACCATCACTACTAGCTCACTTAAACAACAATGTCCTCCACGCGTTTGCTAGTGTTCCTACTTGGAGTGGTGTTTCTCACCACTCCCGGCTTGGCTGATTACAAGCCACCCTCCTATCAGCCACCCACCTATAAGCCTCCAGTAAAGCCACCTGTTTACAAGCCACCCGTTGAGAAGCCACCGACTTACAAACCCCCAGTTGAAAAACCACCGGTTTATAAGCCACCAGTTGAAAAGCCACCCACTTACAAGCCACCATCTGAGAAGCCATCTACCTACAAGCCTCCTATTGAGAAACCACCCGTTTACAAGCCACCTGTTGAGAAGCCACCAGTGTACAAGCCCCCTGTCGAGAAACCACCTACCTACAAGCCTCCTGTTGAGAAACCACCAGTGTACAAGCCACCTGTTGAGAAGCCACCCACTTACAAGCCACCAGTTGAAAAGCCAGACACCTACAAGCCCCCAGTTGAGAAGCCTCCTACATACAAGCCACCAGTTGAGAAGCCTCCTGCATACAAACCACCAGTTGAGAAGCCACCTGTGTACAAACCTCCGGTTGAGAAGCCACCTGTCTACAAGCCCCCTGCGGAGAAACCACCAAGCTACCAGTCACCACCTTATGGTCACTATCCCAAGCACCCTCCATCAAATTAAGACCACGAACTGAGTTACCCGTGATTTTAAGCATATTCTGGTATTATGAAAATAAGAACATCTCTCAGTTTGTCACTTAGTATTTTATAGTATTTTAACTGCTTTGTTTTCACCCTGGCCTTGTGCTTTAGTTTGTATGCAAGCCTATGGCTGCAAACATATCCTAGTCTCCCAAATGGAACATTGATGATCTATAATAAAATTGTCTCTTTGTGGGCCAACTTTCTCTTTCATTGATCAGTACATTTAAGTAGTTAAAGCTAATTTAAAGCAAAATAATTTTTATTTTTGTTCAGCAGTGTAATCAACATTAATTTAGAGTACAATATCAGTTTTATTAACTAATGATTACATTAATTTAGAGTACTATAACTTTTTGACCATAAGAAAAGGACAGCCATTTATTAAATCACAACTATCTGGTTATCCCAAAAATTGTAACTTCTTGACATTGTACTTGTTCTATATGGGAGATAGTGGGAAAGATCACAAATTCAGCATATTATTATGCAATTCATAAATGAGTTTAAGCTCCTTTTCTGATTTAAATGAATTCATAAGTTAGAGATCTTCCAGGGTAATGATCAATTCCAAACATTACATGGTTATTGTCAAACTCAACCTACAGATCTCTACTAGTTTATAGTTGTTATAATTAACCAGTACAATGAAATAATCATTATATATATATATATATATATATATATTATTTTGTTAGACTACTTTTATTTGGTAATACCAAATTTAGTAAGCATAAGTAAGAACGGGGTTTTGAACATGTAACCAACAGAAAATTTTAATAGCTAGATTGGTCAATTAAGATATAAATTAGTAGAAAAATACACTTTTTGGTCTCTTACTTATCATAAAATTGTAATTTTAATCCTTTACTTATTGAAATACTTAAAAAAATAATCCTTCAACTATTTAAAAAATGTCATATTTAATTCCTTACTTTTTAAAAAATTGACAAATTTATTTCTTTTACCAAACATTAAACCTATCTTAAATTCTAAATTGAAGGAATTAAATATGGTATTTGTTTTAAAAAAGTGAGGGAATCAAATGTGATATTTTCTAATGAAGGATTATTTTGAATATTTCAATGAGTGAGGAATTAAAATGATAATTTTGTGATAAATGAAAAACTAAAAATATATTTTACTCCATAAATTGTTATGAATAACATAAAAATTTGTTATAAACCCTTTTTGATAATTTTTTGACATGTTTGTTTATATATATATATATTCATCTATAATTTATTTAATAAAATTATTCTTCACAGATCTATATTATCTCGCTATAATAATTTTTCTAAATTAATAATGGAAAGAACACTGATCAATATGCGGCGTGAATTCACGTTTTAAGTACTCAGCAACAGTCTTACAAGACTGCTGATTTCACATTGCGCATTTATTGAAGCAAGATTCAAAAAGACTAGAGAGTACAGAAAAAATGTATAACTCTGCAATTGATAGAAGAGATATACAGATTTATTAGTTAATGAAGATTAAGAGAAGAAAGAGTCAAAGTTCAGACTACAGACTAAAAAGAACTATTCTTCCAGGGCACAGAAATTAATGGTCGAGTAAGAATTGTAATAAATATATTGTTCAAAAATTTTGCATTGAAGATTTTAGCATCAATCTTGATCTAAATATAAATTAGAAGAATTTATTTACTTAATTCAAGGATAAATCAATTATCAGCTATTAACCCAGCATTATCCCATCATCTTGATTCTTGAGTTAGAATCAACTTGGCCGACAGCAATTATACCTAAAGGATAAATTGGTAACTTATCAAATAGCGTCTTCTATTCATACAGAAAGTCGACAAACTTCTAAATATAACCAAAAAGAATAGTAATAGCTACTATAATATATAAAGACCTGCTAGGAGCTCCCTTTGTCAACCTATATAAATTTAGGCCAATTTTTTTAAGAATTTTGTTAATGAGTGTCCTTAAAGCATTAATTAATGTGTAATTTATTATAGTTTTAATTAATAAAAGTAATCCATAAATATTTATTATAATTGATAATAAATATAATAAATTATACTTGACTAATTTTATTAATTAAAAATAATTTATTATGTACCCTAAATAAATCATAACTGGTTATGTTAGACCGCTTGTTAACAAAACCTTTCGTATAATTCAACTCCTTTTATGAAAGTTAATTCATAGAAATCAGTGAAATTAATCAATAAAGTCAGGCCATGCGCAACTTAAATGTGGCTAACCTACTTTTGACCCAACATATATGTTATTAGCCTGTGTTGATATCAATTTTTTATTTTTGGAGAAAGCTAGTGTTCTCGATTACGACGGTAAATTAACTCAGCGCAATTAATTTGCTTGGCCTATCTATTAAAAAAAAATCGAAAGAGAGCACAAAGAGGCCATAGAGAGGCTAAAGTGCTCGAGGCTGAAGATCGTGTATATAAAGACTATTTGGATCATTAATGTTCGTTACTACTTACCGATGATATTTATTTCAGTAATATTTCACATCAATTTGTATAAATAAAAACGAGGAAAATATTATATAAGTCATTACCAAAAAGAAAAATACTATATAATATTTCTTATACGGCGTCCATCTAGTTGGTAACTAGCCAAACAATCAAGACTAGATAGATGCTCGAATCTAACTTAACGTAAAAGTCAAATGAACTAGTATTCAAAAAGCAAATTCATCGTATTCCATATTTAATATTAAACATAACTTTAGATATTTAAATACGGTATGAACTGTCTCAAATTACGAAACTCACATAATAAAAAAAATTAATGCAGAGACAAGTGGGTTGTCACGACCTTTTAGTCTTGGTATCAAAATTCAAGGCTTACATATTCTTGTACATAGATTTCTTTATACTCTTATACATAGAAGAAAACCCTAGGAGCACATAGGCCCATTTTGTTGTTACAATTGATACAATAGAAATGGAAATAAGAGTGGAAGTGAGATGGGAATATTAAAATATTGTTTGGTTGAGAAGGAATGAGAATAAATATATCTTCATTTACTTTTTTTGGTTAGTAGATTACACATGAGAATCAATTAAGTAGTGTGTATATTTTACCATATTATCACTTATCATTAAAAAAAAAAAAAGCAAACATCTCTTTGAATTATTAATTAATAATATAATTATATATTAATATATATTTAATTAATAATATAATAATTTTAATAATTGATATAATAATATAATAATATATATTTAATAAATTAATCATAATTAATAATATTAATAATAAAATAATAATAAATAATTTAATGATAAATCATTAATAAATTATAATAAATTAAGGTTTTGATTTATCATAGGGGTATTTTTGCTAGAAAATTATTATAAGTAGGGACATTTTTGTTAAGCATATTTTCATTTCTAGGAGACCAATTTCATTCCATAGTTTTAGGCAGGGAGAGAATTCTTTCTTATATGAAGGGGAGTAGGTTCCCTAAGGAATGAGAATAAAAATCTAATCTGTCAATCAAACATAGGAATGAGAGTATCTTCTATTCCCATTTTCATTCCCTTGCCTTGATTCTGGCAACCAAATGGGCCCATAGAGTAATTAAGAAAGTGGATATTCCTTAGATATTCTTGTGGATATTCTAGGCCTTAGATATTTTAATGAAGAGTTTTAGAGAACCAAGTTCTACCGCTAGATTAAATTGATCACCACCGTCCATTGGGGAGGTGGAGTTGTATAATTAGGGGTAGTAACCTCATTTATAAATCATCCAAGCATTTGAGCTTCTAAGCATTCATAGAGTTCCAAAAAGTTCTCTCGCCTTCTTTATTCTTTTCCTTATCATTCTTGTTCGTTGAGGTAGGTTGACTTAGCTACCACGAGGGGTGGAAAAGAGCTAAGGCCATACGAGCACTTGTTGAGAGAACAAGTCCGTGACAATTGGTATCAGAGCATAGTTTGAGTCAGTGTTGTGCACACTTGTAAGCATGGTTGGAAATGTTGAGGCTATCACTTCATTCGTTACCGAGGAGCATGGAAGGGAAGATGTCCCTGCCTACCAACGAGGTTAGAAGAAGTGTGACCAAAGTAAGGCTCAGGAATATGCTGCTCTGGAATAAATTATAGGGGAGCTTGGAGAAAAACCTGAGTGGGTCGAGAATAACACTACCCTGTTGGAGAACCATATGTTCGATCAATTGGGTAGAGTCAAGGATGACGTGGGGGACATGGAGTCACAGTTCATCCAATTGGAGACCAAGGTGATGGATGCTATCTAAGTCTTGCAAGCTAGCATCGAGGGGATACAAGAAGACTTGGGCATTATGCAAGAAGGATGCTGCTACCAAAGGAACCACAATCATCATTAACAACTTGTCTAAGGTGGACTTCCTTAAGCCAACAAAGATCCATAGGGCTAGAGACATCAAGGAAGTTGAAAACTACCTTTGGAAAATAGAGTAATACTTCGACAATCTCAATCTAATAGACGAGACATCAAAGATCAAGACTGCCACCTCCTACCTTACTGACATAGGAATGCTATGGTGGCGAAGAAGGCATGCCAATATGGAATAAGGCACTGTTTGGATTGATACATAGGAAGACTACAAGAAGGATCTCAACCAACATTTCTACCCAAAGAATATCATCTTCGAGGCACGCAAGAAGCTAAGGAAGTTGAGACAATGAGGTACGATTCGTGAC
The DNA here is from genome assembly GCA_037074485.1 of Delonix regia. Lineage (NCBI taxonomy): Eukaryota > Viridiplantae > Streptophyta > Magnoliopsida > Fabales > Fabaceae > Delonix > Delonix regia. Next base: position 36,734,334 of record CM073451.1, read on the forward strand.
TATGTGAAAGATTTCACAACCCTTATGCTATAAATTCCCAACTTGTCCTAGGAAGACTTGGTCTTCAACTTCATAAGTGGGCTACAAAATTAGGCTAAGCAGGAAGTACAATAAAGGAACATTCAAACAATTAATGAAGCCATCGTTGCCACTGAATCTCTAGCAGATTTCCACCACCATGGCCAAGCAAAGGCATCCAAGTAGAATGACAAGAACTTGACCAAAGGTAGGGGAAGGAGACGTGAGGCTATGCGGAGAGAAAACCAACACAAAACACCATTTAATGAAGGAGAGAAGAGAGTGGGTTGTGATGAGTTTAAGGTGAAGAAAAAGACCTTTGTGCCCAAAGGTGGATGCTTCGTGTGCAAAAAGCCACATGCCATGAAGGACTGTCCCAAGCTTGGCTCTTTGTTGGCAATATTGGAATAACAGGAAGCTGAGGCTTGAGAAGAAGAAGCAAGCATAATGAGATCACTCCAAATCCTTAATGCTCTCAAAGCTAAACTAATGCTAGCAACGTCAAATAAGGGGCTCATATATGTTGACGCATGTATCAATGGGAGACCAACAAGGGTGTTGATCGATACGGGAGCAACTCACAACTTAATGACCAAGGAGGAGGCTAAGAGGCTTGGTTTTCAATGGACAAAGGACGAGGGTTAGGTAAAGACCATTAATGCCAAAGCTTAACCCCTCAATGGCATAGCACGAGGGGTGGATCTACGCTTATGCACTTATAAGGGCCAAGCGAACTTTTTAGTAGCACCAATGGATGACTTCAAAGTCGTTCTAGGAATGGACTTTTTTAAACAAGTAATCGTTATCCTTATGCCATCCTTTAGTACAGTGTGCATAATGGAAAAAGGGTCACCATGCATTATTTCAGTAATAGTGACACCCAACAATTGGGATCAAGGGGCTATGTAGTTGTCAGCTATACAACTAGCTAAAGGGGTGAACAGAGGAGAACTGACATTCTTAGCCACTCTTAAGGTGGATGACAAGTTGAAAGGGCCAAAAGACATGCCACTAATAATTTAAGTCGTCCTAAAAAAGAACAAGGATATGATGCTTGCAACATTGCCCAATAAGCTACCACCTTGAAGGGAGATGGATCATAAGATTGAGTTGGAACCTAGTGCCAAACCACCCACCATGGCACCTTACCATATGTCCCTAAGTGAGCTCAAGGAGCTTTGCTGCCTACTTAATAAGTTGTTAGAAACAGGGAAGATGAGACTGTCAAAGGTGCCTTATGGCGCACTGGTGTTGTTCTAAAAGAAGCATGATGGATCGTTGTGAATATGTGTGGACTATCGAGCACTCAATAAGGTAACTATCAAAAATTGCTACCCTATTTCATTAATTGCGAATCTATTTGATAGATTTGGTGGAGCTAAGATACATACAAAGATGGACATACAAAAAGGCTACTATCAAGTCTAAATTGTCGAAGGAGATGAACAAAAAATGGCATGTGTCACTTGCTATAATTCATTTGAATGGTTAGTCATGCCGTTTGGATTTACCAATGCCCCTACGATGTTTTGCACGCTCATGAATAAATCTTCTAACCACATTTGGATCGGTTCATGGTTATGTACTTGGACGACATCGTAGTCTTTAATGAATCAATGGAGGAGCATATGGAGCACCTATGCATTGTTTTCCAAGTACTCTAAGAGAATGAACTTTTCGTTAAGAAGGAGAAGTACACATTTGCCACAGAAGATGTGCATTTCCTTGGGCATATCATTAGACACAAGATGCTAAGGATGGGCATAGCCAAAATAAAGGTAATTTTAGTGTGGGGAGCACCGAGCAAGGTAACAGAGTAACAATCTTGGATTAGTAAATTATTATTGACGATTCATTGAGGGATATTCAAAAAGGGCAGCCCTATTAGCGGACCTTCTCAAAAAAGGGAAAGCATGGGAATGGTCCGACCAATGTCAAGCAGCCTTTGAGGACTTGAAGGCTACAATCAGCTAATAGCCTGTTCTTACATTACGTGACTTTGGGAAGCCATTCGAGGTGCACACTGTTGCATCTTATTTCACTATTGAGGGAGTATTGATGCAAGAATCACACCCAATTGTGTTCGAGAGTTGCAAGTTGAATAACAAAGAGCGGCGTTACACTGTGCAAAAGAAAGAGATGACAGTCATAGTCCATTGCTTGCATATGCAGAGACATTACTTGCTGGCGGCACACTTCATTATTAAGACAGACAATGTGGCAATAAGCTATTTTCAAACCCAAAAGAAGTTGTCACCTAAGCAAGCAAGGTGGCAAGATTTCTTGGCAGAGTCAATGTGGTGGCTAATGCATTGAGTGGAAAGGCTGAGCTCACAGCCATTAGCCAGGCCAAAGGGGACTTGAGCATGACCCCACAACTAAGGAGCTGATGAAGTTGGCCATAGAGGCCAAAACCCAATAATTTTGGGTAGAAGACCGTTTACTCTGTACTAAAGGACAATGCCTCTACATCCTAAAATGAGGAGTCCTTGAAGGGACCTCATTAAGGAGTGCCATAATACAAAATGGGCTAGCCACCCTGGCCAAAAACACACATTGGCACTTATAGAGACAACATACTTTTGGCCACAAATGCAGGATGGTGTGGAGTTGTATGTGAAGACTTATCTCATATGCCAATAGGACAAGGGGGAGAACAAGCAACCTATGGGGTTGTTAGAGCCACTACTCATGCCTAAACGACTATGGGACTCTTTTACCTAGACTTCATTAGTGCCCTACCCAAGTCTGAGTGATTTGGGTCTATCATGGTAGTGGTAGACCGATTTTCTAAATATGAGACCTTCATCCCGTGCTCAAGGGACTACATTGGAGAGGAAGTAGCATGAGGATTTTTTAAAAATGTGGTCAAGTATTGGGGACTGGGGACTGCTAAGGAGTATTATGAGTGATTGAGACCCTAACTTTATAGGGCGACTTTAGACGAAGTTGTTTAAGTTGCTTGAGATGGTTTCACCCTCAAACTGATGGGTAGACTAAAAGGGTAAATGCCTTGCTAGAGTGCTATTTATGACACTTTGTAAGTGTCAATAAGTGGGATTGGGCCAAACTCTTAGATGTAGCCCAATTCTCCTATAACCTACAACAGATTAAAGTCATAGGGAAGAGTCCATTTAAGCTTGCCACGGGACAACAACCGTTGACCCTACACATAGTAGCCATACCACTCTAAGAAGGAAAGCATCCCAGAGCAGTCAAGATGGCTAAGTCTTAGAAAGAACATGTCAACCTAGCTTGTTCATGCTTGGAAAAGGCTCGCAAACGTATGACGAAATGGGCAGATGAAAAGAGATAACCAAAAGAGTACACTATCAAAGACTTGGTCTTTGTGAAGCTTCTTCCTTAATAATTGAAGGCACTGAAGAGCTAGCACAAGGGCCTAGTCTAGAAATATGACAGACTATTCCAGGTTGTTGCTAAGGTAGGGAAAGTGTCATATAAACTTGACCTACCAAGCTCTTTAAAAATTCATCTAGTCTTCTATATAAGTATGCTTAAGCTATATCATGAGGACGAGGAAGACCCAAGCCAAGGGTTAACATACCAAGCACCACTTGTGATGACCAAATCTTATGATAAAGAGATCAAAAAGGTACTCACGACAAAACAAGTGTAGAAATGGGGCATTCCACGCTAAACACACTATCTGATCAAGTAGAAGGGACTACCCGAGTTAGAGGTAACATGGGAATTTGAAAAAGACTTGTGGCAATTCTGAGATTAACTCAGAGCGCACGAGGCGACGGGGACGTTGCCAAATTAGGTGGGGGAGAATGTCACGACCTTTTAATCTTGGCATCAAAACCCGAGGCTTACATACTCTTATACATAGAAGAAAACCCTAGGAACACATAGAGTAATCTAAAAAGTGGATATTCTTATGGATATTCTAGGCCTTAGATATTTTAATGGAGAGTTCTAGAGAACTAATCTCCACCGCTAGATTAAGTTGATCACCACCGTCCATTAGGGAGGTGGAGTAGTATAAATAGGGGTAGTATCCTCATTTGTAAATCATCCAAGCATTCATAGAGTTCAAAAAAGTTCTCTTGCCTTTTCTCTTCTTTTCCTTGCCTTTCTTGTTTGTTGAGGTAAGCTAATTTAGCAACCTCAAGGGGCGGAAAGGAGCTAAGGCCATACAAGAGCTTGTTAAGAGAACATGTTCGTGACAGGGTGCCCTCTCAATACCAAATTAAGGTGAAAAAAAATCCAAGAGCGATCAGTGAGCTAGCTTGAAATGTCATAATCTTTGACTATATCACTCTATCAAAATATTCAGATTTAATAAAATATGTCAAGCAATATACCAATGACCGGCTCTATTATCAAATATAGTCTTTGCGTGAAATGAGTTTTGTAATCCATTAATGGTCAAGATATTCAACTTTGAAGTTAACTAAAACTAAAAATAAATGATTCCTAAAATGATCTAAGTAACTATTCCATGTTAAGGAGGCCCAAATGGACATTATCATAGATAAAATATTTTTAACCGTTTTGATTTCTTTGGCATTTAATTTTATCATAATGATGAAAGGAAAATGACAAAACCTGTGGTACTATATTGTTCCCATTAATTAAGAAAGTACTATAAACAAGGGATACATAATTTTTTACGTTTTGAAGCATTAGAAATATTATTCCGTCTAATAAAAGGAAAGCATAAACCATTAGATTTTGGGATTCAACATGAAGATGTCTCTTAATTATGGATATCCTTGCTAGTATTGCTCCTTGGTATTGTGGTTTTTACCACTTTATCATGTGTTGAGTCATTGAATGTGGAAAAGAAAATTGAACATTTAGAAAAGTTTTGTTAGTGCAAATAAGATTAGGATCCAACAACCTATATAATTCTACCACTACAAACAAAATATCATAAATCACTGTCATAAAGAGAGGTTTTTTAATGGGTTATACAATGGTTCTGATCATCACAGAGAGGTTCAACAAAGGTTGATAAAAATGTTATAAATCATTATCACAAACAAAACAATGACATTTTTCTTTAACTCTTGTGTAAGTTGTTGTAATGACATGTTCTTGCAATGATCAAATAATCCTCATTAATGTTGTTGTAGAAACATATTATTGCGATGGTAAAAAAAAAATATTGCAGTGCTATAGTTTTGTGATGGTCTATTTGATCGTGGCAGTGGAACATTATTGCGATTCGCGACAATAAAAAAACTATCATAATGTCACTTGTCTTTGTGATGGTTTGTTTAAATTGATGTTAATGTGTGAAAATTCTTTTTGCAGCAGTTTAAAATGCCGCTGATGGGTTTTTATTTCTAAATATTCTACCATGATTTTTTGTGTCAATTTTTTAAAAAACCAATATCTTGTAAACATTAGAAATTTATCACAACAATACAATCTGGTACTCAAGTGAAGCCAATAATGCCATATTTTAAATGCTAAATAGTTATAAAATCTAACATCAAACAATAGTTAAGCCTAAATATAAATAGATAGTAAATACTTACAAAGTCTAACAATAAACAATAGTTAAGTTTTAACATAATCTAGAAGTTGTCCTAACTAGCCAATTATTCCTACTAGAAAAACTTGGCAATTAATTTGAAGGTGGGTTTGCATTGCATTGATCACTACGTATCTAAAAATTGAAGATAAAGTATCATGAGCAATAAATTGAATAATAAAAATAAAGGAACATTACAACATATGACTTATACAAAATAAAAAGTTTAATGAAATACCCCACGAGATAATATTGATGCAAGATTTGGTGGCAAATCTTCTTAGACATTTCTAAGGTGAAAGGCTATGAATGTATTTGTTCTTTGTTGTTCTGCTAACACCTTAGCAAGAGTTATTTGTTGTGCATCTCATATGTTTCTTTTCACCATCTCTGGCCTAAGTGATGCAACTTCATTCCATAGCTTACACTAAGAAGACCCAGGTGGTAGAATCCCACTAGTACTATGTCTAAACACTTAGGACAAGCAAATACTCATTCCCATTCCTTGAACTCACCTCAAAAGTTCCAAAGCTAGTGCTAATGAGTCATGCATTGAAATTTCTTGTGTACAAGAACTAGATACCTCAAACTTAACTATCTTTTCTTACATAATTGATTTAAAATAGAATAACAATAAATCATTTCAACATTAAACCATTTGGGGTGAATCATAAATTAATAATATAATCTCACAAAGTTCATGAACATAAACCAATAATTTAAGCATCCTCATATATAAATGATTCATCAATCCTCTTATACACTGCAGTTCAAACCTCTCCCTAGGAAACTGGACCCCCACGTTCTTCTTCCTACATTTGTTTTTTATAATGTAACATTTCAAACAGTCATACAACAGTTAAGTGTAATACTTTTTACTAAAATAAACTCACCATCTCAGCTATTTTAGTGCAAGACTCATTAATTCATTTGTGTGTGGAATCGTTTGCTTCCTTTTATTTTCTTTATTTATTGCAATAGTGGCTTTGTATTTGACCAAAGCATATTAATTAGATTATCAAAATCAATATATACAAATATTAGTAAAGAAAAAACACATAAAAATCATCGAAGAAATTGTTGAATTCATATGAAAATTAGATAGTAAATGTGATATTACCTATCTTTGGTATTTGAATATATAAATTTTGTATTTAAGAGGAACTAGCTTATTTTTTGCAATAGTGGTTTTGTATTTGATCAAAGCATATTAATTAGATTATTAGAAATTGATACGTAGAAAAATTAGTGAAGAAAAAACACATAAAATTCATTAAAAAAAATTGTTGAATTCATATAAAAATTAGTTAGTAAATGTGTTATTACCTATCTTTGATATCTGAATATATCATTTTTGTATTCAAGAGGAACTAGCTTCCATTTTTGGTAACTAAAAGCATATTAATTAGATTATCAGAAATTGATACGCAGAAGAATTAGTAAAGAAAAAACACATAAAAATCATCATCAAAATTGTTGAACTCATATGAAATTTAGATAGTAATTGTGTTATTACCTATCTTTGATATCTGAGTATATCATTTTTGTATTCAAGAGAAACTAGCTTCCATTTTTTGTAACTAATAGGTAGTTTATTGAAGTCTTTCACAATACTCCTAAGAAAAATAGCCAACAATCCACCTTACTTTCCAATGCCCTGGTTGTTAGGGTTGAATGATACACTCACCCTTTCACTCCTTGGAAGAGATCAAATGTCATGCACTTTAAGTGCCTGCACCTAACTTAACCATTCCATTTACAAATTTTAAGTTAGCGCATGGACATAAAAAAATCAAAATCACATTAAGACATTAATCAATCTACTTAGCAATGACATCAACTATTCATCCCCTCCTACGTGGTCGTGGTGCAGGTTGTGCAAGCTTACGTTGTTCCATAACATTTTCAACGATACTTGATTAGGTAGGTTGGTCATTTGAAACTTTTAGTTGTGCACTTGGAGCTAATGATATTGATTGATCACTAAAAGTGGCAGGGCTTGGCAATTAAGCGTCAAAGTTTGGTGAACTTCGTCCACTAGTGGTGGTTAACTTAGAATTCTTGAAGAACCTTTTCATCTTCAGAATTCATGTCAATTAACAAAAGTAGCATTAGTTCAAATTATAAACATATATAACAAAACTACAAAAACAAGAAAACTCTATCAAATATATCATAAATGAAACATGCAAACTATCATACCATAATACAAAACATCCTCTAGACAAGTAGTCTAAGTGTTCACAAGAAATTGGAGTCAATCAAGAGAAAAAAATGATGGAAATAAGGTGAGATGGAAGCTAAATAGGAAAGGTAAATTCTAGTTGGAGAGGTACTGTTCATATAGTAAATTTTCCAACTTTGAAAATTCATAATAAATACTAGAAAGTACCAAAATCAGTGAAATTTTTCAGGAAACTAGAATAACATGATAGCTAATTTTGCACTAAAGTTCAGTTTAAGATTCGTTCAGTTTCCTCCTCAAATAAATCCATAATCATAGCTGTACAGAATTATGCAGAATCAAAATTTTGCTACTGATTTTTGATGCAAAACCCACAGAAATGGAACCTAAATGACATGAAACTTTCCAGAATACTTCATTAATACCTCAGAGACTTTCAAATTAAATTTCAGCCCAAATTTCATCCATTTAGCTCCTCAGGTGTCACCAAACCACATGTATGGCAGAAAACTTTTCTGAATAGTTCTCCATACTTTAAGCATGTAAAATGGACAGCTATTGAACTCAAAATTTAACGAAATTTGGTACAGATCAACTTTGATATATTAAGGTTAAATTTACCAAAGATTTTAACTTTTTGAGTTCATCTACCTAATTTTTTACATTTTCTATTCCCTCATGAAATTACATCTTCTTAAAACTAAAACTTAACTAAATGGGTTCCAACATACCAAAATTTGAGTTTCACCTCATTCACTCATACTTATGCTTCAAGATGCCTTCAATTACATATTAAAATTTTTTCAAACTCTTCGTTGATTATTTCTTCAAACATGTGGGAATTTATACACATAGAAAGAAAATCTTGCATTATAACATCATATTTTTTAAGTTACATGACAATACATCTTGATCCTTAAGTTTTTGTTACATACATCAAAATATCATTGCTTTTAACTAACCAAGCCTCTTGGCTTTACTACTTTGAAAGATCTAAGAGGTTATTTCCTTTTATTTATCCTTACTAGTTCCACTAAAATTGTTAGTTATAGATTTGATGAGACAAAAAGTCCTAATAGCTTACTTCATATTCTACACACACTATGGAACATGTAAGCAAAGTAATGCACACATCATCGTAACATGAACATACATTATGGAATCATGCTAGAGTGGACACCTTTAGCTTTGGTTCATGACCACATCATATTAAATATCATTATTAGGGTAGGAACACCATGTCCAAACCCTAAAAGTCATCATACATAATAACAATTGTGAGCCACTAAGGCTTCATGTGAGATTTCACACTATCATACATCAACTCATAGCAACATAAAGTATAAAATTCATCAAGTATTCAATCACTAAGAATAAGCACACACATAGCTTATGAGCAATGGAGAAGGAGCTATCGTATTATTTCAAGCTAATTCCTTTCTTGAGTTCCTTTGCAATGGCAATATATCTTCTCTAAATTCAATCCTTGATAGCTCTTTTAGAAATTGCAAGTTTCTATATGCATAGGATTTATTATTAAACTCCCATACATATACATCTTCTAGACTTAGTTATTACTTGCTCTTTATTCATGACTTTATTATTTTAAAATTTGGCTTGTGGCCTCTTAATGGTCTATTTCATAAAACTAACTCTATTCAACTTATTTGAACCAAGAGGAGCCATTAGTTACTTCCTTTAATCATCATAAAGCTCCCTTTAAATCAGTTCATAAGTTCTCTTCCATAAATCCTAATTTCTTCAACTTGGAATATTTAAAGGGTTTTTATGAAATTAGTAAGAAATCTAGATCTCTTACTATGAAAGGACCAAGAGAAACTATAAAAACACTCCAAATGAACTCTAAATCATGTCTTAGAATTAGTTCTACAAAACTCTTTTATTATATATGTATATGAGAAAATCTCATCCCAAAACCTCACTTTTCAATTTACAAATCATACATAGTTTTGCATGGCTAACATACCTTATCTTATGTTGCTATTAAAGTCTCCAAATCAATCATTCCTTTGCATGAAATTCATCTTCAAAGTACGAATTAGAGGTTAAAATTTACATGAGGAGATAGCTCTTTAGGAGGAGAAAAATTTTGCTATCTAAAGTGAGATGAAAGGAGAAAGATTTCTGACCCATTTTGTCTTCTTCTTTCTTTCTTTTCTTTTTCTTCTTCTTCACATGAAAAACCAGACCCTCTCTCTCCTATTATACTGATGAGTCATGGATAAGGGTGGGAGAACCTTTTAGATAAACTTTGTACTAAACAACTCAAAATAAATTATAAATGACTAAAATGCCCCTTAACATCATTTTTCTACCTTCCAGAGCCAAAAGTCTCTAATTAAGTTACCTTTAAGTCTAATTTTTCTCATTTTGCCAAAAAGGTGGGTAGAAAATCTAATCTAAAAATCATTTGGTGAAAATTAAACATTTTACCCTTCATTTACACTGTTGTCCCCTTAAGTATTAATTTTTGATCCAAAATTGTACAAAATTTCCTAATCATTATTTTTGGATCCTCTAATAGTTTGAAATAAAAAGGAAACTCAAAACAAGGAAAAAGCAATAAGAGAGGTTTAGCGAGGGGGACCGAAAGTGGGAGGGCCCAAAGGGCAAGAAGAGAAAGAGGAAGGCAGTGCATCCCTATTTTCCTTGCTAAAAATAGAGGTAGAACACAAAGGATAAAGTAAACGAGAACTAAGAAAGAAAGAAGAAAGATTGAGAAACCGAGAAAGACTAAGGAAGACATGGAGGCACCAAGAGATGAGGGTGGAGTTTTCAAAAGCAAATAGCTTAAAGACACGTTTAACACTTCTTTCCCTTCCAACAGAACTATCACCACTAGTTGTTGTTCTTGATGACTTTCTGATGGCCTTAGCGTGTTTCCCACCACCGTTCTTCTTTCCAAATTCAGTTATGATGCTGTTGTTAATGCTAATGGCCTCGTCCAAAAGCTCCTATGCTGCTTTCAAGTATTTAGAGCTCAAAAACACACTCTATATCCCTAGAATGCTGTTAACGTTGGTCATCCCAGAGCTGATGACGATGACCCACCCGACACCTGCACGTCCTTGCCAGGTATAGCAAGGATATTACAAATAGAGCTTGGGTTTTAGCTCTTGGGCAGAGCTAAGCAGAAACAAAGAACTAGTTAAGAGAACTCATAAGAGAAGAGGGGAGAGCTTAGGCTTAAGGCAATAGGAAGGCTCTCGACAATGCAAAAAGGAAAAGAGAGAGCGAACAGTGAATAAAGAGAGGACAAAAAAGAGACGCAAGAGGTGGACAAAAAGAGAAGAAGAAATATAGAGGTTGAGAAAGCTTGGGCTTGAGGCAAGGCTCTCGATGGTGTAGAAAGGAGAAAGGGAGAGAGCCTCCATAAATGAGTTGAGGCCAGAATGAAACTATTCTGTTTGTCTCTATTCAGGTAAGTGAGTGACAGCGCATCATGAAAAGAGGAGAGAAAGCTATAATAGAGATCAGTGTCTTGTTCTTCCACTTCAAAACAAAGGCTACAAGAGCTTAATAATAAGGGAAGAAGAATTAGAATATAAAAAGGGCAAAACCAAGGTGTATTATCATGACTTTAAGTATCTTGTTATTCTTAGACCTCTTGTTTTGCTATATTTTATTCGTTCATAGAGTCATCCACTTCTGATAGTGTTCACACATTAGATAAAAGCTTCCTTGCTTCGTTTATTGATGAAGTTGTGAGTTTTGATGAGTTTATGGGGTTGCTTCGATTTCCATCATGTACCTTGGTCAGTGTTTGTTTTCCATTAAGGCTTCATGCATGAGGTTATTGCATGGGTGTATATTGTTTTTTTGCCAAAGTGTTATGTACATGACAATGGTTTTCTATTCCTAGTAGCATGAGTACATGGTAGCATGTCTTTCTTGGCAAGTCTTTGTTCATGCAGCACCTTTTTTTTGTTTTTGCTTTTTCGTGTCTTCTACTTCCTATCTTTATTCATGCATGTTTTATTTTTTATTTTACTAGCTTTCATTCCTCAAATCTTATCTTAAATAAAGGCTTCATGTGGTTAGACTTAAGATTATGATTTTATTGTAGATAAGGCTTTCATGTGGGTGTTCAAGGAATAAAAAATGAAAATAAAACATTAAATATAAAACAATAAACATGAAAGAAAAATTAAAACTTTCAAATAGAATTTAGATCCATTAAATTTTCTCAAAAATCTTTAAGCAAGGGATTTTATTATCCTGCTCTTACTTAAAAATTAGCGTGTGAGATCATAGGTCTCTCCAAGCACTTAAAAGTTAACTAATAAATGCTACGTGAGATCTCTGATCTCCTTAGGCTTTAAAAGTTAACATATGACTTTTTCAAAAATATGAAGAAAAAAATAAAATTAAAAACCTAATAAAAAAGTCCCTTTTCATTATGTTTTCATGTCACTTTCAAAATTGTAATAAAAATCCAAATTAAAAAAAATCAAACCAATTAAAAAGAAAGAAAATGAAGAGAACAAAAGGGGTGAGATATTGATGATTTCGTGAATTAGAAATACCAACTACGTCACAAGTTCATTTTGTTCACGAAAACTAATTTAATTTTGCCAATCTTGTTCTTTTCCCAACAATAAATAAAAATCACAAATAATTTCTCATGCATTTCGGATTGCCGCGTGAGACCATTAATCTCTTAAGGTACTTGAAAATTAACTAGTGGAGACCGCGTGAGATCGTTAATCCCCTTAGGTATCCAAGAACTAACTAGTAGAGGTCGCATGAGATCCTAAATTTCCTCAAATCTTGAAAGTTAATATCCGTTTTCAAAATATCAAAATAAAAAGAAAAAAGGTTTATATTGCCTGCTATTAAAAATCCCATAAGTACTTTTTGGCTATAACCTCATTTTCAAAAATGAAAAAAGAAAACAATAAAGATCTAAAAATCTAAAAATTTAAAAAGACAAAAACGAAAGAAACAAGGAAATAGTATTAAATCAATTTGGTAAATTAAAATACACCAACCAAATCCGAGCTCATTTCGTTCATGAAAAGCATATTAATATCAGCCATCTTGTTCTAGTTACAAAAAAATAAGTCACCAATCGATAACCACACATTTTTAGGTCAAATTACGTAGACTTTGATCCTTATTACAGGGTACGTAGGCCCTAGGCTTTCATTATAGTTTAAGTCCGCCTTTTGAAAATATCTATTTATTTATTTTTATTATTGTAGTTTTTGTCTTCTCTATTTAACGAGTATACGTATCAATAAAAGGGTAATTGAGATATATTTAAGGTCATATTCTATCCCATTTGACAAGTTTAAGGTAACTGACTTTATGGACAAGTTTTGTAGGATGCTTAACACTTTCCTTATACTCAAATAAACTCACGAACTTATTTCTATTTTCACAGACCATTTTGTCTATTCTTTTTGTTAAATTGGTTTTCCAAAGTTTTCCATTAAAAATTTTGTTAATGATTTCAGTCAATTGATTTTCAAGAATCATTTGAGAATCAATCCTCACTTAATCTTTTTTTTTTTTTTTTCACATTTCCATCGAAAGGTCAGTTATGACAGTACACATCTTTTTTGATATTTTGACACTGTAATTTGATCACCTTAATTTCCTTATTTTCTCTTCTTATCTTTCAATCCTTATCTTATTTTCTCCTTACCTTTTTTCTTTTTCCAATTGCCCTTTACTTTTCTCTCGATGTTGTATTTGTCCTCGGCTTCACTCAGACATTGAGCACTAGCTGCTTCTGTGTTCTCTTTCTTCCAGTTGTCCGATATTTCTTTTTCATTCATCCATCTCTATTTTCTTGTTCGTCCTTGGACACGCAAGAATTTTGGCCAGTTCTACCATTTTTCCTCCAGTCTTATCATGTTTGCAATCTTCCATGTGCTATTTTTAACTTATAGTTAGTAAATCAAATATTGGTATAAATTTCATTATAATTATAGTAGCTTTTTTAATAGAATATAGAAAATTTTCAGAGAAAAAATTCAGATTCAGAGAAATTGCCTTCATCCTAACTCGGCCGATGTATATGTGTGTGCGCGACTTTTAAAGAACTACTTATTTTGATTAAGTTAATACATACATATTCTCTACTTCTATGAACTGCAATTTCATTTAGTTTTTAATGAGATTAGTGCTTAAATGAGACCGGTGTAATAACGCTCCGTCAACCACAATGTAAAGGCCAAAGTAAGTACTTACGAAATCCAAAACACACTCCATAATGTGTCAATCATAAGCTTTAATTGGTGATTACATCGATCCTGGTATAAAATTCAGGAACTATTTTGTTTAATCGGCACATAGAAATTCAGTTTGGAAACAAACATATATGTGTGGATCAGTGCATGGTAAGCAGCTTTGCTGCAGATTCTGCAATAAAATTTGTTCCGTCATCAGATGAAATTTATGAATAGTAATTATAACCTATGACCATATATGCGGTGTTTAATAAAAATTTGGATAATTAAATTTTTATCAAAAGGACCAAAATTTATTGCAAAATTTCCTATATTGCAGAGGATTTAGATTTCTTTATGAACGTCCACCGTACGTCTACCAAGATAGTTGATAATCTATATCTCATTTAGGGCACTCGATGGATCGGAACTGAACTTGAGATCTTCATGCGTTGGAATATTAATTAAATAAAAATTAACTATAATGAATAATTAATTAATTAATTAATTTAAATTAACTATAAACTCAATTGTATACTTTTTAGTAATATAACGGAGAAATATTTATATTTTAAAGGTTCATCAAATACAGTGAAATTAACATCAAACTGATTTTGTCAAACACTGCTTATAATATCTTTTCCGAAACTAAAATTTTTTTTTTAAAAAAAAAACTAATTTAAGTAAACAAAAATCGTAGCAAATGAGTTCTTATCCAAATGACGCAAGAAGCTAGACTAAGAGAGAGTTACCCGTCATGCCTTCAGAATACCAAAACATGCATAGGAGCCAAGCACATTCTTCCGTTTTTGAACCATCAGAATAAATCTCCGAGATGTCTGCCTGATATCTGCTTGTGTTGCTCCTTGGATTTGGAGAGCAGTTTCACAAGTTGCCGATTTTCAATATTCTAGAATTTAATCTGGGGACTGAATTTTTTGTGGAGCCTGAAAAAATAATTAAGAACTGACATAGATATATCGGCCTTTGTAAGTAATTTAATTAATATACCAAATGCAGATTGGGATAAAACTCCAAAATTAATTAGAATCTTTTCCTCGATCGTCTGCAAAATAAAGGGGTTTTCTTTTATCACCCACATAACATGAACTATAATAATTTATCAAAAACTATTATTGTTAACCTATAATTAATAATAGAAAGTTTCACTAGCAACACAAGAAATACGGATAATTTGTTTGTGAAATATATATATATATATATATAGTGAGGTGATGACTCACGAATAACCTAAAACAGTCAGGGCTCATTACAAGCCACACATTTTTAATTCCTATAACATTCAAATCGTCCAATAATTATATTGTAAAGAAAAGTGAGATGATGACTCACGAATAACTCAAAACATACCAATTACAATAATGATAATTGAATTAAAAGTCACAGAACACTGTTTTTCAAACGTGAACTCTTACCAAATTGATGTAAACATAGCAATACTTATATTTATTCCATTGAAAATGAAGGGAAACGAAAAAAATCAATGTTTTTTTGGCTAGAAAGTATGAACAGATAAAAGATTTAATTTTAAAATGAACAAAAGTTTTTTAATTAAAAATTTGAGGTAAAAGAGGCAAATTCTTATTATCCAAATGAGCGAGAGGTTATTAATTAAATAATTAAATTAAGAATATAATATTAAATTACACATATAAATTAAACTTTTGAAAATCTAAAAAATGTAAACATATCACGCGCTTTCCTTTAAATGGATAGACAGCTAGAAGATGAAGATAAGTTGCAAGTATGCAAATCTTTAAAGATAACACGAGCTGGCATTTGTATAATGCAAATTCAATAATAGTATATAATATCATTTGCCAAAATGTCAATAACGCGTTGATTTATCAAACATACTGCCTTATCACGAAAGCAATCATGTACGGACGCATCCAAAAACAAGGGGGAAAAAATAAGCATTCTTCTTATAGATTTGGTGATAGTAATATATATGATATATACATCATGCATGTCGACCCCGAACCAACCCTTTTGAAAATTTGTACTTAGTCTTCTTCACGTCCAACCTCATATATATAAAAATTAACTATCCCCATAAAAATATGATCTCTGCTTGGAATGCAAATTTTTCTTTAAATAATGCAACTATTAGTTTTTGTAACCTGCGGTGGATTGGTAAAAAGAAGTTAAAATCAGGTGGGGTGTGAATGTGCGAAGGAATTACAAACGATGACACTGTACAAATCTTATTTGGAATATTATATTATACTTGACGTCGGGGTTAGTTGACACTTGACAAGTTGCTGAATACTTTAAGCATTTATACTTTTGCCTCTTCATTGGTCTATCCTATGTCATTTTCATTCCCAGCCAGAAAGCACATTATCAATCAAGTACAAAGACCTAAACTAACAAAAACAAATATATATATATTTCTTACACTTACACGCAAACTCATGTAACTAGTATATAGTTAGTGTCAAGTGTAAATAAATGCTCGCCAAAAGAAAATTTCTTAAGCGGTTATCATTTGTAAAAATTGAAGGATATATGGACTTATAAAATATATATATATATATATAGTTTATACTGAAACTCACATTTAAAGTATCTAAAAATTCTTCATCAGCAAATTACGTTATATAATTTGATAAATTTCTATTGACTATTTACATCAGTTAATTGACCGTACCAAAAAGTACATGCAAAACAAACAGGCTTTACCAAGGTGAAAAGGAAAGGGTTGTAGCAAAACCATGTGCCATTTCAATGTTTCCACATACATGCATGCAGATATTCCCAGATCACACCCACCAGCTTTGACGGATCTTCTTATTTTTCCTGATTAATATATATATTAGTAATAAAATATATTAGATCCAGAACCTCTTTCCACCGACTCCCCTCCCTCAATCTACTATAAATTGAAGCCCATACACTCGGCCTTCTGCACTATCACTTACAAGCTCATTTAAACAATAATGTCCTCCTTGCATTTGCTTGTGTTCTTACTTGGAGTGGTGTTTCTCACCACTCCTGGCTTGGCCGATTACAAGCCACCCACCTACCAGCCTCCCACCTATAAGCCTCCTGAAAAACCGCCTGTTGAGAAGCCTCCCACTTATAAGCCTCCAGTTGAAAAACCACCGGTTTATAAGCCACCCGTTGAAAAGCCACCTACTTATAAGCCTCCAGTTGAGAAACCACCAGTTTACAAGCCACCTGTAGAGAAGCCACCCACTTACAAGCCTCCAGTGGAAAAACCACCCACTTATAAGCCTCCAGTGGAAAAACCACCTGTTTATAAGCCTCCAGTAGAGAAGCCACCTGTTTACAAGCCGCCAGTAGAGAAGCCACCAGTGTACAAGCCGCCAGTTGAGAAGCCACCAGTGTACAAGCCGCCAGTAGAGAAGCCACCTGTTTACAAGCCACCAGTGGAGAATCCACCTGTGTACAAGCCGCCAGTGGAGAAGCCACCTGTTTACAAGCCGCCAGTTGAGAAGCCACCTGTGTACAAGCCGCCTGTTGAGAAGCCACCTGTGGAGAAACCACCAAGCTACCAGCCACCACCTTATGGTCACTATCCTCCATCAGCAACCACAAACTGAGTAGCTCATGATTTTAAGTGTATTTTGATATTCAAAAAATAAGAACTTGTCACCTCTCAGTTTGTCAATTTGTGATTTTTATTTTAACTGTTTGTTTTACCCTGCCATTGTACTATAGTATGTCTGGTATGGCTGCAAACATATCCAAGTCTCCCAAATGGAAGGTTGATGATCAAGAATAAAATTGTCTTTTATGAGCCTACTTCCTCTTTCATTGATCAGTACATTTTAGTAGCTAAATTATAGGCAAAATTTTTATTTATAATCAGCACTGCAATTAACATTTAGGTTATATTTCTAAAAATAGGTATTTTTCAACAAATATATCCACAACTTGAAGATGCTACGGGAAAGATCTCAAAATCGGCATTAGCATATAAAGGATTGCTGATAAGCTCCATTTTTGAATTAAATGAATTCGAAAGTTACAGACTCTTCCTAAATAATAAATTCCGCACATTGTTGATAAACTCAATCTACTCTCTACTAATTAAATGTTGTTATACAACCAATAAAAATATAGGGTCAGATATGCCAGCACAAAAAATACATATCATATATCTCGTTCAATTATATATATAAATATATAAAAGAATTGCAACTTTATTAGGGATACCGTACAGGTTTCTAAGCGGTATATGTAAAATTGGTGTTGTGGATACGTAACCTATAGATAAATTTAGCAGATTGGTCAGTCAAATCTAAATAAATATATAAATTTTTTTACAAACACTTATGGATAATATATTTGATGAATTTAATATATATTTATTGTTGATGGATCCATTTTACCTAATAATTTGTCGAAACTAATAATGAAACTAATAATGGAGATGGAGAACATTTATAAATGCAGGTGCATCCAGGTGCCCCCCAGCGCCTCAGCTCTTACGCTTCTTTGCGGCTACATGCAGCACTGCTGATTTAACTATGTGATTGGTATTTCTCTAATCACAATTGAAAAAGGCTAGAAATAAACACACAGAATCATTGTTAATGAAGATTAAGAGATAATTAGAAAGAGACACTGACTCAGATTTTCAGACAACATATTGCTCTACACCACAGTACTGAAATTATACTTTGACGGTCCCACTCTAGATTAGAAGTCCACTCCACGGATCATTGTTAGTTTTTTCAAAACGAGAAAGATATCATTTTAAACCTTCACGAACTTAGTTTTATTTTTTTTTTATAAATTAAAAAAGTTAAAATAATTTTTTTACTTTTGAATTTAATTTCATTTTAATCCTTTATAAATTAAAAATCTTAAAATAATCTTTCACCTTTCAAGATTTTACCCAAAGTAATCACTCCTTAATTGAGATTAAGTACAAAAGTAGATGACTAATTTTAGACTTTTAATTAATGAAAAATTGTTATAAAATTGAATTTAAAAATAAAGGACTATTTTGTAACTTTCAATTTGTGAATGACTATATTCAAATTAAATTTAAAAGTGATCAAAATAATAATTTTTTCTTTTCATAACCTTACCTAATTAGCCTAGAAGAATTTTAATAACAAAAAAAATTCAGGATCATATATAGATATTGAGTTACACATCAACACTCTAGATATATGCAAAAACTATTAAAAATATGTAATAACTAATTATTTAAATTTTTGCGTTAATGAGTTTTGCATAATATATTTCAATCTTAATGTTTCTTTACTTAATTCAAGCCGAGGCGCCAATTATCAGCTATTAACCCAGCATTATCCTCATTATCAGCCGTTTTGTCAAACTACATATTATTAGCCCAATTTATATGATTCAACAACAATTAATTAAGCTAGGACATGCACAACATAAATATGGCAAGCCTATGACTTTTGGCCCAACGTAATTAATGACCCAAAAAAAGACTCAACGTAATTAATATGCTCATCCTATTTAATTAAAATATTATAATGCACACAAATGGGCCATATAAGGCTAACAATTCAGGCCTAAAATCATGTACATATACATTGGAGCCGACATACTACTCAGACCGTTATTGCTTTGTTATAATATTAAAATAAAATAAATCAACAAATTATGTATTTCACATTACATAATATATAGTATAACTTAAAACCAGGAAAATATTGTATGATTCGTTACCAAAATGAAAAATAGTGTATAATTGTTACAAGAGAATTGCTCTTTTTGACAATTAGTCAAGATCAAGGATCAATAGATACTAGAGTAGAACATTTTTAACTAAAGAAGGCCAAGCTGAATTAGTATTAAAAATGCAAATTCAACTTAATCAATATCTTTTTATTAAAAGATTAGGGGTGCAACTCTAAAGTACTATCCTCTCAATTTTTTTATTAATTTTTTGTCAATATTTTTGAAGAAAACTAAATACAAAGTGAGTGAAATTTAATTAATAGTTTCACTGAAAAATATGAAACATACTTAATTGACAAGTCCAACTTATTATGAGTATATCTCTCTCCAGAATTGAAAAGAAAAAAAAAAAGAGAAAATATGGATTCATTATCATAATATACAATGATCATAAACTATCATTTTAGATCTAGAAAGGATCGATGTCATGACGTAAAGTTCGCTTACAGGAGATATTGGACCTTTTTGAATTGATGAAGCAGTTTTCCCTATATGTCATGATGTAATATATTTGTACAGAGGGATGAGATCCATTCTTGGTGTGGAGCCATCTATGATGCTTAGAATTAGCAGTAGACCTTGCATTGGAAAAGTGTGGTGGGATTGGCTATTATCTTATAATTTAATGTAAAAAATGTTTAGTGACAAGCAGTTATTTCAAGGAACTATATCCGATGAAATATCTAATATGGAAGATAACTTTAGATATGTAAATTCGGTTTTTCTTTTTCTTCTACTTCTTGAATTATATGAAATTCCATTATAATAACAACAATGCAGAGCTCCAAGTATTAGCTACCAAATTAAGGTGGAACTACGCAAAATAATAAGTCCAACCAAATCCAAAGTATAGTCGATCTTGGGTCAAAAAAAAAAAATCCAGAATGATCAGTGAGGGCTTGAAAGTCACAAGCTTTGGCGCTTATCAAATTATTCAGATTTAATAAAATGTATGGCAGATCCCAATGACCGCCACTATATCTAAATATAATCTTTCTGTGTCTACTGATATTCGTAATCAAAAAATTCAACCTTGAGGCCGACTGAATCGAAAAACAAATAGTTCCCAAAATGATCGAAGCGACTAATCCTTCTTTACGAGGCTGAAGTGGACAATATCAAATATAGAATATTGTCCCTTGTTTTGATTTCTTGGGCAGTTTGCATAACGATGAAAGGAAAATGACAAAGCCTGTATAAGGCCTCAAACTCCTATAAAATGGGTACCCAATTTTTAGGTTTTGAACCATAGAATTCAGCAAAAAGCATCAGGACTTGGGATTAGTCATGGAGATGTCTAAGTCATCCTTGATGGTGTTGTTCCTCGGCATTGTGTTTCTTACCACTTTATTCTGTGTTGAGTCATTGAGAGTAGAGAAGAAAGTCGCACATTTAGAACAGCCTTGTAAGTCGCTGTTCAACTGCAAATAAGGTGAGGATCTCATATATTTACACTGCCTCAGTACGTAGCCCATAAGTTTAGAAATATATTACAAGCTTCTAAACAGAGATTTTGTATTATAATTGATTGCTGCCTTATATAAACAATATTGTATTTCATGCTTCTTTTGTCACAGAAGGATGCAGAATTGGACAATCGCTATTCTCCGGGGCAGCGTGTGATCTAACATGCATGTTTGCTACTTTCAATATATACAGCTGATCATATGCATATTAAAAATAGAGGCGGAAAACTCTGTGGTGTCCTGCTTCGTGTAGTCTACCTGATGGATCAACTAGTCCAGTGTCTGCCATCTAAGCCTTGTTCTTGTTCAATGTTTGTGTAAGATGCTATATATTCCTACTTGCGTAATGTGTGACCTTTAAGTAAGCGTTTATTTTGTTAAATTAATACTTATACTCTGTATTTTCTATGAACTGCTAATTTTATTTTATTTTTTTTGTTTGTTAAGATTGATTAAGTGTTCTATTAATGAGGCCGACGAATAAAATTACGCTTAGTACTCTCGTCCCGTGGTTTTATTTGGGAGATTCAAAATACAATCTCCAGTTACGTCTGTCAATCATAAGCTCTTATTGGTGATTATACCGATATGGGAACTATTTTGATCAATATTGAATATCAATACATATATACATATATTAAAATTAAGTTCGGAAACAAACACAAGTAATTTTGTGAACCACCGTGCACTAAGATAGTTGATAAATTTATATCTCACTTTGGGCACTCTAGATTGGGAATGAATATCAGTACAACAAATATTTTTTGTTAAATTTTTTTATCAATTATTTTTACTGCAAAATAAATAAATAAATAAATATATATATATATATATATGCTGTATAACAGAAGATTTAGGTTAGGGAATCGGAAGTTAAATTTTGTTTTTAGTCTTATTGACAATCATAAACCCCCAAAATATTGACTTATAAAATCTCAATCGTCAAATAGTACTACCCATCCAAGGTTGTTAAACTCGTAATTCTAGGTAAATTTGTGATGGAGGTGTAAACTCGTAACGTAGAATCATAACGTAAATTTGTAAGAGTTTACTTCTATTAATAAATTGAGAAGAATCTATATATGTGGGATTAAATAGATAAAAAAATTATATGAGGGACTTAATTGAAAAGTATTTTATTTGAGGGACTAAAATGAGAAATAAATTTTTTAAAGAATCAAATTAATAAATAACATATTATTGAGAGACCAAAAGAGATTTTATTCATTTGGCCAAATTAAAATTCACACTATAAAAAAATATGAAGGGCATTATTTGTAATGATGTTATTTGTGAAAGAAGAAATTAAAAAATATTCATATAAGAGATTAAATTGAATAGGAATTTTATAAATGACTAAATTAAAAAAATACCTTACAAGTGAACAATTAAAAAAATACTTTATTTATCGCCACCAAATGGTTAAGTGTTGGAACCATAATTCCATCACTTTTAAAACAATAAATAATTTTATCACAGGAGATGACAAATTTATCTAAACCCTCCATAGCACACATTTTTTTTTTTATTAAACAAATCCCCCAGCCGCCGCCCCCCGGGGGTGGGTGGCGCAGGGAGGGGAGGGGGGCGGCAACGCCCAACCCTCCATAGCACACTGACCACCCCCACCTACTCCCTCCCAAACCCTTTTAATATATAATCAATAAGTTATACTAACCTCTCTTAGGTTTCATTAAATTATATATAATATTATTTCTATTTTTAAAAGTACATTCGATTCCCTTTTAATTTTTTTGTTAATTAACTTAGCTTCTTATGAAATTTGTATATTTTCAAATAAATTATTTAATAATATTTATTGTCATTTTATATATAAAAGAAAAACTAACTATTTTAATCTTAATAAGAAGTTTCTGAATATCCATACTACTCATTCGAATCACACCCTTAGCAACTTAAACCAAAATATTTCTATTTGAACCCATCAAATACCTTGAAGCAAGATGACCATAGAGGCTCAAGATTAATTATTTGCGTTAATCACTGCCTCCTAGTCTCTACTTTCTATGCCATTTGTTACCTTTTCTTTTCACATAATTCAAGCAAAAAAAAAAAATTCAGTGAAAAATCATCCGATAAATTTAGAGATAAATATCAAGATATAAGTAGTCATGGAAGACGGCAGCTAGCAAGCTAGTTAGCTAGCATCAATAATTGTTCAGTCATGGGTGACGTGGAGTTGAAGGTGAGTGAAATTAAGAGACAAAATAATATAAGGTGAAGAAAATCAAACTGTGTCAACGGATACTTCTGTCCCTGTTTGTAGTCAAACCTTCCAGCTATATGTGGTACAAATCAATAAATTTTATACCCACACTAGAGTTTGAACCATCTGAAATTACTTATTGCAGATTTTTTTTTTTTGGTCAGAAATTTAGTGCAGATTAGAAAATATATGAACTAATAAATTAAGATTCAATCACTTATTTTTTTATATTTTTTAATTTAATTTTTTAAACAATGTAATACCTACACTAGCGCTTGAATCTTCTTATATTATCTGTCCTAAATTTTTTATTAAACATATGAATCATTATATCAAGATTTAATAGTTTATTTTTTATTTATATTTTAATTTAAGTGTTTAAAAAATATTAATTATTAAATCAAGATTCAATTATCTATATTTTTTTATACTAAAAAACTTGTTGTAGAGGATCGACTCACGTCACATTAGGAGAGATCTTGCTGCAAAAAATTTACAGTAGAGTTTTCCATCTCTTCTTTCTATAAAGCCCAGACCCATCTGTGACGTCTTCGATCCAAATGATTCAAAAACACAGATTAAGAGTAGCATGTGATGGCTTCGATCAGAATAAAAAATAGCATAAAAGGAATGCAAATTCTTTGGTTTTCGAACCATCAGAATCAATCTCCGAGATGTCTAACTCATTTCTGCTTGTCTTGCTCTTCGTATTTGGCATTTTGTCTCTCAAAACACATTATTTCTT
This sequence comes from Delonix regia, assembly GCA_037074485.1. Classification (NCBI taxonomy): domain Eukaryota; kingdom Viridiplantae; phylum Streptophyta; class Magnoliopsida; order Fabales; family Fabaceae; genus Delonix; species Delonix regia. The sequence continues at coordinate 36,758,390 of CM073451.1, forward strand.
GCTCGTGATGATTCTTTCAACATGCGTGTTTGTCCTTGTTGCCTCTTTATTGAGTAAAAGGTCAAATTTTAATATGAAACATTCATACATATAAAAAGAGCATCCTCCCGTAACATCCCTTGTATGATAGTTTAATGATTTTATATCGGTTAGACATTTAAATAATTAAAAGAGTTAGAATCTACATGCAAGATAATAATCTTCCAGTGATGTGAAGACACATCATTCAATTTCGTAGGCGTGTATAGCATTTAATTTCATTCAATTTGTAACAGCCCCATGGGCTTTCAAATCAATTTTAATATTTCCCAAACTTCATTTAAATATTTTTGAATAAATTTGTCATTAACTATGTTTTACTAATTAATATTTCAATTATTTCATAAAAAGCCTCGAAGGATTAACTTAAAATTTTGTTCGTCACCAATACAAAATTACATGGACAATGTGAAACAAAGAAGAGGAGAGACTAGAGATTACTACAGCAGTGGAAGGAGAATTGAGAGAAACAATAATGTCACTTTTGCTTATAGCTATGGCAGCTTGAGCTGATGAAGATGACTCACTACTCTTCCCATCACATGCCTCTACTCAGCATTTCTCCTCTTGGCCCTCCTTGGCTGCAATAGCAATTCGACTTCCACTCTTAGAAAAGCAAGAAATGCAAGAGACTATGACTTCATAGCAATGAACCTAGAGCTCAGTCCGATGATTGCCACAACATATGTCAACCACAATCAAGCAAGAAACCATACACTATATTATTTGAATTTCTACATACTAGCACTACAAAAAAAAAATAGCTTTTTTGACAATTTTTTTAATGGCTTTTGCGAAGGTTTTGACCGTCATAAAATGGTTATATGACGATTAACAGAAACGTCACAGAAATCACTATCACAAATGAAATAACGACGTTTTTTGTTAAACCTTGTAGAAGTCGTCCCAATGGCATATCCTTGCAATGGTCAAGAATCCTCATTAAATTCATCGCAAAAACACATTATTACGAGAGTCAAAAGAAGCATTATAATATCATAGTTTTGCAATAGTTTATCTAACCGTCGCAATCACATACCATTGCAACAATCAAAAAATGTGTTGCAATATCATAGTTTTACGATAGTTTTTCTGACTCTTGCAATCACATGTCATTGTGACGGTCATTAAAAACTATTGTAATGACTCGTCTTTATGATGGTGCTATATATTTACTATAGCAGCAATTTAAACTACCGTTAATAAGTTTTTTCCCTTCTTCATAAATATTGTGCTTTAATTTTTTGTGACAATTTTTTTTTCAATCAATATCATGTAAATCTGATAAATCACTAATCATAACAACACAATCTGATACCTAAAGCCAACAAGGCCTACTTGATAATCAATTGTAAACATAATTACATACAAAGTTTAACATAAAATCATAATCAATTCTAAATATAATGAGATACTAAATAATCGCATGCCCCTACTTAGCATTTCTCCTCTTTGCCCTCTTTGGCTACAAAGGCTATTCGATTTCACTCCTTGAAAGCAAGAGATGCATGAGACTATGACTTCATAGTAATGAACCTAGAGGTCAGTCCAATGATTGCCACAACATGTGTCAACCACAATCAAGCAAGAAACTATGCACTATATTTTTTAAATCTCTACGTACGAGCTAACTAGTGTGTATGTCTTCACAGTACACACACACATGAATACATATATAAAAAACAAATGCATAGCTTTCTACATTGATTTTAATTTGTTTCTAAGTAAATTTGGATATACAAACATTACCAAACACTTCTAAATTTTTTATTAATCGAAAAAATAAGTATGAGCCATATTAACAATAAGGATATAAATCTTAAAATTAATGTGAAAGTAAGAAAGCTCAATGTCCCTTACATTAAGTTTTCCGCAATATAATTTAATAATTAGGTAAGAGGTACTAGGATGAGCTCATAGGAGTTGATGTTGATATAGCAATGGTAGTAATTAAGAAAGAGAATCCTAATGCCAAGATTTTGATAGTGGAAAAAGGAGAACGCATCGATGCAATATGTACATTAGTCAAAGTGATTGTATATGTTCATGATGACAAAGTTTAAGGGGTTCCTAGCATTGGCTAGCCTTTCCATACTCCTAAAAAACAAGCAAAGAACTAAGAGGTGTTTAATGAGATAATTAATTTGACTTTATATTTATGGTACGGTTTTTCACCACCTGAATTTTTTTGTTCATTTTTTATTTGTGAACAACAACTATATAGCTCCAATGCTATACAACCATTGATCCACTTTCATATTTCATGCTTGTTTGTTTTTAGATGAGAATCTTGCTTAATTTGTTGTCAGAACTTTTAGTAGTGTTCATGTTTTTGTGTTCTTTTATGTCCCTTGATTTGTTGTTTATGCTTTTTAGTTTCTTAAAGGATGAAATGTATTCTCTTAAAGTGGAAAATTGTTAACTAAGTATTCATGTCTACAAGTGATGTTGAGTCAAAACAATAATATTTAAAAGATTTAATAGTCATATTAAAAAGGTGATTCAAAACTCATACTCAATAGTTGTATGCAAGATTTGAAACGTCACCACCTCTCAATTGGCGTCACCCCACCGTTGGCCACTATGAGTAACATGATTTCTTGGTTTTTTCTGTGTCACCACTTGTTGTTGTACACCAACTTCCAATCGTTCACCAACAGTATCGACAACAACTAAGTTTTAGTTTCAAAATTTTCTTTTGTATTTTAAATTAATTTTTATTTTATTTTGGTATGTTTATCGAGACTTTTGATGATATCTTAATATATTGAACCCCATTTGATTTTTTTTTTCTTGCAATTTTATTTTTAATATGGTCATTGAAAATTAATTTTTATAATTATGTATATTGTTATTAATTAAGTAAATTTTGGTTATTAATATTGTTTTATGATGTTGTAAATGTTGTTTATATGATGTTTATGGAATTTTTTTTTTTTTTATAGAAAATGATATGTCATACTAGTTAATTCATGTTTATTTTAAATCTTGTTGTGAAGTACTAAATTTTATTAGAATATTTGATATTAGACATATTTTGGTTTGAAGGGACGAATAAAACTTGGATAAATAAGCCTTAAAATAGTTCAGCATATTGGGAAGGATTGAATAAGTTTTTAGTCTTCACATTTGCTAATAGTAGTATTGGGGATAAAATTATATGTCAATGTCCAAAATGCAAGTTCAACAAATGGCATAGCAAAGAAGAAGTGTAAGATTATTTAATTATTAAACCATTTCTAAAAGGTTACATTTTTTGGCTTAGACATGGAGAGACAAGTACTGTAAACATTATAGCTCAAATTCCTACAATCCCAAATATGGTTAAAGATAAGATTAATGTTAATGATCATATATTGGACATAGTCAATGATACTTTTGGGCATCAACCAAATAATAAATACATGGACCAAGATGAAATATTGTCATCACCACCAAATCATCACATGACAAATGAAAGTGTAGAATTTTTGGAATTACTTAGACATGGACAACAAAGTCTGTACGAAGGATTTGAGAATTATTTGAATTTTTTTTTTTTTGTGAAATTATACCACATAAAGTGTCTATATAGAATAACTGACAAGGTAATGTCAATGATATTATATTTATTGGCCGAAGCCTTTAAAATAGTTAAAACTCCACCTGCATTTTATGAGGCCAAGAAAATGACTAATAAACTTTGGCTTGACTGTACCAAAATTCATACATGTCTCCACGATTGTATGTTATACTCGGGGGAGGATGCAACACGAGATACCTGAATAAGATGCAGTACAGCTAGGTGGAAAACAGGTGGTAAAGGTACATCAGGTTGTGGTAAGAAACAAAAGAAGTTACTTGCAAAAGTATTAAGATATTTTCCACCAAAGCCTCAATTGTAAAGGACATTTTGTATTTTCTAAGATTGTTGAACATATGTGTTGACATGCAATGGACAATAGTAACGATGGCAAGTCAAGGCATCCTAGGGACTTTGAAGCTTGGAAGAGAATTGGCATAATGCATCTTGAGTTTGCCATATAGCCTTAGAATGTATAACTTGGATTATCCACTGATGGATTTAATCCATTCAGTAGCTTAAGCACTAGTTACAGCATCTGACAAGTGATACTTCTGCCTTATAATCTTCCTCCTTGGATATGCAAGTAACAGAGTTCATTTCTTCTTTCAATCAACATTCTAGGTAAGAGAGCACAAAAAATGATATAGATGTCTACTTGAAACCAATGATAAAAGAGTTGAAAGAGTTGTGGGATGTTAGCGTCAAAATGATTAATTCATATAATAATCAATAGTTCACTATGTGTGCAGCTTTAATGTGGACTATAAGTGACTTTTCATGTCTTAAAACATTGCCTGGATGGAACATGCATACTGGGTTAGCCTGTCCATCTTGTAATTTTGACATGACTCCTATACACCTTCCATATAGTCTAAAATGGTGCTTTATGGGTCATCGATGCTTTTAAAATCAAGGTCATAAATTTAGACTTGCTCACTTTCAATTTGATAGAAAAGTATAAAAAAGAAATTCACCTGTTGCAATTAGTGGCTTATACATTTTATGACAAGTTGAGAATCTAAATGTTGTATTCAAGAAAAATGTGGCATTTGAAAGCCAAAGACGAAGAACTTATGGAGCTTGTGATTCTGAGGTAGGCTCTTAACAATGGTATAAGAAAAGTATATTTTTCCAACTTTCAAATTGGAAGACTAACTTAATGTGCTACTATCTTGACATCATGCATATTAACATTTAAAGATTTTGAAGAATATTACTGTGTCAGACAATTACTCAAGCAACATTTTTAGATGTATTGATTTGAGACAATGAAATATTAGAGGGTTAAAAAGTCATGACTTACATGTTCTTATCGAGCAACTTCTACCTCAGGTAGTGAGAGCTACACTTCCCAAGCAAGTGTCTGCAATTCTAATTAATCTATATTCTTTCTTTAAACACTTATGTAATAAAGTGGTGAACATAAAAGAACTTAACTAACTTCAAGATAAAGTGGTTATGACATTATGTCACGTAGAAATGGTTTTCCTACCTTTATTTTTCACAGTTATGGTTCATCTTATTGTACACTTAGTACATGAAACCAAACTGGGTGGCCCTATTCAATATCAATAGATGTATATAATTAAAAGGTACATATATAAACATTCATCCTATATTTAATCCAAGTTTCACAATTTGAAATTTTGGTTTACAATGTTTTGTTTCTCTCAGGTATTTAGGAAAATTAAAATCTTATGTATGTAATAAAGCTCAACTTGAGGGTTTTATAACTAAGAGTTACATAGCCTAAGAGGTCCTCATTTTTGCTCAAGATATCTATATGGCATTGAGACTATGTTCAATCAACCAAGTCTTGCTAATTATTGACCTAATGTAGGGTCATCTGATGTCTCTTCTTCGTTTCCACCCATTGGAAAACCTGTTAGTGGCTATACATTCTATAATCAATCTACGATGGAAAAGACACAAGCACACCAATATGTGGCGACCAATTGTAGAGAAGTTAAGTCTTTCATTTAATAACTTAATTACATTCGTGATATTACTAAAAAATATTCACTTCGTACAATAAGTTTACATTTATGTTTATGCCAAAGAATTTAAGGAGCACTTGTAAAGACAATTAAGAGGTCGTACATGATCTTTATCCGAGATTGACAAGAGAATGCATAAAGAATTTGTTGAATGGTTCTCTATTGGTGTAAGAAAGTTTATAATATGTTAACATTTACATTTATGTCACTTATTTTAATTACCTTCACAACAAAGTTTATAATAGAATTTTCAACTTTCCTTATTCAAATTGGATGTAACAATGGGGAATCTCACTCAGATGATTTGAAGTTTTGGCATTAAGATCAATTGATTGTGTGAAGCATTATACTGTATACAATGTTAATGGGTTCAAGTTTTGTATTTTGGAACAAGACCAACAATTGAAAATGCAAAATAGTGGAATCTTCAATACATTTGGAATAAAGAATTATGCTAGTAGTAATGATCATTAAATGTGGTTCGATGGTGTTCCTTATTATGAAAAGTTGGTAAACATAATTAAGTTAAACTATCATGATTGGTTTATAGTTACTATGTTTAAATGCAAGTAGGCAAACACAACTAATCCCAGAGGGATTGTGGTTAATGACTTAGGGTTTACATATATAAAATTTATCCAATTGATATATACCAAGCACCATGAAGACCATGAGCCATATATCCAAGCTTTGGAAGCTCAATTAGTATCAAGAGTTAGATGTGTTATTTCTAAAAAAGAAAAATATATCCATGGCAAGGTGTTTAATTATACATCGTACATTGTGTTTTAAATATATCGCATTCTTGTTTTATTGTCAGACTGTATGTCAAGATTATGTTGTATTCATCTCTTATACCTCTATTGTAATTGATTTTTTATTTCATTATTGGCAAGAATTTTGAAGAAGAAACACCTCTTAAACAGGATGAGTAGTTTAGGACACTCATGTGGTGTAACTAGTAATGATCTCGTACCATCTAGGGGCGAATCTTTAGGACAAATCCCTAACACCTTGATCACTTTTCCTGAGGTAAGGACCCATGAAAGAACTTTATTTCTAGATGAATGTCCTGCAGATATTGATAATGACAGTGATAGAAAGTTGAATGAAACACCTTCATAACCACTTTATGCACAATCATACAAGAGAGTTTGGCTTGTTGATGTAGTTTACATGAATCCTATAAAATTGTAATATGTTTTCCTTGAATACAATCAATTTCATGTATTAAACTTGTGTTCACACATGCTGATGGCACAATAAAACCAAGGACTTTAACCTATAATGATGTTTGGCATCTTCCTCGCAATTAGTAAGTTGTATTAAAATGGAACCTTATTGGTCAACCTATAGAAGATGGAACTGGTTTGTTGACCAGATTCTTGGGTCTATTGGTAGAGACTTTAAATTATTTACCATTATTTATCATTAACTATCCTAGTTCTAAAAGAGTTCCAATGGAGTATAAAGATAGTGTTTATAACAATACTATTAAGGTAGTATTTGTATGCTTTTGAAACTAAGTACGTTTTTTGATGTACAACAACTAGCAATAATTCTTTTACCTTGAAGGCTAAATTTATAACTAGCACTAAACTGCATAACAATTATATTCTGAAATCTATTGGATAGAAATGGAAGGATAGCATACATGATTTATGGCAGTGTAGGGATGATGTAGCTAGCAACTAAGATCACTTGATTGCTAAATGCCCTGACAACATTGATAAAGATTATTGAACATTGTTTGTTGACTATCATCTTAGCTCAAAGACTAAGGTGAAAAGTAATATTGTCTTAATAAGTTCTTTTCAACCTCGCTTATAATTTATAACTATATATTTTTCCATTATGAGTATGAAAGTGCTAAAAAAAATAGAGATGATAAAAAAAGCAACTTATGTCTCACATGGGTGGAACAAAGAGTTTGGCATGTAAAAAAGCAAAGATGGTAAAATTAATTTAATGATTATACTGCACTCTTCTTTCTTACAGACATATATGTTATTATATATTTCTCAATTACAGGAGTTGAGTTAGATTGTCCAATTAGCAAAGGATAAGTATAGACATATAAACATGTTGATGGGTCTTACGTGAATGAGGATGCTTGAATAATAAGGGGAAATGTTCCTATACTTTGTTGTCCATGAATCTAACTCTATGTCCATATATTATGGGATTTCCACTAAGGATTCTTTAGTTTATGCTTTAGGAAGGCAAGAGTACACATGTCATGTACGAAGATTGAGATTAAGTCCATATCCATCCCAAGTGTTTGGACATACCAATAATTCTAACAGTCGAGTAAGCTCATCTTCTCCTTCCAATATAGAGTTGTAAAGTCAGTCCATTCAAATGCAATTAGTGATACAAATTCAAAGTCAACAAAATACAAGATCAACGTCAACTATTGCAATATCAAAATAAAAAAGTTGATGCGTTGGTAAGCTTTATCATACAAAATTTTCAGAGTCAATTGCCTTTTAAACTTGAGGCATTCCAAACATCACCAATAATGTTTTTAATACATATATTGTAGTTTATTTCATATGTTAGATAACTAACTACAAGTTAGATTACATTCTCTTTGTGTCCTACTATTTCTTATACTTCAAAATAAGTACCAAATTGAGCAAGTGGACATTAGCTAAGTGCAGTAGATCATTCCCCACATGTTTTTAGATGAAGAAAATATATGAATTTTGTGATGTCGAAATGTCATAAGGACTATTTTGTATTGGAATTACACTTTGTGATGTTTTCTTTATATTGTACTATGGATCAAACATGTATGGATGTAATATTTTCTTTATGTTGCATTATGGATGTGATGTTTTCTTTGTGTTGCACTATAAATATAATGTGAATTGTTGGTATTAATGTTATGGTGTTTGAATATGAGATCATTAGTTGAAAGTGTAATAATCTGGTTTTAAGAAAAAAAAAAAAAATAAACTCCATATTTAATTCTATTTAAAAAAAAAATAGCATTAGCAGTGGCTTCAACAATCACTAAAAGCCTTGCAAATTTAATTAAAATAGCAATTCTAAATAAGATATAGCTGTGGTTAAACATGAACCGCAACTATTATTTAGCTGCAGTTATAAAGAAACTACAATATATCTTTTCTAAACTCATATGAGAAATAGAAAATGAGCTACCTTGTTATTTCAAGCTAATTCTTTCCTTCATTTCCTTTGCAATGGCAATATATCTTCTCTAAACTCAATCCTTGATAGCTATTCTGTTTGTCTCTGTTCAGTTAAGTGAGAGACAAAGGATCACGAGAAGATGAGAGAAAGCTATAATAGAGATTAGTGTCTTGTTCTTCTGCTTCAAAACAGAGGCTACGGGAGTTGATAATAAGGGAAGAAGAATCATAATATAAATGAGGCAAAACCAAAGTGTATTATTACGACTTCAGGTATCTTGCTGTTCTTGGACCTCTTGTTTTACTATTTTTTACTGGTTTACAGAGTTATCCACTATTGATAGTGTTCACACATTAGATCAAAGCTTCCTTACCTCGTTTATTGATGAAGTTATGAGTTCTAATGAGTTTACGAGGCTGCTTTGATTTTCATCATATACCTTGGTCTGTGTTTGTTTTCCATTAAGGCTTTGTGCATGAGGTTATTGCAGGGGTGTATGTTGCTTTTCTACCAAAGTTTCGTGTACATGACAATGGTTTTCTATTCCTAGTAACATGAGTATGTGGCAGCATGTCTTTCTTGGCAAGTCGTTGTTCATGCAACACGTTTTTTTATTGTTTTTGCTTTTTTATGTCTTCTCCCTTCCTATCTTTATTCATACATGTTTTATTTTTATTTTAATGGCTTTCATTCGTTAAATCTTATCTTAATTAAAGGCTTTATGTGGTTAGACTTAAGATTATGATTTTATTATAGATAAGGCTTTCATGTGGGTGTTCAAGGCATCAAAAATGAAAATAAAACATTAAATATAAAACAATAAACATGAAAAAAAAAAAAACTTTCAAATAGAATTTAGATCCATTAGATTTTCTCAAAAATCTTCAAGTAAGGGGTTTTATTATCCTGCTTTTATTTAAAAATGGACGTGTGAGTTCATAGGTCTCCCTAGGCACTTAAAAGTTAACTGATAAAGGTCGCGTAAGATCTCAAATCTCCTTAGGCTTTAAAAGCTAACATATGACTATAAAGAAAAAAAAATAAAATTTAAAACCTAAGAAAAAAAATCCCTTTTCATTATGTTTTCATGTCACTTTCAAAATTGTAATAAAAATCCAAATTAAAAAAAGAATCAAACAAATTAAAAAGAAAGAAAATGAAGAGAACACAAGGGGTGAGATATCAATGATTTCGTGAATTAGAAATGCCAACTTCATTTCAAGTTCGTTTTGTTCATGAAAACTAATTTAATTTCACCAATCTTATTCTTTTCCCAAAAATAAAAAATAAATAAAAATCACAAATAATTTCTCTCACATTTCGGATTGCCATGTGAGACCGTTAATCTCTTAGGGTACTTGAAAATTAACTAGTTGAGACCACATGAGATTGTTAATCCCTTCAGGTATCCAAGAACTAATTAGTAGAGGCTGTGTGAGATCCTAAATCTCTTCAAGTCTTGAAAGTTAATATCTATTTTCAAAATACTAAAATAAAAAGAAAAAGGGTTTATATCACCTGCTATTAAAAATCCCAAAAGTACTTTTTGGCTATAACCTCATTTTCAAGAATGAAAAAAGAAAATAAAAAAGATCCAGAAATCTAAAAATTTAAAAAGAGAAAAACAAAAGGAACAATGAAGTGGTATTAAATCAATTTGGTAAATTAAAATATACCAACCTAATCTAAGCTCCTTTCGTTTATGAAAAGCAAAACAATTTCAACTATTTGTGCTGGTTACAAAAAAATAAGTCACCAACCAACAACCATGCATTTTAAAGTCAAACTACGTGGACTTTGATCCCTACTACAGGGTACGTAGGCCCTAAGCTTTTATCTTAATTCAAGTCTGCCCTTTGTAAATATTTATTTTTTTGCTTCTATTATTGTCGTTTTTGTTTTCTCTATTTAACGAGTATGCATGTCAATAAAAAGGTAATTAAGATATATTTAAGGTCATATTCTATCTCATTTGACTAGTTTAAGGTAACCGTCCTTATAAACAAGTGTTATGAGATGCCTAACACATTTCCTATATTCAAATAGACTTCCAAACTAATCTCTGTTTTTACTGATCACTTTGTTTGTTCTTTTTGTTAAATTGGTTTTCTAAAGTTTTACGTTAAAAAATTTGGTGGTAACTCAAGTATATTGATTTTCAAGAATCATCTCGGAATTAATTCACATTTAATCTCCTTTTTTCAAATTTTCGCTGAAAAGTCGGTCATAACAATACACATCTTTTTTAATATTTTGACACTGTAATTTGATCACTTAATTTCCTTATTTTCTCTTCTTATCTTTCAATCCTTATCTTTTTTTTTCTCCTTACCTTTTTTCTTTTTCCAATTCCCCTTTACTTTTCTCTCAATGTTTTATTTGTCCTCGGCTTCACTCAGACATTGAGCACTAGCTGCTTCCGTGTTCTCTTTCTTCCAGTTGCCTGATATTTCTTTTTCATTCACCCATCTCTATTTTCTTCTTCGTCCTTGGACACGCAAGAATTTTGGCCAGTTCTACCATTTTTCCTCCAGTCTTATCATGTTTGCAATCTTCCATGTGCTATTTTTAACTTACAGTTGGTAAATCAAATATTGGTATAAATTTCATTATAATTATAGTAGTTTTTTTAATAGAATATAGAAAATTTTCACAGAAAAAATTCAGATTCAGAGAAATTGCCTTCATCCTAACTCGGCCGATGTATATGTGTGTGCGCGACTTTTAAAGAACTACTTATTTTGATTAAGTTAATACATACATATTCTCTACTTCTATGAACTGCAATTTCATTTAGTTTTTAATGAGATTAGTGCTTAAATGAGACCGGTGTAATAACGCTCCGTCAACCACAATGTAAAGGCCAAAGTAAGTACTTACGAAATCCAAAACACACTCCATAATGTGTCAATCATAAGCTTTAATTGGTGATTACATCGATCCTGGTATAAAATTCAGGAACTATTTTGTTCAATCGGCACATAGAAATTCAGTTTCGAAACAAACGTATATGTGTGGATCAGTGCATGATAAGCAGCTTTCTTGCAGATTTTGCAATAAAACATCAGATGAAATTTATGAGTAGTAATTATAACCTATGACCATACATGCGGTCTTTAATAAAAATTTTGGATAATTAAATTTTTATCAAAAGGACCAAAATTTATTGCAAAATTTCCTATATTGCACAGGATTTAGATTTCTTTATGAACGTCCACCGTACGTCTACCAAGATAGTTGATAATCTATACCTCAGTTAGGGCACTCGAGGGATCGGAATTGAACTTGAGATCTTCCTGCGTTGGAATATTAATTAAATAAAAATTAACTATAATGAATAATTAATTAATTAATTAATTTAAATTAGCTATAAACTCAATTGTATACTTTTTAGTAATTTAACGGAGAAATATTTATATTTTAAAGGTTTATCAAATCAATGAAATTGATATCAAATTGATTTTGTCAAACACTGCTTATAACATCTTTTTTGAAACTAAATTTAAAAAAAAAACTAATTTAAGTAAATAAAAATCGTAGCAAATGAGTTCTTATCCAAATAACGCAAGAAGCTAGACTGAGAGTTAAATGTCATGCCTTCGGAGTACCAAACATGTATAAGAGCCAAGCACATTCTTCGGTTTTCGAACCATCAGAATAAATCTCCGAGATGTCTGCCAGATATCTGCCTGTGTTGCTCCTTGGATTTGGAGAGTAGTTTCACAAGTTCCCGATTTCCAATATTCTACAATTCAATTTGGGGACTGAATTTTTTGTGGAGCCTGAAAAAATAATTAAGAACTGACATAGATATATCAGCCTTTTTAAGTAATTTAATTAATATACCAAATTCAGAATGGGATAAAACACCTAAATTAATTAGAATCTTTTCCTCGATCGTCTGCAAAATAAAGGGGTTTTCTTTTATCACCGACATAACATGAACTATAATAAGTTATCAAAAACTATTATTGTTAACCTATAATTAATAATAGAAAGTTTCACTTGTAACACAAGAAATACGGATAATTTGTTTGTGAAATATATATTTATATATATAGTGAGGTGATGACTCACGAATAACCTAAAACAGTCAGGGCTCATTACAAGCCACGCATTTTTAATTCCTTTAACATTCAAATCGTCCAATAATTATATTGTAAAGAAAAGTGAGATGATCACTCGCGAATAACTCAAAACATACAATTACAATAATGATAATTGAATTAAAAGTCACTGAACACTGTTTTTCAAACGTGAACTCTTACCAAATTGATGTAAACATAGCAATACTGATTTTTTTTTTTCCATTCAAAATGAAGGAAAACAAAAAAGATCAATGTTTTTTTGGCTAGAGAGTATGAACTGATATAAGATTTGATTTTAAAAGGAACAAATTTTTTTTAATTAAAAATTTGATGTAAAAGAGGCAAATTCTTATCATCCAAATGAGTGAGATGTTATTAATTAAATAATTAAATTAAGAATATAATATTAAATTACACATATAAATTAAACTTTTGAAAATCTAAAAAATGTAAACATGTCACGCGCTCTCCTTTAAATGGATAGACAGCTAGAAGATGAAGATAAGTTGCATGTATGCAAATCTTTAAAGATAACACAAGCTGGCATTTGTATAATGCAAATTCAATAATAGTATATAATATAATTTGCCAAAATGTCGACAACGCGTTGATTTATCAAACATACTGCCTTATCACGAAAGCTATCATGTACGGATGCATCCTAAAACAAGGGGAAGGGGGGGGGGGGGGGGAATAAACGTTCTTCTTATAGATTTGGTGATAGTAATATATATGATATATACATCATGCATGTCGACCCCGAACCAACCCTTTTGAAAATTTGTACTTAGTCTTCTTCACGTCTAACCTCATATATATAAAAATTAACTATCCCCATAAAAATATGACCTCTGCTTGGAATGCAAATTTTTCTTTAAATAATCCAACTTGTAGTTTTTGTAACCTGCGGTGGATTGGTAAAAAGAAGTTAAAATCAGGTGGGGTGTGAATGTGCGAAGGAATTACAAACGATGACACTGTACAAATCTTATTTGGAATATTATATTATACTTGACGTCGGGGTTAGTTGACACTTGACAAGTTGCTGAATACTTTAAGCATTTATACTTTTGCCTCTTTCATTGGTCTATCCTATGTCATTTTCATTCCCAGCCAGAAAGCACATTATCAATCAAGTACAAAGACCTAAGCTAACAAAATATATATATATATATTTCATACACTTACACACACACATATGTTACCAGTATGTAGTTAGTGTCATGAGTAAATAAATGCTCGCCAAAAGAAAATTTCTTAAGCGGTTGTAAAAATTAAAGGATATGAAGATTTATAAAACATATATAGTTTATACTGAAACTCACATTTAAAGTATCTAAAAATTCTTCATCAGCAAATTACGTTATATAATTTGATAAATTTCTATCGACTATTTACATCAGTTAATTGACCGTACCAAAAAGTACATGCAAAACAAACAGGCTTTACCAAGGTGAAAAGGAAAGGGTTGTAGCAAAACCATGTGCCATTTCAATGTTTCCACATACATGCATGCAGATATTCCCAGATCACACCCACCAGCTTTGACGGATCTTCTTATTTTTCCTGTTAAATATATATATTAGTAATAAAATATATTAGATCCAGAACCTCTTTCCACCGACTCACCTCCCTCAATCTACTATAAATTGAAGCCCATACTCTCGGCCTTCTGCACTATCACTTGCAAGCTCAATTAAACAATAATGTCCTCCTTGCATTTGCTAGTGTTCTTACTTGGAGTGGTGTTTCTCACCACTCCTGGCTTGGCCGATTACAAGCCACCCACCTATCAGCCACCCACCTATAAGCCTCCTGAAAAACCACCTGCTGAGAAGCCTCCCACTTATAAGCCTCCAGTTGAAAAACCACCGGTTTATAAGCCACCCGTTGAAAAGCCACCTACTTATAAGCCTCCAGTTCAGCAACCACCAGTTTACAAGCCACCTACTTATAAGCCTCCAGTTGAGAAACCACCAGTTTACAAGCCACCTGTAGAGACGCCACCCACTTACAAGCCTCCAGTGGAAAAACCACCGGTTTATAAGCCACCCGTTGAAAAGCCACCTACTTACAAGCCTCCAGTTGAAAAGCCACCTGTTTACAAGCCGCCAGTAGAGAAGCCACCTGTTTACAAGCCGCCAGTAGAGAAGCCACCAGTGTACAAGCCGCCAGTTGAGAAGCCACCAGTGTACAAGCCGCCAGTAGTGAAGCCACCTGTTTACAAGCCACCAGTGGAGAAGCCACCTGTGTACAAGCCGCCAGTGGAGAAGCCACCTGTTTACAAGCCGCCAGTGGAGAAGCCACCTGTTTACAAGCCGCCAGTGGAGAAGCCACCTGTTTACAAGCCGCCAGTGGAGAAGCCACCTGTGTACAAGCCGCCAGTGGAGAAGCCACCTGTTTACAAGCCGCCTGTTGAGAAGCCACCTGTGTATAAGCCACCTGTGGAGAAACCACCAAGCTACCAGCCACCACCCTATGGTCACTATCCTCCATCAACAACCACAAACTGAGTAGCTCATGATTTTAAGTGTATTTTGATATTCAAAAAATAAGAACTTGTCACCTCTCAGTTTGTCAATTTGTGGTTTTTATTTTAACTGTTTGTTTTACCCTGCCATTGTGCTATAGTATGTCTGGTATGGCTGCAAACATATCCTAGTCTCCCAAATGGGACATTGATGATCTAGAATAAAATTGTCTTTTATGAGCCTACTTCCTTTTTCATTGATCAGTACATTTTAGTAGCTAAATTATAGGCAAAATTTTTATTTATGATCTGCACTGCAATTAACATTTAGGTTATATTTATAAAAATAGGTACTTGTCAACAAATATATCCACAACTTCAAGATGCTACGGGAAAGATCTCAAAATCAGCATTAGCATATAAAGGATTGCTGATAAGCTCCATTTCTGAATTAAATGAATTCAAAAGTTAGAGACTCTTCCTAAATAATAAATTCCGGACATTGTTGATAAACTCAATCTACTCTCTACTAATTAAATATTGTTATACAACCAATAAAAATATAGATACATATCATATATCTCGTTCAATTATATATATAAATATATAAAAGAATTGCAACTTTATTAGGGATACCGTACAGGTTTCTAAGCGGTATATGTAAAATTGGTGTTGTGGATACATAACCTATAGATAAATTTAGCAGATTGGTCAGTCAAATCTAAATAAATATATAAATTTTTTTACAAACACTTATGGATAATATATTTGATGAATTTAATATATATTTATTGTTGATGGATCCATTTTACCTAATAATTTGTCGAAACTAATAATGAAACTAATAATGGAGATGGAGAACATTTATAAATGCAGGTGCATCCAGGTGCCTCCCAGCGCCTCAGCTCTTACGCTTCTTTGCGGCCCCATGCCTCCATGCCCAAGTGCCAGGTAGCAGCTACATGCAGCACTGCTGATTTAACTATGTGATTGGTATTTCTCTAACCACAATTGAAAAAGGGTTGAAATAAACACACAGAACCATTGTTAATGAAGATTAAGAGATAATTAGAAAGAGACACTGACTCAGATTTTCAGACAACATATTGCTCTACACCACAGTACTGAAATTATACTTTGACGGTCCCACTGTAGATTACAAGTCCACACCACGGATCATTGTTAGTTTTTTCATAACGAGAAAGATATCATTTTAAACCTTCACGAACTTAGTTTTATTTTTTTTATAAATTAAAAAAGTTAAAATAATTTTTTTACTTTTGAATTTAATTTCATTTTAATCCTTTATAAATTAAAAATCTTAAAATAATCTTTCACCTTTCAAGATTTTACCCAAAGTAATCACTCCTTAATTGAGATTAAGTACAAAAGTAGATGACTAATTTTAGACTTTTAATTAATGAAAAATTGTTATAAAATTGAATTTAAAAATAAAGGACTATTTTGTAACTTTCAATTTGTGAATGACTATATTCAAATTAAATTTAAAAGTGATCAAAATAGTATTTTTCTCTTTTCATAACCTTACCTAATTAGCCTAGAAGAATTTTAATAACAAAAAAAATTCAGGATTATATATAGATATTGAGTTACACATCAACACTCTAGATATATGCAAAAACTATTAAAAACATGTAATAACTAATTATTTAAATTTTTGCGTTAATGAGTTTTGCATAATATATTTCAATCTTAATGTTTCTTTACTTAATTCAAGCCGAGGCGCCAATTATCAGCTATTAACCCAGCATTATCCTCATTATCAGCCGTTTTGTCAAACTACATATTATTAGCCCAATTTTTATGATTCAACAACAATTAATTAAGCTAGGCCATG
Source organism: Delonix regia (assembly GCA_037074485.1). Lineage (NCBI taxonomy): Eukaryota > Viridiplantae > Streptophyta > Magnoliopsida > Fabales > Fabaceae > Delonix > Delonix regia. The sequence goes on from CM073451.1 coordinate 36,775,566, forward strand.
CACAACATAAATATGGCAAGCCTATGACTTTTGGCCCAACGTAATTAATGACCCAAAAAAAGACTCAACGTAATTAATATGCTCATCCTATTTAATTAAAATATTATAATGAACACAAATGGGCCATATAAGGCTAACAGTTCAGGCCTAAAATCATGTACATATACATTGGAGCCGACATACTACTCAGACCGTTATTGCTTTGTTATAATATTAAAATAAAATAAATCAACAAATTATGTATTTCACATTACATAATATATAGTATAACTTAAAACCAGGAAAATATTGTATGATTCGTTACCAAAATGAAAAATAGTGTATAATTGTTACAAGAGAATTGCTCTGTTTGACAATTAGTCAAGATCAAGGCTCAATAGATACTAGAGTAGAACATTTTTAACTAAAAAAGGCCAAGCTGAATTAGTATTAAAAATGCAAATTCAACTTAATCAATATCTTTTTATTAAAAGATTAGGGGTGCAACTCTAAAGTACTATCCTCTCAATTTTTTTATTAATTTTTTGTCAATATTTTTGAAGAAAACTAAATACAAAGTGAGTGAAACTTAATTAATAGTTTCACTGAAAAATATGAAACATACTTAATTGACAAGTCCAACTTATTATATCTCTCTCCAGAATTGAAAAGAAAAAAAAAAAAAAAAAAAAAAGAGAAAATATGGATTCATTATCATAATATACAATGATCATAAACTATCATTTTAGATCTGGAAAGGATCGATGTCTTGACGTAAAGTTCGCTTATAGGAGATATTGGACCTTTTTGAATTGATGAAGCAGTTTTCCCTATATGTCATGATGTAATATATTTGTACAGAGGGATGAGATCCATTCTTGGTGTGGAGCCATCTATGATGCTTAGAATTAGTAGTAGAGCTTGCATTGGAAAAGTGTGGTGGGATTGGCTATTATCTTATAATTTAATGTGAAAAATATTTAGTGACAAGCAGTAATTTCAAGGAACTATATCCGATGAAATATCTAATATGGAAGATAACTTTAGATATGTAAATTCGGTTTTTCTTTTTCTCCTACTTCTTGAATTATATGAAATTCCATTATAATAACAACAATGCAGAGCTCCAAGTATTAGCTACCAAATTAAGGTGGAACTACGCAAAATAATAAGTCCAACCAAATCCAAAGTATAGTCGATCTTGGGTCAAAAAAAAAAAAATCCAGAATGATCAGTGAGGGCTTGAAAGTCACAAGCTTTGACGCTTATCAAATTATTCAGATTTAATAAAATGTATGGCAGATCCCAATGACCGCCACTATATCTAAATATAATCTTTCTGTGTCTACTGATATTCGTAATCAAAAAATTCAACCTTGAGGCTGACTGAATCGAAAAACAAATAGTTCCCAAAATGATCGAAGCGACTAATCCTTCTTTACGAGGCTGAAGTGGACAAAATCAAATATAGAATATTGTCCCTTGTTTTGATTTCTTGGGCAGTTTGCATAACGATGAAAGGAAAATGACAAAGCCTGTATAAGGCCTCAAACTCCTATAAAATGGGTACACAATTTTTAGGTTTTGAACCATAGAATTCAGCCCAAGCAAAAAGCATCAGGACTTGGGATTAGTCATGGAGATGTCTAAGTCATCCTTGATGGTGTTGTTCCTCGGCATTGTGTTTCTTACCACTTTATTCTGTGTTGAGTCATTGAGTAGAGAAGAAAGTCGCACATTTAGAACAGCCTTGTAAGTCGCTGTTCAACTGCAAATAAGGTGAGGATCTCATATATTTACACTGCCTCAGTACGTAGCCCATAAGTTTAGAAATATATTACAAGCTTCTAAACAGAGATTTTGTATTATAATTGATTGCTGCCTTATATAAACAATTGTATTTCATGCTTCTTTTGTCACAGAAGGAAGCAGAATTGGACAATCGCTATTCTCCGGGGCAGCGTGTGATCTAACATGCATGTTTGCTACTTTCAATATATACAGCTGATCATATGCATATTAAAAATAGAGGCGGAAAACTCTGTGGTGTCCTGCTTCGTGTAGTCTACCTGATGGATCAACTAGTCCAGTGTCTGCCATCTAAGCCTTGTTCCCGTTCAATGTTTGTGTAATATGCTATATATTCCTACTTGCGTAATGTGTGACCTTTAACTAAGCGTTTATTTTTGTTAAATTAATACTTATACTCTGTATTTTCTATGAACTGCTAATTTTATTTTATTTTTTTTTGTTTTTTAAGATTGATTAAGTGTTCTATTAATGAGGCCGACGAATAAAATTACGCTTAGTACTCTCGTCCCTTGGTTTTATTTGGGAGATTCAAAATACAATCTCCAGTTACGTCTGTCAATCATAAGCTCTTATTGGTGATTATACCGATATGGAAACTATTTTGATCAATATTGAGTATCAATACATATATACATATATTAAAATTAAGTTCGGAAACAAACACAAGTAATTTTGTGAACCACCGTGCACTAAGATAGTTGATAAATTTATATCTCACTTTGGGCACTCTAGATTGGGAATGAATATCAGTACAACAAATATTTTTTGTTAAATTTTTTTATCAATTATTTTTACTGCAAAATAAATAAATAAATAAATATATATATATATATATATATATATATGCTGTATAACAGAAGATTTAGGTTAGGGAATCAGAAGTTAAATTTTGTTTTTAGTCTTATTGACAACCATAAACTACCAAAATATTGACTTATAAAATCTCAATCGTCAAATAGTACTATCCCATCCAAGGTTGTCAAACTCGTAATTTTAGGTAAATTTGTGAGGGAGGTGTAGATTCGTAACGTAGAATCATAACATAAATTTGTAAGAGTTTACTTCTATTAATAAATTGAGAAGAATCTATATATGAGGGACTAAATAGATAAAAAATTATATGAGGGACTTAATTGAAAAGTATTTTATTTGAGGGACTAACATAAGAAATAAATTTTTTAAAAGAATCAAATTAATAAATAACCTATTATTGAGAGGCCAAAAGAGATTTTATTCATTTGGCCAAATTAAAATTCAAACTATAAAAAAAATGAAGGGCATTATTAGTAATGATGTTATTTGTGAAGGAAGAAATTAAAAAATATTCATATAAAAGACTAAATTGAATAGAAATTTTATGAATGACTAAATTAAAAAAATACCTTACAAGCAAAAAACCAAAAAAATATTTTATTTATCTGATCAAATTAAAATTAAAACTTATTAATATATAACGTTTGTCATTTTTATATTAAATATTTATCACGATTAAGTGTTGGTCAAGTTAACAACCATGATCCCATCACTTTTAAAACAATAAATAATTTTATCACATGAGATGACAAATTTATCTAAACCCTCCATAGCACACTTTTTTTTATTATTATTAAACAAATCCCCCAGCCGCCGCCCCCCGGGGGTGGGTGGCGCAGGGAGGGGAGGGGGGCGGCAACGCCCAACCCTCCATAGCACTCTGACCACCCCCACCTACTCCCTCCCAAACCCTTTTAATATATAATCAATAAGTTATACTAACCTCTCTTAGGTTTCATTAAATTATATATAATATTATTTCTATTTTTAAAAATACATTCGATTCCCTTTTAATTTTTTTGTTAATTAACTTAGCTTCTTATGAAATTTGTATTTTTTCAAATAAATTATTTAATAATATTTATTGTCATTTTATATATAAAAGAAAAACTAACTATTTTAATCTTAATAAGAAGTTTCTGAATAAACTTTTTATTTCCTTCCCTCCCCTTCCATACTACTCATTCGAATCACACCCTTAGCAACTTAAACCAAAATATTTCTATTTGAACTCATCAAATACCTTGAAGCGAGATGACCATAGAGGCTCAAGATTAATTATTTGCGTTAATCACTGCCTCCTAGTCTCTACTTTCTATGCCATTTGTTACCTTTTCTTTTCACATAATTCAAGCAAAAAAAAAAAAAATCAGTGAAAAATCATCCAATAAATTTAGAGATAAATATCAAGATATAAGTAGTCATGGAAGACGGCAGCTAGCAAGCTAGTTAGCTAGCATCAATAATTGTTCAGTCATGGGTGACGTGGAGTTGAAGGTGAGTGAAATTAAGAGACAAAATAATATAAGGTGAAGAAAATCAAACCGTGTCAACGGATACTTCTGTCCCTGTTTGTAGTCAAACTTTCCAGCTGAATGTGGTGCAAATCAATAAATTTTATAGCCACACTAGAGTTTGAACCATCTGAAATTACTTATTGCAGATTTTTTTTTGGTCAGAAATTTAGTGCAGATTAGAAAATATATGAACTAATAAATTAAGATTCAATCACTTATTTTTTATATTTTTTTAATTTAATTTTTTAAACAATGTAATACCTACACTAGCGCTTGAATCTTCTTATATTATCTGTCCTAAATTTTTTATTAAACATATGAATCATTATATCAAGATTTAATAGTTTATTTTTTATTTATATCTTAATTTAAGTGTTTAAAAAATATTAATTATTAAATCAAGATTCAATGATTTATATTTTTTTATACTAAAAAACTTGTTGTAGAGGATCGACTCACGTCACATTAGGAGAGATCTTGCTGCAAAAAATTTACAGTAGAATTTTCCATCTCTTCTTTCTATGAAGCCCAGACCCATCTGTGACGTCTTCGATCCAAATGATACAAAAACACAGATTAAGAGTAGCATGTGATGGCTTTGATCAGAATAAAAAATAGCATAAAAGGAATGCAAATTCTTTGGTTTTCGAACCATCAGAATCAATCTCCGAGATGTCTAACTCATTTCTGCTTGTCTTGCTCTTCGTATTCGGCATTTTGTCTCTCAAAACACATTATTTCTTGCTCGTGATGATTCTTTCAACATGCGTGTTTGTCCTTGTTGCCTCTTTATTGAGTAAAAGGTCAAATTTTAATATGAAACATTCATACATATAAAAAGAGCATCCTCCCGTAACATCCCTTGTATGATAATTTAATGATTTTATATCGGTTAGACATTTAAATAATTAAAAGAGTTAGAATCTACATGCAAGATAATAATCTTCCAGTGATGTGAAGACACATCATTCAATTTCGTAGGCGTGTATAGCATTTAATTTCATTCAATTTGTAACAGCCCCATGGGCTTTCAAATCAATTTTAATATTTCCCAAACTTCATTTAAATATTTTTGAATAAATTTGTCATTAACTATGTTTTACTAATTAATATTTCAATTATTTCATAAAAAGCCTCGAAGGATTAACTTAAAATTTTGTTCGTCACCAATACAAAATTACATAGACAATGTGAGACAAAGAAGAGGAGAGACTAGAGATTACTACAGCAGTGGAAGGAGAATTGAGAGAAACAATAATGTCACTTTTGCTTATAGCTGTGGCAGCTTGAGCTGATGAAGATGACTCACTACTCTTCCCATCACATGCCTCTACTCAGCATTTCTCCTCTTGGCCCTCCTTGGCTGCAATAGCAATTCGACTTCCACTCTTAGAAAAGCAAGAAATGCAAGAGACTATGACTTCATAGCAATGAACCTAGAGCTCAGTCCGATGATTGCCACAACATATGTCAACCACAATCAAGCAAGAAACCATACACTATATTATTTGAATCTCTACATACTAGCACTACAAAAAAAAAATAGCTTTTTTGACAATTTTTTTAATGGCTTTTGCAAAGGTTTTGACCGTCATAAAATGGTTATATGACGATTAACAGAAATGTCGCAGAAATCACTATCACAAATGAAATAACGACGTTTTTTGTTAAACCTTGTAGAAGTTGTCCCAATGGCATATCCTTGCAATGGTCAAGAATCCTCATTAAATTCATCGCAAAAACACATTATTACGAGAGTCAAAAGAAGCATTATAATATCATAGTTTTGCAATAGTTTATCTAACCGTCGCAATCACATACCATTGCGACAATCAAAAAATGTGTTGCAATATCATAGTTTTACGATAGTTTTTCTGACTCTTGCAATCACATATCATTGTGACGGTCATTAAAAATTATTGTAATGACTCGTCTTTATGATGGTGCTATATATTTACTATAGCAGCAATTTAAACTACCGTTAATAAGTTTTTTTCCTTCTTCATAAATATTGTGCTTTAATTTTTTGTGACAATTTTTTTTTTAATCAATATCATGTAAATCTGATAAATCACTAATCATAACAATACAATCTGATACCTAAAGCCAACAAGACCTACTTGATAATCAATTGTAAACATAATTACATACAAAGTTTAACATAAAATCATAATCAATTCTAAATATAATGAGATACTAAATAATCGCATGCCCCTACTTAGCATTTCTCCTCTTTGCCCTCTTTGGCTACAAAAGCAATTCGATTTCACTCCTTGAAAGCAAGAGATGCATGAGACTATGACTTCATAGTAATGAACCTAGAGGTCAGTCCAATGATTGCCACAACATGTGTCAACCACAATCAAGCAAGAAACTATGCACTATATTTTTTAAATCTCTACGTACGAGCTAACTAGTGTGTATGTCTTCACAGTACACTCACACATGAATACATATATAAAAAACAAATGCATAGCTTTCTACATTGATTTTAATTTGTTTCTAAGTAAATTTGGATATACAAACATTACCAAACACTTCTAAATTTTTTATTAATCGAAAAAATAAGTATGAGCCATATTAACAATAAGGATATAAATCTTAAAATTAATGTGAAAGTAAGAAAGCTCAATGTCTCTTACATTAAGTTTTCCACAATATAATTTAATAATTAGGTAAGAGGTACTAGGATGAGCTCATAGGAGTTGATGTTGATATAGCAATGGTAGTAATTAAGAAAGAGAATCCTAATGCCAAGATTTTGATAGTGGAAAAAGGAGAACGCATCGATGCAATATGTACATTAGTCAAAGTGATTGTATATGTTCATGATGACAAAGTTTAAGGGGTTCCTAGCATTGGCTAGCCTTTCCATACTCCTAAAAAACAAGCAAAGAACTAAGAGGTGTTTAATGAGATAATTAATTTGACTTTGTATTTATGGTACGGTTTTTCACCACCTGAATTTTTTTGTTCATTTTTTATTTGTGAACAACAACTATACAGTTCCAATGCTATACAACCATTGATCCACTTTCATATTTCATGCTTGTTTGTTTTTAGATGAGAATCTTGCTTAATTTGTTGTCCGAACTTTTAGTAGTGTTCATGTTTTTGTGTTCTTTTATGTCCCTTGATTTGTTGTTTATGCTTTTTAGTTTCTTAAAGGATGAAATGTATTCTCTTAAAGTGGAAAATTGTTAACTAAGTATTCATGTCTACAAGTGTTGAGTCAAAACAATAATATTTAAAAGATTTAATAGTCATATTAAAAAGGTGATTCAAAACTCATACTCAATAGTTGAATGGAAGATTTGAAACGTCACCACCTCTCAATTGGCGTCACCCCACTGTTGGCCATTATGAGTAACATGATTTCTTGGTTTTTTCTGTGTCACCACTTGTTGTTGTACACCAACTTCCAATCGTTCACCAACAGTATCGACAACAACTAAGTTTTAGTTTCAGAATTTTGTTTTGTATTTTAAATTAATTTTTATTTTATTTTGGTATGTTTATCGAGACTTTTGATGATATCTTAATATATTGAACCCCATTTGATTTTTTTTTTCTTGCAATTTTATTTTTAATATGGTCATTGAAAATTAATTTTTATAATTATGTATATTAATATTAATTAAGTAAATTTTGGTTATTAATATTGTTTTATGATGTTGTAAATGTTGTTTATATGATGTTTATGGAATTTTTTTTTTATATAGAAAATGATATGTCATACTAGTTAATTCATGTTTATTTTAAATCTTGTTGTGAAGTACTAAATTTTATTAGAAGATTTGATATTAGACATATTTTGGTTTGAAGGGACGGATAAAACTTGGATAAATAAGCCTTAAAATAGTTCAGCATATTGGGAAGGATTGAATAAGTTTTTAGTCTTCACATTTGCTAATAGTAGTATTGGGGATAAAATTATATGTCAATGTCCAAAATGCAAGTTCAACAAATGGCATAGCAAAGAAGAAGTGTAAGATTATTTAATTATTAAACCATTTCTAAAAGGTTACATTTTTTGGCTTAGACATGGAGAGACAAGTACTGTAAACATTATAGCTTAAATTCCTACAATCCCAAATATGGTTAAAGATAAGATTAATGTTAATGATCATATATTGGACATAGTCAATGATACTTTTGGGCATCAACCAAATAATAAATACATGGACCAAGATGAAATATTGTCATCACCACCAAATCATCACATGACAAATGAAAGTGTAGAATTTTTGGAATTACTTAGACATGGACAACAAAGTCTGTACGAAGGATTTGAGAATTATTTGAATTTTTTTTTTTTGTGAAATTATACCACATAAAGTGTCTATATAGAATAACTGACAAGGTAATGTCAATGATATTATATTTATTGGCCGAAGCCTTTAAAATAGTTAAAATTCCACCTGCATTTTATGAGGCCAAGAAAATGACTAATAAACTTTGGCTTGACTGTACCAAAATTCATACATGCCTCCACGATTGTATGTTATACTCGGGGGAGGATGCAACACGAGATACCTAAATAAGATGCAGTACAGCTAGGGGGAAAATAGGTGGTAAAGGTACATCAAGTTGTGGTAAGAAACAAAAGAAGTTACTTGCAAAAGTATTAAGATATTTTCCACCAAAGCCTCAATTGTAGAGGACATTTTGTATTTTCTAAGATTGTTGAACATATGTGTTGACATGCAATGGACAATAGTAACGATGGCAAGTCAAGGCATCCTAGGGACTTTGAAGCTTGGAAGAGAATTGGCATAATGCATCTTGAGTTTGCCATATAGCCTTAGAATGTATAACTTGGATTAACCACTGATGGATTTAATCCATTCAGTAGCTTAAGCACTAGTTACAGCATCTGACCAGTGATACTTCTGCCTTATAATCTTCCTCTTTGAATATGCAAGTAACAGAGTTCATTTCTTCTTTCAATCAACATTCTAGGTAAGAGAGCACAAAAAATGATATAGATGTCTACTTGAAACCAATGATAAAAGAGTTGAAAGAGTTGTGGGATGTTAGCGTCAAAATGATTAATTCATATAATAATCAATAGTTCACTATGTGTGCAGCTTTAATGTGGACTATAAGTGACTTTTCATGTCTTAAAACATTGCCTGGATGGAACATGCATACTGGGTTAGCCTGTCCATCTTGTAATTTTGACATGACTCCTATACACCTTCCATATAGTCTAAAATGGTGCTTTATGGGTCACCGATGCTTTTAAAATCAAGGTCATAAATTTAGACTTGCTCACTTTCAATTTGATAGAAAAGTATAAAAAAGAAATTCACCTGTTGCAATTAGTGGCTTATACATTTTATGACAAGTTGAGAATCTAAATGTTGTATTCAAGAAAAATGTGGCATTTGAAAGCCAAAGACGAAGAACTTATGGAGCTTGTGATTCTGAGGTAGGCTCTTAACAATGGTCTAAGAAAAGTATATTTTTCCAACTTTCAAATTGGCAGACTAACTTATTGTGCTACTATCTTGACATCATGCATATTAACATTTAAAGATTTTGAAGAATATTACTGTGTCAGACAATTACTCAAGCAACATTTTTAGATGTATTGATTTGAGACAATGAAATATTAGAGGGTTAAAAAGTCATGACTTACATGTTCTTATCGAGCAACTTCTACCTCAGGTAGTGAGAGCTACACTTCCCAAGCAAGTGTCTGCAATTCTAATTAATCTATATTCTTTCTTTAAACACTTATGTAATAAAGTGGTGAACATAAAAGAACTTAACTAACTTCAAGATAAAGTGGTTATGACGTTATGTCACGTAGAAATGGTTTTCCTATCTTTATTTTTCACAATTATGGTTCATCTTATTATACACTTAGTACATGAAGCCAAACTGGGTGGCCCTATTCAATATCAATAGATGTATATAATTAAAAGGTACATATATAAACATTCATCCTATATTTAATCCATGTTTCACAATTTGAAATTTTGGTTTACAATGTTTTGTTTCTATCAGGTATTTAGGAAAATTAAAATCTTATGTATGTAATAAAGCTCAACTTGAGGGTCTTATAACTAAGAGTTACATAGCCTAAGAGGTCCTCATTTTTGCTCAAGATATCTATATGACATTGAGACTATGTTCAATCAACCAAGTCTTGCTAATTATTGACCTAATGTAGGGTCATCTGATGTCTCTTCTTCGTTTCCACCCATTGGAAAACCTGTTAGTGGCTATACATTCTATAATCAATCTACGATGGAAAAGACACAAGCACACCAATATGTGGTGACCAATTGTAGAGAAGTTAAGTCTTTCATTTAATAACTTAATTACATTCGTGATATTACTAAAAAATATTCACTTCGTACAATAAGTTTACATTTATGTTTATGCCAAAGAATTTAAGGAGCACTTGTAAAGACAATTAAGAGGTCGTACATGATCTTTATCCGAGATTGACAAGAGAATGCATAAAGAATTTGTTGAATGGTTCTCTATTGGTGTAAGAAAGTTTATAATATGTTAACATTTACATTTATGTCACTTATTTTAATTACCTTCACAACAAAGTTTATAATAGAATTTTCAACTTTCCTTATTCAAATTGGATGTAACAATGGGGAATCTCACTCAGATGATTTGAAGTTTTGGCATTAAGATCAATTGATTGTGTGAAGCATTATACTATATACAATGTTAATGGGTTCAAGTTTTGTATTTTGGAACAAGACCAACAATTGAAAATGCAAAATAGTGGAATCTTCAATACATTTGGAATAAAGAATTATGCTAGTAGTAATGATCATTAAATGTGGTTCGATGGTGTTCCTTATTATGAAAAGTTGGTAAACATAATTAAGTTAAACTATCATGATTGGTTTACAGTTACTATGTTTAAATGCAAATAGGCAGACACAACTAATCCCAGAGGGATTGTGGTTAATGACTTAGGGTTTACATATATAAATTTTATCCAATTGATATATATCAAGCACCATGAAGACCATGAGCCATATATCCAAGATTCAGAAGCTCAATCAGTATCAAGAGTTAGATGTGTTATTTCTAAAAAAGAAAAATATATCCATGGCAAGGTGTTTAATTATACATAGTACATTGTATTTTAAATATATTGCATTCTTGTTTTATTGTCAGACTGTATGTCAAGATTATGTTGTATTCATCTCTTATACCTCTATTGTAATTGATTTTTTATTTCATTATTGGCAAGATTTTTGAAGAAGAAACACCTCTTAAATAGGATGAGTAGTTTAGGACACTCATGTGGTGTAACTAGTAATGATCTCGTACCATCTAGGGGCGGATCTTTAGGACAAATCCCTAACACCTTGATCACTTTTCCTGAGGTAAGGACCCATGAAAGAACTTTATTTCTAGATGAATGTCCAGCAGATATTGATAATGACAGTGATAGAGAGTTGAATGAAACACCTTCATAACCACTTTATGCACCATCATACAAGAGAGTTTGGCTTGTTGACGTAGTTTACATGAATCCTATAAAATTGTAATATGTTATCCTTGAATACAATCAATTTCATGTATTAAACTTGTGTTCACACATGCTGATGGCACAATAAAACCAAAGACTTTAACCTATAATGATGTTTGGCATCTTCCTCGCGATGAGTGAGTTATATTAAAATGGAACCTTATTGGTTAACCTATAGGAGATGGAACTGGTTTGTTGACCAGATTCTTGGGTTTATTAGTAGAGACTTTAAATTATTTACCATTATTTATCATTAACTATCCTAGTTATAAAAGAGTTCCAATAGAGTATAAAGATAGTGTTTATAACAATACTATTAAGGTAGTATTTGTATACTTTTGAAACTAAGTACGTTTTTTGATGTACAACAACTAGCAATAATTCTTTTACCTTGAAGGCTAAATTTATAACTAGCACTAAACTGCATAACAATTATATTACGAAATCTATTGGATAGAAATGGAAGGATAGCATACATGATTTATGGCAGTGTAGGGATGATGTAGCTAGCAACCAAGATCACTTGATTGCTAAATGCCCTGACAACATTGATAAAGATCATTGAACATTGTTTGTTGACTATCATCTTAGCTCAAAGACTAAGGTAAAAAGTAATATTGTCTTAATAAGTTATTTTCAACCTCGCTTATAATTTATAACTATATATTTTTCCATTATGAGTATGAAAGTGCTAAAAAAAATAGAGATGATAAAAAAAGCAACTTATGTCTCACACGGGTGGAACAAAGAGTTTGGCATGTAAAAAAGCAAAGATGGTAAAATTAATTTAATGATTATACTGCACTCTTCTTTCTTATAGACATATATGTTATTATATATTTCTCAATTGCAGGAGTTGAGTTAGATTGTCCAGTTAGCAAAGGATAAGTATAGACATATAAACATGTTGATGGGTCTTACATGAATGAGGATGCTTGAATAATAAGTGGAAATGTTCCTATACTTTGTTGGCCATGAATCTAACTCTATGTCCATATATTAAGGGATTTCCACTAAGGATTCTTTAGCTTATGCTTTAGGAAGGCAAGAGCACACATGTCATGTACGAAGATTGAGATTAAGTCCATATCCATCCCAAGTGTTTGGACATACCAGTAATTCTAACAGTGGAGTAAGCTCATCTTCTCCTTCCAATATAGAGTTATAAAGTCAATTCATTCAAATGCAATTAGTTATACAAATTCAAAGTCAACAAAAGACAAGATGAACATCAACTATTACAATATCAAAATAAAAAAGTTGATGCCTTGGTAAGCTTTATCATACAAAATTTTCAGAGTCAATTGCCTTTTAAACTTTGGGCATTCCAAGCATCACCAATAATGTTTTTAATACATATATTGTAGTTTATTTCATATGTTAGATAACTAGCTACAAATTAGATTACATTCTCTTTGTGTCCTACTATTTCTTATACTTCAAAATAAGTACCAAATTGAGCAAGTGGACATCAGCTAAGTGCAGTAGATCATTCCCCACATGTTTTTAGATGAAGAAAATATATGAATTTTGTGATGTCAAAATGTCATAAGGACTATTTTGTATTGGAATTACACTTTGTGATGTTTTCTTTATATTGTACTATGGATCAAACATGTATGGATGTGATATTTTCTTTATGTTGCATTATGGATGTGATGTTTTCTTTATGTTGCACTATAAATATAATGTGAATTGTTGGTATTAATGTTATGGTGTTTGAATATGAGATCATTAGTTGAAAGTGTAATAATCTGGTTTTGAGAAAAAAAAAATTAAACTCCATATTTAATTCTATTTTTTAAAAAAATAGCATTAGTAGTGGTTTCAACAGTCACTAAAAGCCTTGCAAATTTAATTAAAATAGAAATTCTAAATAAGATATAGCTGTGGTTAAACATGAATCGCAACTATTATTTAGCTGCAGTTATAAAGAAACTACAATATATCTTTTCTAAACTCATATGACGAATAGAAAAGGAGCTACCTTGTTATTTCAAGCTAATTCTTTCCTTGATTTCCTTTACAATGGCAATATATCTTCTCTAAACTCAATCCTTGATAGCTCTTTTAGCAAGTGCAAGTCTCTATATACATAAGATACATTATTAAACTCCTATATATATATATATATATATATATCTTCTAAACCTAGTTATTACTTGCTCTCTATTAATGACTTTATTATTCTAAAATTTAGCCTATAGCCTCTTAATGGTTTATTTCATAAAACTAACTCTATTCAACTTATTTGAACCAAGAGAAGCCATCAGTTACTTCCTTTAATCATCATAAAGCTCCTTTTAAATCAATTCATAAGTTCTCTTCCATAAACCCTAATTTCTACAACTTGGCATATTTGAAGGGTTTTCAGGAAATTAATGAGAAATCTACATCTCTTACTATGAAAAGACGAAGAGAAACTATAAAAACACTCCAAATGACCTCTAAATCATGTCTTAGAATTAGTTTTACAAAACTCTTTTCTTATATATGTATATGAGAAAATCTCATCCCAAAATGTCACTTTTCAATTTACAAATCATACATAGTTTTGCATGGCTAACATACCTCATCTTATGTTGCTATTAAAGTCACCAAATCAATCATTCCTTTGCATGGAATTCCTCTTCAAAGTATGAATTAGAGGCTAAAATTTACATAAGGAGATAGCTCTTGAGGAGGAGAAAAAGTTTGCTAACTAAAGTGAGATGAAAGGAGAAAGATTTCTTCCCCCCTTTGCCTTTTTCTTTCTTTCTTTTCTTTTTTTTCTTGTTCACATGAAAAACTAAACCCTCTCTCTCCTATTGTGCTGATGAGTCATGGATAAAGGTGGGAGAAGCTTTTAGATAAGCTTTTTACTAAAAAAAGCTCAAAATAAATTATAAATGACCAAAATGCCCCTAACATCATTTTTCTACCTTCCAAAGCCAAAAGTCTCTAATTAAGTGACCTTCTAAGTCCAATTTTTCTCATTTTGCCAAAAGGTGGGTAGAAAATCTAATCCAAAAGTTATTTGGTGAAAATTAAACATTTTACCCAACGTTTACATTGTTGTCCCCTTAAGTATTATTTTTTAATCTAAAATTGTACAAAATTTCCTAATCATTATTTTTAGATCCTTTGATAGTTCAAAATAAAAAGGAAACTCAAAATATGGAAAGAGTAGCAAGAGAGGTTCAACGAAGGGGACCAAAAGTGAGAGGGACTAGGAGGCGAGAAGAGGAAGATAAAGGCAGTGCATCCCTGTTTTCCTCACTAGAAACTAGGGTAGAACATAAAGGATAGAGCAAACCAGAACTGAGAAAGAAGTAAGAAAGATCGAGAAACCGAGAGAGACTAGAGAAGACGTAGAGGCACCAAGAGCTGAGGGTGGAGTTTCCGAATGCAAATAGCTTAGAGACACATTTAACGCTTCCTTCCCCTCTAGCAAAACTGTCGCCACTAGCTGTTGTTCCAGATGACTCTCCAATGGCCTTAGCGTGGTTCCCACCACTGCTCTTCTTACCAAATTCAGTCATGATGCCATTGTTAATGCTAATGGCCTCATCTAGAAGCTCTTATGCTGCTTTCAAGTTTAGAGCTCAAAAGCACACTTTAAATCCCTATAACGTTGTTAACGTTGGTAACCCCAAAGTCGAAGACGACGACCCACCCAACACCTGCACGTCCTTACCAAGCATAACAAGGATATTACAAATAGAGCTTGGGTTTTAGCTCTTAGGCAGAGCTGAGCAAAAACAAAGAACTAGTTAAGAGAACTCATAAGAGAAGAGGGGAGAGCTCGGGCTTGACGCAAGCGAAAGGCTCTCGATGGTGCAGAAGGAAAAAGAGATTGAACAATGAATAAGAAGAGGACAATAAAGAGACATAAGAGGTGGATAAAAATAGAAGAAGAAATACAAAGGGTGAGAAAGCTCAAGCTCAAGGTAAGGCTCTCGACAGTGTAGAAAGGAAAAAAGGAAAGAGCCTATGTAAGTGAGTTGAGGGTAGAATGAAACTATTCTGTTTATCTCTGTTCAGGTAAGTGAGAGACAGAGCATCACGAGAAGATGAGAGAAAGCTATAATAGAGATTAGTGTCTTGTTCTTCTGCTTCAAAATAGAGGCTACGGGAGTTGATAATAAGGGAAGAAGAATCATAATATAAATTAGGCAAAACCAAAGTGTATTATCACGACTTCAGGTATCTTGCTGTTCTTGGACCTCTTGTTTTACTATTTTTTACTGGTTTACAGAGTTATCCACTTCTAATAGTGTTCACACATTAGATCAAAGCTTCCTTACCTCATTTATTGATGAAGTTATGAGTTCTGATGTGTTTACGAGGCTGCTTTGATTTTCATCATGTACCTTGGTCTGTGTTTGTTTTCCATTAAGGCTTTGTGCATGAGGTTATTGCAGGGGTGTATGTTGCTTTTCTACCAAAGTGTCGTGTACATGACAATGGTTTTCTATTCCTAGTAACATGAGTACGTGGCAGCATGTCTTTCTTGGCAAGTCGTTGTTCATGCAACACGTTTTTTATTGTTTTTGCTTTTTATGTCTTCTCCCTTCCTATCTTTATTCATACATGTTTTATTTTTATTTTAATGGCTTTCATTCCTTAAATCTTATCTTAATTAAATGCTTTATGTGGTTAGACTTAAGATTATGATTTTATTATAGATAAGGCTTTCATGTGGGTGTTCAAGGCATCAAAAATGAAAATAAAACATTAAATATAAAACAATAAACATGAAAAAAAAATTAAAACTTTCAAATAGAATTTAGATCCATTAGATTTTCTCAAAAATCTTTAAGCAAGGGATTTTATTATCCTGCTTTTATTTAAAAATTGATGTGTGAGTTCATAAGTCTCCCCAGGCGCTTAAGAGTTAATTGATAAAGGCCACGTGAGATCTCAAATCTCTTTAGGCTTTAAAAGCTAACATATGACTATAAAGAAAAAAAAATAAAATTTAAAACCTAAGAAAAAAAATCCCTTTTCATTATGTTTTCATGTCACTTTCAAAATTGTAATAAAAATCTAAATTAAAAAAAAAATCAAACAAATTAAAAAGAAAGAAAATGAAGAGAACACAAGGGGTGAGATATCAATGATTTCGTGAATTAGAAATGCCAACTTCATTTCAAGTTAGTTTTGTTCACAAAAACTAATTTAATCAATCTTGTTCTTTTCTCAAAAATAAAAAATAAATAAAAATCACAAATAATTTCTCTCATATTTCGGATTGCCATGTGAGACCGTTAATCTCTTAGGGTACTTGAAAATTAACTAGTTAAGACCACATGAGATTGTTAATCCCTTCAGGTATCCAAGAACTAATTAGTAGGAGTCGTGTGAGATCCTAAATCTCCTCAAGTCTTGAAAGTTAATATCTATTTTCAAAATACTAAAATAAAAAGAAAAAGGGTTTATATCGCCTGCTATTAAAAATCCCAAAAGTACTTTTTGGCTATAACCTCATTTTCAAGAATGAAAAAAGAAAATAAAAAAGATCCAGAAATCTAAAAATTTAAAAAGAGAAAAATGAAAGGAACAATGAAGTGGTATTAAATCAATTTGGTAAATTAAAATACACCAACCAAATCTAAGTTCATTTCGTTTATGAAAAGCAAATCAATTTCAACCATTTGTTCTGGTTACAAAAAAATAAGTCACCAACCAACAACCATGTATTTTTAAGTCAAATTACATGGATTTTGATCCCTACTACAGGGTACGTAGGTCTTAGGCTTTTATCTTAGTTCAAGTCCGCTCTTTGTAAATATCTATTTGTTTGCTTCTATTATTGTCGTTTTTGTTTTTTCTATTTAACGAGTATGCATATCAATAAAAAGGTAATTGAGATATATTTAAGGTCATATTCTATCTCATTTGACTAGTTTAAGGTAACCATCCTTATAGACAAGTGTTATGAGATACCTAACACATTCCCCACATTCAAATAGACTTCCGAACTAATCTTTGTTTTTACTGATCACTTTGTTTGTTATTTTTGTTAAATTAGTTTTCTAAAGTTTTATGTTAAAAATTTTGGTAGTAATTTAAGTATATTGATTTTCAAGAATCATCTCGGAATTAATTCACATTTAATCTCCTTTTTTTCAAATTTTCGCTGAAAGGTCGGTCATAACAATACACATCTTTTTTAATATTTTGACACTATAATTTGATCACTTAATTTCCTTATTTTCTCTTCTTATCTTTCAATCCTTATCTTTTTTTTTCTCCTTACCTTTTTTCTTTTTCCTATTCCCCTTTACTTTTCTCTCAATGTTTTATTTGTCCTCGGCTTCACTCAGACATTTAGCACTAGCTGCTTCTGTGTTCTCTTTCTTCCAGTTGCCTGATATTTCTTTTTCATTCACCCATCTCTATTTTCTTGTTCGTCCTTGGACACGCAAGAATTTTGGCCAGTTCTACCATTTTTCCTCCAGTCTTATCATGTTTGCAATCTTCCATGTGCTATTTTTTAACTTACAGTTGGTAAATCAAATATTGGTGTAAATTTCATTATAATTATAGTAGTTTTTTTGATAGAATATAGAAAATTTTCAGAGAAAAAATTCAGATTCAGAGAAATTGCCTTCATCCTAACTCGGCCGACGTATATGTGTGTGCGCGACTTTTAAAGAACTACTTATTTTGATTAAGTTAATACATATATATACTCTACTTCTATGAACTGCAATTTCATTTCATTTTTAATGAGATTAGTGCTTAAATGAGGCCGGTGTAATAACGCTCCGTCAACCACAATGTAAAGGCCAAAGTAAGTACTTACGAAATCCAAAACACACTCCATAATGTGTCAATCATAAGCTATAATTGGTGATTACATCGATCCTGGTATAAAATTCAGGAACTATTTTGTTTAATCGGCACATAGAAATTCAGTTTGGAAACAAACGTATATGTCTGGATCAGTGCATGATAAGCAGCTTTCTTGCAGATTTTGCAATAAAACATCAGATGAAATTTATGAGTAGTAATTATAACCTATGACCATACATGCGGTCTTTAATAAAAATTTTGGATAATTAAATTTTTATCAAAAGGACCAAAATTTATTGCAAAATTTCCTATATTGCAGAGGATTTAGATTTCTTTATGAACGTCCACCGTACGTCTACCAAGATAGTTGATAATCTATACCTCAGTTAGGGCACTCGAGGGATCGGAATTGAACTTGAGATCTTCATGCGTTGGAATATTAATTAAATAAAAATTAACTATAATGAATAATTAATTAATTAATTAATTTAAATTAGCTATAAACTCAATTGTATACTTTTTAGTAATTTAACGGAGAAATATTTATATTTTAAAGGTTTATCAAATCAATGATATTAATATCAAATAGATTTTGTCAAACACTGCTTATAACCTTTTTTGACACTAAATTTAAAAAAAAAAAAACTAATTTAAGTAAATAAAAATTATAGCAAATGAGTTCTTATCCAAATGACGCAAGAAGCTAGACTGAGAGTCAAATGTCATGCCTTCAGAATACCAAACATGTATAAGAGCCAAGCACATTCTTCGGTTTTCGAACCATCAGAATAAATCTCCGAGATGTCTGCCAGATATCTGCCTGTGTTGCTCCTTGGATTTGGAGAGTAGTTTCACAAGTTCCCGATTTCCAATATTCTACAATTCAATTTGGGGACTGAATTTTTTGTGGAGCCTGAAAAAATAATTAAGAACTGACATAGATATATCAGCCTTTTTAAGTAATTTAATTAATATACCAAATTCAGAATGGGATAAAACTCCAAAATTAATTAGAATCTTTTCCTCGATCGTCTGCAAAATAAAGGGGTTTTCTTTTATCACCGACATAACATGAACTATAATAAGTTATCAAAAACTATTATTGTTAACCTATAATTAATAATAGAAAGTTTCACTAGTAACACAAGAAATACGGATAATTTGTTTGTGAAATATATATATATATAGTGAGGTGATGACTCACGAATAACCTAAAACAGTCCGGGCTCATTACAAGCCACGCATTTTTAATTCCTTTAACATTCAAATCGTCCAATAATTATATTGTAAAGAAAAGTGAGATGATCACTCGCGAATAACTCAAAACATACAATTACAATAATGATAATTGAATTAAAAGTCACAGAACACTGTTTTTCAAACGTGAACTCTTACCAAATTGATGTAAACATAGCAATACTGATTTTTTTTTTTTCCATTCAAAATGAACGAAAACAAAAAAGATCAATGTTTTTTTGGCTAGAGAGTATGAACTGATATAAGATTTGATTTTAAAAGGAAAAATTTTTTTTTAATTAAAAATTTGATGTAAAAGAGGCAAATTCTTATCATCCAAATGAGTGAGATGTTATTAATTAAATAATTAAATTAAGAATATAATATTAAATTACACATAAAAATTAAACTTTTGAAAATCTTAAAAATTTAAACATGTCACGCGCTCTCCTTTAAATGGATAGACAGCTAGAAGATGAAGATAAGTTGCATGTATGCAAATCTTTAAAGATAACACAAGCTGGCATTTGTATAATGCAAATTCAATAATAGTATATAATATCATTTGCCAAAAATGTCGACAACGCGTTGATTTATCAAACATACTGCCTTATCACGAAAGCTATCATGTACGGATGCATCCAAAAACAAGGGGGGGAAAATAAACGTTCTTCTTATAGATTTGGTGATAGTAATATATATGATATATACATCATGCATGTCGACCCCGAACCAACCCTTTTGAAAATTTGTACTTAGTCTTCTTCACGTCTAACCTCATATATATAAAAATTAACTATCCCCATAAAAATATGACCTCTGCTTGGAATGCTAATTTTTCTTTAAATAATCCAACTTGTAGTTTTTGTAACCTGCGGTGGATTGGTAAAAAGAAGTTAAAATCAGGTGGGGTGTGAATGTGCGAAGGAATTACAAACGATGACACTGTACAAATCTTATTTGGAATATTATATTATACTTGACTTCGGGGTTAGTTGACACTTGACAAGTTGCTGAATACTTTAAGCATTTTTACTTTTGCCTCTTTCATTGGTCTATCCTATGTCATTTTCATTCCCAGCCAGAAAGCACATTATCAATCAAGTACAAAGACCTAAACTAACAAAAACAAATATATATATATATATATATATATATATATGTATATATATATATATATATTTCTTACACTTACACACACATGTTACCAGTATGTAGTTAGTGTCATGAGTAAATAAATGCTCGCCAAAAGAAAATTTCTTAAGCGGTTATCATTTGTAAAAATTGAAGGATATATGGACTTATAAAATATATATATAGTTTATACTGAAACTCACACTTAAAGTATCCAAAAATTCTTCATCAGCAAATTACGTTATATAATTTGATAAATTTCTATCGACTATTTACATCAGTTAAATGACCGTACCAAAAAGTAAATGCAAAACAAACAGGCTTTACCAAGATGAAAAGAAAAGGGTTGTAGCAAAACCATGTGCCATTTCGATGTTTCCACATACATGCATGCAGATATTCCCAGATCACACCCACCAGCTTTGACGGGTCTTCTTATTTTTCCTGTTTAATACATATATTAGTAATAAAATATATTAGATCCAGAACCTCTTTCCACCGACTCACCTCCCTCAATCTACTATAAATTGAAGCCCTTACTCTCTGCCTTCTGCACCATCACTTACAAGCTCAATTAAACAATAATGTCCTCCTCGCATTTGCTAGTGTTCTTACTTGGAGTGGTGTTTCTCACCACTCCTGGCTTGGCCGATTACAAGCCACCCACCTATCAGCCACCCACCTATAAGCCTCCTGAAAAACCACCTGTTGAGAAGCCTCCCACTTATAAGCCTCCAGTTGAAAAACCACCGGTTTATAAGCCACCCGTTGAAAAGCCACCTACTTATAAGCCTCCAGTTGAGAAACCACCAGTTTACAAGCCACCTGTAGAGAAGCCACCCACTTACAAGCCTCCAGTGGAAAAGCCTCCCACTTATAAGCCTCCAGTGGAAAAACCACCTGTTTATAAGCCTCCAGTTGAGAAGCCACCTGTGTATAAGCCACCTGCAGAGAAGCCACCTGTGTATAAGCCGCCTGTAGAGAAGCCCCCTGTTTACAAGCCGCCAGTTGAGAAGCCGCCAGTTGAGAAGCCACCAGTGTACAAGCCGCCAGTTGAGAAGCCACCAGTGTACAAGCCGCCAGTGGAGAAGCCACCAGTGTACAAGCCGCCAGTTGAGAAGCCACCAGTGTACAAGCCGCCAGTGGAGAAGCCACCAGTGTACAAGCCGCCAGTAAAGAAGCCACCAGTGTACAAGCCGCCAGTTGAGAAGCCACCAGTGTACAAGCCACCAGTTGAGAAGCCACCAGTGTACAAGCCGCCAGTTGAGAAGCCACCAGTGTACAAGCCGCCAGTGGAGAAGCCACCAGTGTACAAGCCGCCAGTTGAGAAGCCACCAGTGTACAAGCCGCCAGTGGAGAAGCCACCAGTGTACAAGCCGCCAGTAAAGAAGCCACCAGTGTACAAGCCGCCAGTTGAGAAGCCACCAGTGTACAAGCCACCAGTTGAGAAGCCACCAGTGTACAAACCGCCAGTGGAGAAGCCACCAGTGTACAAACCGCCAGTGGAGAAGCCACCAGTGTACAAGCCGCCAATGGAGAAGCCACCAGTGTACAAGCCGCCTGTTGAGAAGCCACCTGTTTACAAGCCGCCTGTTGAGAAGCCACCTGTGTATAAGCCACCTGTGGAGAAACCACCAAGCTACCAGCCACCACCTTATGGTCACTATCCTCCATCAGCAACCACAAACTGAGTAGTTCATGATTTTAAGTGTATTTTGATATTCAAAAAATAAGAACTTGTCCCCTCTCAGTTTGTCAATTTGTGATTTTAAGTATTTTAACTGTTTGTTTTACCCTGGCATTGTGCTATAATATGTCTGGTATGGCTGCAAACATATCCAAGTCTCCCAAATGTAACATTGATGATCTATAATAAAATTGTCTCTTATGAGCCTACTTCCTCTTTCATTGATCAGTACATTTTAGTTGCTAAATTATACGCAAAAATTTTATTTATGATCTGCACTGCAATTAACATTTAGGTTATATTTATAAAAATAGGTACTTTTCAACAAATATATCCACAACTTCAAGATGCTACGGGAAAGATCTCAAAATCAGCATCAGCATATAAAGGATTGCTGATAAGCTCCATTTCTGAATTAAATGAATTCGAAAGTTAGAGACTCTTCCTAACTAATAAATTCCGGACATTGTTGATAAACTCAATCTACTCTCTACTAATTAAATGTTGTTATACAACCAATAAAAATATAGGGTCAGATATGCCAGCACAAAAGATACATATCATATATCTTGTTCAATTATATATATAAATATATAAAAGAATTGCAACTTTATTAGGCACAACTTACAGGTTTCTAATCGGTATATGTAAAATTGGTGTTGTGGATACATAACCTATAGAAAAATTTAGTATATTGGTCAGCCAAATCTAAATAAATATATAAATTTTTTTTACAAACACTTATGGATAATATATTTGATGAATTTAATATATATTTATTGTTGATAGATCCATTTTACCTAATAATTTGTCAAAACTAATAATGAAACTAATAATGGAGATGGAGAACATGTATAAAATGCAGGTGCATCCAGGTGCCCCCCAACGCCTCAGCTCTTACGCTTCTTTGCGGCCCCATCCCTCCATGCCCAAGTGCCAGGTAGCAGCTACATGCAGCACTGTTGATTTAACTGTGATTGGTATTTCTCTAACCACAATTGAAAAAGGGTAGAAATAAACACACAGAATCATTGTTAATGAAGATTAAGAGATAATTAGAAAGAGACACTGACTCAGATTTTCAGACAACATATTGCTCTACACCACAGTATGAAATTACACTTTGCCAGTCCCACTCTAGATTAGAAGTCCACTCCACGGATCATTGTTAGATTTTTAATAACGAGAAAGATATCATTTTAAAGCTTCACGAACTTAGTTTTTTTTTTCATAAATTAAAAAAGTTAAAATAATTTTTTTACTTTTGAATTTAATTTAATTTTAATCCTTTATAAATTAAAAATATTAATCCTACATCTTTCAAGATTTTACCTAAAGTAATCATTCCTTAAATGAAATTAAGTACAAAAGTGGATGATTAATTTTAGACTTTTAATTTATAAAAAATCAAAATAAGACTGAATTTAAAAGTAAATGACTATTTTGTAATTCTCAATTTGTGAAGGGCTGTATTCAAATTAAATTTAAAAGTGATCAAAATAATATGTTTCTCTTTTAATAACCTTACCTAATTAGCCTAGAAGAATTTTAATAACAAAAAAAATTCAGGATATATATATATAGAGTTACACATCAACACTCTAAATATATGCAAAAATTATTTAAAATATTAATAAATAATTATTTAAATTTTTGCGTAATGAGTTTTGCATAATTTATTTCAATCTTAATATTTCTTTACTCAATTCAAGCAGAAGCGCCAATTATCAGCTATTAACCCAGCATTATCCTCATTATCAGCTGTTTTGTCAAACTACATATTATTAGCCCAATTTATATGATTCAACAACAATTAATTAAGCTAGGCCATGCACCACATAAATGTGGCAAGCCTATGACTTTTGGCCAATATCAAATATAGAATATTGTCCCTTGTTTTGATTTCTTGGGCAGTTTGCATAACGATGAAAGGAAAATGACAAAGCCTGTATAAGGCCTCAAACTCCTATAAAATGGGTACACAATTTTTAGGTTTTGAACCATAGAATTCAGCCCAAGCAAAAAGCATCAGGACTTGGGATTAGTCATGGAGATGTCTAAGTCATCCTTGATGGTGTTGTTCCTCGGCATTGTGTTTCTTACCACTTTATTCTGTGTTGAGTCATTGAGAGTAGAGAAGAAAGTCGCACATTTAGAACAGCCTTGTAAGTCGCTGTTCAACTGCAAATAAGGTGAGGATCTCATATATTTACACTGCCTCAGTACGTAGCCCATAAGTTTAGAAATATATTACAAGCTTCTAAACTGAGATTTTGAATTATAATTGATTGCTGCCGTATATAAACAATATTGTATTTCATATGCTTCTTTTGTCACAGAAGGAAGCAGAATTGGACAATCGCTATTTTCCAGGGCAGCGTGTGATCCAACATGCATGGTTGCTACTTTCAATATATACAGCTGATCATATGTATATTAAAAATAGAGGCAGAAAACTCTGGTGTCCTGCTTCGTGTAGTCTACCTGATGGATTAACTAGTCCAGTGTCTGCCATCGAAGCCTTGTTCTTGTTCAATGTTTGTGTAATATGCTTTATATTCCTACGTGCGTAATGTGTGACCTTTAAGTAAGCGTTTATTATGTTAAATTAATACTTATACTCTGTATTTTCTATTAACTGCAATTTTTTTTTAAGATCGATTAAGTGTTCTATTATTGAGGCCGACGAGTAAAATTACATTCGGTACTCTCGTCCTCTAGTTTTACTCGGAAGATCCAAAATACAATCTCCAATTGCGTCCGTCAATCATAAGCTCTTATTAGTGATTACACTGATCCGGGAACTATTTTGATCTATATCGAGTATCGATACATATATACATATATTAAAATTAAGTTCAGAAACAAACACAAGTAATTTTGTGAATCACCGTGCACTAAGATAATTGATAAGTTTATATCTCACTTTGGGCACGCTAGATTGGGAATGAATATCAGTACAACAGATATTTTATGTTCAATTTTTTTGATTAGTTATTTTACTGCACAATATATATATATATATATGTTGTATAACAAAAGATTTAAGTTCAACAATCGTAAGTTAAATTTTGTTTTTAGTCTTATTGACAACCATAAACCACCAAAATATTGATTTATAAAATCTCAGTCGTCAAATAGTATTATCCCATCACTTTTAAACAATAAATAATTTATCACAGGGGATGACAAATTTATCTAAACCCTCCATAGCACACTCACCACCCCCAAATTATATCATAAAGCACCAGTCCCTCCCAAACCCTTTTAATATATAATCAATAAGTTATACCAACCTCTCTTAAGGTTTCATGAAATTATATATAATATGTTTTTTATTTTTAAAAGTACATTCAATTCCCTTTTAATTTTTTTTGTTAATTAACTTAGCTTCCTATGAAATTTGTATTTTTTTTCAAATAAATTATTTAATAATATTTATTGTCATTTTATATATAAAAGAAAGCAGAAAAGAAAAACTAACTATTTTAATCTTAATAAGAAGTTTCTGAATAAACTTTTTATTTCCTTCCCTCCCCTTCCATACTACTCATTCTAATCACACCCTCAGCAACTTAAACCTAAATATTTCTATTTGAGCCCATCAATTACCTTGAAGCGAGATGACCATACAGGCTCAAGATTAATTATTTTTATATTACTAGCACCCGACCGGCCGGCCGTGCTATTCGCGTCAATCACTGCCTCCTAGTCTCTACTTTCTATACCATTTATTACTTTTTCTTTTCACATAATTGAAGCAAAAAAAAAAAAACAATTCAGTGAAAAATCATCCAATAAATTTAGAGATAAATATCAAGATACAAGTAGTCATGGAAGACGGCCTAGCAAGCTAGTTAGCTAGCATCAATAATTGTTCAGTCATGGGTGACGTGGAGTTGAAGGTGAGTGAAATTAAGAGACAAAATAAGTATAAGGTAAAGAAAATCAGACTGTTTCAACGGATGCTTCTGTTTGTAGTCAAACTTTCCAGCTGAAAGTGGTGCAAATCACTAAATGTTATAGCCACACTAGAGTTTGAATCATCTGAAATTACTTATTGCAGATTTTTTTTGGTCAGAAACTTAGTGTAGATTATTAAATATATGAACTAATAAATTAAGATTCAACGACTTATTTTTTATATTTTTTAATTTAATTTCTTAAACAATGTAATACCTACACTAGAGTTTGAATCTTCTTATATTATCTGTCTTAATTTTTTTATTAAAAATATGAATTATTATATCAAGATTTATATTTTAATTTAAGTGTTTAAAAAAATATTAATTATTAAATCAAGATTCAATGATCTTTTTTTTTATATACTAAAAAATTTGTCGTAGAGGATCGACTCATGTCACATTAGGAGAGATCTTACTGTAAAAAATTTATAGTAGAGTTTTCCATTCTCTTCATTCTATAAAGCCCATACCCATCTGCGACGTCTTCGATCCAAATGATACAAAAACACATATTAAGAGTAGCATGTGATGGCTTCGATCAGAATAAAAAATAGCATAAAAGGAATGCAAATTCTTTGGTTTTCGAACCATCAGAATCAATCTCCGAGATGTCTAACTCATTTCTGCTTGTCTTGCTCTTCGTATTCGGCATTTTGTCTCTCACAACACATTATATCTTGCTCATGATGATTCTTTCAATATGCGTTTGTCCTTGTTGCCTCATTAATGAGTAAAAGGTCAAATTTTAATATGAAACATTCATACATATGAAAAGAGCATCCTCCCGTAACATCTCTTGTATGTTAGTTTAATGATTTTATATCGGTTAGACATTTCAATAATTGAAAGAGTAAGAATCTACATGCAAGAAAATAATCTTCCAGTGATACGAAGACACATCATTCAATTTCGTAGGCGTGTACAGCATTTAATTTCAATCAATTTATAACAGCCCCATGGGCTTTCAAATCAATTTTAATATTTCCCAAACTTCATTTAAATATTTTTGAATAAATTTGTCATTGACTATATTTTACTAATTAATATTTCAATTATTTCATAACGAGCCTCAAAGGATTAACTTAAATTTTGTTCGTCTCCAATACAAGATTACATAGACAATGTGAGACAAAGAAGAGGAGAGACCAGAGATGACTACAGTTGTGGAAGGAGAATTGAGAGAAACAATAATCTCACTTTTGCTTGTAGCTATGGCAGCTTGAGCCGATGAAGATGACTCACTAATCTTCCCATCACAATGACTCACTATTCTTCCCATCACATGCCTCTACTCAGCATTTCTCCTCTTTGCCCTCCTTGGTTGCAAAAGCAATTCGATTTCCACTCTTAGAAAAGCAAGAAATGCATGAGACTGTGACTTCATAGTAATGAACCTAGAGCTCAGTCCAATGATTGCCACAACTTTTGTCAACCACAATCAAGCAAGAAACCATGCACTATATTATTTAAATCTCTACATACTATCACTACAAAAAAATGGCTTTTTTGACAAATTTTTTAATGGTTTTTGCAAAGGTTTTGATTGTCGTAAAATGGTTATATGATGGATAGCAAAAACGTTACAGAAACCACCATCATAAATGAAACAAATGCATTTTTTGTTAAACCTTGTAGAAGTCATCCCAATGGCATATCCTTGCAACGTTCAAGAATCCTCATTAAATTCATTGCAAAAACACATTATTGCGCGGGTCAAAAGAAGCGTTACAATGTCATAGTTTTGCAATAGTTTATTTGATTGTCGCAATCACATACCATTGTGACGGTAATTAAAAACTATTGTAATGACTTATCTTCATGACGGTTTAACTAAACTATCATTGATGGTGCTATATATTTACCGTAGTAGCAATTTAAACTGCCGCTGATAGGTTTTTTTTTTTTTTTTTTAAATATTGTGCTTTAATTTTTTGTGACAAATTTTTTTTTTTTCTAAATCAATATCATGTAAATATGATAAATACCAATCACAACAACACAATCTAATACCTAAAGCCAACAAGGCCTACTTAATAATTAATTGTAAACATAATTACATACAAAGTTTAACATAAAATCATAATCAAGTCTAAACATAATGAGATACTAAATAATCGCATGCCTCTGCTTAGCATTTCTTTTCTGTGCCATCTTTGGCTATAAAAGCAATTCAATTTTGCTCCTTGAAAAGCAAGAAATGCATGAGACTGTGACTTCATAGTAATGAACCTAGAGCTCAGTCCAATGATTGCCACAACGTGTGTCAACCACAATCAGGCAAGAAACCATGCACTATATTATTTAAATCTCTACATACGAGCTAACTAGTGTGTATGTCTACATAGTACACACACACATGTATACATATATAGAAAATAGATGCATAGCTTTCTACATTGATTTTAATTTGTTATAAGTAAACTTTGATATACAAACATTACCAAATACTTCTAAATTTTTTATTAATAGAAAAAATAAGTATGAGCCATATTAACAATAAGGATATAAATCTTGAAATTAATGTGAAAGTAAGAAAGCTCAATATCTCTTGCATTAAGTTTTCCACAATATAATTTAATAATTAGGTAAGAGGTAATGGGATGAGCTTATAGGAGTTGATGCTGATATAGTAATGGCAGTAATTAAGAAAAAGAACCCTAATGTTAAGATTATGATAGTGGAAAGAGGAGAACGCATAAGCCAGAGTGATTGTATGCATTCATGATGACAAAGTTGGGGGGGTTCCTAGCATTGGCTAGCCTTTCCATACTCCTCGAACAGAAGCAAAGAACTAAGAGGCATTTAATGAGATAATTAATTTGACTTTGTATTTATGGTACAATTTTTCACCACATGAATTTTTTTGTTCACTTTTTTTTTTTGTGTGAACAACAACTATACAGCAACAATGCTATACAACCATTGATCCACTTTCGTATTTCATGCTTGTTTGTTTTTAGTTGAGAATCTTGCTTAATTTGTTATCAGAACTTTTAGTAGTGTTCATGTTTTTATGTTCTTTTATGTCCTTTGATCTGTTGTTTATGCTTTTCAGTTTTTTAAAGGATGAAATGTATTCTCTTAGAGCGGAAAATTGCTTACTGAGTATTCAAGTCTACGAGTGATGTTGAATCAAAACAAGAATATTTAAAAGATTTAACAGTCATATTGAAAAGGTGATTCAAAACTTATACTCAATAGTTGTATGGAAGATTTGAAACATCACCACCTCTCAGACGACGTCATCCCACTGTTGGCCACCATAAGTAACAAGATTTCTTGGTTTTTTGTTTTGTTGTTTCATCATCTTCTTTATATACAGCTACCCAATGGAGCTACTCCTTCACCAGTGTCACCACTTGCTGCTGTACACCAGTCTCCACCACCACCGTTCACTAATAGTATCGACAACAAGTAAGTTTTATTTTCACAATTTTGTTTTTTTAATTTCTTTTTGTATTTTAAATTAATTTTTATTTTATTTTGGTATGTCTATGAAGACTTTTAATGATATCTTAATATATTGAACCCCATTTGATTTTTTTTTCTTGCAATTTTATTTTTAATATGGTCATTGAAAATTAATTTTTACAATTACGTATATTATTATTAATTAAGTAAATATTGGTTATTAATATTGTTTCATGATGTTGTAAATGTTGTTTATATGATGTTTATGGAATTTTTTTAATAGAAAATGATATTTAATACTAGTTATTCATGTTTTTTTAAATCTTGATGTGAAGTACTAAATTTTATTAGAAGAATTGATATTAGACATATTTTGGTTTAAAGGGATGGATAAAAATTGGATAAATAAGCCTTGAAATAATCCAGCGTATTGGGAAGGATTGAATAAGTTTTTAGTCTTCGCATTTGCAAATAGTAGTATTGGGGATAAAATTATATGTCAATGTCTAGAATACAAGTTCAACAAATGGCATAGCAGAGAAGAAGTGCAAGATCATTTGATTCTTAAACCATTTCTAAAGGGTTACATTTTTTGGCTTAGACATGGAGAGATAAGTACTGTAAACATTATAATTCAAATTCCTACAATCCCAAATATGGTTGAAGATAAGATTAATGTTAATGATCATATATTGGACATAGTCAATGATACTTTTGGTCATCAACCAAATAATAAATACATGGACCAAGATGAAATATTGTCTTCACCACCAAATCATCCAATGACAAATGAAAGTGTAGAATTTTTTGAATTACTTAGAGATGGACAACAAAGTCTATACGAAGGATGTGAGAATTATTTGAAATTATACCACATAAAGTGTTTCTATAGAATAACTAACAAGGCAATGTCAATGATATTATATTTATTGGTCGAAGCCTTTAAAATAGTTAAAATTCCACCTTCATTTTATGAGGCCAAGAAAATGACTAATAAACTTTGGCTTGACTATACCAAAATGCACGTATATCTCAACGATTGTATGTTATACTTGGTGGAGGATGCGACACGAGATACCTAAATAAGATGCAGTACAACTAGGTTGAAAACATGTGGTAAAGGTACATCAAGTTGTGGTAAGAAACAGAAGAAGTTACTTGCAAAAGTATTAAGATATTTTCCACTAAAAGCTCAATTGTAAAGGAAGTTTTATATTTTCTAAGATTGCTAAACATATGTGATGGCATGCAATGGACAATAGTAACAATGGTAAGTCAAGGCATCCAAGGGACTTTGAAGCATGGAAGAGAATTAATATAATGCATCTTGAATTTTCCTTATAGCCTTGAAACATATGACTTGGATTAACCACTGATGGATTTAATCCATTTAGTAACTTAACCACTAGTTACAGCATCTGGCCAGTGATGTTATGCCTTATAATCTTCCTCCTTGGATGTGCAAGTAACAAAGTTCATTTCTTCTTTCAATCATCATTCTAGGTAAGAAAGCATCAAAAAATGATATAGATGTCTACTTGCAACCAATATAAAAGAGTTGAAAGAATTGTGGGATGTTAACACCAAAATGTTTAATTCATACAGTAATCATTAGTTCATTATGTGTGTAGTTTTAATGTGGACTATAAGTGACTTTTCATGTCTTGGAACATTGTTTAGATGGAACATGTATACTGGGTTAGCCTGTCTATCTTGTAATTTTGACATGACTCCTATGCACCTTCCATATAGTTTGAAATGGTGCTTTATGGGTCACAGACGCTTTTTAAATCAAGGCCATAAATTTAGACTTGCTCACTCTTAATTTGATAGAAAAGTAGAAAAGAGAAATCCACCTATTGCAATTAGTGGCTCAGACATTTTATGACAAGTTGAGAATCTAAATGTTGTATTCAAGAAAAATGTGACATTTGAAAGCTAGAGATGAAGAACTTATAAAGCTAGTGATTCTGAAGTAAGCTTTCAACAATGGTGCAAGAAAAGCATATTCTTCCAAATTGGAAGACTAACTTATTGCATTACTATCTTGACATCATGCATATTGAAAAAATGTGTGTGATAATATCCTATTTACTTTGTTACATAATACTGGAAAATCAAAAGATCACATTAATGTAAGAAGAGACTTATAGCAAATGTGCATACGGTTTTATCATTGGCCTGATGAAAATGGTAAATATCCTCCTACATTGTACACAATGACAAATGCAAATAAGCACCTATTTCTAAATATTTTAAAGAATATTATTATATCAGACGGTTACTCAAGCAACATTTTTAGATGTATTGATTTGAGACAATGAAAGATTAGAGGGTTAAAAAGTCATTACTCACATGTTCTTTTTGAGCAACTTCTACCTCAGGCAGTGAGAGAAACACTTTCCAAGCAAGTGTCTGCAATTCTAATTAATCTATATTCTTTCTTTAGACACTTGTGTAATAAAGTGGTGAACATAAAAGAAGTTCACTAACTTCAAGATAAAGGGGTTATGACATTATGTCACGTAGAAATGGTTTTCCTACCTTCATTTTTCACAGTTATGGTTCATCATATTGTACACCTAGTATATGAAGCCAAAGTGGGTGGGAAAATCAAAATCTTATATGCGTAATAAAGCTCAACTTGAGGGTTTTATAACTATGAGTTACATAGCTTAAGAGGTCCTCACTTTTTGCTCAAGATATCTATATGGCACTGAGACTATGTTCAATCCGCCAATTCTTGCTAGTTATTGACCTAACGTAGGGTCATTCAATGTCTCATCTTTGTTTCCACCCATCGGAAAACTAGGTAGTGGCTATACATTCTTTAATCAATCTACGATGGAAAAGACGCAAGCACACTAATATGTGTCGACCAATTGTAGAGAAGTTAAGTCTGTCCTTCAATAACTTAATTACATTTGTGATATTACTAAAAAAATTCACTCCGCTCAATAAGTTCACATTTATATTTATGCCAAAGAATTTAGGGAGTACTTGCAAAAAAAATTAAGAAGTCGTACACGATCTTTATTAAAGATTGACAAGAGAATGCATAAAGAATTTGTTGAATGACTCTCTATTGGTGTAAGAAAGTTTATAATATGTTAACATTTACATTTATGTCACTTATTTTAATTTCCTTTGTAACAAAGTTTATAATAGAATTGTCAACTTTCCATATTCAAATTAGATGTAACAATGAGGAATCTCACTCAGATGATTTGAAGTTTTGGCATTAAGATCAATTGATTGTACAAAGCGTTATACTGCATATAATGTTAATGGGTTCAAGTTTTGTATTTTGGAACAAGACCATCAATTAAAAACGCAAAATAGTGGAATCTTCAATACATTTGGAACAAGGAATTATGCTAGTAGTAATGATCATCAAATGTGGTTTGGTGGTGTTTCTTATTATGAAAAGTTAGTAGACATAATTGAGTTAAGCTATCATGATTGGTTTATGGTTACTATGTTCAAATACAAGTAGGCAGACACAACTAATCCCAAAGGGATTATGGTTAATGACTTAGGTTTTACATATATAAATTTTGTCCAATTGATATATACCAAGCACCATGAAGAACATGAGTCATACATCCAAGCTTCAAAAGCTCAAATGGTGTATTATATGGAAGATGAGTTATAGAAGAATTGGAGTATACCCATACATCTCAAGCTACATGACTAATACGAAATGGGAGATGGAGGTGACAATGCATATTATGAATGTAAGTTAAATTAGTATCAAGAGTTAGATGTGTTATTTCCAAAAAAGAAAAATATATCCATGGCAAGATGTTTAAGTATACATAGTACATTGTGTTTTAAATATATTGCATTCTTGTTTTATTGCCTGACTATATGTCAAGATTATGTTGTATTCATCTCTTATAGTTCTATTAAAATTGATTTTTTATTTCATTACTGGCAGGAATTTTGAAGAAGAAATGACTCTTAAACAGGATGAGTAATTTAGGACATTCTTGTAGTGTAACTAGTAATGATCTCATACCATCTAGGGTGGATCTTTATGACAAATCCCTAACACCTTGATCACTTTTCTTGAGGTAAGGACCCATGAAGGAACTTCATTCCTAGATGAATGTCCAGCAAATATTGATAATGATAGTGATGGAGAGTTGAATGAAACACCTTCACAACCACTTCATGCACCATCATACAAGAGAGTTTGGCTTGTTGACGTAGTTTATATAAATCCTATAAAATTGTAATGCTTTCCTTGAATACAATCAATTTCATGTATTAAACTTGTGTTCATAGATGCTGATGGCACAATGAAACCAAGGACTTTAACCTATAATGATGTTTGGCATCTTCCCCGTGATGAGTGAGTTGTATTAAAATGGAACCTTACTGGTTAACCTATAGAAGATGGAAGTGGTTTGTTGACCAGATTCTTAGGTCTATTGGTAGAGACTTTAATTTATTTCCTATTAACTATCCTAGTTAAAAAAGAGTTCTAAGGTAACAATTAATATTGTCTTAATAAGTTCTTTTGATCCTCGCTTATAATTTATAACTATATATTTTTCCATTATGAGTATGAAAGTGCTAAAAAAAATAGAGATGATAAAAAAATCAACTTATGTCTCACACAAGTGGAACAAAGAGTTTGGCACGCAAAAAAGCAAAGATGGTAAAATTAATTTAATGATTATGATGCACTCTTCTTTCTTACAAACAGATGTGTTATTATATACTTATCAATTGCAGAAGTGGGAGTTAGATTGTCCAGTTAGCAAAGGAGAAGTATGGATAACAACATATAAACATGTTGATGGGTCTTACGTGAATGAGGATGTTTGAATAATAAGTGTAAATGTTCCTATACTTTGTTGTCCATGAATCTAACTCTATGTCCATACATTAAGGAATTTCCACTAAGGATTCTTTAGCTTATGCTTTAGGAAGGCAAGAGCATGCATGTCATGTACGAAGATTAAAATTAGGTCTATATTCATCCAAAGTGTTTAGACATACCAGTAATTCTAACAGTTGAGTAAGCTCATCTTGTCCTTCCAATATAGAGTTGCAAAGTCAGTTCATTCAAATGCAATTAGTGATACAAATTCAAAGTCAACAAAATACAAGATCAATGTCAACTACTGCAATGTCAAAATAAAAAAGTTGATGTCTTGGTAAACTTTATCATGCAAAATTTTCAGAGTCAATTGCCTTCTAAACTTAAGGCATTCCAAGCATCACCAATAATGTTTTTAATACTTATATTGTAATTCATTTCATATGTTAGATTACATTCTCTTTGTATCTTACTATTTCTTATACTTCAAAATAAGTACCTAATTAAGCAAACGGATATTGGCTGAGTGCAGCAGATCATTCCCTGCATGTTCTCTGATGAAAAAAATTTATGAATTTTGTGATGTTGAAATGTTATAACGACTATTTTGTATTGGTATTACACTTTGCGATGTTTTCTTTATATTGTACTATGGATCAAACATGTTTGAATGTTATATTTTCTTTATGTTGCATTATGGATGTGATGTTTTCTTTGTGTTACACTATAGATGTAATGTGAATTGTTGGTATTAATGTTATGGTGTTTGGATATGAGATCATTAGTTGAAAGTGTAATAATATGGTTTTGAAAAAAGAAAATTAAACTCTATATTTAATTCTATTTTAAAAAAAAATTAGCATTAGCAGTGGTTTCAATAGCCACTAAAAGCCTTGCAAATTTAATTAAAATAGAAATTCTAAATAAGATATAGTTGCGGTTAAACATGAACCGCAGCTATTGTTTAGCTGTAGTTATAAAGAAATAGTAATTAAACCTATTGAGAATTAGTTGTAGTTTCTAACCTATCAAGAATTTGCTACAATTCATATCGCCACAACTAATTTTCCTTCATTTAAATCACAACCAATTTTCCTTCACTTAAACCACAACAAAAAGTTAGATTTACCCATCTTTCTAAAAACCACAGCTAAAGGATTTAGCCTCTTTGACTGCAAGTAATCCCTTTAACAACAGTTCAAACTATTGCTAATGCTCATATTTAACCCAATTAATGCTACATTTTTAAAAAAAAAAAGTAATTGGTTCTCATGACTCAAGTGATTCCAACATATGTACAAGGTTTCAATTATGTAGCATATGGATCTATACCACTTTTTTGCAATTGGAATTGTTATTAATAGAATGTCTTGAAACCAATTAAAGTGATTTTAGAGCTACAAGAAGAATTGATATAAGTTATAAAGTCAAAGTGTCTTAAGAGTTAATACAAATATTCATCACACCAAGAGTTATGCATATTTGAACAATGAAAGAAAGGTTAATTTGAGTGGCCTTTTTCAAGGAAGATAGAATAATTTACTTTATATTTTATTTATTCTGGTGACATTTTTTATTAATATGTGTCTAATTAACAAAGAAATATTACCATGGGAAAGCAAGGCACCATGGCTCTAAAAGTTGATTTCAGCAAGACTTATGACAGTATAGATTGGACATATATAGAAAAAACTATTATAGCAATAGAGTTTGATAAGAGATGAGTTGATTTGATGATGATGTATGTCTCAAATGTTAAATACTCATTCCTAGTAAATAGAGAGGATATTGGAGAGGTATTGTTCATATAGTAAATTTGCCAAATTTGAAAATTCATAATAAATTCTAGAAAGTTCCAAAATCTGTGAAATTTTTCAAGAAACTAGAATAACATGATAGATAATTGTGCACTGAAGTTTAGTTCAAGATTCATTCATTTCCCTCCTCAAATAAATCCATAATCATGGTTGTACAGAATTATGCAGAATCAAAATTTTGCTACTGATTTTTGGTGCAAAACCCTCTTAAATGGAATCCAAATGACATGAAACTTTGTAAAATACTTCATTAGTACCTCAGAGACTTTCAAATTAAATTTTAGCCCAAATTTCATCCATTTAATTCCTCAGGTGTCACCAAACCTCATGTATGGCAGAAAACTTTTCTAAATAGTTCTCCATAATTTAAGCATGTAGAAAGGATAGCTATTGAACTCAAAAGTTAACAAAATTTGGTGTCGATCAACTCTGATATATCAAGGTTAAATCTACTAAAGATTTTAATTTTTGGAGTCCATCTACCTCATTTTTCAAATTTTCTATTCTCTTATGAAATTTCATCTTCTTAGAACTAAAACTTGACTAAATGGGCTCCAACATACCAAATTTTGAGTTTCACCTCATTCACTCATACAAATGCTTCATGATGCCTTCAATTACATAATAAAATTTTCTCAAACTCTTGGTTGATTATTTCTTCATACACGTGGGAATCTATACACTTAGAAAGAAAATCTTGCGCTATAACATTATATTTTCTAAATTACCTGACAATACATCTTGATCTTTAAATTATTGTTACATACATCAAAATATCATAACTTCTAACTAACCAAGCCTCTTGGCATTACTACTCTAAAAGATCTAAGAGGTTATTTCCTCTTGCTTATCCTCACTAGTTCGACTAAAATTGTTAGTAAGAGATTTGATGAGACAAAAAGTCCTAGTAGCTCACTTCATATTTTACACACATTATGACACATGTAAGCAAAGTAATGCACATATCATTATAACATGAACATACATTATGGAATTATGCTAAAGTGGACACTTTTAGCTTCGGTTCATGACCACATCATATTAAATATCATTATTAGGGTAGGATCATCATGTCCAAACCCTAAAAGTCATCATACATAACAACAATTGAGCCACTAAAGCTCTATGTGAGATTTCACACTATGATACATCAACTTATAGCAACATAAAGCATAAAATTCTTCAAGCATTCAATCATTAAGCATAAGCACACTTATAGCATATGAGGAATAGAGAATGAGCTATTTTGTTATTTCAAGCTAATTCCTTTCTTAATTTCCCTTGCAATGGCAATATATCTTCTCTAAACTCAATCCTTGATTAAACATTTTACCCTTTTTTTACATTGTTGTCCCCTTAAGTATTATTTTTTAATTCAAAATTATACAAAATTTCCTAATCATTATTTTTGGATCCTTTAATAGTTTGAAATAAAAAGGAAACTCAAAACAGGGGGCGAGAAGAGGAAGAGGAAAGTGGTGCATCCCTATTTTCCTCACCAGAAACAGGGATAGAACACAGAGGATAGAATTTTGGATAGTAATTATAAAATTTTAGATAATTAAACTTTCATCAAAAGAACCAAAATTTATTGCAAAATGTCCTATATTGCAGAGGATTTAGATTTCTTTACGAACGTCCACCGTACGTCTACCAAGATAGTTGATAATCTATATCTCATTTAGGGCACTCGATGGATCGGAATTGAACTTGAGATCTACATGCGTTGGTATATTAATTAAATAAAAATTAACTATAATGAATAATTAATTAATTTAAAATAACTATAAACTCAATTGTACACTTTTTAGTAATTTAACGGAGAAATTTTTATATTTTAAAGGTTTATCAAATACAATGAAATTAATATCAAATCGATTTTGTCAAACACTGCTTATAATATCTTTTTTGAAACTAAATTTAAAAAAAAAAAAACTAATTTAAGTAAATAAAAATTCATGGCAAATGAGTTCTTATCCAAATGACGCAAGAAGCTAGACTGGAGTTACATGTCATGCCTTCAGAATACCAAAACATGTATAAGAGCCAATCACATTCTTCGGTTTTTGAACCATCAGAATAAATCTCCGAGATGTCTGCCAGATATCTGCTTGTGTTGCTCCTTCGATTTGGAGAGTAGTTTCGCAAGTTCCCGATTTCCAATATTCTAGAATTCAATTTGGGGACTGAATTTTTTGTGGAGCCTGAAAAAATAATTAAGAACTGACATAGATATATCAGCCTTTTTAAGTAATTTAATTAATATACCAAATTCAGAATGGGATAAAACTACTAAATTAATTAGAATCTTTTCCTCGATCGTCTGCAAAATAAAAGGGTTTTCTTTTATCACCGACATAACATGAACTATAATAAGTTATCAAAAACTATTATTGTTAACCTTTAATTAATAATAGAAAGTTTCACTAGTAACACAAGAAATACGGATAATTTGTTTGTGGAATATATATATATATATATATATATATAGTAAAGTGAGGACTCACGAATAACCTAAAATAGTCAGGCCTCATTACAAGCCACGCATTTCTAATTCCTTTAACATTCAGATCGTCCAATAATTATATTGCAAAGAAAAGTGAGATGATGACTCACGAATAACTCAAAACATACCAATTACAATAATGATAATTGAATTAAAAGTCACTGAACACTGTTTTTCAAACGTGGACTCTTACCAAATTGATGTAAACATAGCAATACTGATATATTTTCCATTGAAAATGAAGGAAAACAAAAAGATCAATGTTTTTTTGGCTAAAGAGTATGAACAGATATAAAATTTGATTTTAAAATGAACAAAAGTTTTTTAATTAAAAATTTGAGGTAAAAGAGGCAAATTCTTATTATCCAAATGAGCAAGATGTTATTAATTAAATAATTAAATAAAGAATATAATATTAAATTATACATAAAAATTAAAATTTTGAAAATCTAAAAAATGTAAACTTATCACGCGCTCTCCTTTAAATGGATAGACAGCTAGAAAATGAAGATAAGTTGCATGTATGCAAATCTTTAAAGATAACACGAACTGGCATTTGTATAATGCAAATTCAATAATAGTATATAATATCATTTGCCAAAATGTCAACAACGCGTTAATTTCTCAAACATAATGCCTAATCACGAAAGCAATCATGTACGGATGCATCCTAAAACAAGGGGGGAAAAATAAACGTTCTTCTTATAGATTTGGTGATAGTAATATATATGATATATACATCATGCATGTCGACCCCGAACCAACCCTTTTGAAAATTTGTGCTTAGTCTTCTTCACGTCTAACTATCCCCATAAAAATATGGTGTCTGCTTGGAATGCAAATTTTTCTTTAAATAATCCAACTAGTAGTTTTTGTAACCTGCGGTGGATTGGTAAAAAGAAGTTAAAATCAGGTGGGGTGTGAATGTGCGAAGGAATTACAAACGATGACACTGTACAAATCTTATTTGGAATATTATATTATACTTGACGTCGGGGTTAGTTGACACTTGACAAGTTGCTGAATACCTTTAGCATTTTTACTTTTGCCTCTTTCATTGGTCTACCCTATGTCATTTTCATTCCCAGCCAGAAAGCACATTATCAATCAAGTACAAAGACCTAAACTAACAAAAACATATATATATTTCTTACACTTACACGCAAACTTATGTAACTAGTATATAGTTAGTGTCAAGTGTGAATAAATGCTCGCCAAAAGAAAATTTCTTAAGTAGTTGTCATTTGAAAAAATTAAAGGATATATGGACTTATAAAACATATATAGTTTATACTGAAACTCACATTTAAAGTATCCAAAAATTCTTCATCAGCAAATTACGTTATATAATTTGATAAATTTCTATCGACTATTTACATCAGTTAATTGACCGTACCAAAAAGTACATGCAAAACAAACAGGCTTTACCAAGATGAAAAGAAAAGGGTTGTAGGTAGCAAAACCATGTGCCATTTCAATGTTTCCACAAACATGCATGCAGATATTCCCAGATCACACCCACCAGCTTTGACGGATCTTCTTATTTTTTCCTGTTAAATATATATATTAGTAATAAAATATATTAGATCCAGAACCTCTTTCCACCGACTCACCTCCCTCAATCTACTATAAATTGAAGCCCATACTCTCTGCCTTCTGCACCATCACTTACAAGCTCAATTAAACAATAATGTCCTCCTCGCATTTGCTAGTGTTCTTACTTGGAGTGGTGTTTCTCACCACTCCTGGCTTGGCCGATTACAAGCCACCCACCTATCAGCCACCCACCTATAAGCCTCCTGAAAAACCACCTGTTGAGAAGCCTCCCACTTATAAGCCTCCAGTTGAAAAACCACCGGTTTATAAGCCACCCGTTGAAAAGCCACCTACTTATAAGCCTCCAGTTGAGAAACCACCAGTTTACAAGCCACCTGTAGAGAAGCCACCCACTTACAAGCCTCCAGTGGAAAAGCCTCCCACTTATAAGCCTCCAGTGGAAAAACCACCTGTTTATAAGCCTCCAGTTGAGAAGCCACCTGTGTATAAGCCACCTGCAGAGAAGCCACCTGTGTATAAGCCCCCTGTTTACAAGCCGCCAGTTGAGAAGCCACCTGTGTACAAGCCGCCAGTGGAGAAGCCACCTGTGTACAAGCCGCCAGTGGAGAAGCTACCAGTGTACAAGCCGCCAGTGGAGAAGCCACCTGTTTACAAGCCGCCTGTTGAGAAGCCACCTGTGGAGAAACCACCAAGCTACCAGCCACCACCTTATGGTCACTATCCTCCATCAACAACAACAAACTGAGTAGCTCATGATTTCAAGTATAGTTTCATATTCAGAAAATAAGAACTTGTCACCTCTCAGTTTGTCAATTTGTGATTTTTAGTATGTCAACTGTTTGTTTTACCCTGGCATTGTGCTATATGTCTGGCATGGGTGCAAACATATCCAAGTCTCCCAAATGGAACATTGATGATCTATAATACAATTGTCTCTTATGAGCCTACTTCCTCTTTCATTGATCAGTACATTTTAGTAGCTAAATTATTGGCAAAAATTTTATTTATGATCGGCACTGCAATTAACATTTAGGTTATATTTATAAAAATAGGTACTTTTCAACAAATATATCCACAACTTCAAGATGCTACGGGAAAGATCTCAAAATCAGCATTAGCATATAAAGGATTGCTGATAAGCTCCATTTCTGAATTAAATGAATTCGAAAGTTAGAGACTCTTCCTAACTAATAAATTCCGGACATTTTTGATAAACTCAATCTACTCTCTACTAATTAAATGTTGTTATACAACCAATAAAAATATTGGGTCAGATATGCCCGCACAAAAGATACATATCATTTATCTCGTTCAATTATATATATAAATATATAAAAGAATTGCAACCTTATTAGGGACAGCTTACAGGTTTCTAAGCGGTATATGTAAAATTGGTGTTGTGGATACATAACCTATATAAAAAATTTAGGAGATTGGTCAGTCAAATCTAAATAAATATATAAATTTTTTTACGAACACTTATGGATAATATATTTGATGAATTTAATATATATTTATTGTTGATGGATCCATTTTACCTAATAATTTGTCGAAACTAATAATGGAGATGGAGAACATTTATAAATGCAGGTGCATCCAGGTGCCCCCCAGCGCCTCAGCTCTTACGCTTCTTTGCGGCCCCATGCCTCCATGCCCAAGTGCCAGGTAGCAGCTACATGCAGCACTGCTGATTTAACTATGTGATTGGTATTTCTCTAACCACAATTGAAAAAGGGTAGAAATAAACACACAGAATCATTGTTAATGAAGATTAAGAGATAATTAGAAAGAGAAACTGACTCAGATTTTCAGACAACATATTGCTCTACACCACAGTACTCAAATTACACTTTCCCGGTCCCGCTCTAGATTAGAAGTCCACTCCACGGATCATTGTTAGATTTTTCATAACGAGAAAGATATCATTTTAAACCATCACGAACTTAGTTTTATTTTTTTTCATAAATTGAAAATTTTAAAACAATTTTTTTATTTTTGAATTTAATTGTATTTTAATCCTTTATAAATTAAAAATTTTTAAATAGTCCTTCACCTTTCAAGATTTTATCTAAAGTAGTCACTCTTCAAATGAGATTAAGTACAAAAATGGATGACTAATGTTAGACTTTTAATTTATAAAAAATCAAAATAAGACTGAATTTAAAAGTAAATGACTATATTGTAACTTTCAATTTGTAAATGACTATATTCAAATTAAGTTTAAAAGTGATCAAAATAATATTTTTCTCTTTTAATAACCTTACCTAATTAGCCTAGCAGAATTTTAATAACAAAAAAACTTCAGGATATATATATAGAGTTACACATCAACACACTAGATAAATGTAAAATCTATTAAAAATATGTAATAAATAATTATTTAAATTTTTGCGTTAATGAGTTTTGCATAATTAATTTCAATCTTAATATTTCTTTACTTAATTCAAGCAGAAGCGCCAATTATCAGCTATTAACCCAGCATTATCCTCATTATCAGCTGTTTTGTCAAACTACATATTATTAGCCCAATTTATATGATTCAACAACAATTAATTAAGCTAGGCCATGCACAACATAAATATGGAAAGCCTATGACTTTTGGCCCAACTTCAATAATTTGCTCATCCTATTTAATTGAAATATTATAATGAACACAAATGGGCCATATAAGGCTAACAATTCAGGCCTAAAATCATATACATATATGTTGGAGCCGACATACTATTCAGACCGTAATTGCTTGTTATAATATTAAAATAAAATAAATCAACAAATTATGTATTTCACATTACATAATATATTGTATAACTTAAAACCAGGAAAATATTGTATGATTCGTTACCAAAAGGAAAAATAGTGTATAATTGTTACAAGAGAATTGCTCTGTTTGACAATTAGTCAAGATCAAGGCTCAATAGATACTAGAGTAGAACATTTTTAACTAAAAAAGGCCAAGTTGAATTAGTATTAAAAATGAAAATTCAACTTAATCAATATCTTTTTATTAAAAGATTAGGGGTACAACTCTAAAGTACTATCCTCTCAATTTTTTATTAATTTTTTATCAATATTTTTGAAGAAAACTATATACAAAGTGAGTGAAACTTAATTAATAGTTTCACTGAAAAATATGAAA
The DNA here is from genome assembly GCA_037074485.1 of Delonix regia. Classification (NCBI taxonomy): domain Eukaryota; kingdom Viridiplantae; phylum Streptophyta; class Magnoliopsida; order Fabales; family Fabaceae; genus Delonix; species Delonix regia. The sequence continues at coordinate 36,819,263 of CM073451.1, forward strand.
CTTTCTTAAATGGCAAGTCCTACTTATTATGAGTATATCTCTCCCCAAACTTTAAAAAAAAAAAAAAAAAGGAGAAAATATGGATTCATTATCATAATATACAATGATCATAAACTATCATTTTAGATCTATAAAGGATCGATGTCTTGACGTAAAGTTCGCTTATAGGAGATATTGGACCTTTTTGAATTGATGAACCAGTTTTCCCTATATGTCATGATGTAATATATTTGTACAGAGGGATGTGATCCATTCTTGGTGTGGAGCCATCTATGATGCTTAGAATTAGTAGTAGAGCTTGCATTGGAAAAGTGTGGTGGGATTGGCTATTATCTTATAATTTAATGTGAAAAATATTTAGTGACAAGCAGTAATTTCAAGGAACTATATCCGATGAAATATCTAATATGGAAGATAACTTTAGATATGTAAATTCGGTTTTTCTTTTTCTCCTACTTCTTGAATTATATGAAATTCCATTATAATAACAAAAATGCTGAGCTCCAAGTATTAGCTACCAAATTAAGGTGGAACTACGCAAAAGAATAAGTCCAACCAAATCCAAAGTATAGTCGATCTTGGGTCAAAAAAAAAAAATCCAGAATGATCAGTGAGGGCTTGAAAAGTCACAAGCTTTGACGCTTATCAAATAATTCAGATTTAATAAAATGTATGGCAAATCCCAATGACCGCCACTCTATCTAAATATAATCTTTCTGTGTCTACTGATTTTCGTAATCAAAAAATTCAACCTTGAGGCTGACTGAATCGAAAAACAAATAGTTCCCAAAATGATGGAAGCGACTAATCCTTCTTTACGAGGCTTAAGTGGACAATATCAATTATAGAATATTGTCCCTCGTTTTGATTTCTTGGGCAGTTTGCATAACGATGAAAGGAAAATGACAAAACCTGTATAAGGCCTCAAACTACTATAAAATGGGTACACAATTTTTAGGTTTTGAACCATAGAATTCAGCCCCAAGGAAAAAGCATCAGGACTTGGGATTGGTCATGGAGATGTCTAAGTCATCCTTGATGGTGTTGTTCCTCGGTATTGTGTTTCTTACCACTTTATTCTGTGTTGAGTCATTGAGAGTATAGAAGAAAGTCGCACATTTAGAACAGCCTTGTAAGTCGCTGTTCAACTGCAAATAAGGCGAGGATCTCATATACTTACACTGCCTCAGTACGTAGCCCATAAGTTTAGAAATATATTACAAGCTTCTAAACAGAGATTTTGTATTATAATTGATTGCTGCCATATATAAACAATATTGTATTTCATATGCTTCTTTTGTCACAGAAGGAAGCAGAATTGGACAATCGCTATTCTCCAGGGCAGCGTGTGATCCAACATGCATGGTTGCTACTTTCAATATATACTGCTGATCATATGTATATTAAAAATAGAGGCAGAAAACTCTGGTGTCCTGCTTCGTGTAGTCTACCTGATGGATTAACTAGTCCAGTGTCTGCCATCGAAGCCTTGTTCTTGTTCAATGTTTGTGTAATATGCTATATATTCCTACGTGCGTAATGTGTGACCTTTAAGTAAGCGTTTATTATGTTAAATTAATACTTATACTCTGTATTTTCTATTAACTGCAATTTTTTTTTAAGATCGATTAAGTGTTCTATTATTGTCATTTTATATATAAAAGAAAACAGAAAAGAAAAATTAACTATTTTAATCTTAATAAGAAGTTTCTGAATAAACTTTTTATTTCCTTCCCTCCCCTTCCATACTACTCATTTGAATCACACCCTTAGCAACTTAAACCAAAATATTTCTATTTCAACCCATCAAATACCTTGAAGCGAGATGACCATATAGGCTCAAGATTAATTATTTGCGTTAATCACTGCCACGTAGTCTCTACTTTCCATGTGATTTGCGGCTTGAATCACCTGCAGTAACTGAAGAATATTCAGTTACTGTTTATAAATCAAATAATAATTTTTATTAATATAATATATTTTTATTAATTTAATATTAATCAAATATTATTATTTTTTTATTTTTTTACTGTAGATTCTGCAGTAACTGCAAGATTTTTATTTTTTTAATTATTATTATTTTGTTACTTTTTCTTTTCACATAATTGAAGATTAATTATTTTTATATTACTAGCAACCGACCGGCTGGCCGTGCTGTTCCCGTTAATCACTGCCTCCTAGTCTCTACTTTCTGTATCATTTGTTACTTTACCTTGTCACATAATTGAAGCAAAAAAAAATTCAGTGAAAAATCATCCAATAGATTTAGAGATAAATATCAAGATATATTTAGTCATGGCAGACGGCAGCTAGCAAGCTAGTTAGCTAGCATCAATAATTGTTCAGTCATGGGTGACGTGGAGTTGAAGTTGAGTGAAATTAAGAGACAAAATAAGTATGAGGTAAAGAAAATCAGAGTGTTTCAACGGATACTTCTGTCACTGTTTGTAGTCAAACTTTCCAGCTGAATGTGATGCAAATCAATAAATGTTATAGTCACACTAGAGTTTGAATCATCTGAAATTACTTATTGCAGATTTTTTTTTTTGGTCAGAAACTTAGTGCAGATTATTAAATATATGAACTAATAAATTAAAATTCAATGACTTATTTTTTTTATATTTTTTAATTTAATTTTTTAAACAATGTAATACCTACACTAGAGTTTGAATCTTCTTATATTATCTGTCCTAAATTTTTTACTAAAAATATGAATCATTATATCAAGATTTAATATTTTATTTTTTATATATATTTTAATTTAAGTGTTTGAAAAAATATTAATTATTAAATCAAGATTCAATTATCTAAATTTTTTAATACTAAAAAACTTGTTATAGCGGATTGACTCACGTCACATTAAGAGAGATTCTTATTGTGAAAATTTACAGTAGAGTTTTCCATTCTCTTCTCTCTATAAAGCCCAGACTCATCTGTGACGTCTTCGATCCAAATGATACAAAAACACAGATTAAGAGTAGCATGTGATGACTTCGATCAGAACCAAAAATAGCATAAAAGGAAAGCAAATTCTTTGGTTTTCGAACCATCAAAATCAATCTCCGAGATGTCTAACTTATTTCTTCTTGTGTTGCTCTTCGTATTCGGCATTTTGTCTCTCACAACACATTATATCTTGCTCATGATGATTCTTTCAATATGCGTGTTTGTCCTTGTTGCCTCTTTATTGAGTAAAAGGTCAAATTTTAATATGAAACATTCATACATATAAAAAGAGCATCCTCCCGTAACATTCCTTGTATGTTAGTTTAATGATTTAATATCGGTTAGACATTTTAATAATTGAAAGAGTAAGAATCTACATTAAGGTTGTCAAATTCGCGAGTTTAGGTAAAATCATTTGAATGAGGTAAACTCATAACGTAGAATCGTAAGAATTTACCTATAATTAAAAAATAATTATTAAATTATATAATTACATAATTAAAATCAATATTTTTAAATTTAGACTAATAACTAAAACTACTAAATGCAATGATTAATAGTTTATTAGTTTGATTATAGTTGAATAAGTGATAATTAAATATAGATATTTTTTAAAATTTTATATATTTAAATCTAAATATAATAACCACTAATAATCAAATACTAGAAATTTTAAATTTGAATTAAAATGATTTATAGAGTAATAAATATAATTATTAAAGATTTCTTTATCAAAATAGGTCAAAAGATAATAATAGATAACTTTTCAAGTCATGACTAATAAAAGTTTCAAAATAAAATTTCTATAAAAAAGTCAATAATAAATATATATATATATAATGCATTACAAATGATGAACATGAAGTTTTTATTGGTTATATGGTAATGGGTGATGAATTTATTCTAAGTGTTTGAGTTTAAGTATAAGGAGATGTTATCTTTTAAACTAAGAAAATAAAGTTCAAATATATATAACACAACACACACACACACTGAATGGCAACGTTGGCTCAGTGGAAATGTGCAATTTTGTTGCCTCGTGTCAGTGGTTTGAATCCTGGAAGTTGTTCTTTTCTTTTTTTTTTTTTGGAAAACAATGCTACTGAGTCAACTCATCCGAGTTTTTCCAACTTAATAACCGAGTTTGACCGAGTTAACCACCGAGTCAAAACGAGTCTGAGATATTTCCGAGTCAGAGACCGAGTTAACTCGAAATGCTTACGCGAACTCGGTGAGTCAACCGAGTTGACTCACGAGTTTGATTACATTGATCTACATGCAAGAAAATAATCGACCAATGATGTCAAGATACATCATTCAATTTCGTAGGCGTGTATAGCATTTAATTTCAATCAATTTATAATGGCCCCATAGGCTTTCAAATCAATTGTAATATTTCCCAAACTTCGTTTAAATATTTTTGAATAAATTTGTCATTAACTATATTTTACTAATTAATATTTCAATTATTTCATAAAGAGCCTCGAAGGATTAACTTAAATTTTGCTCGTCTCCAATACAAAATTACATAGACAATGTGAAACAAAGAAGAAGAGAGACTAGAGATGATTGCAGTCGTGGATGGAGAATTGAGAGAAACAATAATGTCACTTTTGCTTGTAGCTATGGCAGCTTGAGCTGATGAAGATGACTCATTACTCTTCCCATCACAATGACTCACTATTCTTCCCATCACATGCCTCTACTAAGCATTTCTCCTCTTTGCCCTCCTCTGCTACAAAAGCAATTCGATTTCTCTCCTTAAAAAGCAAGAAATGCATGAGACTGTGACTTTATAGTAATGAACCTAAAGCTCAGTTCAATGATTGCCACAACATGTGTCAACCACAATCAAGCAAGAAACCATGCACTATATTATTTAAATCTCTATGTACTAGCACTACAAAAAAAAAAAAAAAAAAGCTTCTGCGACAATTTTTTAATGATTTTTACGAAGGTTTTGACCACCGTAAAATTGTTATACGACGGTTAACGAAAACTTCGCAGAACCACCATTACAAATGAAACAACAACATTTTTTGTTAACCCTCGTAGAAGTTGTCGAGATGGCATATGCTTGCAACGGTCAAAAAATCCTTGTTAAATTCATCGCAAAAACATATTATTGCGAGGGTAAAAAAAAAGCATTACAATGTCATGGTAATGCAATAGTTTGTTTGACTGTCGCAATCGCATACCATTGTGATGGTCAAATAATGTGTTGCAATATCATAGTTTTGTGATAGTTTTTTTGACCTTCGCAATCACATGTCATTATGGCGATCATTTAAAATTGTTGTAATGACAATTTAGCTAAATTGTCTTTGTTGGTGCTATATATTTACTATAGCAGCAGTTTAAACTGCCGCTGATTGGTTTATTTTCTTTTTAATTATATTGCTTTAATTTTTTGTGACAATTTTTTTTCTTGAATCAGTATCATGTAAATATGATAAATCACCAATCACAACAACACAATCTGACACCCAAAGCCAACAAGGCCTACTTGATTATCAATTGTAAACATAATTACATACAAAGTTTAACATAAAATCATAGTCAACTCTAAACATAATGAGATACTAAATAATCGCATGCCTCTAATTAGCATTTCTCCTCTTTGCCCTCTTTGGCTACAAAAGCAATTTGATTTCGCTCCTTGAGAAGCAAGAAATGCATGAGACTGTGACTTCATAGTAATCAACCTATAGCTCAGTCCAATGATTGCCACAATGTGTGTCAACCACAATCAGGCAAGAAACCATGCACTATATTATTTAAATCTCTACATACGAGCTAACTAGTGTGTGTGTCTACACAGAACACACACACATGTATACATATATAGAAAACATATGCATAGCTTCTACATTGATTTTAATTTGTTTCTAAGTAAATTTTGATATACAAACATTACCAAATACTTCTAAATTTTTTATTAATAGAAAAAATAAGTATGAGCCATATTAACAATAAGGATATAGATCTTAAAATTAATGCAAAAGTAAGAAAGCTCAATATCTCTCACATTAAGTTTTCCACAATATAATTTAATAATTAGGTAAGAGATACTGGGATGAGCTTATATGAGTTGATGTTGATATAGCAATGGTAGTAATTAAGAAAGAGAATCCTAATGCTAAGATTATGATAGTAGAAAGAGGAGAACACATCGATGCAGTATGGAAATCAATCATAGTGATTGTATGCATGCATGATGACAAAGTTTAGGGGGTTCCTAGCATTGGCTAGCCTTCCCATACTCCTTGAAAACAACCAAAGAACTAAGAGGTGTTTAATGAGATAATTAATTTGACTTTGTATTTATGGTACGGTTTTTCACCACCTAAATTTTTTTTGTTCAAAATTTTTCTTTTTTTGTGAAAAACAATTGTACAGCTCCAATGCTATACAACCGTTGATCCACTTTTGTATTTCATGCTTGTTTGTTTTTAGTTGAGAATCTTGCTTAATTTGTTGTTAGAACTTTTAGTAGTATTCATGTTTTTGTGTTCTTTTATATCCCTTGATCTGTTGTTTATGCTTTTTAGTTTCTTAAATGATGAAATGTATTCTCTTAGAGCGGAAAACTGTTAACTAAGTATTCAAGTCTACAAGTGATGTTGAATCAAAACAAGAATATTTAAAAGATTTGATGTCATATTAAAAACGTGATTCAAAACTCAAACTCAATAGTTGTATGGAAGATTTAAAATGTCGCCACCCCTCAGTCAGCATCACCTCACCATTAGCCACCATAAGAAACATGATTTCTTGGTTTTTTTTTTTTTTTTTGTTTCATCACCTTCTTCATATGTAGCCACTGCCAGCCACCCATTGGACCTACTCCTTTGCCGGTGTCACCACTTGCCGTTGTACATCGACCTCTACCACCATTGTTTGTCAACAATATTGATGACAAGTAAGTTTTATTTTCATAATTTTGTTTTATATAAGTTTTTTTTGTATTTTAAATTAATTTTTATTTTATTTTGATATGTTTATTGAGACTTTTGATGATATCTTAATAGATTAAACCCCATTTGATTTTTTTTCTTGCAATTTTATTTTTAATATAGTCATTGAAAATTCATTTTTATGATTATGTATATTGTTATTAATTAAGTAAATTTTAGTTATTAATATTGTTTTATGCTATTGTAAATGTTGTTTATATGATGTTTATGGAATTTTTTTTTATAGAAAATGATATTTCATACTAGTTAATTCATGTTTTTTTTTTAAATCTTGTTGCGAAGTACTAATTTTTATTAGAAGATTTGATATTAGATATATTTTGGTTTGAAAGGATGGATAAAACTTGGATAAATAAGCCTCAAAACAGCACAGCATATTAGGAAGGATTGAATAAGTTTTTAGACTTCACATTTGCTAATAGTAGTATTGGGGATAAAAGTATATGTTCATGTCTAGAATGCAAGTTCAACAAATGGCATAGCAGAGAATAAGTGCAAGATCATTTGATTATTAAACCATTTCTAAAAGGTTACATTTTTTAGCTTAGACATGGAGAGATAAGTACTGTAAATATTATATCTCGAATTCCTACAATCCCAAATATGGTTGAAGATAGGATTAATGTTAACGATCATATATTGGACATGGTCAATGATACTTTTGGGCATCAACCAAATAATTAATACATGGACTAAGATGAAATATTGTCATCACCACTAAATCATCCCATGACAAATGAAATTGTAGAATTTTTGGAATTATTTAGAGATAAACAACAAAGTCTGTACAAAGGATATGAGAATTATTTGAAATTATCTTTTTTTGTGAAATTATACCATATAAAGTGTCTGCAGAGAATAACTAACAAGACAATGTCAATGAAATTAGTTTTATTGGCTGAAGCCTTCAAAATAGTTAAAATTCCACCTTCATTTTATGAGTCCAAGGATATGACTAATAAACTTTGGCTTGATATACCAAAATTCATGCATGTCCCAATGATTGCATGTTATACCTATAGGAGGATGCAAAACAAGATACCTGAATAAGATACAATACAACTAGGTGGAAAACATGTGGTAAAGGTACATCAAGTTATGGTAAGAAACAGAAGAAGTTACCTGCAAAAGTATTAAGAAATTTTCCACTAAAACCTCGATTGTAGAGGATGTTTATATTTTTTAATACTGTTGAACATATGTGATGGCATGCAATTGACAATAGTAGTGATGGCAAGTCAAGGCATCCTAGGGACTTTGAAGTATGGAAGAGATTTGACATAATGTATCTTGAGTTTGACTTGTAGCCTCGGAACGTATGCCTTGGATTAACTATTGATGGATTTAATTTATTCAGTAACTTAAGCACTAGTTACAGCATCTGGCCAATGATGTTTGTGCCTTATAATCTTCTTCCTTGGATGTGCAAGTAATAGAGTTCATTTCTTCTTTCAATCATCATTCTAGGTAAGAAAGCACCAAAAAATGATATAGATGTCAACTTGCAACCAATGATAAAAGAGTTGAAAGAGTTGTGGTATGTTAGTGCCAAAATGTTTAATTCATACAGTAATCAAGAGTTTACTATGTGTGCAACTTTAACGTGGACTATAAGTGACTTTCCAAGTCTTGGAACATTGTCTGAATGAAACATGCATATTGGGTTAACATGTCCATCTTGTAATTTTGACAAGACTCCTACATGCCTTCCATATAGTCTGAAATAGTGCTTTTATAGGTCACCGATGCTTTTTAAATCAGAGTCATAAATTTAGACTTGCTCACTCTTAATTTGATAGAAAAGTAGAAAAGAGAAATCCACCTGTTGCAATTAGTGGCTCAGACATTTTGTGACAAGTTGAGAATCTAAATGTTGTATTCAAGAAACATGTGGCATTTGAAAGCTAGAGATGAAGAACTTATAAAGCTAGTGATTCTGAAGTAAGCTTTCAACAATGGTGCAAGAAAAGCATATTCTTCCAACTTCTAAATTGGAAGACTAACTTATTGCATTACTATCTTGACATCATGCATATTGAAAAAATGTGTGTGATAATATCCTATTTACTTTGTTAAATAATACTGGAAAATCAAAAGATCACATTAATTTAAGAAGAGACTTATAGCAAATATGCATACGGTTTGATCATTGGCCTGACGAAAATGGTAAATATCCTCTTACATTGTATGCAATGATAAATGCAAATAAGCACCTATTTCTAAATATTTTAAAGAATATTATTGTGTCAGACGATTACTCAAGCAACATTTTTAGATGTATTGATTTGAGACAATGAAAGATTAGAGGGTTAAAAAGTCATTACTTACATGTTCTTATTGAGCAACTTCTACCTCAGGCAGTGAGAGCAACATTTCCCAAGCAAGTGTCTTCAATTCTAATTGTTCTATGTTCTTTCTTTGGACACTTGTGTAATAAAGTGTTGAACATAAAAGAACTTGACCAACTTCTAGATAAAGTGGTTATGACATTATGTCATATAGAAATGGTTTTCCCACCTTTATTTTTCACAATTATGGTTTATCTTATTGTACACCTAGTACATGAAGCCAAACTAAGTGTCCCTGTTTAATATCGATAGATGTATTTAATTGAAAGGTACATATATAAACATTCATCCTATATTTTATCCAAGTTACACAATTTGAAATTTTGGCTTACAATGTTTTGTCTCTATCAGGTATTTAGGAAAATTAAAATCTTATATGTGTAATAAAGCTCAACTTGAGAGTTCTATAACTAAGAGTTACATGGCCTATGAGGTCTTCACTTTTTGCTTAAGATATATAGATGGCATTAAGACTATGTTCAATCAATCGAGTCTTGCTAACGATTAACCTAATGTAAGGTCATCTGATGTCTCTTCTTTGTTTCCACCCATTAGAAAACCTGTTACTAGCTATACATTCTTTAATCAATCTACGATGGAAAAGACGCAAGCACACCGATATGCGTTGACTAATTGTTAAGAAGTTAAGTCTTTCCTTTAATAAGCTAATTTCATTTGTGATATTACTAAAAAATATTCACTCCGTACAATAAGTTCACATTTATATTTATGTCAAGGAATTTAAGAAGCACTTATAGAGATAATTAAGAGGTCATACACGATCTTTATCTAAGATTGACAAGAGAATCCATAAAGAATTTGTTGAATGGTTCTCTATTGGTGTAAGAAAGTTTATAATATGTTAACATTTACATTTATGTCACTTACTTTAATTACCTTTGTAACAAAGTTTATAATAGAATTGTCAACTTTCCTTATTCAAATAGGATGTAACAATGGGGAATCTCACTCAGATGATTTAAAGTTTTAGCATTAAGATCAATTGATTGTGTAAAGCGTTATACTAGATACAATGTTAATGGGTTCAAATTTTGTATTTTGGAACAAGACTAACTATTGAAAACACAAAATAATGGAATCTTCGGTACATTTGGAACAAGGAGTTATGCTCAATGTTGTCAAAATCACGATTCTAGGTAGACTCATTTTTGGGGGGTGAACTTGTAACGTAGAATCATAAGAGTTTACCTATAATAGTAATTAACTATTGAAATATATAATTATATCATTAAAATTAATATTTTAAAATTCAAACTAGTTTTTAAATTGATGAAAGTAATGATTAATGGTTTACTAGTATAACTATAGTTAAAATAATGATAACTAAACATAAATATTTTTTCAATATTATATATTAAAATTTAAATACGATAGGTATTAATAAACAAATACTAATAATTTGAAATTTGAATTAAAATTATTTATACAATTATAAATATAACTATGAAAGACTATTTTGTTAAAACAAATAAATTAACAATATATTAATTTCATATTATTTTTGGGTAAAATATCATATTATAAATATTTAAAAAATAATAATATAATAATATTTAAATAATTTAGATTAAAACACAAAATAGAGATCTTTTTAAATAAATTTAAAATAAAATTATAAAAATAGGTGTAACAAATTATATGATGCTAGTTATATGCAAATAGACACTTTTTTTGTGCACATCTACAAATTATCTAAGTTCTACTCTTTTTGAAATTATAAAAGATAAAGAGAATATATATATATATATATATATATATAACGTTGCATACTTAGTCATAAGAATGATGTTGGATTAGTGGCATCATGTGTTGTAGTTAAGAGTGGTGCCCAAGTTCGAGATGTGAAGGTGACACTTTTTGAAACTATAAAATGATGAAGATAAACTATATATATATAAGAATCATGTTGGATCAGTGGCACGATGTGCTGCAACAGTGTGTGGCGCGCGAGTTCGAGACGAGAAGCTAAAACTTTTTTTACGCAAAACAAAAGGAGATAACCGAGTTGGAACAAGTTGACATCGAGTTCGAGTGAGTTTTTATGGCATCCAATTTAAGCACCAAGTCGACTCAATTTCTTCTCCTGAAAACACAAACTCACCCAATTTTGACAACTTTGGTTATGCTAGTAGTAATGATAATTAAATGTGGTTCGGCAATGTTCCTTATTATGAAAAGTTGGTAGACATAATTGAGTTAAACTATCATGATTGGTTTATGGTTACTATGTTCAAATGCAAGTAGGCAGACATAACTAATCCCAGAGGGATTGTGATTGATGACTTAGGGTTTACATATATAAATATTGTCTAATTGATATATACCAAGCACCATGAAGACCATAAGCCATACATTCAAGCTTCGGAAGCTCAAATGGTGTATTATATGGAAGATAAGTTATAGAAGAATTGGAGTATACCCATACATCTCAAGCTACATGACTTATACGAAATGGGAAATGGAGGTGACAATGCATATTATGAATGTAAGCTAAATCAATATCAAGAGCTAGATGTGTTATTTTCAAAAAAAGAAATTATATCCATGGAAAGGTGTTTAATTATACATAGTATATTGTGTTTTAAATTTGTTGCATTCTTGTTTTACTGCATGACTGTATGTTAAGATTATGTTGTATTCATCTCTTATACCTTTATTATTATTGATTTTTTTTTATTTCATTATTGGCAGGAATTTTGAAGAAGAAACACCTCTTAAACAGGATGAGTAGTTTATGACACTCTTGTGGTGCAACTAGTAGTGATCTCGTACCATCTAGGGGTGGATCTTTAAGACAACTCCCTAACACCTTGATCACGTCTCCTAAGATAAGGACCTATGAAAGAACTTTATTTATAGATGAATGTCTAGCAAATATTGATAATGACAGTGATGGAGAGTTGAATAAAGCACCTTCACAACCATTTTATGCACCATCATATAAAAGAGTTTGGCTTGTTGACATAGTTTATATGAATGCTATAAAATTGTAATATGTTTTCCTTGAATACAATCAATTTTGTGTATTAAACTTGTGTTCACATATGCTAATGGCACAATAAAACCAAGGACTTTAACCTATAATGATGTTTGGCATCATCCCCATGATGAGTGAATTATATTAAAATAGAACCTTATTGGTCAACCTATAGAAGATGGAACTGGTTTGTTGACCAAATTCCTTGGGTCTATTGGTAAAAACTTCAAATTATTTCCCATTAGCCATTCAAGTTAAAAAAGAGTTCCAATGAAGTATAAAGATAATGTTGACAACAATATTATTAAGGTAATATTTGTATACTTTTGAAACTAAGTACGTTTTTTGATGTATAACTATTAACAATAATTCTTTTACCTTGAAGGCTAAATTTGTAACTAGCTCTGAACTGCACAACAATTATATAATGAAATCTATTGGACAGAAGTGGAAGGATAAATTACATGATTTATGGCAACATAAGGATGATGTAGCTAGCAACCGAGATCAATTGATTTCTAAATGCCTTAACAACATTGATAAAGATCATTGGACATTGTTTGTTGACTACCATCTTAGCTCAAAGACTAAGGTAACAAGTAATATTGCCTTAATAAGTTCTTTTCAACCTCGCTTATAATGTATAACTATATATTTTTCCATTATGAGTATGAAAGTGCTAAAAAAAAATAGAGATGATAAAAACATACAACTTATGTCTCAAACGGGTGGAACAAATAGTTTGGCATGCAAAAAAGCAGAGATGGTAAAATTAATTTTTAGTGATTAAAATGCACTCTTCTTTCTTATAGACATATGTGTTATCATATACTTCTCAATTGTAGGAGTTGGAGTTAGATTGTTCGGTCAGCAAAGGAAAAGTATAGACAACAACATATAAACATGCTGATGGGTCTTACATGAATGAGGATGCTTGAATAATAAGTGTGAATGTTCCTATACTTTGTTGTCCATGAATCTAACTTTATGTCCATATATTAAGAAATTTCCACTAAGGATTCCTTAGCTTATGCTTTAGGAAGGCAAGAGCACGCATGTCGTGTACAAAGATTGAGATTAGGTCCATATCTATCCCAAGTGTTTGGACATACCAGTAATTCTAATAATGGAGTAAGCTCATCTTGTCCTTCCAATATATAATTGCAGTCAGTTCATTCAAATGCAACTAGTGATACAAATTCAAAGTCAATAAATACAAGATCAATGTCAACTATTGCAATATCAAAATAAAAAAGTTAATGCCTTAGTAAGCTTTATCATACAAAATTTTCAGAGTTAATTGCCTTCTAAACTTAGGGCATTCCAAGCATCACCAGTAATGTTTTTAATACATACATTGTTGTTTATTTCATATGTTAGATAACTAGCTACAAGTTGGATTACATTCGCTTTATGTCTTACTATTTCTTATACTTCAAAATAGGTTCCTAATTGAGCAAGTGGACATCGACTGAGTGTAATAGATCATTCCCCACATGTTTTTTATGAAGAAAATCTATAGATTTCATAATGTTGAAATGTCATAAGGACTATTTTGTATTGGTGTTACACTTTATGATGTTTACTTTATATTGTACTATGGATCAAACATGTTTGGATGTGATATTTTCTTTATGTTGCATTATGAATTTGATGTTTTCTTTGTGTTGCACTATAAATGTAATGTGAATTGTTGGTATTAATGTTATAGTGTTTGAATATGAGATCATTAGTTGAAAGTGTAATAATTTGGTTTTGAAAAAAAAATTAAACTTCATATTTAATTCTATTATATTTTTTAAAAAATATAGCATTAACGATGGTTTCAACAGCCACTATAAGCCTTGCAAATTTAATTAAAATAGCAATTTTGAATAAGATATAGCAGTAGTTTAACATGAATCGCAGTTGTTGTTTAGCTGCAGTTATAAAGAAACCACAGCAAAACCTATTGAGAATTAGCTGCAATTACTAACCTATCAAGAATTTGCTGTGATTCATACCACCGTAGCTAATTTTCCTTCATTTAAATCACAGCTAAATTTCCTTCACTTAAACCATAGCCAAAAAATTAGATTTACCCATGTTTTTAGAAACCACAGCTAAAGGATTTAGCTTCTTTGACCGTGAGTAATCCCTTTAATAATGGTTAAAACTGTTGCTAAGGCTCATATTTAACCCAACTAATACTATATTTTTTTTGTTGTGTACTTTGTATGTAGACGCATATTAGACTTGATCACTTGTGGTTAGCTTTATGAAATCACTATCTGCAAGTCACCATTACAAAGTCATCTTTGTGTAACGGTTTAGAAGCCTTTTACTTAATTACAAGCCACCAGTTGAGAAATTGCTTATGTTTATGAGCTACTTACTAAAAGGCCTCCTATTAATGCAATAATACCTAGACGAATAATTGGTAAATTACCAAACCTTTCTTACATGCGAAGTTTGAAACTATTTGGAACTAGTTAAAGGAAAAAAATAAAAAGAAAAAAAGTAATTGGTTCTCATGACTCAAGTGATTTCAATATATGTACAAGGTTTCAATTATGTAGCATATGGATCTATACCATATTTTTGCAACTGGAATTGTTATTAATAGTATGTCTTGAAACCAATTAAAGTGATTTTAGAGCTACAAGAAGAATTGATATAAGTTATAAAGTCAAAGTGTCTAAGACTTAATACAAATGTTCATCACACCATGAGTTATGCGTACTTGAACAATAGAAGAAAAGGTTAATTTGTGTGGCCTTTTTCAAGGAAGATAGAATAATTTACTTTATATATTATTTATTTTCGTGACATTTTTTTATTAATATGTGTCTAATTAACAAAGAAATATTGCCATGGGAAAGCAAGGCACCATGGCTATAAAAGCTGATTTCAGCAAGACCTATGACAGGGTAGACTGGACATATATAGAAAAAATTATTATAGCAATAGAGTTTGATAAGAGATGGATTGATTTAATAATGATGTATGTCTCAAATGTTAAATACTCATTCCTAGTAAATGGAGAGGATATTGGGCCACTGTTTCCTGGAAGAAAACTCAAACAAGGTAATTCACTATCATTGTATCTTTATATCATTAGTGTTGAAGGCTTGATAGCTCTTCTCAAAAAGGCTGAGAAAAAAGGAAAATTTCATGGTATCTGAGCAAGTGTTAGAGGTCCGAAGGTATCTCACATACTTTTTGCTAACTTGGCTCTCTTTTTTTGTAAAACGAACCATAGAGATAGCTAAGAACTAAAATATATACTTTGAACCTACAAGGAAGCTTCAGGTCAAGTTGTGAATTTCCAAAAATCAAGCATCTATTTTAATGCAAAAATAGACAAGGCCAAAAGACAAGACATTTATGGCTTGCTAAAGGTCAATGCATCTTTGGAACATGGGCAGCACGTTAGGCTATGTCATTGATTAGAAGTAAACTTGATCATCTGGCTAAACTTTTAAAAATCAAGCTTTAATTCGAGCTCCAAAAAAGTTTGAACCCTTTTTATTTTGGGCATTTATCCATATTTTTCAAGTTAGGTCTATCTGACCAAATGGGTTTTTTCAAAGACTTCAGATAAATAACATAATTAATTGTTATTATTACTTGTAAGATTATATATAGAAAAGTTAAAAATACAATAAGTTGTTATATTGACATAAATAATTTAAACAAGAGATATTAATTTTTATTCATTTACCAAGGCATTACACTACAATAAGTTTTACTTTAAATAATAAGTTTGTTCTTGCTAAAAAAATATTCATTTAGACAATCCGGGCTTTGCAAAAAGCCCGAGCCTAGCTCGTTTTACAAAATAAACTTTTTCTTTTGGGCTTTATTTTAGGTCAAAGAAATTTTTTTAAGTTATGATTAGGTCTAATTAAAAGAAGCTTTTTTCATGGAGTGTTTGCATGCCTAAGTGACAAGTTCAAGTGAAAGATTCTAAACTGGAAAAATAATTTCCTTTCTCGTGTTGGTAAAGAAATTTTGCTCAAATAAATGGCACAAGCCATCCCTTCATACTTCATGAATGCTTTCCTCATCCCAACTTCCTTATGTGAGGAATTACAACAAATGATGAAATCCTTTTGGTGGGGAAATTGAACAGGTGCATTAAAAGTAATTAAATGGATAGCTTAGGACATAATGTGTGACAGTAAAAGCAATGGAGATACGGGATTCCAAAACCTACACTCATTTAATCTAGCTTTCATGGGTGAACAAGGGTGGAGACTTAGCTCTCCATCTAATACACTCTCCTACAAGGTCATCAAAGAAAATACTTCCCTTTAGGGGATTTTTGGAATACTTGTTTAAACACCAACTCAAACTATACTTGGAGAAGTATTATGGCCGCTCAGGAATTGTTGGTTAAAGATATAAGGTGGAAAGTGGGTAATAGAGAGAGGATAAAGGTTTGGAAGGATCCTTGGTTACCAATTGATGGGAATTTCTATATATCCAGTGCATGTGGAAAAAGGGATGAGGACATGACTGTAAAAGACCTCTTTATTCAAGATGGAATGGAGTGGGATATGAGTAGACTTCAAAACCTATATTCACAAGAAGAACAGGATACTATCTCCCAAATACGTATCGACATGAATGACAAAGCAGACAAAGTGATTAGAAGGGGAAATACAATGTCAAATTAAGCTATAAAATATCTCTTACAAGCAACAAACTGCCAGCGTTAAGGGAGGACGGCGCGACAGTGTTGAAGGAGGACAACTTCCAGTGGGGTAATGTCTGGAAATTATAGAACTCACCGAAAACCAAGGAGTTTGTGTGGAGAATGTGTAAAGCTATCCTATTTGTTAAAACAAGCCTTATAACGAAGGGTGTTCAAACTAATGCCATACGCCATTTATGCATATGCAAAGAGGAGGAAACTATCACACACATGTTCATTAGGTGCCCGTTTGCTTGTACTTGTCGGAACTCGTGGTCAAATAGGGATAAGGTCTCTGGGTCAAACATAAAAGAGACCTTCAACATCGTCTATTGCACCTTCCTAATCCATGTGGCCGAAGAATTTTGTGCTGTTTGCTGGAACATATGGAGTGAAATAAATGGGAGGCTCTAGAGAAACACTTTCATGACCCCCTCTTTTGTGGTCCAGAAGGCGTTGGCCTTTCTGCAAGATAGGAAGAAGGCAAAACCTAAGATAAGTCAATTAGAACAGCAGAGGCAGATCTCAAGAGACCCTAACGCATCGCAATAAAGTGAAGATATGGAATGGGTGAGCTTTACAAATGTAGCAATTTTTTAGACTGATAGAAAGGCAGGCTTCAGTGTCATCTTCACTAGAAAAAACGGGGAAGTAATTCGTGCTATTTCAGGCTGGGTAGAAGGCACTCCAGCAATGAAGAAAATGGAAGCTTTGGCTCTTTGAGCTGGTTTGGTTTGGGCAAAGAAAAGCCTACAAGGAACGAGTATCATCCACGCTAATGCTTTAAACGTAATTCAAGCAATTACAGCTGAGGAGTAAGATAATACAAAGTTTGGCATACTAATTGAAGATTGTAAAAACCCAATTCATGATTTAAGTTCTGTCATTTGTACTTTGATTAAGACGCAAGCTAATGTAGAGGCTCACAAGATTGCTAGAGCATCCATATGTAACAAAGGTTCTAGGAGCGGGATACCTTCCCACTTCTTCCTTCTTTCTTATAAAACGCATGTTTGCTTTGCTTCCAAAAAAGAAAAACAAACAATGAAATATTTCCTATGCTAGAATTTTGGAGGACTGATTCCTTATGTCAAACTTGCGTAAAATTAAAAAAATAAAAAGATTATTTAAGGGATTTTGTGATAAAATCTTTCAAACAAGTATATAATTTTTTTTAAATTAACATCATGAGTGTATGATTTAATTGAAAAATTATATAATTGTTTGCAAAATTTATATAATTGTTATAATACTATTGAAGAATTAAAAACTTATTACATTTTAATTAAAAAAATATAACGACAGATATATAAATAATTTAAAATAATTTATTTCTTATTTAAGGCCAAATTTAAAACGCCATTTTTGAAGTGGAATAAGTGCTCCTTTTGTAGGAAAAAAGTTAAATTATCAAATTAAGTTTTTAGGTTGTTTATAATCGTCAAAATAAATTGTCTTTTCTTAAAAAGAAGTTACTGACTTTGATTTTAAAAATTACTAATTTTAATAACTCAATCAACTTTAAATATAAACTATTATAATTTTTACAACAATTGGTCTTTGAAGGCGGCACCTAGCGTCAATAATTGTTCAGTTTCAGTGACTTAAATTCAAAGGTGAAAGAAACTGACAACCAACGATGGCAAGAAAATCGTACTCTAACAGATTTAGTCAATGTTTCCTGCCGAAAAAGACGCAAATCAGTATGTCAGAGTGGCACTTCCTTCTTTGACTAGTTTACTTATCCAAAGGAGGAAAGAAGCCAGATTGAGTAACCCATTTAAGGCATCGTCATCAATTTTTTAGTTCTATATATATTTTAGTTTAATTTTATTTAATATATGACTTTATTTCATTTTCACTCACATTTGATTTCAATAATCTTCTCCTCAAGTGTGAGTCTCCCATGTCACATTTTATTTCACTTTCACTCACATTTATGAGAGATTATGTACTTATTAAGTTTAGATCACATTATGATTAAAAATTTTAAGTCGTTGAGTTTGTAGGTGCTTTCTAATTATATATCCCTATCCTAGTTAAATCATATCCAATGTGGGACTTTGTTATGCTTTCACTCACGCTTGATTCAAACCATATATTAAATAGAATTGGATTAGGATAAAGATATATAATTAGATAGAAGTTATAGACTTAATATTTAAAGGTTTTGGGTCAAAATATAAGGATAAGGTAATGTATATATTTCATTTTTCAAATTTAATAAAAAAATACCTTGGTGTCGTAAGCTCACTAGGCCGCCAACATAACATTCAGTACTAATAAAAATATTATTTTTATTTATATTTTCCTAAATAAATATTTTTTACTTAAATTTAGGAATCAACCAAACAAAAATTTTAAAATAAATTATGTAACTTACCTCAATAAATTTATTTTATTATGTGACAGTGAGAAAATAAAATTGATAATTATATTAACTACTTAATGCAAACATAAAAATGTTAAATATTACTTAAATTTTTAATTGGTAAGATTGCTTATTCGCTTCAATAATCTACAAAGATCGACATCAAGTTGAAATAAAAATACAAGTATAAGAAATTACGTAACTGAAAATCAAATGACCTCTTATAATTGATTTTAATTAAAGTTTAATATCGTTATTTTAATCCAAAGTTTGATGACGTATTTTTACATTTTAGAGGCCTTTTGAGCTATATATATTAAGAAAATTATTTTTTTCTTAAAATTCCATACGAAGAAAAGTATTACAATCCTATCCTATATTTTGTATTAAATCAGACAGATTGAGTCTGAATGAAAAAAAATTAAAATGTGAACTCTAATTGAGTGATTCCGAATCTATAATTTTTTTTTTTTCGGTGAATGTGCATATAATATGAAGTGAGGAGGGGAAGAAGAGAGAATTGCGTCAGTGGAGATTCGCTAGAGAAGAAGAGAGAGAGGGAAAATGAGAGGGAAAGTGGTTGGTGCATAAAGACTTCAGTGGAACTCGCATATAAATGCTAAAATGAGAAAGATTTTATTAAAAAAACATATTTTAAATTAAAAATAAAAATAATTTTTAGTATTCAATGACATTATTTTAATCATTTTTTTCTATTTTAGTAGTTATTTTTTATTATATATATAATTAATTTTTTTATTTTTAGTATTTATTTATAATTAATTTAATTTTTTATCTAAAAGATCTATAATAAAAGAATTAGTGAATTAATTATATTTCAAAACATAATTATATTTTTTTGTTTTGGCACTAACAATTAAATATAATTATTTAATTAACTAGCAAGAACATTGCAACCATATACTTAGTCCCATTCCTGAATCAAAAATATAATTAATTATATTTAATTATTAGTGCTAAAAATAAAAATATATATAATTATATTTTGAAATATAATTAATTCACTAATTCTTTTATTATATATATTTTAGATAAACAATTAATTTAGATAGAAATAAATACTAAAAATAAAAAAATTAATTATATATAATAAAAAATAGAGAATAAAAAATTACTACTAAAATATAAAAAATATGATTAAAATAATTTTATTATTAAATACTAAAAATTATTTTTATTTTTAATTAAAAATATGTTGTTTAATAAAATCTTTCTCATTTTAGTATCCATATGAGGTCGCATTAAAGTTTTTATGCACCAACCCTCTCTTTTTCTCTCTCTTTCTTCTTCCCTACCAAATCTCTATAAGGACAATGCTCTCTCTTCTCTCCTCATGCACATACTCCAAGAAAAAATTACAGACTTTTCGAGTTCACTTTTTAATTTTTTCATTCGGACTCAATCTATCCGATTCAAAAGGCCCATTATACGTACCAATTCTGGTATCAGGCCTTAATTCGACTCTGTCTTTTATCATCCAAAATATAATGGTGTCATAAGATGACAATATTTCAGATTATGCGGATAGAATTTTGTATATATTAATTAGTTTGTTGGTATAATCGCACTCTTATACTGTATAACAAATAAAAACATCATTTTAAATAGTATTTAATACAATTTAAAAAGCATTAAATGATCTTACATTACATTCCTTTTAATTTTATTATATTTAATAAAATATCATCAAACATAAGTAACTGAAGTACTATAATATCTGTGGCGAAAAAATGCACAATAGTATCTAATAAATTAATATTTTATATAAAATATCGCTATATATATATCGTTTAGATTTTGTATATGTAAGCAAAATC
The DNA here is from genome assembly GCA_037074485.1 of Delonix regia. Taxonomy (NCBI): domain Eukaryota; kingdom Viridiplantae; phylum Streptophyta; class Magnoliopsida; order Fabales; family Fabaceae; genus Delonix; species Delonix regia. Next base: position 36,840,419 of record CM073451.1, read on the forward strand.
TAAACAAAATAAAACATTTTATGGTGTCTAGACTACGAAACAGCTTTGAAAATTTGAAAATGCTGGGCTGTTGAATGTATCTACGTTATATATGTCAAATCTAATGGTTTAAGTATAATTAATTCATTTTAATTTTATTATATCTAATAAAATATCATCAAACATAAGTATCTGAAGTACTATAATATCTATGGCGAAGAAAAAAAGCACTAAAGTATCTAATATATTAATATTTTATATAAAATATCGCTGTATATATATCGTTTAGATTTTGTATATGTAAGCAAAATAAAACATTTTATGGTGTCTAGACTACGAAACAGCTTTGAAAATTTGAAAATGCTGGGCTGTTGAATGTATCTACATTATATATGTCAAATCTAATGGTTTAAGTATAATATTTTTGGCCAAAAAAAAATATAATTAAACTTTGTTTTTTAATGTTGCATTAATTGGTTGGCCTTTAAAGGCGGCCACTCCAAGCAGCACATTATTCAACTATGGATGCACCAAATTTAACGATGGGATGGCCAAAGTTAACGTGTAATCTTATTGATCAAAATCTAGATTGAGACATGTACGGCCAACAAATATCTCAAACTACTATAAAACGAAAGTTTCATCTTCGGTTTTCTTAAAACAGCAAAATCATCAGAATCCATATATATAAGATGTCTTCCTCCTCATACTTGCTGGTGCTGTTTCTTGGAATTCTGTGTCTCACCAGTACTCTGTGTACTGCTGATCATGTTTCTCCAGCTGAGAAGCCATTTCTGGAGAAGAAGCCCCCTCACCTGGAAAAGCCATGTCCATCACTTATCAACTGTAAACAAGAATATGAGCCTGAGACTAATAAAGCAGGAGCCGAGTATAAGCCAATTCGTCCTCGTAAGGTTGGGAAGCAACAACCATAGCCAAACCTTACTACTTCCAAGCTCCAGTAAAGATGAAGAAACCTCTCTCTGTGTGTCCGACGATAAAAAGCAGAATATTAGGGAATAAAAATACTTAGATTGTGTGTTCCTTACACATGAGGATGAGTTCTGTGCATGGATTTCATGTTACAATTATTCTCATATGTATGTTATACGAAGCAGTTTGTGTCAATGCATGGAATGATATTTACTTATTATTATAAAAGTGGTTTTTGGCTACATTTTTCTTATCGTCTTCAAATACATCCAATGGTCAATTATTTCCGTGAAAAGTGATTTTTGTTTTTCTTGGTTGAAACTTCGTCAGAGAAGAGGCATTAATATATAAGACCTCACAAGTAAAAAGATGATATATATAGATCAGGCAGTTCTTTTAAGAACTGAGAAGAGAGGCAATAAAATTCTATAGCATTTTTGAAAATTTAGAAAGTGGATAAGTCAAACTCAACAGAAAATGTATAACTACGAAGGTAAAGTTTAAAATAGACATGTGCGAAGAGAAGTAACACACTTATCAGCCGTCTTTCAGGGCTTATTCTTCTAATTGAAGTCTCCTCTTTCAAGATCTCAAGTTTATTATTATGATTCAGATAAACACGAATGCAAATTTTCAAAATTAAAACTGAGATTGCTGGTTTTGGCGGAAAGAATCTTCTTGTGATCCTGGAATATTGAATTATTTTTTATGATTTGACCTATATAATCTAACACCCCAAATTATCAAATGAGTCGTCAGTTAATAATAAAATTGATATCAAAATTTATAATGAATAATTAAACGTAGATGTTTTTTAATTATATCAGTAGTTGTTTAGCACAATTTCATTTTTCATTGTGATTATAAATTCTTTCAATTGAAAAAGTTGTTCATGATCTATTGATCATTGCTATGGGCATTAGTCTTTTATTTTATTTTTTACTTTTTTGGGTTTAGGGGCTATGTGGACAAAATCGCTATGATAAATTTGTGAGGCAAATCAATGGCCAAATACTATATTTTTGGATGTTGATAATGATTTTAGACATAACCTATACTATTATTTGCAATGGATTTGGATAAAAGTGCCTATAAGAAATAATAGAGAGAGCAGAGAGAGTAAATGAAAATAGAAGAAGTACACTTTATACATATTATCGCTCTTTATGTTACTTTCTTTATATTATTTTAGAGGTATTTTATAGACTTTGCAGGATTTAAATTCAGTTTTGAACATATATTTCTTTAAATTTTTTTCTTAATTAAAACTCTAAAACTTCTCCTTTTTTTTTGTTTCTAAACATTGAAAAATTTTGAGAAAAAGAACCTCATTAGACCTTTGTTATAGTTGTCTGTTATGTGCAGGCTTGGGCTTCGTGAGTTTTGTCCCGCTACATCAGGCTTCTTGCCTTTGCTTGGTTAATAATGCAAATTCTCTCTTCAGATTTTATAAAAGAAGTTGGAAAAAAATTAAAGTTAATTTTGTTTCAAATATTAAGTATATTACCTTCTCTGCGAAAAAAAATATATGCATTTTTTTCGTTACCTTTTGAATTGTGTATAAGCTACATTTTGTGTGTGAATTCAATGCAATTAAAATAGTTTTATATTATCATTCTATTCCTTTAACAATGTGCCTCATCTGATAACACACATTTTTCCTATAAAACAATCATTTACAACAACAAAAATACACGAATTAAAATTATTTTAGTTCGTCCAAATCCTCATCAATCATCGATCATATATTGTTTACATCATCACTAAAACCAACATATATCATATATTATACGTCCAGGCCGGCAGCAATTGATCTAGCTATTTGTTTATTCCAAAGTTAGCTCATAGATTGCTTTATACGTTGCTCGCGAAATAATAACCAAATTGTTCAGAAACATCTTTTAAACAAAAATCACATTTTTTTTCATCAAGTGTTGGGTTCCAATTGCTAAGAAATTTCAATGAAGTAAAGAAATTAAAAAAAAAAAAAAAACGCAAATGACTAGCTAGTTAATATTTATTAAAATAAAAACCATTAATTAAATAAAAATTTAATAATTCTTATTTTCTTAAATATAATAAATTAAAATTCTTAAATAACAGGGAACGCAAATCTTACCCATTACTGGTGGAGGAACGAGGAATTGCTCAATAAATGAAATTAGCCCCTGCGATTTACGAGAGCAAAGGAGTGGTAAACGAGGGAGTCGGTAGAGAGATGATGATGAAGAGTCCAACTTTTTCTTACAATAAGTTACAATTTTATGTAATCTCTTTCTTACTCGAACTCAATTACGTAACAATATTTTATAGCTATTAAATGATAAAAAGGCTATCTTTTTAAAATTATATTCAAAATATGAGTGGGCCGAAATTTGTCTTATAATTGTAAGTGTTTAATTTCTTGGGCTAATTTTAAATGGGTCTCATTTTACTTGGGCTAAAAATGGCTTATTTTAGAAAAACCTATTTTGGACATTTTATATTTATTCACTTTATCATGTTTGGGTCCATATGAAATGAACCAATTGTATGATCTGTATGTCTATTTAAACTTCGGAAATTGAAAGATTTTATAATAATCATGAACTTATAAGATCATATGAATTTAAATTTGGTTGCGTTAATTTTTCTCATTCCCCGCTGTTTTACTTCTGTTGAGCGGCAAGTTTGCATTTTTACTTTCATTTTTTAATTTTTCCGAAGTGTGGGTAGCATATTCGTTTATATGCAAAGGTATGAAATTGAGGCTTGAATTTTTTATTAAGAAAAAAGTTCAATTATAAAGAATTATAGATAAAATTCCCACTATATATATATATATATATATATGAACGATCAAATTAAAAATCTAAAATAATCCAATGCCCTTTGCAATATGTTGTTTACCATCACCAAGTAACAAAAATAAAGTATTTGTGAAATCATTATTTATTCCAATCAAATTAAATTATACATTTTATATAAAACTTGATGCATTAATCATATATATATATATATATATATTTATTTATTTATTTATTTATTTATTTATTTATTTATTTATTGTGTGTGTGTGTGGCCAATGGTTTGCGCATAACTGCCTACACTCCTATGTTTTGCTATATGTCTCTGTGGTTTTCGTATAGTTGCTCATTATAAATTTCATTATTACCAAATACATACTTTATTTCTCCCAATGCAATATATATACACAGAACTTGCAACTGAAATTGAAGGACTATGCCCTCAGAATTTACCAAAGATGTCATCTTTCTCATCCTTGTTAGTGGCATTGAATGGAATAGTGGCACTGGCTCTTATGACCACTCTCTATGTAATTGCTCATCAGGGGCCACTTTCCAAAGAAGCACTCAAAGCTAAACCAAGTTTTGATAAGCATGCATTGATTCCAATCATGCGAGGGCCACAAAGTTACAAGGCAGATATGATTGAAGCAGCCATGCATGTTTGAGCCTCTTTTAGTTGAAATACAACCTCTGGCGTTCGAGCAAACTATGGCTAAGCTTCAAGGCAGGAGGAGACCACCCAATAAGTGCAATAATGTTCGGTCAATCATAAGGCCACACCACCCCCACCCACACCCTCACTAGCTAAGGTTGCTGCTGCCCTTAATTGATCTCCATGACCCATCTTCTTCCCCAGTTATAATTATGCATCACTAATTAACCTTAATTCACAAGATCTAATATTTTATTACATTTATGTCTTCTTTTCATGTTCTATGTACCATTGTCGAAAAAAATACATTTAATGTAATTCATGTAAGAGTTTTCTTTGTACGAGGCTATCACACCAAATTAAGTCCGTTTAATTTATTAAAAATATGATTATATGAATCTGATATATTTAACAAATGAGTTAAATGAGTTAACTCGATAAATTAGTACATTAGTTCTTTTTTTTCAAAGATACAAAATGTAATTCTCATTTAAGTAATCATTGCAAACTACTTGTCCAATTTTTATGTTCCACTTTGTATAATCTTAAAAAATATACCCTAATTGATATACACATACTGTTTGCTACACATCATTGTTAATGTTAATGCTCGATCATTCAATCCTATTGAAATATAAAATCATATTTGCAATTTGTCTGTTTTCAGTGATGGATTTGATTGGATTTGTTATATAAATTTTTTATGGTTAGTTTATTTTATTTGAGATTTAGATGAATTATAAGTCCAGTGAACCAGACTAACCTAATGAAAGCCCCCCTTAGAGTATCTTATTTTATATTTTCGCGGAAATAAAGGTATTACCTACACCCCAACTCGATTAGACTGGTTGATCGACCCATTGGGTCTATATGTAAGCCTACCTAATTGAACAACCGGCTAAGTCCAATATACCTCAAAACTTCATGGCTTATTTTGACTAGGCTCTACACCTTAATATATCACCTACCTAGTCAGACCAAACATGGATGGACAGTACTCACGAGCCACACAATGCCCTAAAGTCAATTTCTGTCCCACATGTCCAAGACCAGCCTAGGTTATAGCGTGCAGAGACAAAGGCAAAATTTGTTTCTTGGAGGGGTAAATATATACGGCCCATTTGGTTGGTGGAAGGTTGAAGGAATAGGAATAGAAATTCTTTCCTGGATTTATTCCCGTGATTGGCAAAAATTGTGTCTAAAATTCCCTCGCTAGGAAATACGTGGGGAATTCAACCAAAACCAAAGGGGTAAACACCAAACCGATGGACTTGGCTACTCAACCTAATCAATCATAATGGACAGGGCAAAAAAAATGGCATTTTTATCAAACCGAAGGTTCACTCAAAATCGAGCCAAGCCTGATACTAATTTTATATTTTACATATTATTTTTACAAATTTTTTGTATTTTATTTGTGATAAATTTTTCTTATAATTACTTCTTTTAAAATTTTAATTATTTTTCATTCAAATCTTTCTTTTTCATTTCATTTTGTTCATTTCAAACATTAATTTTTCCCTTTTTACTTTAAAAACTATTTCTATTAATTATATTTTTTTTGAAAGATTTCAATTTTATTTTTAAAGAAGAGACCTGACTCACAAACCAAGGCAAGTCTGAATTTTGTTTCAATTTGATCCCACACATGTATGCCTACTATGTCACGTTAGCCATTCTCATTCCCTCAACCCATTTCCAACAATCGAACAAGACTGAGTCTAGCTTCGATAACACAGTGCGCAGCAGCAAAACATGGAAAAGGATCAATTTAATAAATAGATCGCATTATATTTTATCTGAGTCACTCCAATCAGTTAACTTGTTTTGAATTATAAATAATATATAAAATATATTGATAATTTGATGACTGACCATTGAGTTTCCTAAATGATACAAACGTAAAGGAAAAGTTAAAACAAAAAAAAAAACATTAAATAACATATATTGGGATGGTTTTGCAAACAAGTCAAATTTCAAATTCCAATCGCAAGTTGAATAATTATTTTTAAAATATGCTAATATGGATACATAACTTTTATGATTAGTTCAATTTATTTATTTTAAGTAAAAAATCCCAGAACAATGCATTCAAAATACTTAACATAAACTGTTTTAATTAGTATTTCATGTAATTGCATGCAGGGCCTCCAATAAATGCCAGATCTCCGATCCATGGAGTGATATAATAGCAATGTCCATATTATATTAGATTTTTAAAATATAAAATTCCTTGTTATAAACACTAAATCATATAATTTATGCCCGTAAGAACAAATAAAAAATTGTAAAAAGAAAATATACTCTTTTTTTTTTTGGTTATCATGGAGATAAAAGGCTCCATTCAAATAAAAACGGATGACAAAAATCTAATTTTGGTCCTCCACTCAGCCTCTCATTTTCGTTTGGTCACTCACTTCATCAAAATTCTAATTCAGTCCCCGACTCGGCGAGATGCCCATCAAACTGATATCCCTATTATGCCACCGTGAGAAAACCACTTATGTGGCCTGTGAAGTGTCGACATGGGATATTAAAGCTTGACATGGATCCAAGTTTATCACATTCCCATGAAAAGAAGCAAAAAAAAAAAAAAATCAGAACTTTTTGGGTTATCGATATTGAGGATTGCTGCCAAACTACTCATGATCACTCCAAATTGGATGCACTTGGGCTTCGACGCTGAAGGTTTCCATGCTGTCACCACCGTTGCTTCATTGTCTTGTCCAAAACCCTCAGAAAAAGTAAACATTGAACCATGAAATTCCTCATCAGTGGACTTTACTTGCTTGCTACTCTGCTAAAACTTACTACTTCCTACCAAAGGTAGATGCTTTTCCGTTAATTCTTTCATTTCGGGCAAGCAAAGCTTCGGGGGTGTGGTTCACATGTAAGGAGAGAACCATTTTGCTTTCACGTATTTGGCTTTCCTCCATAGTAGGATGTGCATGCCCTTCTTTTTCTTCCTCAGCGTCACACCCCCAAACAAGAAATTTAGACGATAAGAAGAGTGAGACACAAATCACCTCCGTGCACCAATAAAAAAAATCATATATCTTGACAAAAATAATCACAAATTGACTTACAAAGTATACACATTCATACCTGTAAGTTACTATACGTAATCTATAGGAAGTGAAAATACACATTTGATACATTATGTAACTTTTATGTAGAAATTTCAGCAGAGTATCCCCTAAAATATAGACATCCCAAAGTTTTCACAGACAATAACACATATAAAAATATAGAGAGTTTTGCTCTCGCAATGGTTTCTAGTCAAATAGTTCAGTATATTTATATATAACCTACAAAACCCTACTTGTAACATTTAAAGCTACTAGAATATAATATATACATTAATTACAACAAAAAAATACTTTTGTCCTTGCGAATAATGCAAGGCTCACAAATAGAAATCTAACTTGACACTACTATCTAAAAAATGTAGATAAATAAAAGTAAGTGATAACCACTCAATAAGTAAATTTCCTTAATTATACTAAGAGCGAAACAGACGATGATAATGGAATGTTTCATAATCATTTTATCAAATAGAAAATAAATAATAAACATTTATAAACCTTGAACTTTCAAAATATTACAATGGAAAGACATCACATAGAACCAAACAGTATATTAGTAATCGTATACCAACAGTTTGCTAGTGATAGCAGTACAGTATGGTAAAAGTGGTGAGCAAAATGACTCACATACAATTAATGGTAGCTACAGGATTCTATATGAGATGAAATTTCTAGAAAAAACAACTTTATTCATAACCATGAAATCATTACTAATATACTTAAACAGTAAAACTCCAAATTTCTAGAAAATCAAATAACTATCAACATCATTCAGTATAACCGGTTTATTCCAAATATTATAAGAATCAAACACAATGCACTTTCATCAAGAGGTTTTAGAAATCGAACAATATTTTAAGCCTTATATGAAATTCACTACAATTGTAATTGGAACTTTATAATAAAACCCAATAAAATTATAAAAAAATAAAAATAATTCCCAACAAGAGATAGTCTATCTTAGGAAATCTATTGTTGGGGCATCAAAGCAAAATACAACACTGATTTACAAAAGGAAAATTTCAAAATACAGAAAACAGGTATAATTAGTAATATCTATTCACCAGAGAGGATTATACCAACTTCTTCATAACCCTACTTACAACTCTCTTGTTGACAATTGTCCTAACCACCTATAACATTAAATAAAATGTTCTTAACCTCTAATATTCATGAATAATTGGAACTATTTAATCCTTCTATCTATGTATTTATCTAATCATTCCTTCATCTTTAACTCACAACTTCTTCAATCCCACTTACCCCTCTTACCTCGCAAACTCTCAATAAATCAAAATTTTGCCTCACATTCATTTGATAATACCCCAAAATGCTTATGGCCTTTAATTTTATTTAATATACTTCCTTATGCACTTATTAAAATTTCAATAAACCACCATCAACACCAATGTCATCTTAGAGATTATTCAATTAAATTCCAAAATCCTTCATTCATCTCACATTATTGTTCAAGACTATTTAATCAAGCCTTATAAGGTCTTCCATTCAAATTTCCTCCCTTTTTCTCTATGAAAAATCTAGGAAGAATAAGAAAAATTAGTAATTCAACTTATAATTCAAATTAAAACTTCTAATAGTCTTAAATCACTTTCTAGATGCATAATAATATTTGAGAAGCCTAAAAATTTGAATTTTCACCCAATTGCAAGATTGCACATGCACCTAAATTTTGGGATTTTTCAATTTGGCAGCTAAAACTCACAATTGATTTGTGATTTCACAGGAAAAAGGTACAAAAATTATCCATGAAGTGAAACCCCTACTTAATTTAATGGGATTACACCATCAGTTTTCTCACTTTCTTGCATGAACAATGAATTTCAGTGCTTAGGATAGAGAACTTGCCGAAAATCATAAAGAAATCGAATTCTTAAGTTAAATCGGAGTAAAACACACATAATTTCACAAATTTTGAGCTAGAGTTTAACTACTATTCACCTGCTAGAGTTTTGCAGTGTTTTCGGCCACTTGGAGGCCATTGGTGATGCTGCAACGTTGGGCGAGCTCCAACGGCACTGAATGGCGACAGAAAATGCTCCACTGATCTGTTGGCAAAGTTGCGCAATGATGGTACGCGAGAGGTAAAAATGTCAAGGTGTATAAGAGATTCTAATGGTAAAATAACTCAATTAGGGCATTTTGGTAATTTAAGTAGGAGTATTTTGCATTATCAAATCAATTTTTTTCCTTTGAAGATACTTAATTTCCATACTTTGTTTAGTTATAATTACTAAAAATGCACATATTTACATTAGTTGTTATCTTAGATAAAATTTTATCTACATCTATATTTAATACATTTTGAAATTCCTTTTTGAATATTCCATCTGCATTTAAATCCTATCCCTATCTCAAGTGAATTTCTTTCCTTCCTCAACTCTTAAAATAAAATAAATTATTATTTTATTCTATTTAATTTAATTTAATTATTATATATTTATTATTATTATTATTTTGGTATTACATTCGGACTCTGTTTACATGCCTCTGATATAATGGTTATAATGCTTTGCAACTGTTCTGTCTTGCCTACTTAAATCATCTTTCCCTCCTCATCATATTTCTGACCTTCTTTCTTCATTTATCCAAATTAGTTCTTTATTTCTTGAAATTTTCACTTTCTCTTCAATTTTTTTTTTTTTATTGTGCCTAGTCTGGAGAAATGAAGTTTCGATTATAGAATTCTCGCCGATGACAATTTTATTTGTCTAAGATATTATCCTTTTATTCATTTCCTTAGTAGCTCCTGAAAATATTCAATATTTAGTTAGGTAAAAAAGCATAAGGTTTGAAGCGGGATTTTGAATTGAGATCATACAATGTTATTTGCTTATAGAGGTCATATTTGAATGCATAGGACTTCTATTGGCTTAAGTTCGTGCTTACCCTCTCAGGCTTAATATCTCCTTAGATCCATGGGTACTTGTTGTGTGACTCAATTTGGCCCTCATGAGAAGAAAAAGAAAGGGCATAAGAAACAAAACCTGTTTGCAAATGGATTTCAGCCACAATTATGGAAATGGTGGAAGATAGATCAACATTTTGAAGGAACCAACGGGTCGTGAAATAGAGCGCTGATACGAGCTGGGTCGTGAACGTGGAAGAGGGGAATTCGGAGTTACCTACCTGCTCATCCAAAAAGAGATCGGTGAGAATTTCGCTTGCAAATCAATATCGAAGAAAAATCTGAGAATAACCATCGATATCAAAGTAAAATCACAAGTAAGGAACAAAAGGAAGATAGTGAAAAGGATAGAAGAAGAGATGAGGAGATAGGGGTCGTTTGAGATGGAGAGGATAGGGCTGTCAAAAATAGACAAAGAGGATGGAGGCAGTGAGAGCTACGGGAAGGGGGTGGCAACGATAAAGATGACCGAATAGAAGCTTAGATGAGACGACCAATAATGTAGCAGGGGGAGTGAATGAGTTAAATCCATGTCAACATTTAATATTCCACATCAGCATTTAACATGGCCACATAAAACGGCTTTGTTATAACAAGGGGACCAATTGAAAGGACATCTAGCTAAGTGAGGGACTGAGTTAGAATTTTGATAAAGCGAGGGACCAAAACAGAAATAAAGGGTTGAGTGGGAGATCAAAATGGAGTTTTTGTCAAAAAAGTTTAGAAACAGTTTTTAACCTCTGGCATGGGCCCATGGATTGATCAGAGAAACTCTTCGTGACTAAATACAAACTCTGTAGCCCGATGTTGCTATAAAGGAAACAGTTTGCGAATCACGACTCGACAGAACATTTTGGGTGTCAAAATACATTTCATGGAAAATCATTAAATTGTGCAATTAATTAAACGTGGAATGTTGAGATTAATTTTAAGATTTTGTTGATTTTCGTAAGTAAAAGTTATCAATTTTGGTTTTCTAATTTCAAAGGCAAATTATCAGATTTATATAACTAATTTAGTAATAACTGTTCAAACTACGCATTTCATATAAGAATGCAAACAACCCAAACTAAAAATACTGACAGGCAGTAAAAGAAATGTTGGTCTAAAGAAATAGACATCAAAAAACCGTGGTTACCCAACATCATGATATTATATGTAAAGTACTTCAATGATTCCGAGTTTTGTCACAAATATGTGGATAGTTATAGAAATCTTTCTTACATGTTATTCGTCAAAACATACAGTCCAGCCTTGACAATACTCTACCAATTTATTTGATTGTTAGAAATAAAAAAAAAAATGAGAAAGGAAATAAGAGTGAGAATGAAAATTAAATATAATGAAAATAAATATTACTATGTTTGATTAGACAAATAAACAAAAGAAAGGACATAACATTTACAATGTTTAGTTGGTATAAAAAAAAAGTAAAAATAAAAGATAATGTGACAAAATGATGGAAATACTCTTCATTCTGAAATATTATATTTTTTATTATTAATAAATTATTAAATATAAAATTATATTTTATTTATTTTAATAAATTTATTATTGTTATTATCATGTTTATTTTATTGATTAATGTTTTAACATGGTTTTGAATAAGTTATTATAAAAAAAATATGAAAATTTTTATTTTTATTTTAAAATGTAAAAATAGTTTATAATACTATTTATACAAAATACTAAAATATTGATTAATATTTTTCAAGTTTCTAAAAAGAATTTTGCATCAAAAATAATATAAAGGTATTATTTTCAATTAATTATAATCTTAAAAACAGAATTGTAGCAAATTTTTAAAAGTATTTATTCACTCTCCGTGCATTGTCAAAGCATTTGGGCTTTTGGTCAACAATTTTTTTGCTTTTGTTTTATTATCGTCAAACTTTTGGGTCATGGGAAAACCAGAATGAACTACCAGGCTTTGATACTGTAAAAATAATTGGTTCAACTATGATGAATGATAATGAGGTCGGACAAAGAATTTGGAATTTATAAGAATTTGTTCACTTTATATTATAAAATATTGTCTCATTTAGTTTAAATCTTTAATTCAAATATTTTTATCTCATTAAAATCAAATCATAAATCCATTTCTAAAATAAATCATTGACAAAAAGACTAAAGTCAGTCGAGATCAATTAATAATTATGTGTAGTCTTCTAATTTAGATTATATGTTTATATTTGTAAGCAAAATAAGAATCATATTTGTTAATATTATTAATTTGTAAGTCGATGACATGTGATTTAATGCTTATAGCTACATTATACTGGTTACCCATATGACGCTTCGAGTCACCAAAATCATCTACATTAAACTCTAACCAAAAAAAAAAAAAGTAGTTTTATTGAACCGTGTAAAACGTTTTCATTTCTTCTTTTTTATTTGGAAAACAGGTGGGATAAGAATATTAAATCACAACATTAAAACAAAAACAAAAAAAAAGCACAGTATAGTATTTTGAAGTAATAAGATTAGCAGCAGGGGATTGGGTTAATTATTGTTTTGTACTGTAGAATCAGGCTAAAAAAGCCATCTTAGACGTCATTTTAAAATGATATAAAATGTAAAAAGAAAATTGCTGTGTGTATATGAGTAAATGTAATGGAATACTTATTTATATCTTAAATATTTTCGGTAATAATGTGATAAATTAATATATTGCAGATTTGACAATAGATTGTCATTAACAATCATTTTACATTCTCTATAATATTTGCATTCAAAATCACACATGTCAAATAAAAATAAATATATAATACAACGTTAAGTTAATAAAAGTGAATATAAGTGCTTCATAACAATAACAGCAACCTTAATATGAACAATTTCAGATGTTATCCAAATTAATGTAGTTTCATAAACTACGATCGATCAAGACGATAAAAAATTATTCAATATAATTTTATGACTTGCGTGTATAATCTTTTCTATCATCTTAACGTGAGAGAATGCATTTTGAAGTTGTTACAAAGAATTCTAAGCAAAATTCAATGATAATTTTTAGCTAGCCCTTTTAAGTATTATCATGTCATATTGAGAAATAAAAACACATTTTTCTATATTATAAGTTTCCCCAACTGACAACATATGATCAAGGTTGTCAAAATTGCGATTTTAGGTAAACTCGTTTTGCGGGGGGTTGAACTCGTAACGTAGAATTATAAGAGTTTCATACACCTATTATCGAATACAAGTTGAACATAACCATATCAATAATAATAATAATAATAATAACATTCATACATAATCCACAATCCATAGTTTTATACTTGTCATTCAAGTCTACAAATATATTTCAATAAACTCCATACATTAGTTCTCATTCAACATCACTATGTCTCAAAATCAACAATAAAAATTCACCATAATTCTTCAAATTATACTATATTGTCATCATTTCCAAAGTCTTCACCTTCATCATCTTTATTACCTACCTCACAATCATCATTTTCTTCTTCCTCATCCTCAAAGTCATCAACTAATGCCAAATTTTTAAAAGGTTCACCACCTATATTAGAATTCAAGTTAACTACAAAATCATCACACATTCTTGCTATGGGTACAAGAGGTTGAAGAACTTCATCATCATCATCTTCTTCATCCTCAACATTAACATCACTTCTCTTCCCTTCAATTATTCATTCATCATCAAATTTTTAAATATTTCCTTGCACCAACTAAAATATGTTTTGGAATTCAAATTTTTAAATTATGTAAATGGCAAATTAATAAATTTGTTAAGTAAACAATTATTAAGGATATTATTGATAATGATTATATCAAATTGAGAAAAATATATATATGACAAATCAAATTGATTAGACAAATCTAAAAATACAAAAAGTAAATCTTATATATAAAGGACTAAGTTGAAATTATAATTTAATGCAACACTTAATTAAATAGTACTCTGATGATCCTTTGATCTAAGAAAGAGTTCACAAATTGTAAAGGAAGAGATCTTAAAATTTTGGATAGTTCTAATAATCACTTTTGAAAGCAACATTTAGCTAACAAATACAAAGGTTGAGTCGCTATAGAGTCCTCATCACAATTTAAGCTCACCGAGTGAAGATTTATTGACTCTACAAGAATAGACAAAAATGAAAATACTATCTTCTATTGAATATATTCAAATACATACAAGGAAGAAGGCATGACTTTCTAGATTGTGAGTTCTATATCAAATATCAGTATTATAAATGGATTAATCTTAAGGTTTCAGTGCTAGAAGCATGAATGAGATTGTAAAATACCTCTTACAATAGTACCAGTTGATTCATTTTCCGACACATGTTCATTTGTGAGAAGCAAATCAAAGCCTACCACTCCTTTCTCTACATTCTACATTGTTATAATGACAATGAAGAAAATCAAACACCCATATATATCTAATCTTCACTTGTCACACTGAAGCTAGCAACCTCATCAAATATGGTGGAACAGAAAAATAGTAATCATAGGCAAATTTGAAAACCATATAATGTGGAAGAACAAATCAACAAATCATAGAAAGTGATTGTAACACTCAAATCCCTTAATCTCTATTTTCACTTTTCAGCTATGTCAAATGTCAATATAGGTCGTCTTAGAATAGGGACTTACAGTCTCCAGTGAGTGAGTGATAGAAGATGGAACAATCTCCGGCGAGGCAACGAGACTCCAAGTCCAAATCATGAACTTAAACAGCAAGAAGCTCCAACGAGGTGACTGCAAGACTTAAGATTGTGAACCACAAAAGCTCTGGCAGCTCGAGGTTGCAAAAAAGCTCCGACCATCGCTGCTACTCTAATCGATTGTTGCTGGCTTGCTCCTCTGCTACTGTGCAATAGGGCATAGGGTTTGGGTTCGTTGAAGGATGAGGATTTGAGGAAGATATTGATGCAGATTCCTTTCTTGGCTTCTCGCTATGCTATGCATTTCATTTAGCCAAATATGGCTCAACGTCCGTTTTAGGTCTCAGGCTCAGTATTTTTTTTTAGGCTAATCTAATGGGCTAGGTTTTGGGTGTTTCAGACTTTTTAAAAAAAAAAAATGCTTTAGGTTGCATGATTTGAGCTTACCACTCAACTCATTAGAAACTCTCAAAATTAGCAAGTCAGGCGAATTTAACCGAGTCACCAACGAGTCTGATCAAGTCAATGGCAATTTCGAGTCTCTGTCCAAGTTAAATCATTTTGGCCAGCTACAAACATAAACTTAGCGAGTCAATTGAGTTGACTCACAAGTTTAACAACAATGCATATGATAATGCCACATATTGTAATATTAAGAAGGACTTCATGCAAGTACAATACAATTTTACAAAATAATTATATTGCTGAAAGCAATTAAATCCTCAAAAACATCATTAACAACTTAAATACCAAAAAATAAAAATAAAAAGTATTTATTGGTCATCAAACAAAGACGCAAACAATCCTCCTAATTAACATGTTCCTCACAAGCCACCAGATTTGCATTATAGTGAGCATTGAACCTCACATATTTACTAGCATCATACGTACTATTCTAGTTACTTGTCAAGAAGTGAAGCAAATATAACAACTATATATTAGAGAGAGAGAAAATATATGTCACATGCATTCTATTATAATATTGAATAATAAAAGTGATCAAACGATAAGATCGACTAGATGGTGAATCAGTTCATGCGTGGTTAATTTGATCAAAACGCTAGAATATCCGGTGCCTAAATTTGGTGAGTAAATTGGGATTAAGCACCTGTTTTTAGGAGAATTTATTTACGACAACTATTAATTGTAGATATCATAAAACTGTAGAAACCTGTTGTCCCAATAAAATATTCCTTTATAATACCACACATGCACGTTGGCTTTTAAGAGTTCTACATCCTTACGAATTCCTTAATCTGACGAGACTTCATTTGACAAAAGCCATCAGCCTGCAAAGAGGAATGAAGACTTGCTTGATCTGCCATGAGTGGGAAAATATTTTGTCCAATATATTCACCACATTCAGCGCCATATGTATGTCACATAAACTAAATAGTCACCATTAAATCGTAAATCGGTAGTGGAACTTAATACAAAAATTAACATAATTAAATGTATATAATAAATGTGTTTTTTAGCTTTTGTATTGATCTTGTCCATTGATTTGTAGTTCAATTTATAATAATTATTTTTCTGTTACCATCTTACATTACTTTGGTCACCTAATATGCTTCCGAGCTATAGGGTGAGAATTTAAATAGATATTCTGGTTTGATCTCACATACCATATTGATTTTTTTTAAAAGCATTCATATACTTGTAATACAATTTAGTATATAGAACATGTATAAAATTGAAAAAAAATTATGTTTATTATGTCAGAAACAATATCGGAATATGACCTTTTGATATGTTCTAAATAAAAATTCGGTAATGCAGAGGCAGCATATTATGAACCGTAGTGCAGCAATTAAAATAAATAAATAAATATTGGGTGTTGCCAAGTAGTTTCCTTAAGACTTCACCTAATTCTCTCATTGGAAAATTAACGTTTGATTGGTGAATAAATATGTTATATAATAATCAGAGTTACAAGACTATTCGTATTTCTCCTTTTCCAGAGTTGGCCAAGTTCACCTAACTATGGCAAGGTGGTATCCAATCACAATTAAAATCATGGATTTCTCACTATTTAAGATTAGTACAAAACAAACCTTCCTCTAATATTCAAACCAAATCCCATAATTTGGACTCATCTTTATGAGACTTGACCCTTCTAGACCTTGACCATTAAATTTAGGGAGAATAATCATAATCACATGACAATAATATGTTAGTGATTCTTCTCTGCCAAATCATGAACGTAAACTCCAACTAGCAACAGACACCAGAAAGGTATTACTTTAATTTATATTCTCAGTTTACCTTATCTTAATCAAATTTGATTTGTAATAATTTTAAAATAAATTATCTTATTTTCAACTATCAATGGGTTTTGATAAAAAAAAAAAAAAAAAAACTATCAATGGAGTGCGTGGTAGGTTGAGAAAGCTAATATGTAGCTATAAGTCATTGATAATGTAAGATGAGACAAATTAAGATAGTCTTAAGAGAGAGAAAAGAAACTAGAGACTGAGAATTAGTTGTGTACGTGGTTTCACTTACTAAGGATCCAAGAAGTTTCCTCCGACAAAAACAGCATAGATATCCTACTTCCATATGAAAATATTACAAAAAGACTGGAGATGTAAAGTAGAACAGAGAGAATTACAACTAATTTAGTATATTCTTCACAAATTATCTCAAATTTTAAAGTTATTCAAAAATTAAAATATTAAATTTTTTATTCTTTTGCTTTAATAAACCTTATTCTAAATTTTAGAAATACATGATAAAAAGGACTCGGGCATAATCTCAAAGTATCATAATAGGATCTATTTATTAAAAAAATTAATATTTAAGTCCTCCAAAATGAATATTTTAAACTTATAATTAAAATTGGGTAAATGTTGTGGTTTATGTTCTCAACCAATTCAATTTAGACCAGAAATTGCCACTAGAAGCTTCTTTTTTCAAAAGAATTTGATATGGGACTCCGTTAACGATATTGTTCTTGATATTTTCTGCACCACTAGTTTTCATGGAGAATCCCACCAACTTAATTGGCCTCCTTCCTTGCGCTTTCCTCTATAATATTTCTTTCACTATAAAAAATAAAAAAATATATATTTCTTTTTCTCCTGTTCATTATATTTAGCCGATCGTGGAAGCAAATTTGGTATTGCAACCCCAAGCTTACCAATGTGCTATCGAGTCTTTGTTTCATAGACATGAATTATTGTGGTCGCTAGACAATGGTAGCCTAATACTACATGGAAGCAAAACAGCTTCGCCACTTGTTATGAACCCAATTGATTGTCCATGTTTGTCACTCTCACTTTAACAAAAAAAAAAAAAAAAAGCATATCCCTTGGACATATACCACACTAAACAATTAAGTGTTGCCAAAATGGGCCCAGATATTGCTTCCTCAATCAAACGTTAAAGTGGAGTTTCCTCAGTTTTACATTCACTATAAATCCAAATCTTAAATGCAATATCGTCAGGATATTCAAGAGAAACAGAATAAAATCGTAAATTTTTATATTTTAATTAAAGAACTAAATAAAAAAGACATACAAACTGTATACCTTAAACCCTAAATATAATCTTTTTTAGACAAACCCAATCTCGTCTCTTATTTATATGACATCTGGATTAATTAAAACCACTTTCCCGTCGTCTATAACATAGGCCGAATCTTGAGAAATGAATTGAAAAGCATGAAACCTTTATAGGGTTGACGACGAAGAGGGGTTGCTAAGATGCTCAAGGAAAGCCCAAGTGTGCGTCCACGCGTGCCTCTCCCCGCACAAAACTAGACCATATGTTTTGACTTACAATCTGATAAGTTAAAAACAATGGCCACCTCAATGAAATTAGACATCATCCAGCCCCACAAAATATCAAACCCTACCAATTCCTTATCCTTTCAACTGTACATCAAAAAAACAAAAAAACAGGGGAAATGGATAATTCCCTTGCATAATTCACAGTGGAAAGAGAGAAACTCAAATGATCTCCAAATACGACCATTCTAATTGAGATTACAAGGACTTATATGATAAAGTTACATGAACATAGAAGAACAAAGAATTAAGGAACATTAACGTGAGGGGATTCACCATGGCCTAGCATTCTCTGAGGACATCAATAGTTGTTCCAAGTAATCTGGGCCAAGATCTTCCAACACCACCACATTCTCTATCCTAACATCTCTACTGTCCTTGTTCTTCTTGTTGTTACTGCTCATTTTCCTTCTCATGGAGTGCTTTCTCTTCAGAGCCACCACCGGCGAGCACCCATCTTCCGATCCATAGTTCATCTCCTTCAGAGACTCCCTCACCCTCTCCACGGGAAAATTCAGTATCGCCGCCGATCCCCTCATCGAAAACGCCGCTTGATCGTAAGCTAAAGCTGCCGCTTCCGCACTATCGAACGTCCCCAACCACACCCTTATCCCGTGCCTCGTCGAGTCCCTTATCTCCGCCGCGAATTTCCCCCATGGCCGCCGCCGCACGCCTCTGTAGCTCTTCTCCTTCCTTGTGCCAGCACCGACGACGGGACCAGCGGCCTCGGAGCTCACCTCCTCCTCCTTCACTCTGTTGAATGACTCTTCTTGGCCATCACTGTTGGCCTTGGAAATCAGACCATAAAGAAGCATCTCCTCGGGGTCATTCTCGTTGAAGGGGAGGTTATTGTTATCGAAATTCCAGGAGAACAAAGATTCAGGGGAGCCGAAGGAAGATTCCGAAGAGAAATCAGAGGTGGGGGAGTGGAAGATGGAGAAAGAAGAATCCATCGGAATTGGAGGTGAGTTCGTGGTAGCTGGTGGGGAGTAGTACGAGGTGAGAACTGAGGAACAGAGTAAGTAGGTTGCTCTGTTCTTTTTTCTGCTTTTTTTTTTTTCTTCGTAGCTGTTGTTCGGAGTTCAGATATAATCGAACCCGCATGGCCTTATATACGGAATTGAGTTAAGCGAAACGGTAAAAATCGCCGCTAAAGAGAAATAAGGTTAAAAAAAAGTGAGGGGACACAAAGTAAGAAGAGATAAATGATTCTTTTTTGGTCACTCATTTAAATAATGAGTAAATTTTTTTTTTTGGGTCCTTTTAAAAGAAATCGTAATCTTATAAATTTTTAATAAAATAATAAAAATAAAAAATTCTAACTATTTGGAAATTTTCTTTTACATTTATAATTTACCTCAGAATATTTTCTAATTTGTTTATTAACTTAATTTCTTCTATCTATAAAATTTATAAGGTGACATTTCTTTAATTTTTAATCAAACCATTTTACAATTGAAGTGGCTAAATTTTATTAGATAATCTAAAAACGATATAAATATTTTTAAATATACGAAAGTATAAAAGAATTCACCAAATAATTAGATCTTATTTATAATTAAATACTTTCAATTTCTTATGTTTAAATTTTTTGTTAATTTAAACAAAAAGAGGAATAGCAAGGAGAGAGGTACATTGGTGAATTGCACTATTAAATTACAGAAAACTAAGAAAACTTCAAATTGGTGATACTCAGCTCAACCAGTTTTCGTAATTTTGAGAAATTTAGAGCAGAAATTGGGCAAAATAGAATAGGCAAATTAACAACACGTGGGTCAATGAAGGGATGGCGGCTGGGTCAGAAGGGATCTGGGTGACCTCAAATGATGACGTCATTTTTCCTGTTTTTCTTTTGTTTTTTGCATTTGCCGTCTTAGTAACGAATCTTATTACCAAGAATGGAAATAATGTATCCTATTGGACCAGCCCACGTGGAAATTTCATCTTTTTCTGCTGCTAACTCTTAATATGGACACCATGGTATTTCTTTCAGAAAAATAACAAAAATTCATATCATACAGTAATTATTATCTGCAATGCATATCATACGTCTCATAGTTATTGTTAAAATAAGTAGTTTAATTTTTTTAAAAAATATATCATTTATAATAATTATTATTATTAAACCATTGAAGCTTCTGGTTCCCTTTTCTATTGACATTTTTTAAAAAAATTTTGGATTATACAAAAAAGGTATTTTCAAAGTATCAATTGAAATTAAATCCCTGCTCAACCAATAACATGACTAATGTGATTGCACCCTTATATCAACATAGCTCATTTTTAGAAAAAAAAAAAAATTATTCTTATTGTTAATAGGTTGGATCCAAATACTCAAATAATTAAAACTCTATATCATTGAACGTTAGGCCGACCTTTTTATTACAATGTTAACTATGATGTTTTTACACATGTCATGTCATTACAGGATCTCCCATATATACAATAATCGTTTTTATTTAAACAAAAACTGTTTATATTAAGTTTTTGTATTACGTTACTTGGTGCAAAAGTGAGCTGTGAGGTTGAGATAAATAATTTTGACTGTCCTTTCCACTTTGAGCCTTTGTATACATTGCATCAAGTAAAACCAATAATTACAAATTTAGAAAAAATAATATACATATTCAATCTCGAAGCTTCCGAAATGCTTCCTGTTTAGGTCTCAAGCCGAAATATAGACAGTGTGAAAGGAACATGATTAACAATTATTTATTTAAGATTATAGCGAAGAATTCCACTCTTCGCAATTTTGACTGACTTACTTCGGACTTTTTATCTCTGTGTTTACTATTGAGATCTAAGCCGTTTTTGCAGTGTAAACATGTTGAAACAAATAAAGCAATCACCATT
Source organism: Delonix regia (assembly GCA_037074485.1). NCBI lineage: Eukaryota > Viridiplantae > Streptophyta > Magnoliopsida > Fabales > Fabaceae > Delonix > Delonix regia. The sequence goes on from CM073451.1 coordinate 36,862,053, forward strand.
TTCCATAATTCAATTATTAGTGCAATGGTCATGCGTAGAAACAACTTGTTGTTTGTTTTAATCTAGAACCTTTTTGTAAATGATCACTTAATTAATAGCTAGCGTTCCATTATTTATGTTAATTCAACCAATTACAAAAGTATCAAAATTAAGTTGTTCATAAAATCATACTATACTACTTTATATGTGTTCTTGTTGGTAGTTTAATGTTGATCAAGTCACTATTTTTGGTGAGGATAATATTGAAATAAAGTAATAAACTGAATATATATATATATATATATATATATATATATATAAAGAAAATTGTAAGAATCTAATAATTATCGGAATATATACTTTGTTTTTGCCAAAAAAAAAACAATTTTTTTCTATGCAGTTGATGGTTACTTTCGCTGCGCTACTTAATGTAGGATAATAATTACTTTCTAACTCATTCAAATCCTTCTTCTTTTTAACTTTAGTTCATATTCTCCCTTCTTTTAAGTACTTATTAAAATAAAAAGTGTTCCATGACTAGATATATGATATGATATTTAATATGATATATAATTGAACAATATTGTGATATAAATATATAATTAATATTTCGTAAAAAAATTATTAAAGTCAGATTCTCATAAATTTGAAAAAGTACTCGAGATGTCACCAATTTATACCATACTAGCATCCTCGTATGTTAGATGACAATATCTTCAATAATCTTAATTATCAGTGTATTAAAACATGTATCTGGGATATACTTGATCATTACATACCAAACGTCTTCCATAATTGAAATGCACTTAATGCTTAAAAATTAAAAGAAAATAGAATGAAAGACAATGCTGCTGAATTTGTCCAAAATTTTAAGCTACTTGCTCAAATAGAAATTTTCCTAAACAAATAGCAATGTGTGTTGTTTTAATGACCGTTACAAAGACTGTGTATGGGGCCGTTGTCCTATTGGTTTTGCAAAATAATGATGTGAAAAGGTTTAAATAATAATCATATATTGCTGCCAATGAATGCAACCCCTTACTGTGAATTACCAAAATGAAAGTGACCCATTATCCGATTCCCCAAGGGATGAATTAATATTGAATTTTCTCGCAGAATTTGTTTGATTTTCTGTGCTGGATGGAGAAGTCATTATCCTTAATATACAGAAGCTTTCAATTAGAGTTTGGAAAAAGGATGCATTGAATGGTCCAGATACAGGCCCCTTTGATCCCCCTACCTCTCTATTCTCATGTTTCCAAGTCATGAAAACTGGGATTTTGGCTCACAGTATGAAAGTCCTCCCAAAAGAAAGGATACTGTTATCTCTGATGGCGACTTTTCCTCAGCCCTCTTTGAAAATCAAGACTTTCTCTTTTGTGTAACTTCTGAGAAAGCCCATTTTTGGGATATAATCCAAATTATGCACTCACCCACGTCAAGACAAACATATCCCTTTCCAATTTAGTCACCCTTCTGGTTTTTCAATTATTCTATTCTTTTTTCTAAGCTTAACTTTAAATCACACTGAATTTTTAAATTTTTTATATACTAATTTATCTCATTAAAATTTAACTTTTTAAATAAGTCTTGTGAATTAATAATGAATAAATCTGTCACTGAAAAGAAAAAAATTCGTGAAAATGTTGTGGATGGTGACGTGGGGTATTTGGCAGGAGAACTTGGTGAGCAGATTGTAAAATTGATAACCCTATCGGACGCAGCTTGTATTTTAAATTTAAGAACTAAAATTAATAATTTGTAAAGACTAATATTAATAATTTTTTAAAATTTTATTTGACTACTACAGAGAATTATAATTTTGAAATACTCAACTACAAGGACCAATTTTAGAACAGGTTAAGCGTTATAAGGCTAACAGAAAGTCTGTAATTGATAAATGGACATATTAATATCAAATAGTCATAATGGTAATTTTTAGAGCAATTATGGACCTTATTACATATATATGGAAAGCTCTTTAAAGCTCATCATTGTCTTAACTTGGGCTTATTGGTTGTAGTTAACTTTAGGCCCAAAATTCTCCATGTCTATGCACTTCCGAGGCTATTAGTTTTTTTTTTTAATAATTATATATTAATGACAAATGTATACATACTTTTTGATTCAATTTTGACGGGAATCTGTCAAAAATAAAATAAAATTTTCCAAATCTAATCTCACAAATTTTTTATTGAAATTCTCCCTTTTGTGTCTCTCCGCTACCAAAAAAAAAAAAAGAGAGGTTAGAGGTTTGAATTGGCACTGTAGTGAAGTTAAATAACAATAAATTATGATAATTTTTTAAGTTCAACTAAATTACACATTACACCTTGATTATCTAAATATTTTCTCAATATTCTGACCGTAAATACCCTACCTCTATTTTCTTTTTACGTCAAAAAATTTAATTTTTATATAACATGATACTGTGATTTTATTTTTAATATGCTAATAATAACAAGTAAATAATTGTATTATTAGAAAAATAGTAATACATATAAAATTAATATAAATTAAGAAAATAAGTATAATATATAAATAAAAAGAAGTATTTAAAATAATATGGTTAAAATATTTGAAGAAGATTAGTGGAATTAATTAAAGAATTGGGAAGAGGAAGAAGTTAGAAAGGAAATGGGGAGGAAGATGCATGGAATGAGTGGAGCAAGGGGACAAGGGGTGGAGGTCCCCTTCGGGTATACCAATAATTAAGCCTTTGACTACTCATCCTCTTGCTAACGCCACTCCATACAATTCCCCTTTTGGGTGTTTAAGGTATCCCTATCATCTCTCATTCGGATTACTCTTCTCTCTTATCAACAGCTCCATCTCCATATTTTTTTTATTAAAAAAAAAAAACTTTACCTTTTAATTTGCCGATTTCATAGGCAATATATACACATACATACATCTTTATTTCACTGGTGATTTGATTAAGTGGGCAACCTTAAGTCTCTTTCTCAAAGTAAGGACTTTTCAATGGTGAGACTCCTACCACTTGGTATGCATTTATATTATATATTATATTATCACCCACATGTATATAAATTCAGTGTATGAGTTATAAAAGCAAAGTATTATAATTAAGGTAGCCTAGGTGATTGGACGTGTATATATAATTAAAGAATCCTGAGTGTGGAGCTCACAAGTATATAAAGGAAGTAAGAAGGGGGTAGCTTTCAAGTTGAAGCACAGTGGAGGGGGTGCTAAGAGAGCCTCTTACTCTCCCATCAGTGAGACAAAAGAAAAAAAAAAAAAAGTAAAAAGAGAGAATTGACAAAAGTGTTAGGCAAGAAGTGATGTAACAGATACATGGGATATGGTCGCTTCCTTGTTCCTTCTTCGCCCACTCATCATCAACTTTTCAACTCTTTATTGTTATTTCTATGTCATTCACGCTCCCCTTCCCTTTCCACCAACCTACCTTCCCCAACCACCCATTCCCTTCTCTTCTTTTAGCTCTAACTTCACTATATGGATGAACTATACCCCAATATCACTCTTGCATTTTACTATCACAAGTACGATGATTCCATTTTTATACCCACAGCCCACACACTTAAATATATATCAGTAACTTTAATGAATTTTGTTATGATGAATATATACATATATATATATATATATATATACACACACACACATGTACCTATGTACGTATGTATGTATATTTTTTATAAAAATTAATATTAAATCTATATATTCTAATTAAATTGGAGAGAATAATTTTTTTTCCTTTTTATGAGATATAAATGGTGATATTAGAGTTCTGAATAAATTTTATAAAAATGATTGAATATATATGCAGGGTAGTTCTATTTTTTTTTGCCTGTTATCAGAGAAAAAAAATAATGTATTGACGACCCAAACTGGAAATACGTTTAAGATTTATTTCAATTGGCCTTACATATATGAAAACTCTAGAAACTGTTATATTTAGAGCCCAGATGTTTATGTTAACTACTGACATATTTTAAAAAATTATAAGTCGTATGAATATATTATTTTAATTTTAAGAACTTTCACTTATCAATTGTAAGTTTGCAACCTTTTTTTTTTTTTTGGTCTTGAACTGAAATATTAATATGATTATAATAGTCTGGATGTGGTAAGAAAATTGAATTTGTCTTTACTAGAGAGATACTATATACTAGAATTGAGCATGGCTTATAACTCAAGCTATATATAGGTGGGACACCAAAGCACATTTAAATTTGACTATTATTTATATATCATGCATGTGAGGGGAAAAAAGTGATGGCTGGGGTTCATTTAACAATGATCTAAATCCGTTGGCTAAAAAAAAACAACAAATAATGGCATTATGTGATTGTATTTGTCTGTGGTTTGCAGACAAATGATAATTGATAAATCTATGAATCTAGAAGAAGAAGTCATATGATCAACAGTCATTCCTGCAATAACTTTCCAACACCGTCAATGCTGGCTCCTTCATGCCACTGTCGTAAGTGGCAGTATTTAATTCAAGCTTTATTTATAACAAGTCATTCAAACTTCTAACATCTTTCAATTACCCACGCAATTTGGCAAAGCGACAACATTGATATAAGTTGCTACACTATTGTTGCAGTAAGTTCTGTAGTCAGAATAAATCTATAATACACAAATTAATTATAATTCTTAAGATATATACACGCATACACACGTACACACATAATGACAATTTTTTAATTAAATAAGAACAAATTCTTATAAATTCAAAAATAAAACTAATAATATAAAATATAATTACATATAAAAATTGAATCGTTCTAAAGTTCTTTCTCAAATCATCAGGATATTTGTAGATTCGCACAAAGAATTTTTAATTGCGAAAAGTCAAATTAAGTACAAATTCAACATTATTTTTTAACTCCAATTAGTAGAGGAGCGAAACATTAACATTATGTTTTCATTCCAATTAATCGACGTGGGAAACATTAACACGTGCAGTTTAAAACCAACAATCACCGTAGCCTTCCTTACAGAGTATACATGTACAGTCCGTCACCTTATTCAATACATACCTGATTTGAAATTTCTCATCCCTATGTAATTAAAATTAAAAGTTTAAAAATCCAAAATATAATTCACAATCCCTATCTCGGTTTCGCACATTAGAAGTTGTACAAGAGAGATCCATCCAGTGTCATATAGATTAATACTAATTATAGGGGGAAGACGATCATCCTCTTCTCTTCTGTGTCCTTTTTTTTTTTTTTTTGAAAAATAGCATATGCTTATTGAAAGACTAACAGAGGCACTCATAATTTAAAAAAAAGGAGCATTGCCTAGCCTCTCTTGCAATCTCCTGAGCTTTCTTTTTTGTTTTAAGTCACTCAACAGGTATAATACAGGGCATAAGGCTATGTTTGGGTTGATAGTTTAAGAGGGAGTAATAAGAAATGAAACATCCAAAATATGTTAAATTTATATTTGGATGTTTTTTAAGATTGAATATGAAATTGAGAGAGAAACAATAAAACTCTTTTTTGTCATTTAAAACTTTAATTTTGGTGTTTTTCTAAATTGAAGAATTAAGGATGGAACAGAATAGTCTAAAAAAATTAAATTACTAATATACTCATATCTTATTATTAATATACTCATCATCTATCAAGAATCATTTCAATTGTTACAACTTTATTTAATTTCTATCATTATAATCATGGGCTCTCTCTTTTCTTTTTTTCTTTCCTTTACTTAAAATTTTAAAATAAAATAGTAAGAATGAAAGAATTTATTATGTAGATCAGTTTCATCTATTTTTTTTCAATGATTTTTCTTTTTAAATTTTTAAATTTGTCTTTTAAAATTTTTTAAAATAACATAGATATTTTGTAATAAATATATTAGACAAAAAATATGGACATGATAATTAGTAAATAAAGTAAATAAATATAGGCATGAGAATAACGTAACATTATGTATTAAATAATAACAAAATTTTTAATCATGTTTTTATATTATAAAAGGTAATATTAAAAAAAAATTAATGAGCAATTCTATTCTATTTATTTTATTATAACTTTTAAACAAAATTAATGGTTGTCCCTCTATTTTCTCATTAAAACTTTCACATAACAAATTTATTCAAGTCATTCTATATCATTTCATTAATGACCACTCCATTTTATCATTCTTTAAACTCCCAAAAATAACCAAGGCCCAATCAAGATAACAACAGACTTGACCCTATTTGACAATTTCTAAGTTAAGAGAGATATTTAAAATTGGCTCAAAATTAAAAAGAAAGTAATTACTTTTTTTCCTTTTAACGCTGTAAATTGAAGAGATAAAAAGCATATTAATTACATATATAATGCACTTAATATTCGAATGCAAATGACAGAAGTTATATTTTTAATTTTTTTAAATTCAATAAATTACTTTCACCTTTTAGACTATAAAATATTAATTACATTCTCAGAGAAAAAATTTAAATATGAAATGAATTCAATAAAAAATAATTTTTATTATTTTGTAAAAAAAATTAAATAGAAAACATAACAAATGAATTTAATCATTTTGATCTCATTTATTATTTATGATTGAAATATACTTAAAATGAACTGGTTTCTTTTTTACTCGTTAAAATGAACGGTTAAATTCATATTCTTGGCTTACGGTCGTCGTATGTGGTCGTCTTGCTGGACCTTCCACTGTTAACAAGTACCTACCTCTACCAACGGTCTTTAACTACCACACCCAACCACATTTTGTCAGGAAATTAAATAAATAATAATAATTAAAATGAATTTATTGTTGTTTTCTTACTTTCATATTTCATTTATTCATAATGATGGTCATATATTCTCCAGATTATTATACTATCTAATTATTATGTAATTAATTATTAACTATAAGTTTTGCTTACTTGTATTGAAAAGTATTAGTGAAGAATAATTTAATATATTCATTAACGATAATAATAAATATTTATTAACTAATTTTATAACTACATTCATTAATATATATTTTTTATTAATGTGCGCTATAAATTATTTTTAAAAATTAGTTCATAAGAATTTATTATTATTATTATTAGTGAGTATAATAAATAATTTTTAATTAATAAAATTAGTCAATAAATATTTATTATTATTGTCAGCAGGTATAATATTAAATCTTATCAAATATAGTACAATATTCTATTTATTTTACCGCATATAACATATTTTAATAAAATATTATTTAATGTTTAATATTTAATTATAAAATAAAAATATATGATATTTTCGAGAATATAAGATCATCATGCGAGTTGTATTGATGATTTGTGATGTGTTTGTATGGATGTATATATTATTTAATTTTTTAAAACTCATTTTAATATTAAAAAAAGAATATAAATTTATTATCTCTTGCTAATTAAAAATATATCCTAATTTGTATAGCAACAAAAAATTAATTGTAAGTGGATATGGTTGCCACTATTATTTTTTATTATAATAATTAATGTTGCATTGTGTATGGCAATGCAGAGCCAGAAATTTTAAATGAGGAGTCAAAATATTAACAACGATATTTGATATATACAAAAAATATTTTACCACCAATATATTATATGAAATAATTTAATATTTAATCAAATAATATATTATTAAATTATATTTAAATTTAATATCATAAATCCTCAGACAGCATAAGGTGTACATACAGTTATTTTTTAAAAATTATAATATCCAGTAATAAGCTTCAGTAAACATGACAATATAAACAAACTAAACCAAAAACACTCAATTTTTAAATTTATTATCACAATGTAGATAAAAATTAACTTATAATAAAATAAAGAATACAAGTAATTGGAGAAAACCATTATATGTTTAGCAACTAATATTCAAACAAAGAGGACAAACAAAATGTGGAGATAGAGAGAACTATTAGTAACATAAAATGAAACATGAAGCAAATATTGAAAAATTATTATACCCAAAACTAAAATAAAGGCATGAACAATAAAGTTCCAGAAGAGCCAAAGTTTTTGAGAAAACTGCGAAACTTGACCATAGAAAATGAACTAAATGGAAGAAGATGAAGTGAATGTGTAAAGTATATAATGAATGCTGTAAACTATTAAAGCCTCTGTCTAAAGCCATATATATACATGATTGAAAGATGAAGGATAAATGTTATTGACATAAATAGAAAGGAAAAAGATATGATTGAACTGAAATTATATAAAGCAACCTGATAAGACTTTAAACTAGCAGAGATTACATAAAAGCAGATATTACATAAATGCACATTGAAAATAACTAAGGAAACAAAATTAAATTTTGTTTTATTTTAAAAAGCTAACATTTAGTACTTTTAAGTAATTTGAGGGGTCAAATGTGAATTTCATCTTTTATTAATGAGGTAAAATCCATAATAGAGTGTGTGTGTGTGTGTGTGTATCCGCCCTTGGTGTGTGTATCCATCATGGTAAACATTTGAAAAGTAATTTAGAAGAGTAATCATAACAATATAGAATCATATAAAATTAGGAATAAAAAAACATGTGCATCTTAGAAATTAGTAGCATTTACTATATAGACAATGAAAAGGAGCGACGTTAACAAAGTTACATAATTTTCGATCAGGATGCACTCGGGATAGATCAAGAGTGTGTGGGCTAGTTGCTTTCTTTAGATTTTATAAAATTTTAATTTTATATATATATATATATATATATAATGTTATTATATATTTGTTTATTTAGTTTATTAATTAATAAGAATTCACCTCTCATTTTATAATTAAAGAATTATTTATTTATAAAATATAAATTTTAATATGCCAACTTCTACTAATATTCAATTTTATAAATCCCAAAATTTATATTTGGGATATGAATTTATCATTAAAATATTTGAATTATAATGAGACCAAATTTCTTGTTAGGCTCAGTTTTACTTTTTAACCAATTTATATAATTTTATTAAAAATTAAACTAAAATAAAGTCATGTTCATCATTTTCATTTGATATAATTAAAAAAGTCTTATTCTCTTAAAATTAAATCCTAAGTTTCTCTTTATAGCTAGTTAGCATTATTTTTACTTTGTTTTAACATAATTTAATTATTTATTTTAAATTAAACTTATATAATTTCATTTTAAAGTATGATTACATTGAATGCTAAATCATACTTAAAAATACAGTAATATTGAATTTTAATTAAAAAATACAACATATAATAGCCTAAATCCATATATGCATATACATTTACAATGCACGCCACAGTAACCGTAACATCTAAATTCATTCTAAACAAAAATATATATATATAAAAAATCTGCCGAAGTCAAATGCAACAATATTGATTTTACAGTATAGTCATACAATTACTAAATAAATGATCAATAAATATGAGAGATAAAACAAAATTTGATTTTTATCTTTTTGAACAAATTTGGGTAATTAGATTTAGACATAGTAATTTAGATAATTTGCTCTCATGATTAATATTTCCTTATTTTAATTAAACTTTTCCCTTGAAACAATTTTACGCTTTCGGACAACAACAGTTTCAGCAGCGATATATGTTACTGTAAATCACAAAATCTGTTGGCCCAGCAAACCAACCTAAATCAATATATTATAATTAAATCCCTGTCAAATCGAACACGTCAAATTCGTATTCTACGTGGCTATATATGAATCATGGTCTGATAATTATAAAAGACAAAACCCCTTAAAAAAAGTAACAAAATATAACTAGCTGTTAAATTACTTGAATTATCCTAATAAATATCAAAATTAATGCAGGATTCAATTAACCTAGTTTCTGTTGTTTCTATTGCAGATGTAATGGGTACATGAATCTCCAAAGTATCAAACAAAGGATATGACAATATAATGTAATATCAGGCATGCAAAGTGACAAAGTGCGCAGGTTATTCAATTGTAGACGTATCGATCTCATTTTAAACTGAGGTCAAACCATAATTATAGTTGTACAAGCAAATGGGGTAATTAGGGTTTCCCTTCCAAGCTAGTATTTTCTCTGAAACTCTTTTGTATTCACATTATAAATGTGTCTTAGAACAAGTTCTTCATAATTAATGCCTAAGTACATTGCTTGATCCATCGGCCCACCCATTTTGAAGCTAAAGGGTAGCATTATTTGATCACCAATAAATTAATTAATCAGCGTGGCTAGGCTCAATGTACCTGAGTTTAGGCAGTGATTGAAGCTATTTCCATAGCCATTTTAAGAAATCCAAAATAGTTTGTATCTTTGTACGGGGAAGGCAAGTTGCTAGGAAGCAAATTAATTATGACATGACAATTTGGCCATAAAAAAATGTACAAATTAATTAAATTTGTACCAGTCAAGCTATGTCTATCTAGAAACGAAGGCTAGTTATTAAATTACTGGTATATATTTTGCTCCACTAGCCGCCTCAAGGAAATAACTCTTCATTTTCCGAACTCACTAAAGAGAAGAATGATCAAAATATAATTATAAATGACTTAATACCATGATATGATAAAAATTAATTTGTTGGTCTTCGTCTATACTTTCCTGGTATCTAATTAACAAATTAAAGCCATGTTAATTAGTTCTTCGGATCTATATAAATATTTGGATGTTTTGGTGAATGGGAACGTGTCCAACATATAAACATTAAATTAAAATAAATAAAAGGAGTTAATATATAGTTATGTATAAATGCCTAGTTATTTTACAATTTTAAGAATAAAAAATATAAAGTAAATAAATATGTGAATATCCGTAATTTTCTTAATGTAGTGAGTCTAAATATATATTTTAGTCATATCAGTTAAATTTAATGTCATATGGGAAATCTAATTGATATTGAGAGATCATTTCATGATATATTATATAATTGATCGGGATAACTTTTAAAACAAAAAGTTTGCAATAGGCTTGATTTGTTTATTGTAGAAAGTAGGGGTCTGACTCAACTTGGATCATTTAATTTATTGAAGCAGGTTGAAGGTGAATCAGCTGTAATCAAATTCTGCTTAATTACCTTTAATTATATGATTAGATAACCTAAGCCTATATTTGGGATTTTTTTAGAAGATGGAATATAATGGAGTAAAATGGAAGAATTAGAGTTATGCATTTTTTAAGAGTTTTAATAAGAGGAATAAGAAGTTTCTTTAACTTTTGTTTTGAAGTTAAAATTATATTAATAAAATAAAATGACTCAAATTTTTTGTTTAAATATTATCCTTATAAAATATACACATAATTAATGAGATTTTTATTGTTGAATTCATGATATATGATTATGATTGTGAAAGAGTGAGATTTTATTTTTTGTGGTGATGAGTTCATAAAAAAATGAAATGGAATTTAAAAGAATTTTATAGAATTTTAGTATTAAATTTATCACTAAAAGTTATATATTTATTAATATTTTAGTTAGGTTGGCCATAAGTTAATAAAAAAACAATAAAAATAGTGATCTCAATCTTAAAAATTATGCAAATAATAATAATAATAAACATTCATTATATATATTGTAAAAACTATAAAACTTACCGTGAAGAGTGATTGCTATCACCTCTCGATGGCGAAAACAACTTCATAATATATGCATTGTGAGAAAAGACTTCTGATCCTCGACTTAGATATTGTTTACTCGTCGGTTGTAAAAGAAGAATGATGATGATAAAAGGCAAAAGGCCTCGCTTAGATATAATAATAATAATTATAATTAATAAGATAAAAATATGTTAATTTTTAATGTTTTAGATTATTCTATTCAATCATTGATCTTCTAATTTAGAAAGACAATAAAATTAAGATTTTAAATAGTAAAAAGAGATCTTGGTTTTCTTCTTTTACTATTTTATTCCGTTTAAAAAAATATCCCACCATGAGTTTGATCTATTTTAATTATTCAATTCTTTATCACTTACTTCTCAATTATTGAAGCAGGTTGAAGGTGAATCAGCTGTAATCAAATTCTGCTTAATTATATGATTAGATAACCTAAGCCTATGTTTGGGATTTTTTTAGAAGATGAAATATAATGGAGTAAAATGGAAGGATTAAAGTTAATGCATTTTTTAGGAGTTTTAATAAGAGAAATGAGAAATTTCTTTAACTTTTGTTTTGAAGTTAAAATTATATTAATAAAATAAAATAACTCAAATTTTTTGTTTAAATATTATCCTTATAAAATATACACATAATTAATGAGATTTTTATTGTTTAATTTATGATACATGATTATGATTGTGAAAGAGTGAGATTTTTTTTTTTTGTGGTGATGAGTTCATAAAAAAATCAAATGGAATTTAAAAGAATTTTATAGAATTTTAATATTAAATTTGTCACTAAAAAATATATATTTATTATATTTTTAGTTAAATTGACAATTACAATATAAGTCAACAAAAATATAATAAGAATATTGATCTCAATCTTAAAAATTATACAAATAATAATAATAATAATAATAAAGATTCATGATATATCTAGTAAAAGTTATAAAACTTACCGTGAAGAGTGATTGCTATCACCCCTCAATGGTGAAAACGGCTTCAAAATATATGCATTGTGAGAAATGACTTCTGATCATCGACTTCGATATTGTTCCCTCGGCAGTTGTAGAAGAAGAATGATGATGACGAAAGCAAAAGGACTCACTTAGATATAATAATAATTATTATAATTATAATTAATAAAATAAGAGTATATTAGTTTTTAATTTTTTAAATTATTTTATTTTATCATTGGTCATTTAATTTAGGGAAACAAAAAAATTGAGATTTTGAATAATAAAAAAAGATCTTAGTGTTTCTTTTTTGCTATTTTATTTAGTCTAAAAAATATATTTGAACATGAGTTCAACCCATTTTAATCATTCAATTTTTTATCACTCATTCCTCAACCATTCATCTTAATATATCTTTATAAAAATTATTAAACGTATAGTGAGCCAACTTATATAGTTCAAAAGACTAAGTTATGACTGGTTTAGATTTGCCCAAATTAACTAGATTGGTCCAATTGTTGTTTTGGGCTAGCTTTTGCACATAAGGACGAATAGATATAAAGCAAGATAAAAGTCCGATAAAGGCAGAAAAAAAAAATTGTATATTAGGACAAGTTGAGTGGGCCATAAAATGTCGTATGGTCAATAACCCATATCGACCCACTGTCAAAGCCCATTGATAGGACGCCGTCATTGATTTTGACCCCAAAATAGAACCGTCCCACGATTTATTTTTTACGTTTTTTTTTTAATGATGTATGAAAAAAAAGAAAATGTAAGGTCGTGTAAATATTATCTTCATATAAGCAATCACGTGAGAGGATATGATAAAAAATTGTAAAGGTAAGATCACAATATGATGGAACTGTGATTCAAACAGTAATGCTAGAATTTCAGAACTGACTACAATGATATGAACAAAACATAATCGCACTAAAAGTTCCAAAGGTGTTGATATTATTCAGAATTCATGATATAACAAATTGTGAGGAGAGAAGAATTATGTTCCCAGAACTTAACTTTCATCCATAAGCAATGCTTACTAATAGGACTGATTTAATTATGCACTTGTACACATTGATCAGATAATTACCTTTTCTAATTTCAAGAAGAAGGTAAAGTTTATTAAGTTGGTATTTAATTAACCTTATATTTTCTTCCTGCTTACAAGTCTTGCATTCCACTTTCTTGCAAAAGGAGGAAAAGGGCGGATCAAAGGTTGGTCCATTGGGATTGGGCATGGACTGGGCCACCATTGATGCAAAACATGACAAAAAAAGAAAAGGAATCAAATGAATATTGGGCCACTGCAAGTGGAATAGAGAGGAACCATATCTTTATTGGGCCATAAAATGTCAGAATGAACGATTCATAGTTTTTGACCCAATGAATAGAAGCTATCCAATTGTTCTTATTACAAAATATCGAGAAAAATATTATTTTGATTTTTTATGAATTAAAAATTTTTAAAATAATCCTTTATTTTTAAACATAATATTGCTTTGACTTTCCACATATTGAAAATCTTAAAATGGTATTCTATTTTTCAAAATTTGAGTCAAAAGAATATTTTTTAGTTTTATTTAGAGATGGATTACTTTGAATTAAATCTTGAAAAATATATGACTATTTTGAGACTTTTAATTTGTAGAAGAATAAAATGAGACTAAATTTAAAGTTAAGGGACTATATTAAAACTTTCAATTTGTAGATAATAAAAATGAAATTAAACTCAAAAGTAAATGATTAAAATAATATTTTTCTAGCAAAATATATATTGATTTTAGCCTCTCGCATTGTCATGCCTCCTGTTAGACTCACAGCGTTCTCAACAATTATACAGATCCAGTAGTTTTTATATTAAAATAATTATATAAATTTAATAGTCAATATTCACCAATAACAAAATTTGTAGTTGGTACTCCAAGCACAGGTGATCAGCTTCAGTAATAGATATGCATCGCATTAGAGGCCTCCAATTTAAGTTTTAATGATTGATCAAAATACCTATAAGATATCTGAAACAACTAATAAAAACAAGTAAAGCCTAACAGCATCATAATATTATTAAAAATTTAATAATAAGTATTTTAAATCAATATTTGTAACTAACTTTTCTTTACTTAACAATTTTTTAAGACGAAACTAACAATCATCAAGAATAAATTATTGGCTTATTGTAACCTGAAATTGATTCCTTTTATCTCTTTCTGACTATCAGTCCATATGATTCATTGGTTGTCGCAACTCGAATCACTGTGAAAAACAAATAGCAAAAGAAAAAAAAAAAAGTAAAAAAGATAACTTCATCTTTTGACCACTAGCTGCCATGCATGCATGTAGTCACCCAGCAGTCACACAAGTCTCCTTTACTCATCCACAAACTAGGATTAGTCTAATATACACACACATAATTCTATGAAGATCAGTTTTCTGACGTGACGATTAGAGAGTTTTGCTTTGAAGTCGAAGACTATGAGTTTTCAACTCTTCTTTTCCAAAAACTTCCAAACATTACCTAATTATAATTACCAAACTGATAAATCTATCTTATAATGTTCATCTCCCTCCTATCAAATCAAGTTTGTCCATGATGGTACATACTCTCTCTCTCTCTCTCTCTCTCTCTCTCTCTCTATATATATATATATATATATATATTTATATATATAGAGAAACTGGGAATAATTCTTTTGAAAGATGGCACCCATCATCAGTGTGAAATAATTCTTCTCCTAATAGGAAACTGGGAATATCCAAGATTGGGATGTAAATGTACGCGTCACTCTTAGGAAATTAGTTGTCTTATAAAATCATCCATAACATTTAGGAACTGAAAAAGACGCCAATTTTTTTCAACCGTGATTAATCAATGTATGAACCATGGCATAAAAATAGGATACATGCATAGCTTTTATAGAAAGACTGAAAGTTGAGTTCTTGTCTATGAAATAATTGTACCAAAAAAATAATACATTTCCTAAACATGATAAAGTGGCGGGTCAAAACCAAATGTGTTTTGGTTAACCAAATAAACCTGAAAAGTATAGGTCATCAGTCAAAACGGAATATTGTGAAAAAGGCCAACCTCGTGGTGGGGCAGCATTACTCTGTCTTTAATGAAATCCATAAAGCACATATATTTGACATAAAAAAGGCTATATGCATTGTTTCACTTTGCATAGTTCATAATAATCCCCACTTTTTTGTAGGAAGGAAGTTGACTAACTGGCCACATAATAACAATATAAGTGAAGGCCATTTTGCTTATTCTCTCTTATCTTTCTTCTTTGTTTTATAAATTTTAATTAGACAGAATTTTGTTATTATCTTTTTATTAACTATTGCATGCATTACAGTTTATAGTATCTATTTTTATTAGAATTTGAGTTTGAAATCAAGTCATGATTATTGAATACTGAACTACTTGTGTTATACTTAATTTTGCTATTCTTTTATCCATAATGCGTGGTGGTTTTTTTTTTTCATAACAAAAATTTAATAATAAAGTGTAGTTAAAATCTTTAGAGAATTAACGTCCACAGGAATTAGCCATCATCGTCCACTCGGCCAGGTTTGTAGAAAAACATATACCTTTGAATTATAGAACAAAGATTTAATCACATATATTGTTTTAGCATTAAAATAAGGAGTTTCCTTGGCTTTATTCGAGGAGCGATGATCTTATAATGCAATTAGTTCTTAAATCTTAAACAGAACTTTATTAAAAAAATTATGTGTGTAGTAATTAATGAATTTAATTATAATAATAGATCTATTAAAATAGACAAAATATTATGTATTCAATAATATTTAATAATTAATTATATCAAAAATATAATTTTAATCCTTTATTTTTCAATTTAGTCCCATTTTGCTCTTTCACAAATTAAAAATTTTAAAAGAATTATTTATTTTTAGACTTAGTCTCATTTTATTTTTTTCACAAACTAAAAATCTCAAAATAGTTATTTACTTTTAAATTTAATCATAATCACAAAGGGATAACATTGAGTTAAATTTTGAAAAACAGGAAATTATTTTGAAATTTTTAGTTTATAGAAAAGTAAAATTAAATTAGATTAAAAAATAAATGACTAAAATATTTTTTTTTTCTAATTTCGCACTAACTATCCTGCAATTTTGCTGGTCAAGCCAAATGTGAACCCAATTTCCTGTCGGTCCATGACCTCCTCGAGCCCCGCCAAAACTTGTGCCATTGTATTAGAAAAATTTGAAGATATCTCTTGTCAAAAATAGTGTACTTGGTAAGTATAGGAATTTCTTAGGTTTCCCGTACAATTTGGAGGGACTCGGATGCAAACTTGAAAAACGAAATAATCTTCGAACTTTTGGTCCAACAACGGTTTTGAGCGACATCACTAGTACTGGAATTTTGGTTTGTTTTTACTCCGAATTTAGAAATGAGGGAGACATCATTCAAGTACAATAAATCATTGAAGTAAATTATTTATTTTACCATCAATAAATGGATTGTGTAGTGTCAAATTATATAGTAATGACACGTTGAAATATATTAATTTTAGATTAATTTAAAGTTAATTTTATATTTATATTTTAATCTTAATATTTTTGAGATTTGGCTTATGAATTTAAAATTTCTTTTGAATTTGTCAACTTTCTTCCTACTTTTTTTTTTTTTTTCAAATAACCCTCCAAAAACCTCAATTTGTAAATTGGAAATAGAAATATAATTAAGGATCGTGGAGTTGTTGGAAAAATAAAGCATATAGTTAAGTTGACAAATTTATAAATTAATATTTTTTGAATTTTTAAAAAAATTAATAAAGTAAAAAGTATAAGTTAGCATTTAAAAAAAAAGGGGTTTTGAGTTAATATTGGGATTAAAAAATAAATACTACAAATCGTTTTAGGGTGATTTTCAATATATTTTGACACATTATTATTATTATTATTATGTGAATATTATGTATTGATTGTTGGAATAATTTTAATATTTTATGGATTAGCATTAACTATTTTATTAGATTAGTACCTTGTTAATTCTAATTAGGCAATTAATATTATAATTTATAAACTGAGAATGGACTGGATTTTATTTTAATATGTGTGGATAATCGGTGATGGATTTGATTATCCACAAGCCCGCTGGGCAGAAAACCAACCCACAGCCCAAGAGTATTAGTAATCATCCCATCAAATTACTAATCTAAGATTGTTATCCAGAGAGAGATTTTATAGGCTTAATTTTGATTGATTAATTAAATTTAAAATTGTTTTAAAGATTCTAGAAGATTTTACTGAATAATATTGATTAATTATATTATTAAATAAAATCCTATAAATAACACACTGAAGCCCTAATTTTAAATATACTAAATTTGTCACTCTCTGTCTACCGTTAAAACACTCCGAGAAACGCTCTTGGGCATTGTGAGTTGAACTTATTAGACTCAACCAATACTCATATCAACGATATCGTCTTCTTCAGGTCAGATTGTTGATTTATTTATTCTCCCAATTTGTGATCATGTTCAATTACATGTTCTAATTTCATTATCAAATGGTATCAGAGCCACAGTTTGATGGACTATGAAACTTTTTAAATTTCCTTTCTTTGATATCGTCTTCGTAACATGATTTAACATATTCTAGTTTCTCTTCTTCCTTTTCCTTCTTTTGAAATATCTAGGGAAATATTGTGTAAGCTATAACAAGCTTAGGATAAGAATTTTGACATGAAAAAATTTTATGTAAAGACTAGACATAATACGAAACAATATGTTCAGTTCACTCTCCCTAATTATGTGTAAATAAATTATAATCAATTTCTTTGCGTTAATTATTAGATTTTATTCCTAATTTAAGCACATGTGTTAAAAGGAATAGGTTGTGTGTGGAAATTGTAATGATTTTAGTTCACATACACTTATTGATTGTGTGCTCGCCTATCGTGGGCCCAATCATGGTGATATGTCTTTTATAAATTAATTTATACCATATTTGTCATTTAATTTCCTGCATTTTTTTGAATAATTTAATTACCATTATCAGGGATGAGTCTGAATATTGTGATAAGTCCACTAGAGAAAGTGTATGTAAATATTATGTTGATAATGGACATGTCCTATCGGTTTGACATTGTCAATATAATTTTGTAAATAAGGTTTATTTGTGGCTTGTCAGTGGCGATTTGCTGATTGATGTATTCATGGTTTCTTATATCCTATCGATATGAAAATTGTGAGTGCATTTTGTGTCGTTTCTCTCGATAATGAGCTTCTTTGGTATGTATGAGTTTTCTTGATTTATCATAGTCTAAGCCCTTAGACAGGATATGATGAGTATTTTGTTACACAGTTGCTGAAGTTGAGTCTTGTTACGGAAACTTTGTTATATATATAATTATGTGTCTGTGATATAATTATATGTTTCCTATTTGTTTTCCCTTTTCTGTTCTTGCAACTATTTATGGTGAAAACTCTGAACAAAATAGACTACAATAATTGGATTGAGTCCATTGATATGTATCAAGTGATCACCAAGGGAAGTTTAGGTATGAGAGAACCTAAGCCAGCGAATCTCACCGCTGAGCCTAGCGCTGTTGACAAGGCTTACCATAAGCAGTGGTATGAGTTCAATAAGATTTGTTTGACTGTCATTAAGTATACAATTGAGAAGATTATCAGACAAAATATTTCTAAGAAAGACACCGCAATTAAATATTTCAAAGTGGTCAGTAAGAAATTTAAGAAGTTAGATAAGACATAAAAAGGCTTATTATCTCTCTTTGCTAGATAACACTCACTATAACGAAGTGTCAGGAATGTATGAGCACATGATGAAGCTTGTTAACTGCTATAACAAGCTAAATTCCTAGATGTTGACTTGGATGAGAGCAACCTAGTTTATAGAGTTCCCTAATCCCTTTCTGTTGAATATGGGGTCTTGAGAACCACTTATAATTCCCAAGAGTTAGAGTGGTCTATTAATCATATGATGTCTAAAATGACCTAAGAGGAAGAATCAATAAAGAACGTGAATTCTCATAATTAATGAACTGTATTTCACATGGTTCATTCAACAAGGCTGGAAATGTGAAATTGAAAAGGAAAGAAAAGTGAAGGCAATGCCTATGGCAAGAAATGTATGGACTCAAGAAAAGAAATAAGAATAATAAACCATCCTTGGATTGGAAGGAAGTTTGATTACAGTTAGCTATGTAGGCACTGTAATCACAAACGAAGACTTTTATGAGGATGTGCTGTGTGTGGATGACATCCTATAGGCTAATAACTCAGTGTGCTTATTAAATGAGACAAAGCACATTTTGTCATGCCACTTTGATATGAAAGATTTAGGTGAATCTTTTTTTTTATTTTGAGAATTCAAATTCACCGTGATAGATTTTGTAGCATTCTTGGTTTATCTCAGGCAATTTATATTGAATAAGTGCTCAATAAATTTGATATGTATTCTTGCACTCCTTGTGCACTTGTGCAGGTGATAGGTTGCTTAAATCGTTATGTCCTAAATGATGAAGAGAGAACTTTGATGGGCAAAGTTCCATGTGAATCAATTATTAATAGCCTAATATATAGGCTCAAGTGTGCACACATTTAAACATTGTTTTTCCATGTTGGTGTGCTTGGTAGATATATTTAAGTAATTCTGGGCATGATCATTAGAAAGCTACAGAGACAGTTATGATGATCCTAAACCCACTTCTGATTACATCTATATGATGTTTTTTAAGGAGTTGTTTTGTTGAGAAGTGTCAAATGAACATTTATAGCTGCCTTATATATATATATATATATAAGTGAAGAGTATGTCCCTAGTTTTGTGATAATCACTCTTTAAGGAATATGGTCAAAGAAATCAATTTCCGTCATGTGTATATTTTGAAGTCTTAATCATTTTGTTGCAACATGACTCTATTATATGCTTCTCTCAAAGTTACAGGAATTTCAGTTGCATCAAATTTTGACAGTCAATTCCTGTTTATTAGAGAGAAGATCTGTATATCTCATACTCATTTTAGGTGATCCGTTTATCAACACAAACCCATTAGAGTTTTGGAAATATATGACTCTTGGGTATATTCGAATTTTGATGTGTTGTTTTGGTGAGAGTCTGAGTTGTGTTCTTAAGGAACAGTTTGGCATATTTTGGTACTTATAACATTTGTTTCCCTATCGGATTCAATGTTTTGGTTATGCCAAAATTTTAGATATAATTCAGAATTGAAATTTTACTGGCATTTATAACAATACTTTCCTTATCGGATTTAATATCCTTGATCCATGATTTCATTTCTAAATTTTTGTTATCTCAGACTCGCATGGTTCACATTTGCAGTGAGCGCATGATGACGGATTTGTTGACCAATGCCTACCCATAGAAGTAATTCAAATTGTATAACTCATATGGGTCTTGTTAAATTTTGATATAGCCTTAGTCTAGTAAGAGTATGAGTCGAGTCCTTAAAGGGCTTTTATGATGCAATTTGACACCAAATTTATGAGTTGAGTCCTTAAAGGGCTTTTGTGGTGCAATTTGACACCAAATTTCAGAGTAAAGTCCTAAGGGGACTTTTGCATTGTAATATGATGCTTCAAATGTCATTCTGTATTCCATTCTATTTAGATATTGAAACTAATTTATGACAATGTTAATATCACTTGTTTCCCTATCAGATTCAGTGATCTTTGTGTGTAGTTTCATTTTTGAATTTTGTATGATTTATAGATATACACATATCCATGTGTTTATGTGAATATTAATTGCCTAATTATGTATTTGTTTATTAACCTAATAATGTAATTAATGCTATCCAAGTGGGAGATTGTTAAAATATTTTTAATATTATATCTATTAGCATTAATTATGCTATTAGATTAATTTCATGTTATAACTAATTATAGCATTCAGTGATCTTTGTGTATAATTTCATCACTGAATCTTGCATGATTTATAAATATACACACATCTGTGTGTTTATGAGAACATTATTATACCTAATTAGTTATTCGTTTATTGATCTAATAATTTAATTAATGCTATCCAAGTGGGAGATTGTTGGAATAATTTTAATATTTCATGGATTAGCATTAACTATTTTATTAGATTAGTACCTTGTTAATTCTAATTAGGCAATTAATATTATAATTTATAAATTGAGATGGACTGAGTTTTATTTTAATATGTGTGGATAATCGATGATGGGTTCGATTATCCACAAGCCCGCTGGGCAAAAACCCAACACACAGCCCAAGAGTATTAGTAATCATCCCGTCAGATTACTAATATAAGATTGTTATCCAGAGAGAGATTTTATGAGCTTAATTTTGATTGATTAATTAAATTTAAAATTGTTTTAAATATTTTGGAAGATTTTACTGAATAATATTGATTAATTATATTATTAAATAAAATCCTATAAATAATACATTAAAGCCCTAATTTTAAATATACTAAATTTGTCACTCTCTCTCTACCGTCAAAACACTCTGAGAAACGCTCTTGGACATTGTGGGTTGAACTTATTAGACTCAACCAATATTCAGATCAACGATGTCATCTTCATCAGATCAGATTATTGATTTATTTATTCTCCTAATTCGTGATCATGTTCAATTACATGTTCTAATTCCGCTATCATTGATTACATCAATAGAATCACTTTTAAGATTTACAAAATAAAAAATTGACCAATCATGTAATATAATTAAGAATAAGGACGAACAAATGGGAAAGAAGTGGAAGAGCGAGTATTCGTATGGTTTCCGCAAACTCGAAGCTACCTAAGGGGTGCATGGAGTAGAGGTGTGTTTCAGCTGAAACATGTGACTGACTTCCCTAATTATGTTTGTTTGACCATTACCTTCTTTCCCATTCTTACAATCTTATCATTCACATCCACATGCGCTTCTTACTTTCACACGTGTCCTCATTATGTTGTATTCACATTAGAATTATATTTACTGCCTAAATTTTTATTTTTATATATTTCATTTAATCTCCTTAATGTAATTTTATGGGACTTCTATGTAAACTTTTTAGAGGGCATGTTTCATTTTTACTAAAACTTTTACTTGCCATTTTAATTATTACTATAGTGATTGGAGGCTCGCCTTCACCGATAATAGTGTTGGCCTTGAGATGTTGACCCAAGTGGGTTATATCATATTGGCCTCAATTCCAATGCTTTTGAATTGTAATTTTTAAGTTTACATATAAAAATTTATTAGTTATTTTTTAATTATGTAGAATTAAGGTGTAAAATTGAAAATATAATTTTAAAAGATAAATTAAATAAAAAATCACAATGCCTATGTTCAATTTCAATTTCCTTAATTTTAAATCCAATTTTAATGCCAAGGTAGATTATATTGTGAAGACAAACACTACTCGATCACCTAGTTATGGTTTTTTTTGCTTTTTAATTGAATTTGGACTCAATTACCCAAGTTTAGTTACATTAGCGTTTCTTTTAGATTATATTTAAATGGATGGTTGATAAGAGAGTGATAGAGAGTCAGAATAATTAAATTAAGGTAAATACATGTTAAAATTTTTTTGATGAAATTGAATAGATAAAGAGGAACTTCAAGGCTACTCCTTATCATTCAAAACTTTATTTTAGTTGTTCTTTTAAATTGAAAAATCAAGATTAGAATGGAAGGTTCTAATAATATAATTACTATAATATTTTATTTGGTTAAAAGCTTATTATAATAACATTTTATTTATAAGGATAATATTGTAAAAATAATATGCTATTATTTCATTCAATTGATAATCATCCTTTTTTTTCTTAATAAATTTTTAAATAAGAACATGACATATACTTTGTTATTTCACTCCTTACTATTCCACTTATTAATATTATTAGTTATTCTATTCTATTCTCCCATAAATTCTCAAGCATAACTTTAAGTTATGAAAGCACGTATTAGAAGCACATATATGAGCCGTGAGTTAGACAAGAGAGAATAATTTGCAGTCATTTTTATTAAAGAAGTAGACATGTACACATTCTTATTCCTTTTCAGTCACCATCTAATTTTGTGGCACACTTAATTGCATAGGATCCATTGTTGTGTTATAAACTTTTATGAATAAAGTTAATTGAGATTATAAAAGAATATTGTTAAACACTTTTAAGAACTTTAAAAGTAATATTGAACCAAAACAAATTTTATTTTGACAAAAATTAAAATTATATAAAAATTAGATGAAAGTTAAAGACTAAATGTGATCCTAGATGACCGATATGTTTTAAAAAATAGTATTAACCAATTTTTTTTACTAAAAGTTAATGTATTATAAGATATTTATTATTTATTTTGGGTTAAAATTATAAATTTATGCAAAAGCGATTATTTTATATATATGCTTATAGTCATTGTTTGCGTTGTACGTTGTACGATGAAAATTTCTTTTACGATCATATCAATGGAAAAGTTAGCATGAATTTTGTGCAGGATACGTTTGATAGGGGAAAAAGGAGGGGATAAGAGAAAAAGAAAGAAAAAAAAAAATGGTTACATGATTTTAAAAATTATTATTTTTTAAATTAATATTTAAAACAATTAAATTATATAAATTAATACATAAATTTAAAAAATTATATATAATCAATATTTAGTAATTAACAAATTTATATTTTAGTGTTTGTTTTATTTCGTTATATTAAAGTATACTGATACACTACGAGTATACAAAAATAACACCTAAAATTTAATTGGCCGAGTCCGACACAACATTCCAAACACGGTTCCTATCACGTTGGTGGATTCCTGAAGGACTGTCAATTATATTATTAGAATTATATACAGGAGCGTGAAAGCAAGAACTACAGTGGGTGTCGTCCGTCGAAAAAGCATTACTATAAGTTGAATTAATCATATGATTCAGCGAATGTCCATTGATCTGCCTAATGGATGTGTGTTTTTCTTACCATATGTGCCACATTGTTTCCGGTGCAACAAATTTCTAGTCCTAGCTACCAACACGCACGTGCTTCATAATATGAAAAGAAAACCCTAAATCAAGAAAAAGTCTACCTGGTGCTTTTGGTATTAATTAAGGAGTATTTATTATTTTTATTGATAGTAATAATTATTTTTTTATTATTGTTCATGATATATAATTAATAATGATTTTAATTTTATTTTTATAACAATAGTACCCTTTATTTTTATAAAAAGTATAATTAATATTTTTTTAAAAAAATTATAATTAATTTTTAATGAATTTTTGTATATTTATACTTTTAAATAATATCTCTATCTCATTCTTTAATAGCTTATGAAATTCCATTTAAAAAGATTAGTTTTAAAATAAACAGAAATTATTTTTTAAAAATTAATGATAATATAAGAATACTACTTAGATGTATAAAAAAATAAAAACTGTTAAAGATTAGTTATAATATTTTTAAAATTAAAGATATTGATTATTTCTTTTAAAAAAGATGAAGGATACTGTTGTCATAAAAAATTAAAGAAACCATTAGATGTCATGAAAATTAGTAAAAAAAATAATTATTGTTATGAGCAAGAACAATAAAGCCTAAATTCTAAACTCTAAGAACAATAAATACTCTTTAATCAATGCCTAGAGAATACTCGTTAGAAAAACCCATCAAAAAATTAAGACTGTAAATTTTCATTCAAAATCTGGCATGGAAATAGATATATCCTAATTAATAATAAGAAACACAATTATTTAAATTGAAAAAAATAAATCAAACAGACCCAAAATTGCTTGATCTAAGAGTTTTTGGCTCCAAGATATATGACCTTATATAGAATCAAATAAACACACACACACACACACAAACATATATCATTAATTAATTAATTAATGTTTATGAAAATGTTTAATCACTCAATTTATTATTTCATGTAAGATCAATAATGAAAAGTATAATATATGAAGAGGGTATTAAAATAATAGGTTTTGCTAGTAGGAATTGGTCAATAATTAACATTCATTAATAATAATAATAAATGCTAATTGAATTACATCTAATTTGTTTAGGCTTTTGCTCAAGAATGTTTTTAGAGCACTAGTTAAGGACAATTTATTACACATAATAAATTAACATTAATTAATGAAATTAGTCAATAATCGTTTAATGTACCAATTATTAATAATAATAAATATATGCAAATTAATTTTATTAGTTAAGGTTTATATATTATGGATAATAAATGTTCCTTAAAACATTGGTTAGCAAAACCCTTTATACTTAGTCGATAAACCCATTTTTTTTGGTTAATGAGTTCAATAAATAATTTTTAGCCAATAAATTAGTCAATAAACATTTAAACTTATTGTTAATTAGCGTAATAAATAATTTTTAACAAATGAATTAGTAAATAAAAATTTATTATTACTATTAGTAAGTATAATAAATTATCTTTAATTAATGCTTTAAAGGTGCTAATTAGCAAAATATTATGAAAGCCCCATTTCTTCACGAATAACAATTAGTAAGGGTTAAACCGTTAAAAGACCAGCCATTGGAGGACATGTTGGGCTAAGAAAATAAAAAAAGTAGTATGCGCAGGTGCATACGCACAAAGAAACGAAAATGTTGTATACAATATAGACCGTCCTAATGAAGAGAAAACAATAATTGGTAATTATTAACGTAAATTTCACAAACGAAGTGACCAGAAGGATCCCTATCTACACGTAAGAATTCTTGTATACATGCATGAATCAAAGTGTTTCACATGTCAGTAATGGGAATACAAGAAAGGAAAATTCAAAGCCAAAGACGAACTGTTTGTGTCCTGGTAGGCAAGTCCCAAGGAGACAATCCTATTGCACGCGATTTGAAAATTATCATCTCCATACGTTTTTTTTTTCTTACCTTCATTATTCTCCGTTGTTTCTTCTTCTTTTTATAAAAAATAGCTTTCGCATCAAACAAAATTGAACTAAAATATGGAAAGAGCAATGAAAAGATAACTTTTAGAGATATAACATGACTCTACCTAGTGTAGCTCAATGTCCATTTTCAATTTTCTTCTCCTCTATATTATTATTAAACACAATTTTAGTTTCATAAGAACTTTAATTCGGTCTAGACAATATTGTTGCCCCCTTAAGTTTTTAAACATACAATTTTGTCCCTTTGCCATATCACTCATTTATAATTCAACGATAATTAACCTAACAGTTTTCTAATTTATACGTTATTTATTTATTTATTTATCACAAGCCGTTAATTCACTTTAATTTGATTTGTGTTTAACTCAGATGGTTAAATGCGTCATTAAATTGTAGATCTAGACAATGGACTAAAGTTGGACCTTTTTCTAAAGAAGTTGAAAGATATATATAGCATTACCTATTTTGATATTAAGAGACTAAATCAAAATTTTTATGACATATGGACTAGAAACCTTCAATTATTTCTTATTATTATTTAACAAACTTTCTCTCCAAGTTGTATATAAAACAATTGGGATATTCTAAATTCAAGCTTGTAAACCCATTTCAATGAATTATATATTTTACATATCATTTCAAAAGATACGTTCAAATCATAAATTAAAGTATGTATAAAGAAAAATGCAAAATACCTTTTAAAATTTGGGTTTCTTGTAAATTGCTCCTAGAACTTTTATAACCAATAATTAGACTCCTCAAACTTTAACATTTTAAATAGGCCCTCTCAGATTCTTGTAATCAATGTTATTCAGGCTTGGATATGCAGGTAGATGTCTTATTTGCCACTACTAATATGTGGCTCAAAGAGGAAAAATTTTGTCGATTATGGTATATTCGATTTCACAAATGAATTGATATTATGAGAAAAATAGATAGAAGGACCTATTTGGGGCTCAAATGTAAAAGTTGAAGACCATATTCTTGGTTTGAAAGCCAAGCCATTATTTGCAAATTACCCAAAGTTGAATGAAACTATTATTATTATTATTTTTTAATTTTCCCTATTTTTGATTAGATTGAGGGTTCAATTCAATCTAAATATACGCGCATATATAAAGATAAATCGATATTGACCCCCAGATACACCTTACACAAAAAGAGCCCAGAAAATGAATAGCAATTCAATGTTACTAGTGGCACAAACTATATGTGGCGTAAGAAAAATCCATGAAAGGATTCTTGCCCTTAATGGAATATGTATAAAAATGAGAGATTTTGCCAAGTTGCAAATTCGATGAAAAGATTTGTCCCCCCTGTCCATAGAGTTTTGTTCTGGTCATTATTCATGTAAAAAACATCGAAATAATCGAAGAATCAAATTTATAATATGGACGTCCGGGAAATAGTAAGTCTTGGTCAATTAATGTACATTCCTGAATTGAGAGGGCTCAGTAGTGAGAAACGAGTACTATTTCCCTCCCATCTCTCACACATTTATCACATATATATATATAGAGGCTATACCTATATATATAGATACAAGCATCAATCTGGCCGATCAAAGCACCAAATAATTAAGAAAGCAACAACTAGGTCAAGAACACAAGCATGGATGGGCACAAAGGGAGGCAAGAGAAGGCAAGGGAGGAGGTCCGGTACCGGGGCGTCCGGAGACGGCCATGGGGGAAGTACGCGGCGGAGATAAGAGATCCGTCGAAGCAAGGGGCGAGACTGTGGCTGGGGACGTTTGATACGGCGGAAGAAGCAGCAAGAGCATATGATAGGGCCGCCTTTAGCTTGAGGGGTCATCTTGCAATCCTTAATTTCCCCAATGAATACTATTCTCAAGTAAGGGGCTCCCCACCATATCCTCCCTATTTAGCATCTTCTTCTTCTTCTTCTTCTTCTTCTTCTTCTCATGCTCATGGAATTGGAAGCTCATCGTCTGGTTCGCTCCGGAGGCCAGTTTTTGAGATTGAGTGTTTGGATGAAAAGGTGTTGGAAGACCTGCTTGAATCCGAAGAGGAGAAAAAGAAAAGGATGGGAGATTGATACTATTGAACTCTCGGAACCATTCCTTTTCCATTGATCTCTCTCTTTGTTCCTTTTTGGCTATGAACAGTGCTTATAACTGGACCCGTACGTCTTCATGATGATCAGATATATTATAAGGGAAAAAAGAAGAAGAAGAAAAGAAACCCTGTATTTGCGTTTATGAAGTTGGTAATGTAATCTACAGTTTCACATTGTGTTTTTAAGTTCATCTTCATATATACCTTATGTAATGTATTCGTTTTGGCCCCTAGATTTCGCGTTAGTTTGTCTTGGCTTCTGCAATCTGTGATGAGTATGAAATCATAGATGTTTTTCTCTGTATAACCGTATTGCATTACCATTTCTTATGCATAAATAGCTCCTTATAATCCTTTAGCTTTGTGTTATTATGAGATGATGAAATTAGGCTATCGACACAAAGGAACGGAAAAGTTAAACGTGTCTCCCCGTGTGTGTTTTTTTTTTGAAGAGACAGAAACTTGAATTTAATTGCTTTCTTGTTATCCTCATTTTTATTACATTTGAGATTGAAGTATTACATGCTTTCTTTGCTAGGTGTTAAACTAAGAGTAATGGGATAAAATGAAATACTTCAGTACGAAGCGAACCAAAAACTCCATTCGCTTTCCTATTTTACAAGAATTCCAATACCAAATGTGCTGATCACTATCAATAACTAGAAATAAGGGCGATTGATGCGTCGGTGGCAATTTCATGTAAAAAATTGTAAGATTATGCCTTTGTTTATTGATTAAGTTTCAGTGTTATCACTGAAGGTTTAAATTATCGTCATCATAGCATTTTCATATGATATTGTAGTAACAAGTTAAAAAGATTCTCAGTGGCAACATTAATCATGTCATTGAAGGCACTCTCTGTAATGATCCAAAAATAAAAGGTCACTGCCTTTGGTGTCGCATGTTGTATATATGAAAGTGTAACAATAATCGTAATCAGTCTGAAATTAATTAATGACCAAAAAAGAAAAAAAACACTAGATTTTGTTGTGAGTTGAAGAAATTACTAAATCAATCCTCTCGAGCTGCAATATATAGTAAAAGAGATTAAAAGAAGACTAACTCCCGAGCTGCAAATAACAAAAGAATTTAAAAGAAGACTGGTTATACAATTATAAACAAGTTAGATTGTCTATATATGTAAAGATGTATTAGCTTCCAATAAATGTAAGGAGAAACAAGATATAACTGTAATTACAATATTGATATTTAAATCTGAAAATGTAATATTTTATATACCATAAATTATTACAAAAGATGAAAAAGTTACATATAAATTTAAATTAATATGGAAATATGTGATTGTTACATGGTATGTAAGCAAAGGAAAAAAATTAAATGATAAAGACATACAGTATAAAATAGCTTTTAGGCATTTATCTTAATATGTTGTTTAAATGTAAAGTGTTTATCCTATGATAATTTAAGGAATTAAGTGTTGTGTTATAAGATTTATGTTGTAAAATAGTAATTAAATTATAGTTTAAGAGGGTTATACATAGTTTTCCTAAATGCAATAAGTAAAAACCTTTCCTAAGGTTTTTAGGTTGTTGCAGTCACTTCCTCACATTACTGTCGTCAGCTCCCTTCAGGTGCTGGGGAGTCAATACATGTTTATGCTAGTTTAGTACTCCTTGGTCAATTGAGCAATAAATCTAACTACTGTAACACTTACTGGATGACAAACTTGAAGAAAACGAATTATCATATCTTCAAATTAAGCCCTCCACTTCATAGATTATAGAACACACAAAAGATATGGATTTTTTTCCATTATAAAATCAGAAACTACTAGAGAGAAAATCTTAGTTCTAGAGAAGATACCTAATATCCTCAATGAAATGCACAGGAACTAATTAATGGAGGAAATTGTAGCAGATGAGCAAATGATCAGAATGCGTTGCATTCCTTAATTAGTACAGTTCCTGGGGCCTTTTAGTTTGCCTGGTTGATATGTCAAGATCACTGTTTGCAATGTTATTTTTCTCTATAATTATTGTTCATTGTTGTTCACTTAAATTAATAAGCACATGATGAATGAGTTTCTTGTTTGCTATTGCATGCAATGATCTTCCTGCACTACACCAATTTGTATTATCCAAATTAAGAACTCAAAGGGTATACAGGAGGCAATTGCCCTCACCAGTCTCCACTATGTTTCTAAATAATTATACAAGTGTTTCAAAAGTTACACAATTCAAAATATGAACTCTATATCTGTGTTGTTATTGATGTTTATTCTAAGACTAATATGAGACGAGACGACTAAAAATTAATAGAGAAAAGTTATGAATTTTGTATTTTCAGTCTTCTTCCTGAATATACTTTGCATTTACTGGATATGTAAAGTAAAAATTCTATCAGAAAATAAATTCGTGCTTTGATGAATGCTTAGCGACTTGTACTTTAGTAGCACCATCGCTCGCATAGCATAGATTATAAGAAAACGAAACGAGAATAATATAGAACTGTTAACATCCTACTCATTTCAATCTTAAAGATTGAGACTATTGGGTAATTATAAACATATGATATCTGATTTCTTGAGCAAAAGAATTCATGAACTAGCGTGGTTTAATTGGTTGTTTGACATATATATAGGATTTGCCGCTGCACTAGCTATGAGTGAATATGTGACAGTATAATGTATAATTAATTATAAGTATATCACGATTAACATTTAATTATTTAAACAATAATATAAGAGCATTTTCGGACTTCTTACTATTTAGTTTTTGTTCTTTTGACTAGGTTTGATCTCTTTTGAATAAACAAATTTGAAAAAGTTGATTGACAAAGAACAAAAGAATATTAGTTACCGATATGTGTGTGTGTATATATATATTCAAATTATACTTGCACATTGGAAGGTCAATGGAAACCAAAGAACTGGTTATGTGGAGGTTGAATTCCTAGATGTCTCAATCTTTTATGTTATAAGTGCAGTTTTTTCAACAACAAAAAAATCTTAATATTTTGGTATGAATAGCGTACTTTTAATTGAATAGATGAACACACACATATTAATCAGATGTATATAAATATAGTATAGATATATATCGTAAATTTGACTAGGTTTACAAATGCAATTTTATTTATTTGATTAAATCTCAAATTTTAAAGGTCATCTCTATAAAGAAGAGGGACAGAATTCATTTATTATTTAGATATTCTGGATATTCTAAATTTCGACCTCGGAATTATTGAAGAAAATTTGAATCGTATGTTATATTTCAGATGCCAGATAAACGTGATTTAAGAAAAGTTTTTCCCTTTGTTTTTTGGTTAGTGCGTTCAGAACCATATATTCAATCCGTTGATTCCGAAGACATATTTTCAAAAGCACGTTTAATATTCTTAAAGGATCTTTCATCTTTTTAGTCATAAAAGAAGATAAGGGGTCGCTGTCAGCTTGCATTCTATTAGCTTTATAATTTATTTTGTAGAAAGCTTTAAAGCATTTTATCTTTGTTTCAATTTTTTTATTTATTAAATTCTATGGTACTTTTTAATAATTAAACACAATTAAAATGTTTATGCATACGCCCCTTTAATTTAAGTATATATAGTAAGTAAAATTATATAGTTATTTAACAAATTTAGATGTAAATTATACATTTATTGTTTAAAAATTTAAAGAAAATTGATGGTAAGAGTTTTTTTACATAGTAGTATATGAGCTTTTAGTTGAATAATAAAGAAGAAGAAACAAATTAATTACACCATCTAAACTCCGGAGTTACAATGCCTGAATGAGAGTTGATTTAATATAAACTATTTGAACCATATATGGGGAATCTACATATCTGGTTTTCCATTTTGCATTTTCAGATATGATTCTTGATTATCTGTTCAAAGGAACAAATTAAAAGCTGATGATTTCATGACAAGAATCACTTTGTAACGATGATGATCAAATTTTTAGTCACACTCAGCATCTATTATGTGCCAAAATTGGGGTATTCCAAATATGGTTTTCCTTTTTACGATTGCATTGCAATTTGCAAGTACATTAAACTTACAAAAACATAAACTCACTAGGATTGGGAACCCATTTATTATCTATGGGTCAAAGTTTGGGCATTCCATTGTAAATTTTTAATGCAATAAATCACAAGTAATGACATGCAAAAAAAGCATATACTTTTGATATCAAGAAAAAACTTTTATAATATTATATTAAAGAATCGAACCTAAACCTTACCACTGAAGCTTTCACCTTCCTCCTCTAATTAGTCATTGGTAGATTTTGAACAATACTCTAGACATTCTTGAAAGTCCACATGCATGGCTATGGAATCCAACTTTTATTATACAAAATTACGATTATATATATATATATTCAGAAATTTACTTTTATCACAGGAATTACATAGAACTTATCCAATTCTTGGTGCATGAAGCGGATCAAACTTTACGCACCGACCATTAAGAAAAGGCTTTAGTAAAACCAGTACCTTTTGACTGTACTCTATAGCAACAAGTAACTAAAGTATTATAGAATCCACTATACTAATATTATTTGTATTGATAGAAAGATAAGGCTAAAAGAAAGCAGAAAAGACAAGGAAAGGAGCGAAGAAAGATGAAACTGATAATTGAACAGCGAGTCATTTTGTAATTATTTGTAATAAATCAGCATCATCCACATAATTGACTCTAACTCAAATAAACACATAACAGAAGACACCTCAACTATGAGCTTATCAGATTTTCTGTTAACAAACGTTTTTAGTTACATTTCAATGTCATTTTGTCCTCCTTTATCTTCTCCAACCAAGCTATTTTGAGTATTCATGGCTTTCCTAATTCCTACGTGCCATATACAGACTCAATTCCATACATATAGAAGACTTTTAAAATTAGACAATATTTGATAAAATATTTAATTTTTATTATAGCTTTTCTAATAAAGTATAAATATGAAAGACTGAGTAAATTACTTTCTCTCGCTGTAATAAATATTAAAATGACAAAGTCTCTCTGTCTATTTAAAAAATATACACTTTCCTTTCTTAAAACCCAAGAGTTGCATTTGACTTGCTTTCCTTATAAAAAAAAATGTTGCAATTATAGTATGCGTGTGTATTACTGACATGAATTTTTTTATATATATATAAAAGAATAGATTATTAGAGCAAGGAACATATTCAATAAATAATTTTTTAAATTTAACTCATATATATAAATAACAATTTAAGTTCAAGAATTATATTTTTATTAAATATATATCATTAAACACGACCATTGTCATAAATTGAATAAAGCTTTAAATCAATTTAAGTTTATAATTTTCAACACAGAATAAATAACATTGAAATATAAATTTATAAATTATATTAATAAAAGAAATTAATATTTTAAAAATTTATTTTAGTTATATTATAGTCTCAAGAGGAAAATAAATATTTTTTGAAATTAATGGGAGGGCCATGTAATTTAGATACCTCTCAAGGAAAGAAAATGTTATTGATCATAAAATTATTTTTTTAAAAAAAATCATGTGATGATAAATAATGAAAAGTATTTATTTATTATATTTTAGTAAAAATTTGTAAATAAATATATAAAAAAATAATCAAAATCATAGACTTTAAAATTTTGGGAAGACCACTTGAGAAAATTGAGTCAGATTGACTTGTGAGAAAGGAAAAAAGAACTAAAACACATTATGAGTTATGACTTTGAGGGAAATAGGTGAGAGCGTGTTTCGGAGAGACAAGCGTAAAGAAGGAGTTCAACCTTTACTACTTGGGCTTGGCCTAATCCATCAACGCACTCTAGTCCATATCCTTTATGACATTTATGTGTAAGATGATTACATTTTAGTCCATATCCTTTATGACATTCATGTGTAAAATGATTACATTTTAGTTTACTTATGATTTTGAAGTCAATTAAACCCAAAATTAAAAATACGTTACTCTACGTAGATATTAGGGCTTCTTTGTTGGTTGTTTCTTTCAAAACTAGTTTTATTTTTTTAAATTAAATAATACTGTGTCTTATATCAATTATCTTCAAAAATTTAAAAAAAAAAAACAGACAATTTTTTTAAGAGTAAAATAATTAGAATACCTTTGAGATATTTTTCCTTGTTTCCAAAAAATATATAAAAATTATAGATAGCAATAAAGAAAATCTTTCATTAACGAAAAAAATTGTAATTTTATTAAAAAAAATAAATTTATATAGAATTTTTTACATGTTGAATGGATTTGAACAAAATATGGAACTCAATCTAACCTGTAACAAGGCCAGATACTTGTTTAAAGATTTAAATTTATTTTTATTAATAAAAATAAGTTTTTAAAGAAAAATGGAAAAATAATTAAAGTTTGAAAAAAATGAAATGGAAAATAATTATGATTTGAAATGAAAAATAATTATAATTAGAAATATTAGTATTTTATTAAATTTATCATAAATAAATATTTATTATTAAAATAATATTTCAAAATAAAAAATACTAGTCTAACTTTTAATGTACTTGATACAATATATTATTATGTCACTATTCATTATCGATGATTACAAAAATGTGTCAATATTTATAATATATTTGAAAATAAAATATTAATAAATGGAACATAATTAGAAAAATTTGCATAAATGTTTTTTAATCATTTTTAGAATTTTATTTTAAATAATTTTTTAAAAAAATTTTGTTTTAGGATGTATTTTTAAAAACAAATTATTCAATTAAATTTTTTGAATCTTTATTTTCAAAACTGGTTCTAAAAGTAAAATCAAATAGGCCAATAAATTTGATGGCATATGGTAGTATTTGAACCCATACGACTAAGAAAACGCTGCAGATTATAAAATAGTAGAGCTAATACGGATAATGATTTTGGCATTATCCTCAAGCGGCTATAGCTATACATGCATGTGTTTGGATCGATCAAACATGGAGTCCAGGCCCAGTAAAATACTTTTTACTGTTAGATTTACACATCGCTGAATTCTGTTTATTTTTTTGGGGCCAAAAACAGGTTGAATTATAATTTAATTCAACTATATTAATTAGCAAGTTCAAGGTAAAATTTAAGTCTAATCATGTTTGTTTGTATATAACTACTATTCGTTTAAATTTGAGAAAAAATGTAATACGTGAATTTGACATATTTCTATAAATAACATTTTTATCTGAATTTTTTTCTAAAAAAATTCAGTTTATAGTCAAAATGATATCACCTTTATTAAAACAAATTATCATTTTTAATTCATTTAAAAGTAAATTATAATGTAAATAATGTAAAAGAAATTGAAATGAAAAAATAAAAATAAAAAGATATACATGTATAATGTTGTAGTTATCACTTTTTAGAATTATTCCACCTTTAACAACATATACCTTATAACTAGTTATAAATTTATATTGTAGAATTATGTGAATTGATTTCTTTTTCTTTATAGCATTGTAACTCATAAATTTGACAAATAAGACTATATACTAAAGATTGTTGAAATAGGCTAAAACCTAAGAGGGGGTGGATTGAGTGTTTATAAAAATTTATAATTAAAATAATTTTTTCTTCAAATTAAAACCTTGATGTAAAATGATTTTAAATATATAAGTATGGAAAACAATAAATACACAATAAAAGTGTAACAACAATAGAGTAGGAGAAAAAAGAATGCAAACAACGCTTACCCTGGTTCACCTCTAACCCAAGTCTATGTCCAGTTTTCAAGCAAGTACTTAACATTTTTTAATAACTTGCAATCTATTACAAATATTCAAAAATACTTTCCCTAGAACCAAACTCTCTTCAAGGAAAATCTTTCCTTGAATTTAATCTCTTTTCAAAAAATATCTTTCCTTAAAATAACAAATCTTTTCAAGAAAAAAATACTTACCAAAAAAAAAATCTCAAAAGAGCAAATAATATAATTGAAACTCACTAGTAAGAATAGAGATTTTTTAGAGTATCAATCATTTAATATGTTCTTCACTTTGTTTCTTGTAATTTTTAAACTCTTAATAAATGTATTTATAGGCCAAAAAAAGTATGAGAACCGTTTAGAACTAATGAGAAATTTAAACTTGTACAACTTGATTGTTGGAAGTAAGTAGCTCCATTTGTTGACTTTATTGTCATCCTCTATTCCATAGCCACAACTCAAGATGTTCATAGCTCCTGAATTTCAACTTTATTTTGAATAAATTATATATAACTGAAAAGCTATATAAGTCTATTTACTATCCTAATAAGTTTTATTGCAAAATTCAATTTGATTATTGAAATATTATTGAAAGAGTGACAAAAGTCAGATAACAAATTGATATACAAAACCACAAATTGATACATTTATAACTCTTTTATTTTAAATCAATTTTATACATGTGATATATGACTAGAAAGCTATGTAAGTCTAGTTTCATATGAAATAAATCTTGTATAAAAATTCTTACCAATTAGTGAGATATTATTGAAATTGTAACTAGAGTTGAAAAAGTGTGATATACATACCTAAAACTTTGACAATCATAACTTCTTAATTTCAATTCTATTTTAAGCATGTGATATATGAATAAAAAGATGTTTAAATCTATTTTCAAATTTAATAGGTTTCATTTCAAAATTCCCTTTAATTTGTGAGATATGATAAAAATAGTGATCCGAGGTCCAAAAACAACTCTATTAAAATCTATATCTCTATTATCTTTTTAGCTCAAACTTATATTTTAAGGACCAAAACGTATGGGGCAAATAAATATAAGTTCAAATGAATTTAACAAAATAATAATGAGCATATGATAGTTAGTTGAACTTCCAAGTTAAACACTTGGTTAAATTTATATATCTCAATATATATTTTTTAATAACAATGAGTAGAATGTAAACATTTTTTTACCATGTATATGAGATTTGTATAAATATGCAAATTTGATTGTCTATAATGTTAGAGCCTATTAAATATAATATGAGTACGTATATCTCATATAAGGGATGATTCAAGTATAAAGTATTACATATTAATGAATAATCAATTAAACACATATTAATTTTATATGTCTAACTCATTTGTTATATTTTTGTCACATATTTGTCATCATCAAAACTTATAACAGTGAATCTGAGGGTTAATAAAGATAAAGGATTTGAAGTGAGCAAGAATTATTGCTTTTATTTCTCAAATACTTTTACTATACTTCATAAATTTTATAACACCTGACCAATACAATTTTACTATAAGGTCTAAGAGTTCAAATCTAATTTGTTTTCTTTTTATTTGATTTAATGATTGGTTTCCACATGTATTTGATAGTTTTCATCAACAATTTATTCCTATTTACTCACCAAAATTTCAACAGCCAAATAGGTATTTACGGCGTGGCACTCAAATATCAATTTAGAAAAACTTATTGTATGTTTTGGTTGTCACACATGCAAAAATGCTATGGTGAATGATATAATGTATATGCACTAAGTGTTAATAATTAATTCCAAGAGTAAGACTAATAATTACTATATAAGCCGGCAGTCTAATTATAGCAAAAATGAATACTTCATGAAAAAAATTTCTTCCATGTGGACTTTGAAACAAGAAGTCAGAAATGAGAGGTAATTATGGCAAGGTCATGATTTGTAACGTATCTTCATTTCTGATGGTAAGTTAACTACTAAATAATGGTATTAATGGTACATAAATTTGATCATG
The DNA here is from genome assembly GCA_037074485.1 of Delonix regia. Classification (NCBI taxonomy): domain Eukaryota; kingdom Viridiplantae; phylum Streptophyta; class Magnoliopsida; order Fabales; family Fabaceae; genus Delonix; species Delonix regia. The sequence continues at coordinate 36,900,138 of CM073451.1, forward strand.
AAACAGCGGTTCTGGTTTTTAGATAAAACAAATTGCTTATTAAGTATAAAATTGAATTTGCTTTTAATTTTTTAATTTTTTTCCGATGTATGCACCAAATAAAAAGTTCAACAAGAATGAACTCGGGTTTGAATAGAGTCCATTTTCACACTTGTTTATTGTGTTTCACGTTTAACTCAAATATTTGCCCAAAAAAAGGATATCTCAAATAAAATTGTAGATATTTTTATGTTTTGGTCAATATACAAACAGAAACGCCAGACACTACAACCAACCAAAGAGCAGGACCAACAAAGGCAACAAAGGGAGAGAGACCCTTGCACTTTCTTATAAAATTGTAGATGTGACTCCAAATATTAGTCCAAATCTATACATTTTTAAATTTTAGAACTTAAACTTAACCATTCATCGTCCAAATAAAACTGATTAAATTAACCATCTCATTCATGTAATAAAGTAGTGAAGTGTATATTAATATTAATGAGTGTGATCTTACACCTGTTTGTTCAAATTTCAGAAATTGTATACTCCCTTGGACACCACGTTTTCCTAACAATGCTGCGCATTATTTAGAAAAAAAAAGGATGCCCGCCAAAAATGAAAAGATTGTGCATATTCTAAATTTATAAAAGGTCTAATAAGAGGAGATTCCATTTCCATTTGGAAAAAAAAAAAAAAAAGGTTGATATCGTTGTAATTTTAGTGTACTTAAAAATAGAATAATAAATTTTTTTCCTTATTTATAAATAATTTTATTAATTTTCAATTTCAATTTTTAAAAACTTACAGAATAAAATTTATGTTTGCACCCAAGTAATTTAAACAGGTTTAAATAGTAACATTGTCACTTAACAATTCGTAACGGTGCATCAACTCTGAAGTGTTTCAAAATAATTTCATATGCTTTTAAATTGTCTCATAAAAAATTATTTTAAGTGAAATTCATTAAATAAATTAATGCCTTCAATTTAAATGCTGATAGGGCGGTCATATGTAATTTTCCTCATAATTTAGGTGATGAATTGACACATAATCGACATTTAACCCAAAAATTTCAACATTTTAGAGAAAAAGTGGTTACTCCAAGAGGAAACTTAGAAGAACTAAAAAGGATCAAGGCAGGTGATGACTAACTCTATGCCCATACTTGTCCAACACGTGAATTTCCTAGAATTCGAAGAACGAAGAGACACTGTTGCTTAATGACTTGGTTTCGTAAATCATGCTTAATTAATGAGGATGATCGAGCAAAGCAAGAACACACTAAAAGTATTGGTTTGGCAATGGCATTGTCTAACTCTAATCCAATGTTAAAGATTAATTTGTGCGATAAAACTAAACTTATGTTTAAATGAATGATTAAAGAATATCATAATGAAATAGTTAAAATAGACTAAATTCATATTTAGATAAATTTGTTGAGATGAAATGAAATAGTAAATGAGGTATTCTAAGATTTATCTATTTCAACTAAAATTTTATTTTTGTTGTAATTGGTTGGTTAATAATAAAATGAAATTGTGGAACAATTCAAATAACAACTATATTATAAACTTACAATTGCGCACACACATATCATAGTTTCAATGAAAAATTTTAATAATAAAAATGTATAAAGTTAAATCTAACTCCATTTTGAATATTTTTTTAATAAAATCACTAGTTGTCATAATTTAAAAAACATAATGTATCATGAATTCTACATTTAAAAAAATTTTAGTCATGAGTTTGTTTTATAAAAATAATATTTAAAAACTAATTTATCATTCATTCTTACATACTTATTTCATCATAACTTTCAAACAAAATACTACCTTAAACTATTTCATTAATTAATAACCATTTCATTTTATTTTTTCTTAACCAATTCCAAATATAGATCAGTAAACATATAATGGTTTGCCAGGCCAGAAATAAAACCTGTTGAAATTAACAATGATAGAATGGCAAGTCCTTTCTCCATCATTTGAAGATATGAAAAAGCATTAACAATTTGTCATGTAATGTAGTGTGGAGTGGTTTGGCATATAATAGCAATATAAGCAGAGCCGTACCATTAATTCATGAATGAGTTAAGAGATTAATTTATTTCATTAATGTTAATTCTTCTCATCGAATTGACAATTAATCCACGCGTTAACGTTTGTTTTAGGTTGAAAATGGTGTGAAGAGTCAGGATGCAGCCCCCTTTCCCAGACAAAGCACTGGATCAAATGTAGTCAAAATCATATGATCATTTGTGGACTTATAAAATTGAGAAAGACTTCCAACAATATGTCTTTCAAATGGGGAGTATGGAATCATATGCTATAATAATTCAACTACCTGAATGACCAAAACATTAGAAAAATACAAATCTACTGCAGTTTTTGCCATTTTGTGAAAAATTATCAGTTCATGTGTTTGAGGAGATAATCAATATGGTTGCAATATATAATTGATTTTACAATGTCATCACAGTAGAAAATCAAGTTCAATATATATGAAGGTGCTATAAACATGAAATTAAGCTGAAAAAGTTTATAACTCAGTTCAAACTTCAAAAAGTTAAAGAATGCTGAAAGAATTTTTATTTTTTAAAATTTTTCAAAGATATCAGACTCAATTATACATTACTTCAGAATTTTTAATATCTCTCACAAACCTATATTTTTAATTTTTTTTATTCTCATTTAATAATCATTTGAAGTACTAAAAAAGAATTTAGATCATATAAATACACAGTTTCAAGATAATTTTTCTAAAAAAATTATAATGTCACAATTTTTTTGTTCTGTTAAAAAAGAAGGTACACTTTAACTATAGATTTTTACACTTGAAAAACAATTTTTTTATATTTTTTATTTATCACAATTTTTTTCTCTATAAATAATTGAAGATGAATAAGTAGACCATTTTTCACTATTTTTAGAGAGCCACAGCATTTATCACACGATATGTATCCTAATGCCTTTTCTTTAGTTTTAATATTATTAGTGCGAATTAAAAATTTAAATGAAAATATTCCAAATCACAATTCATTTAATTTCACTTTTGACATTTGATTTTTTTTTTTTTACGAAGCACACCCCTAATTATCAAATTTATATTATTTTCAAATTAAAAGTTTTGAGATATGGTATTGTTGATTGAGTATATATTTATAAACTTTATCAGAATTTATATTTGTTAAATTTTATTGACTGTTTTGATGTATTATGGATTAACAAAGGAGTATTTATGTATAAATTTTTACGTGTTTTTAAGATTTAGTGTATCTAATCACTTATTAAGATGATAAAATTTTACCGGATTTACGTTATGTATGAATCCAGCCTCCATATACTAATTTGCTTGAATTCACAAATTTGGCAACCTCAATAAACATGGATGAATTTATTGTGGTTTTCCACTATCTATCAAATGTACAAAATTTAATTCCACTGTGGAATAAATATTTTTATCTCAATTTCTCATATTTTCATAGGTCATTGAAAAACCTTGGTTTTAAAGGTTTTAAATTAAAGTGGTCAAAATTGGTCAACCTGTCTGTTAAACAAGCATAAGATTGATTGATTCTTGTAACAAAACTTTGAATATCATCTTAATTCTTAAAACTGTTAGCTCAGCTAACGAACAAGTTAAGTCATTACGAACTCAAGATTTTGAATTTGACAAAATATCAATTTAACACATCATTTTAATGGGTTAAATAAGTTTCATAGTTTAGAATCCCTCTTAACGATTTTTTGTTTTGAAAGTCTTGAGCGATATCAAATCAAGTTCAAGAAGTACAAAAGAAAGTTTAAATAACAAATTGAGGTTTCTTTTAATATTTCAAGTTCAAATATATATTAATATAAGGGAAAGACTGATATTAATAGGAATTGGGAACTATGCGCTGGAATTATGATTCCATTTTACATCCTAAAATTACCATCAAATAGATTTTACTCCATTTTCACATATTAAAATTTCAAAATTGAAACAATCCAGGGATCTCGAATTCAAAATTTTTCCTTCATCTTGGAATAGGGCAAGAGCCAATAATATTATAATATTCCAGCTAAAAATAATCCATAAGATATGAAGTTTTTAAAATATAAATATTCTTCACAGTCAATACTACAAATTAAAACTACAAATTCGTTCACTTTAGTACACATTTTTTTTATGTATGAAAATTTGGGGTCAATTCATGGGTATCAGGACACACTTCTAATGAGTAACTACTAAGTACCAAGTAGACTCTGAAAATAGATATTTTGTTCTTGTACTTTTTGGCAAAATTTTTTGTAAATTTCTTAGAAACAGCAACAGAAAGAGAAAAAAAAATTGATACATGAAACTTTATATTTACTTTCTCTTTATTATTTATCTTTGTTTTAACTTTATTAAAAAATTTACATGAAAAAAATTTAAAAGACCCAGACTTGTAAACTCTCGCAAGTTCTTTTTTTTTTTTACTCATCTAATATTAAATATTCAGTATTATTATATAGATTAATTTAATTTTTGTGAAAATTTATATAATTTAAATTTAAATTACAGTTTATTTGAATATGAAATTTGGAACAAAATTATTTAGTTTATTAATTGTGAATGATAAGACTACTGAATTTTTTAGAACTGCAATAAGAGTAAAAATAAATATTTTCCTTATTTAGACGTAATTTTATTAAACAAGCTGATTAAAATAAAAAAAATCATATTGACATATATAGCATGTCATATTTTTTTCATTTAATTAAAAGACGAAGTTGAGCATGTTTAATTACTAACCTAATACTTTTTAAGGTTGTCCGCTAATTTTCGTAAGATTATCCAAGAATTTTGCAGTATAAATGAATTTTATCTTGAGTGGGGCTGCGATCCAATTTCCTATGACTCATCTGTATTAATTAATTAATCAATTTTCTTTTTTTCTAAAAAAAAAAAATGCCATCTCATGATGTAGACAGCTGAAATGAAATCAAAATCTACATCTGTAAATACTCGAGTATGTAATTTAACCTGATGTAAAAACAAAGTCAAGAGTTAGGCCAAGAAAAAACATCACATAGATACAATGTTGACCCTTTGACCAATAAGCACAAACCGGCCACTGAAGGAGTTGCATAATTTTCCTAGCACTTAACTTCCTTCCCTTACTATTTACAAGTACACCTGAAATAAGAAGTCCAGCCATGTTCATCACTGATCATTATATGCTAAATCCATATTGAGAATGTGCTCTTATAATTTCATTCCAGAAAGAGATTTAATTCAACCCCTGAAAACACCTTGACTGAAATATTGCAGAAAAATACATTAGAACGAGTACATTCTCACTGTAATTCTTCAAAATTTCACTTTCCCTTCTTCTTTTTCTCCTCGTATTCGAGAAGCTCCTCCAGCAATTTATCATCCAAGTACTCGAACTCGAACACTTGTTTGCCATGCTCATGACTCCTTGAAGAAGAGGAAGAAGAAGAAGAAGAAGAAGAAGAAGAAGAAGAAGCAGAGGAATGAGTGGTGGCTGTAGTATTAGCACCACCAGCTGAAAGTGGGTACTCATCTGGGAAGTTGAGGATGGCAAATGGGCCTCTCATGGCGTACGCAGCTCTGTCATAGGCTCTGGCCGCTTCCTCCGCCGTGTTAAATGTCCCCAGCCACACTCTCTGCCCCTGCCTAGTCGAGTCCCGGATCTCCGCCGCGAACTTCCCCCACGGCCGCCTCCTCACTCCCCGGTACCGGACGTCCCCGCTGCCGCCTTCGGCGTCCTTCGCCCTTCCTGTTCTTGACCCCTCTTCATCCATGGTTGGCCTTGTTGAATTATTTGTCTTTGCTTGCATGCATGGTTTGAGTTTCTTATATATGGTTTGAAAAGTAGAAGCAGAGGCACAAACAGAAGTTGACACGTGTGAGGCATTGAGATGCAGTTTGGCACGTGCTGATGAGAAGTTTCTATACCACCTTGAAAAGTTGCATGTCCATTGTATCTGGATGGTCAAGGCGATGGCTTTGCAGGTTTTGAAAGTTCACTTTTTCCCCTTCTTCCCACCACTTTTTAATATGTTACTTTCATGTCTTTATGTATCATTTTTTGAATTCAATTTCGCTCATGAAACTCGCTAAGAAACAACTAAAATATGGTCCAGGGGAAATAATAAAAAAGAAATCAATTCATTAAGGAAAGCTCATACTCTCCGTTTTACGAAGGTTGAATTTGTCAAGCACGTGAAGAATCATAGTACATCAGAGTGGGTCATTCGGTGAAGTCATACTGATTATTTTCCCCTGCCTTAGGTAACCCTATATTCCAAAGTATTCACATTATTAAAATCAGATTTTTATGGAAAAAGTATCGTCTTTGGGGGTTTGAGAATTTACCTTTGCACCAATGAGTACAAGTGATGCTTCTAGAGAGAACCTGATTCTACATATTATTATATATCAGAGAGACATAGATTTTTGTGAAGGAAGTGTTCAAACCCAATGAAGAAGTACTGTCCAAGTCTAGAAGAATTTGAAGGAAGACACTGAAGCCAAAATAAGAAGCAAAATGAAAGGGCGTGCGTGCTTGAACATGGCTAAATTCCTTGTACCTTGTGAGTGGATGCGATTCTCTGCAATGTGTTGCGGGAATCAGAATGTTAAGCTAATATTTGCAGAAGTAATGATTAATGAGAGTCAACTATACAGGGCTGAACCTACATGTGATTTATTATTATTAGTAGCTTCTAGTTAAGTCTAATATTAAACCAACTTTATAGGTATGATTATTGAAAACAATAGACAAATATAGGCCTAGCGAAATTTGCCAGTGTTGGAAGATTTTGTTCGGTGAATAAGAACCTGTCTCCTAGCATTAGAAAATGACAAACCACTTTGATTTACGTGAATTTACTTTGGCCCGGAGTAACAAAGTCAAGGAGAATATAATTGAAAACCCAAAAAAAACTAAGAGGGCCGAGAAATAGAATATTCGTGAATAGATTTGGTTCCGGGGTTTGGATTTTAAGCATGATTTTATATCAAATTTTAAACACAAAGGTTTTAGAAAATAAATTGTGAGGTGAGCTGTAGGATTTCAGGCCCAGGCTTCAAGTTTTCTATAGATTTTGACCATAGATTTACATGGATGAGCAGGTACAGGCTTATTATAATTGGCTGGTTGGTCAATTCCAAGAAGTCCAGATACGGGTTCGGCCTCTGGGTTTAATACGGCCCATCGAACCACACAGATCAAAGGCAAACATGATGGAACCAAATGGTGCTAACTGCTAACTTCTGTCCTTATTGGGTGATAAGCGTGTAATGAGAGAAAAGGGAAAGACTGAATGGAAAGAGTAAAGCTGAAGTATTCATAACAGTACACATAAATTCTTTATATATTTAGAGAGCACAGGTGTAACGGTCTAGCAATATCTCTGACTATTTAACTAATGCACATTATGTCAAGAGTATCTAATCTAACACTTATCTTAAATTTGAACCTTCTCCTAATCACCTCCCTTGGACCTAACCTTTCTCTTGATGACTTCCCTTCAAACTCAAGTCAGGAAGATGAGTGACTTGAAGTTTGTGACGCAACTCAAGAAATCTAGCAGAGGACACTAGTTTTGCGAAGACATCAACCAATTGATAAACTGATCGAACATGCTTAACTATCACAGCCTTCTGTAACATCTTCTCTCGTACAAAATGTAAGTCTAACTCAAAATGTTTAGACTTATTGGGTGATAAGCATGTAATGAAAGAGAAAGAAGGGAAAGACTGAAAGCTGAATTATTCATATTAGTACAAATACTTGTCTGTATAATCAGAGAGCACAACTATAACTGTAATAACCCAAGCAATTAAAATTTTGAATGTAACTGATGGTATAATATTTTGTTAGGTGAATCAATACAATGAAATTGAGGCTGGCTCAGTGGTCAGGCTTCAGGCTGCATTTCCTCAGGACATGGGTTCGAGACCGGGAAGCTAACCTCCATTGTTTTTTTTTTTCTGGAGCTGCCACGTGTCCCCTCCCACAGTGAAAGGACGAAACTGCCCTCAGAAACTTTCTTCTTCTTCTTCCTTCTCCTTCTCCAGCCGAGACGCAGGAAGAAGACACTGAGCTGTGCAGGCTGGTGGAGTAGCAACGACGGTGCCTTAGCCTTGCCGGAGTTGAGTCGCCTCCCTCTGAAGGTCGCCGGCCCCTCACCGATCAGAAACCACCTTGCTGCCGGCAGGAACGTCCCATTTTCTCCGTTGGGCCGCGAGGATACGTGAGCTGGAACGGAGCTCGAGCAGCTCATAATCCTCCTCGGGTTGGGTGGGTTCTGTTTCCCACCTTCTGACCGTCACATTCCACCTGCCGCTGGTTCTCCTGGCAGCCGTTGGAGCCACTTTTCCGGCGAGAAGGAGGAGTTCGAACCTTGGGCATTTTGGGACGATTTGGTACGTTTAAGCTAGTTTTCTCTTCAGATTGAGTTTAGAAGTAGCATTTTCGGCCCTTAAACAACAAATTTGAGCTCTAAAATCATGGATTTTGGCTGCTTGTAAGAAGAATGGCTGACAGGGACCAAAATGAAAATTTTCGAAAATTTTGGGTTCTTGAGAAAATGGAAAATTTCTGACTTGTAATTGATCCATATTTATTCTAGATTAATACCTTTAAACTGCTAGGCATGAGAACTAAGAAATTTGCTGGATTTGCATTAAAATGGAGGCTAGGGCTTGAAACAGGGACCAGAATGAAAAATTTGGAAAATATATGGGGCAGAAGTGTAAATAATCACACGTTAAGGAATGAAAGATATGGAATTAAAGAGATGGGGGAGTTAGGTCCTAAATTAGGATAATGGCCCGAACGGCGATTAATTCCTGCGTGAACTTCGGTACAGTTGGATCGTAAGGCCGATTCTGGCACCCCAAGGAGGGGGCAGCGTACCGCTTGCGTTGATCAGAGTTCAGGTGTGCAGATAGCACCCCGAAACTCTTATTATTGCCTAGGCTATTCTTGTTTAATTGTTTTCTAAATGTAAATAAATTCTTTCTGATTCTGCCTTACCGAATTGTGGGATTTAAAGCAAGGGACCTCTGTATGTGTTGAATGATTGTAATTACGGTAATTGACTTGTGATGTGATTAGAGGTGGTTACTAGCTAGATATAATAGAACCACAGAAAATTTTCGTATAATTTCATCTTTGTATACCTGCGTGACGTAAATTCCTTGATTTTTGGAGAATGACGAATGATAAGCTTTCGCGAGACGTAACTCGCGCCTGATAGTTAGTTACCCCCGAGGACTGAGTGTTCTCGCCTGATGGTTAGTTACCCCCGAGGACTGAGTGTTCTCGCCTGTTGGTTAGTTACCCCCGAGGACTGAGTGTTCTCGCCTGATGGTTAGCTACCCCTGAGGACGGAGTGTCCTCGCCTGTTGGTTAGTTACCCTCGAGGACTGAGTGTTCTCGCCGGTTGGTTAGTTACCCTCGAGGACTGAGTGTCCTCGCTCGTTGGTTAGTTACCCTCGCGGATTGTGTATCCTCGCTTGTTGATTAGATGCTTTCGAGGGTTGTGTACCCTCGCCCGTTGGTTCTTAGCAGTCTTAATCCTGATTGTTTGTCACAATTGATTGCTTACCTGAGAATGGTTGTTGACTTGACGTTTATGAAAAATGATTATTTCGTTCGACTGTTAAATTGCAAGTTGATGGATCTAAACACTATTGCACTGTATTAAATCCTTGATGTTTGTTAAAGCTTCTGTTTATATGTGAAATGGTTTACTGACTTGGGGTGCTATCTGCCGGAAAACTTTTGGTCCAGAAAGAGAGTTAGGCGATCTTCTGGAGCCGGTGGAGCATTGACCGGGGAGCCGCATTGAGCCGCTTGATTGGGTGCGAGACGTGCCCTTTTGTTAGATTTCAAATTTGGCATTTTCTTTTGGGATGTATATATATATTTAGTTTGGTAGCCATTACTGTATACGGGATTATTTTGTGACCACAACTGAACCTGCCATGTTTTTTTTTGTCTTTTGTTGCATTCGTGGATTTGGGCTAGTAGGAGCGGAGCTCCCCTATTTATGTATTGCCTTGCAGGACCCTGTAGAAATTTCGGGATGTCTTAATTACTGGGGAGGTGCTGCCGAAATTTCTACATGAGGCCTCGTTTTGTATTGACATTCTCACCATATATACTAAGGCAACGGCATTATGGGTATTGGAAATGTATGTTAACGATTGTCCCTTTAGTGTAGGCTTGCAGGTCATGGGGATTTCCTCGTGATCTGTGCCGGTCACATCCCAGGGAATTCGGGGCGTGACAATAACCATCTAGCAATATATCTAACTATCTAACTAGTACACGTGCTCAGTATGCCATGAGTAACTAATCTTATCACTTTCCTTAAATTTGAACCTTCTCTTAATTGATTCCCTTGGATCTGAACTTTATACTGATGACTTCCCTTCAAACTCAAGTCAGGAAGATGAGTGACTTGAAGTTTGTGATGCAACTCAAGAAATCTAGCAGAGGACACTAGTTTTGTGAAGACATCTACCAATCGATCAACGGAAGGAACATGCTTAACTATCACAGCCTTTTGTAACACCTTCTCTTGTACAAAATGTAAGTCTAACTCAAAATGTTTAGACTTAAAATGAAGAATAAGATTAGAGCTCATGAGAATAGTGCTCAAGTTATCACATAGAAGCACTGGTGTACGAGGAATAGGAATATGAAGTTCAATAAGAAGAGATTTTATCCACATTATATTTGCAAGTGTATTTGCCATGCTCCTAAGCTTCTGTGGTAGATCTAGAAACAACAGTTTACCAAGACACCAAGTTAGGCCCAAAAAATACTGCTAAACCAGAAACACTTCGTCTATCATCCACATCAACATCACAAAATCCCATAATATTGAAGTTTGTAGCTTGCTGTAAAATTAACCCATGCTAGAGTGTACAATTCAGATACTGAAGAATTCTTTTAACTGCTTTCAAATGAGACTCCAAGGGAGATTGCATAAATTGACACACCTTATTAATAGCAAAAGTGATTTCAGGTTGAGTCAATGAGACATATTGCAAGGCTCTAACAACATACCTATATAATTTGGGATCAAGCATGGTGTCACTATACCATACTTTTGAGAATTTTAACGTATATGTCATAGGGGTTGCAATACTATGAGCATATGTCATTTTAGTATTCAAAAGCAAATCTTTGATGTACTTAGTTTGGGTAAGAAGTATAGAACCATCAATATTCTTATGCACTTGAATGTCTAAAAAATAATTAAGATTACCAAGGTCTTTCAAAGGAAACTCGGAGTTAAGCTGAGAAATAAGCAACTAAAGTGTAGTAGGTAAGCTACTAGTAAGCAAGATGTCATCCACATAAATAAGCACAAAAGTGGAATAATGAGAAGTAATGCAAATGAAGAGAAACTAATCACATTTACTATGACTAAAACCCAATTTAATCAATGATGAAGCAAGACGCTAATACTAGGCATGAAAAGCCTACTTTAAACCATAAAACACTTAATTAAGTTTGCACACCAAGCTTTTATCTGAAGTTTCATAACCTTTAGGTTATTGCATATAAACTTATTCATGAAGAAAACCATTAAGAAACACATTATTAACATCAACTTGTGTAACATTCCTAATTTAATGATTTTTTATATAAGCTAAATTATTTGGGGGAAATCAGAAAGAATTAAACAAGAATAAATATACCTAATTAAATCATTTAAAGAAAACAACCTATAGCTTGGTTTTAAGGCATATGGGCAAAACGGTCATTTTGAAAAATGTTAACAGCAAAATGGTAAATTTACAAGGCCAAGAGCAAAACGGTCATTTTGAAAAAATGCCAAGGGTAAAATGGTAAATTCACAAGGAGGGATATGTGGCATTACTGTAATATGTGAGGCTTACACTACAATAAAATATTAGATATCCATAGGGTCCACACCATAATTATATATTAGATAATTATGATTTGAAATTGAATCACAACCATTGGATTAAAAATATTTGGTTAAATTCTAGCCATTGATTTATCTTTAAATACCCTACACCCTACACCCTACCCTTTTTCTTTACACCATTCCCTACATTCCTCCCATACCTATTTCACTCGCTCTCACTTCTTCACTCCACACTTAGATCAAGAAGGAAGGAAACAAGAAGAAAGGGAGAAATTTTAAGAAAATTATAAGAAAGGAGAGCGTATCCAGATAACATGATTTAGCATATTCTAGTTTCTTTTCTTCTTTTTTCCTTTTTCTTTTTGAATAATCTTCTTGTTAATCCCTTTTAGCCTAGGGTTATTTATCTTGAAATTTTGTCATTATAAACTCATTCAAGGTCTAAGAAGGGTAAAAATTAGAGAAGAATGAGGATAGATAGATATTTTAAAATATCTAGGGAAATAATATGTAAGCCATAACAACTTTAAGATAAGAATTTTGATGTGAGTTTTTCTTGTACATTATATATCCTTATATGAATAACAAATTATTCATGCACTATAATTGCTTATGTTATTGTGCATTTCAACTTTGTATGATGGGTTGATAATATGATTGTTTGAAAAGAGAATTACACTATGTGAGAATAAACTATTCTTATACATTATGTACTTATTGATAGTTTGGAATCTCATTTGATAATGGCTTGCTATGCCGCTTTAATATATATATTGTGAACTATTTGATAATGGTTGGCTGTGCCGCCTTAATATATATTGTGAACCCTATGAGTTCTTTAGCAAAGCATTATATCCTATTAATTTTGTAATTTATGGCAGGTCATACCGCCTAAATCATTACAAGGAAATGGTATTATTCCACTTCTTAGGGCACAACTTGAATTCTAAGATCAATGGCAGACTGTATCGCCTAAATGGTCTTAAGAATTCAGGAAAGGACAAAAAGGTATCCTTGTTGGGAATATCTTAAATTTAACTGACACTAAACAGATTCTTAATTGTTATAAGAATATCAATGCTCAGAAGATTATAAAAGAAATCTTGATAGTTCTCTTTCAAACTAATCTAATCTTGACTATATGATGGCTTGAGTGACATATTAAAATAAAGATTATATTGTCTGACTTTGTCTTAGGTACCCATTGAGGGATGCCTCAGTTAAAGGTGGGATTGCGCCTAGCGATCAGGTGTCGTACGCTGCGGTTCGTGAGACTCGATCGCCTGGGTATGATAATCATATACTGGGCTTCATGAGACTTGAATAACCCAGATATAACTTCCTAATGCTTAATGGTTGAGGATATTGTCTATCTTTATTTGCCATATGTTTGCAAATGCCTAATGGTTAAAGACATAGTCATATTATATTCTATGGATATTTCGAGTATCATATATGATTTTTCATGTTAATGAGAAACTATTCTCACCACTCTATTAATTATGTTTTTAGATAGAGAATTACCAAATTTCTCTTAAAGTCCATGCGAAATGAGTGTTTGTCCCATAAATTAGGAATCGCTTGTTATTAAGATTGTCTTTGCAAGATGTGATATAGCCTTACGCGTCATACAACTTATGTCCATGTCATAAGAGGGCATGAATTTTATTAGTTTTTCAAGTGCTAAATAAGTCATTAATATTAAGCTTAATTTCGATACATACATATATATATATATATAGGCTTAATACCCTTTCACCCAGTTTTGTTAAATTATCTATATGAAAGTATGAACAAATGGATGTATGGACTTTTATTTTCTATAGTTATACTATTATATTTTAGATATTCTAATGTATTTTCACAATTCTTGCTTTATAGTAATATTAACTAAAATTTATATTAAATTTTATACTTTGTAGGAAGGGTGTTACAAGTTGTCTTATAGACCACTTCTTAGTCAAGGCAGTTGTAAAAACAGTCCTAATATAAGGTAATTTAACCATAGGACTAAAGGTTTCAATGTAATCTTATCCCTTCTATTGATGGAATCCTTTAGCTACTAACCTCACTTTGTATCATTGGATAAAACTATTGGCATTATGTTTAACTTTAAAGACCCATTTGTAACTAATTACTTTTCAATTAGGTGGTAATTTAACAAGAGTCCATATGTGATTCCATTGTAAACCATTAAACTTATCAATTATATGTGCCTTCCACTCAGAACATGCAAAAGTCACCTTACATTAGAAGGTTCACATTGAGTAAAGTAGACTTTTGGCTTAAATATTCATACCTTAGATCGTGTCACCATTGGATAAGAAGAGACAAAAGCTAAATTAGATGTTATGTCTACTAATTTATCCAGAGATTTTGCTATTGTAGTACCTTTATTTGATTCTAAATTACATCCCTCATCTAGTAGATTATTAGCTAGTACAAGTTGAAGACTAATACTTTCCAGTGGAGTACTTGTTAACTCAACAAAAGGCATAACTCTTGGCAAGTGTTAGCACAAGTTTGTTTATATTGATCATTCACACATAATAATAGTGGATTAGCTAAAGTTAAGTTAGGATTAGAATGTGGTTGAGCGGAAGAAGCTGAAAGAAACATAGACAAATATGGAAAATGACATTCAATAAAAGTGACATCACGAGATATGAACAAACGACTAGTAGAAGACAAGCATTTGTAGCCTTTATATGTGTCACTACACCCTCAGAAAAGACATTCAGTAGACCCGCAACTAAACTTATGATTATTATAATGCCTAAGTAATGGAAAACAAGAACTACCAAATGTTTTAACAAAAGAATATTGCAGTTTGAGTTTGAACGAAATCTCAAAAGGTGACTTATGTCCCAAATTAGGAGTAAGAAATCTATTAATAATGTATGTAGTAGTGTGAAACGTATGATCCTAAAATGTTAATGAAAGAGAAGCTGTATGAAAAAGCATGAGACCAATATCAACACTATGACAATGTTTATGCTCAACGACACCATTTTGTTCATGAGAATGGAACAACTAGTTCTATGAACAATTTCAAAACTCTTAAGAACATTAGATTAAACACAAAATTCACCCCCCAGTTAGCTTGCTCCATTTTAAATTAATGATTATGCTATAATTCTGCTTGGGCTTTAAAGCCATGAAATGCTTTTATTGCAACAGATTTCCTTTTAAGAAAATAAATCCATGTGTATCGAGAGTATGCATCAATAAAATGAACACAATACATATAGCATTGAGAGGTAGAAACAGAAGATATACCCCATAAGTTAGTATGTGTAGGTTACAAAGGTTTTGTATATAGTGTTGGTGAAGTGGAATAAGGAAGTTTATGCACTTTCCTATAGTAACAAGATGAAAGAAAAAAAAACACTATTATTAGGAATTGGTACATTACACTACTTTAAAACAGAATAAATGACAACTTAAGAAGGATGACCCAAGCTACTGTGCCATATCTGAACTTAGTATACAAACTATTAGACGAGCTAGTACTTGTAACATGACACTGTAAAAAACAAAGTGGACACTTATTCTTTGACACAAAAACAAAATTTGATTAATCTTTATACTACTGATCAAGGGCAAACGTACAGAATCCATCTCTAGGTCTCCCATGCAAAAGGATCATATGTGTAACTTGGTCTTTCACAAAACAAAAAGTGAGATGAAATTCAAAGAACACATTATTATCATAAGCAAATTATGATACACTAAGCAAATTTTTACTAAGCTTAGGGACATGAAGCAGTTTATTCAAAGTAAAAGGTTTAGAATGACAAGAAGATGTTATGTGTGAAGAACCAATATGAGATATGAACAAACTCACACCATCTACCACATGAATTTTCTTTGAACCATAATATGATTCTCCGCATGACAAATTCTAAATATCTAGCGTAATATGAGTGTTGGCTTCAATGTCAAGGTACCAAGCTAAATCATTATAAGCTTTATGAGGAGTGAAAGTTGTCTTATTCGCTTGAGTAGGTTTGCTATATGGATTATGTAGTCTTGGACCATTAGAAAAATGAGAATTTGTATTATATGGATCGCCAAACATACCACTAACCTAGCATTGAACTAATATACCTCTACCTCATCTTCTGGGACCTACTCGACCTCTACCTCACTTGTTAAACTAATAACCTCCTCTAAAATTTCCTCTTCCTGTATTTTGTGGAATGGATTGAACAAGATTCACTGAAGGTGATGGAGTACTATCAAGCACCCTTGTCTTCTTTTCAAGTCTATTCTCTTAAGTAAAAAGTAATACTTCAATTTTAGTAATGGTATAAGGAGCAACACAAGATAAGACAGAGGTAACAAAAGAATCATATTATTCTTAAAGACCCTAAAAAATGGCTTCTATGTGAGCAATCATTGAAACAGGACATTCAATGGATAGAAGTGCATCAACAATAACGTTTACCTTGAGAAGATATTTGTTAATAGTCAGATTCTCCATCGTTATATTTATGAGTTGCATCTTGAATTGCTTTATCTCGGCTTTGGTCTATATAGCAAAGAAGATAAGAATCTGATTCCATACTTGTGATATTATCTCACATCTGACTAAACACATCAACATCGATTTTGTAATATTCTAAAATTTTACATTTAAAATTTTTACCTTGTGGGATAATTTTTTTGAACAATTATGTAAGAAAAAAGGGAAGAAGAAATTTAATTAAGGAGAGAAGAAAAACATAAATAATAAATATAACAATTAAATTAGTTATATAAACAAAAGTTTTAAGAAAGCTATTATATTAATTCAAGTAACCAATTTCATAAATTCTAGGTTGCTCAAGTGGCTAAGCCTGACCTAAGCATCCATTAAAACCCAAGTTCGATTCCCCTATCCAGCATCACAGTATGATTTTTGCTGGGCTGCCACGTGTCCTCCAATGGTGAATTACCAAAATGCCCATAATTCATCTTCTTTTTCATTTTCCCCTCTGCTACCTGATATACCTTTACCATTTTTGTAATAACCCAAGCAATTAGAATTATGAATGCAACTGATGGTATAATATTCTGTTATGTGAATCAATATAATGAGATTGAGATTGGCTCAGTGGTCAGACTCCAAACTGCATTTCCTCAGGACGTGGGTTCGAGACTAGGAAGCTAACCTCCATTGTTTTTTTTTTTTTTCTGGAGCTGCCACGTGTCCCTTCCCACAGTGAAAGGACGAAACTGCCCTCAGAATTTTCCTTCTTCTTCCTCCCTCCTTCATTCAGCCGAGATGCAGAAGAGTAAGAGGGACGTCGCGGGTTGCAGCTGGGAGCCACCGTGGTCGTGCCTCCACCTCGCCTGAGCTAAGCTGCACCCCCGAGCACCACCGGCCAGTCACCGACCACCTCTCGCCACTGTTCCAGCTGGAAAACTACCACCTCTTTAGCGAAAACCACCGTGAAGACGTAAGCTTCCCTGGCCGTTGGTGAGCTGTTTTCCCGGCGTGGCTTGGATGGGTTGTGTGCCTCACTTCTTGGCCGGCCATTCCCACCTGGAGTCGAGCTCAGTTGGCCGTCGTTGGAGCCATTTTTTCCGGCGAGACCAAGGAGCTCGAGCATTAGACATTTTGGGCGATTTGGTATGTTTTTACTGGTTTTCTGTTCAGATTGAGCTTAGAAGTAGCATTTTCGGCCCATAAACAACGAATTTGAGCTCTAAAACCATGGATTTTAGCTGCTTGTAAGAAGAATGGCTGACAGAGACCAAAGTGAAAATTTTTGAAAATTTTGGGTTCTTGAGAAAATGGAAAATTTTTGATTTGTAATTGGTTCATATTAACTCTAGATTAATACCTTTAAGTTGCTGGGCATGAGAACTAGGAAATTGTCTTGATTTTCATCAGAATGGAGGCTAGGGTTTGAAACAGGGACCAAAATGAAAAAGTTGGAAAATATATGGGGCAGAAGTGTAAATTACCACATGTTAAGGAATGAAAGATATAGAATCAAAGTGATGGGGGAGTTAGGTCCTAAATTAGGATAATGACCCGAAAGACGATTAATTCCTGCGTGAACTTCGGTGCAGGTGGATCGTAAGGACTATTCTGGCACCCCAGGGGGGGCAGCGTACCGCTTGTGTCAACCAGAGTTCAGGTGCGCAGATAGCACCCCAAAATTCTTATTATGCCTGGGTTGTTCTTGCTTTAATTTTTTCCTAAATATAAATAAATTCTTTGTGATTCTGCCTTACCGGATTGGGGGATTTAAAGCAAGGGACCTTCTGTATGTGTTGAATGACTGTAACTACGGTATTGGACTTGTGATGTGATTAAAGGTGGTTACTAGCTAGTTATATTAGAAACACAGATAATTTTCGTATAATTTCATCTTTGTATACATGCTTGACGTAAATTCTTTGATTTTTGGAGGATGACGAATGATAAGCCTTCGCGAGACGTAACTCGCACCTGTTGGTTAGTTACCCTCGAGGACTGAGTGTCCTCGCCTGTTGGTCAGTTACCCTCGAGGACTGAGTGTCCTCGCCTGTTGGTTAGTCACCCTCGAGGACTGAGTGTCCTCGCCTGCTGGTTAGTTACCCTCGATGATTGTGTATCGTCGCCTGTTGGTTAGTTACCCTCGGGGACTGAGTGTCATCGCCTATTGGTTAGTTACCCTCGAGGATTGTGTATCCTCGCTTGTTGATTAGATGCCCTCGAGGGTTGTGTATCCTCGCCTGTTGGTTCTTAGCAGTTTTTTTTCCTGAATGCTTTTCACAAATTGATGGTTTATTTGAGAATGGCTGTTGACTTAATGTTTCAAAAAAAAGTGGGTTACTTAGCTCAACTGTTGAATTGCAAGCAAATGGATTTAAACACTGTTGCACTTTATTAAATTCTTGTTTACGTTAAAGCTTCTGTTTATATATGAAATGGTTTACTGACTTGGGGTGCTATCTGCCGGAAACTTTTTGGTCCCAGAGAGAGAGTTAGACGATCTTCTGGAGCCGGCGGAGCATTGACCGGGGAGCCGCGTTAAGCTGCTTGGTTTGGGTGCGAGACGTGCCCTCTTGTTTAGATTATAAATCTGGCATTTTCTTTTTGGGATGTATATATATATTTAGATTGGTAGTCATTTCTGTATACGGGATTATTTTGTAACCACAACTGAACCTGCCATGTTTTGTCTTATGTTGTATATAGTGGATTGGGCTGTTGGGAGCGGAGCTCCCCTATTTATGTATTGCCTTGCAGGACCTTGTAGAAATTCCGGGACGTCTTATTTACTGGGAGGTGCTGTCGAAATTTCTACAGGTGACCTCGTTTTGTATTGACATTTTCACCATATATATTAAGGCAAACGGTATTTATAGGTATTGGATATGTATGTTAACGATTGTCCCTCTAGTGTAGGCTTGCAGGTCATGGGAATTTCCTCGTGATCTGTGCCGATTCCATCCCAGAAATTTCAGGGTGTGACAATTTTATCCTTTCATTTTTTTGGATCTTAGCCACTCCCACCGTCGATTCACTCCGACATCAACATCCCAACACTTCACTGTCAACCTTGGTCACTTAGGGTGGCTGGAAAACCTATAAAAATCCAACGAAAGTGGCGGCAATGGTAGGTTTTTTTTTTTTTAGCTAAAATCTATGATTTGTACAATTTTAATCCAATTTTTTTATTAGGGTTTTACATCTAATCAGTATTTCATTCAGTTTTTAAATGATTCTAACATTTAACTTCGTGTATATTGATTAGAAATTGAAGCTTTTTCTCGACATTTTGTCACATGTGAACAATACCAACGAACATGAAATTTGATCGAAATCAGGTGAAATTTTGTTGTTTTGCATGAGGGCTTTTGTTTAAAAGTATTTTTGTGTTGTTCTTTGCCCATTTGAGCTCCTAATTTCATGAATTAGTGCTTGAATTTGGAAATCCCTAATTTTGGATGAAGAACTTGAATAGTGATGTGAATAGTGTCTAAAACTCGAAATTTGAAATTGAGGCATGATTTGAAGTTGTTTTGGGGCAATTCTTTAGGGGTTTTGATCCTAAGTGAGGTTTTAACAATTCTTATATGTTAATTTGATGTTTTTAACACTAAATTAAAAACTCCTCTTTCTTGGTAAGGAATTGAGGTGCATAGAGTACCAATAGTTGAAGAAATTTTGATCCTCTTGTGTTATTGGACATCAAGAAGGATTGTAGGAGTTGTTAAAAGTTGTTGTTTGGGTGGTAATTGATTTTGAGAATTTCCCTCAACCTTATATTAAATTTCATTGTTGTGAGAGGAGGTTTTATGAATAAGAGTACAATGAAAGTAATTATTAATGTCAATAATTACTTTGTAAATGACTGGAATAAATTTAAGACTTAATTGGTAATGTTAGGCAGCTTAAGGACAACAAAGAGTATTATCTGAGTTTATTGGCCTCAAGGCATTTTCAAAGCCTTGAAAATATATTTTTATGCAAAAATATCAGTGTTGAGCATCAATGAAGATGAAGTTTCAAGTTTGTGGATCATTAGGTTCCCAAGTGTTTTCTAAGCATGTACATACCATTATGTGCAGATTATGTAAATTAGGATCACTAAAAGTAATAACGGGAACACAGAGAAAATAAGTACCACAAATTTAGTTTGAATAAGTTATTGTGGAAATTTCTTTTAGGAATTATTTAATTAAGATTTTAATTAATATGGAAAGCTAAGATCTATTAGTTGTTATATTTTTATGGTTAAAGTTGTCTTTTTATACTCAACAAGTAAGAGGATGATTTGTGTGTACTTTGACCGAATAGATAATCCTAATTATGCAAGATTTTTATTTTAAATTATCTGTTTCCAAATACGAATTTTTGATATCCCTGGTGCTTGGGCAGACTTTTAAATTTATAAATGTTATTGCATATTTTGAAAAATGGAAAATTTGTTAGCTTTATAGACTCTATGATTCTATATTTGAAATTATCAAAATTATCTAAATTTGAAAATTTTTAGGTACTCTAATTTTGAAATTCTGATTCTTGATTATGGATTTTTGTATATTAAAGAAACTTTGGGGAATATATCCAAAACAAGAGCTTATAACTAACGGTAGTAAACGTTATCCATAGTGCACTACGATTAGTATTCTGATATGGTTGGATATGATATCTTTACCTCTATATTCTATTTGAAGTTTAAGGCCATTATTATGATTATTCAGAGCTTAAGGCCAATAATGGGTAATTGCTCTGATTTGATTACACTAGCCTTGGGCTATTTTTGTATTTTGAACATTAGATGGTTCTGTAGGAGATTCTCAATGTATTTTGTTAAATTGGATATGTTAAATTCTCATTATATGTTGATTCATTTAAGTTAAGAAATTGATTTCATAAAAAAAATTAACTAAGGTTTGTTGATTTCTAATTAGAAGTCCAATTAAATTTATAATCATTTCAAGAGTGTTTTCAATAGACACGACTAAAATTTATAAAAACAATCAATTCCTTTGAAAGACACAAATGTGAATTCAAAAATTTTCAAACATAGTAACAGATTATGACTGACCTTTTATAAAAGGGTAACAAATATGAAGCATCAATCATACTACAAATAAACCATGCTAGTAGCTAAAATTTTTAGGGATCTGGCATATCATACTATAACATAACATAAACATAAAAAGGAACTTAAGGTAACAAACTTTCATGTTAATGGTCATCATAATAGTCTTAGACTCCCACTTGTCTCATTTTGCATAGCTCTAGGAAAAGTAACTACTTTTAATACAGTCTATATAGAATATAAAAATAATGTTTTTTGGGATTTGTTGTTTAATCAGTTTCTTTAACTTTTCTTTCTAAGAATATGACTCAAACAATTACTCCCACAACACTTGAGAGTTTTATATATTAGATCTATGGAATTGTAAAATTCAAAAAACGATTTAGAATAACAAACTTAACAACATTAAACCCAAATTAGCTAGAGCTTGAAAAATTCTTTAGCCCTAACAAGATTCCAAAAACACCCAAGTTAAATATTACATAACTTACTATCCACCATTCTTATAAGTGATTTAGATCTAACAAGGATTTAAGCTTTATGATAATGTACATGAGCTACAATATATTTTTTTTAATGCTAAACACTTCTTCAAAACCGGTGCTTTCAAATTGGAAGAGGTCATAATCCTTCTCGAGCTTTAACAAGCTGTCCAAACCTTTTCCTAAATAGCCTTCATATATGCCACTGTTGTTTCCATTAATGCATTTTCTCACACATACATGTTCTAATTTAGGAGGTATCATAGTTCATGAAAGGCTAATAAAAATAGCGGAATTTTGGCTAAGTATAATAGGTGTATCCACCCAAGGGCCAAGGCCATCAATGTAGTTGCCAAAACTTTTTTGGACATTTCAAGTCATTATAATTTGTTCCACTAAGAGTTTTCACTGCTAGTAGTTGTTGTAAATAATAATTGAAGTAACAAAATTAGAAAATATGTATTATGTGATTATAAAACAAATTTTCCTCTAAAAGACTCAGCTTATGCAAGTA
This sequence comes from Delonix regia, assembly GCA_037074485.1. Taxonomy (NCBI): domain Eukaryota; kingdom Viridiplantae; phylum Streptophyta; class Magnoliopsida; order Fabales; family Fabaceae; genus Delonix; species Delonix regia. The sequence continues at coordinate 36,922,561 of CM073451.1, forward strand.
TATTCACAAGATTATTTATCATAATCTCTCATAAGGGTCTCGGATTATAATAAAACAAGAAAACTCATTATACATCAAAAGACCTGTAGAACCAAATATCTCTAACATCTTTATATTGATAGGGTATAAGAAATATTAAAATATCAATTTAATTAAATCTCAATGATATCAAATCACATTGTCAATGCTACACCAATAGGGTATATCCATTGTTAATGTAATTTACCCAACAATAATTATATAATATTAATTTGAAATAGAAGTTTCAATTAAATTAACTAGCTAACACTCTACAATTGGTCTCACAATAGGTGAGCTCACAATTGAAAGGTGTCAATTACCTAAGTGATCTTCATGGCAAGTGAAATCACTTAATCATGCATAAGAGCAAGTATGTGCTAATACTTTGGATGTCATGTTATTTCAAAAGGTGCATGATTTATTGCCAAAATTACAAAATCAATCATTCTTTTAATTTTTAATTTTTTTCAAATTAGAGAAAATCCAGATTGACAAATATTGGTTACCATATTTGTTAGTCATTTATATGAAGCCTAAAACTAAGATTTTTTTTCAAAATTCAATGGTCCTAAAGTTAACAAAAAATGATGGAATTTGGACTCGAAATTGGACCTAATCGCCTTTGGCAATTTGTCTTGGAATTAGGCTCTAAATGAGCATTTTGGAATGGTATTATAAGCTCAAAATTTTCATTTGTGCTAACAGTTATGCCTATTTTAACACAAGTCACCCATTTAGACGTACACTTAAACTTTTGACAATCAATCTAGCTAAATTACTCCATCGTAATAATTTATGTCGCCCATGACAGATGAATATATTGCCCAAAAGGCTTGAAATAATTATGACATAAATTTCCATAATTAAATTCACAAATCTGCACAGAAGTTGATCTCAGAATTAAATTTAGCACAATACTAAATTTATAAAAGCATAATTTCTTCACAAAAACATTTGGCCTATAATGGTATTTCACCTTTAAAAGTGTGAAAAATATATAATAATTGAATGCATTTAGAGTATGCACAAAAGTTTTTAGCTCATATTTTGGAAAGTACGCATGTGAAATCCAGTATGGAATACCATGGAAATTCATAAACTCATAATTTTGGATTCCAAAAAATTCCAGAAAAATTACCATTAAATAAGAAATAAAAAATTAATGTGAAAGCCAAAAAAATTAGGCCAAAATAAGCCCTAGAAGTGAGCCCATGTGCCCCCACACACTAATGCATGAGAGTAAGCCTCACATGGAAGCACTGTTAATCATCTTTAACATTTGGTGGCATTTGAAACTGGTTGCCCAACTCGGTATTGATCCAATACATGACTCGATTATTTTGAGGTGTTTTGGAGGTGTTCTTGGCATTTAAATTCTCATATATTTAAGATCTACAAAACCTTTAAGATGATTTTTACAAAAAAACATAGCATTGTGGAGGAATTTTGATAAAAAATAAAAAAGGTTTCTTGTGTAAAGCTTTAGTGAAGGCTAAGATGATTTCTTGAGATTAAAATCATAAAAATTGAATCATTTTGCTCAACATCCTGCAATCTTCAAAACCTCTAAGCTAATTTTGATCAAAACCTCACAATTATGGAATAATATCATTTGAAAATTGGGGGTTTTTTAGCTAAAGCATGTGTGTGACCAATGGTTAAAGCTCTTTCTGTGTTTTAGGTACCATAAGGTTTGACTATTCAAGATTTGCAACAACCTTATACTGATTTTGACAAAGAACCCTCAATTTTGGTCCATTGCTATTCAAAAAGAAAACTAGAGTTTTCTTGTTCTCCTTACATGTTTATACTAGAAGTTATGCACAAAACAATTTATCATAGCAAGAACTGTATCTACGGCTTCAATCTATACTAAATAAGAACTCATATATGAAGTTTACTTCATTTACAATGACATGCATATTATGAATTATGTTCTTCTTTCGTGGCAAGATGTGCAATATATATTCTTCTAAGATATATATGAAAATACAAAAATAAATAGATACTTAACAAGTAATTGAATCATGAATTTGAGACTTTAATACCAATTGCTAACAATATCATATCTAAGTATGATTGAAATGAGATATAAAAGATAAAAATGATCTGACCTGATAGAACAACAACAATAGTGTAAATATTCAAGTGAAGAACAGGAGAGAGCAACAACCCACTATACTTAAGTTTAGACAAAGAGAGTTGTACACAGAAGAGAGATGACACAAAACTAGGGCATCACAAATTGTTAAAAAGTTCTTTTATAATCTTAAAAAATGCCTCAACCATAATTTCATAAAATATGTTTTAATATTCTCAATAAAACAAGCATATTAACAAGGCTCATGTCTCTCAACATTAACTCTTAACAATGATTTGATGGGATAATAACTAATTAACTTGAGATATAGGTTGGAGTCTCTACTCAATTGGCTTGTGATAATCTAATCTATTATTAATTACCCACAGTCAATACAAACCCAATCTATTCTTAGCTTAGACTAATAAAATTAATTACCTAATTATTAACTTCAATAAATTGATCAAATAATATGTTTAATGCTATTCAACTAAGGGATTGTTAGAATAATTTTTTTCTTATGATTTTTTGTAGTGTTTAATTTGGATGTTTGATGCCTCTATCTTTTTTTATTTTTTGTCTGTTGATGAGTGTGTATATGATTTTGAATGATAGTATATCTGTCCTTATTTCATAAATGCTTAAATTTTATCGCTTCTGTTGATTTAATATCAACATCATATTCAATGAGAAGCAAAATTTAAAAAAAAAAAAAGAAGAAAAAGAAGAAAGAGCAAGTGTCTGAAATGAAAACCAGAAAAGGAAACAAATTTCAGTCAGATACTCAAATTTTTTTCGTAATATTTTGAAAGAACATTATTTTAGAAGAAAGATTAAACACCGTGAAATAGGCTCTAAAAGAAAGTCGACTAAAGTTGTTGAAGCAATGATACTGTGAACAAAAAGCAAAGTGCAAAAGCGAAAAGCAGATAATAAAAAGAGATAGAGAAAAAGAAACAAATATATTACCCCTGCTTATCAACCAATGTCTTCTTTTATATATATATATATATATATATATATATATACAACAACAACAATCATTTAGACCACCAGATATAACTAGACCGGATTATATGCAACTTGATCCATAAACTAGTCTTAAAAAAGGATAAGAGGAAGAAACAAGTAGAGATTCATTAAGACACAGATAATCAACTAAAACAAATAATGTAAAAATAGTATTTATATTTAAAACAATTTATGAATTTACAAATAATCCAATTAGATTAGAACAATTTGAAACAATATATATATATATATATATATATCACTATTAGGTTAAATAAAACATTATCTGACTTTTAACATCTAACCTTTTACAGTTAATTATGCTTTTTGGGCCGTGAATGCAACTTTAGTCTAATTTAGTTTGCACTTCAGTTTTATATGGTGTATTGGGCTTGCGAGTTGGTTCAAAGTAATAATTTTTTAACTCCCAATTCACAGGTAAAATTCAAACTTAAAAATTTTTAAGTACTTGTACTCACGTGATTCAATCCCAACAATTATGTACGAGTCGGTCAAAATGTGCCTGACTTTTAAAATTGGCTTAGTCCAACTCTATTAATACGGTGGACTGGGTCAAAAATATTAATAGGCCCATTTTGACCAAAGACTTCTGGCTTGGCTCACATCAATCGTGAGAATATGAATTTGGATTTCTGCAGTAATTACATATTGCTTCCTCTTTCTTTCTTGAAAGTGACTTTATTCCTTTATGAAAGCCTTTTTCTTTCTCCATAGAAGTTCCTCTTTTCCTCATGGGAACTTTTCTTCTGTCACACAAGAATTTCCCCTTTTTTTCTTAATTTGATTTAGTTCTTGAAGATTCATAACTCTCTCCATATCTAAAACAAGTAAACTGGAAAGAGTTAGAAGGTGCCATGCCTTCTTTTAAATTTTCATTTATGTAATCTTTGAAAGTATAATTGAAATTATGGTCTTGCCAATTGCCTGTTTTCCAATAATATCATCAATAAGTTTGTTCTTCTAAATCAACGTCCAAAAGCCCCTTAAGAAGATTCGTCCATTATGGTTACAATATTCTGTGTTCAAACAAATTATAGCTGTTCAACTAGTGATAATATAATATGAAGCACCATGATTCAACATATAGTAAGTCTTGCTACTTCAATATTTAAACCAAGTTTAGGTTCAACCACCTTTCATCTTTTAAATGGATAAGAAATAATTAGTGATCGGTCTTATTTAGATCGCCAAATAAATGTTGTAAGGCGATAATATATCATTATTGTATATTTTGCATAAATTAAACACATGGATCATTGTATTTGCGTGGAGGCATAGAAGAAATATGCATTGAACGTGCAAGTTAATGAAAGCTTGTTGAGCTTCATTAATGGTGGTCCTTCAAATGGACAACTACCTCCTGTGTCTGCAAAGAAACTCCCTCTACCTGCCAACCTGCCATAATTTTGGATGACTTATTATAGGATTGTGAGAATAGTGTTGTCCGTTAGTGAAGGAAAGGATGAACTTGCGAACCAACCTCGTCTCCGGTAATAAAATTTTTTTAATTTAATTAAATTTATTTTTATAAGAATATGTGGATTAATAATTTAGATAAATTATTGTACAGAATAATATCAAAGATAAAAAAAAAAAAAAAGCAATTTCTAATTATTTACAATTTATTTCTCACTGTTTATTTTTTTTCATATAACATGATATCTTGTTAAAGAAAAATATATAAATAATTTCTAATAGTTTATAATCTACTCTTCACATACTAAAGTTTGGTTTTTTTTTTTTTAAAAATACTATCATGTATAAAAAAAAGTTTGAAATGCTAATATATTTTGTATATTATCATAAATTTTCCTACAAAAATTAATTTTTATTAAATCAAATGAAAAACTTTTGGAGTGAATCTCGAGACGATCCAGGGTACTTGCGAGTTGCAAACATACTATTCCAAGTGCAATTGAAGCACAGTATTAATGGCAGCAAAAGAATTCATATTATAAAGGCCAATTCCTGTTATACTATTAAGAAGTGAGATTATGATATTCTGTCATACATTTAGAGAGAGAGTATGATACAAGAATAGTAAAAATATGAATAAATTTTATTTTTCTTTTTTATATTTTTCTAAATACTTTGATGGGAGAAAACGTAGGCCCTGACAAATATGTAGGAAGATTTACAACTTGGGAGATATTTAGTGTCTACCTACTGAAATTTATGTTTATTTTTGTTACCAAGTAATATAAAAGAAAAGCTATTATATACAAGAGGCCTAGGATCACATGAATGACCTGAGGTGAATACTAATAAAATTTGAAATAGTGAAACGAAAATGACAAGAAACACATAAAATTACACGAGGTAAATAATATCAAAGAAGCGAAACCTAGTTCAGGAATCATGGTAACAATTAGTAATAGAAGAAAAGAGAAGAAAAAGACAGGAGTCATGTTAACGCAAGAAGAAAGAAACATGTACCACAATAACGAAGGGCCGCCATAAGTGGAATAAAAATTGAATAAAAGAAAGAGAAGAAGATTCAAAGGATTGAAAATTTGACTGTGTTGAACAGTGGAAGAAATAGATGTGAGACATTGTGGGGAAAGAAGGAAAGAAGGATTTATCCAAATGTGGACGGCTTGAACAGCACATGACAGCACGTGCAGAATCCCTCTGTCACTGTATGTTTGATTCAGAGCTCTGAATGTGAAATAGTTTAACTCAACCATGGAAGGCAAGAAGCAGAATAGATACTCCCACCTGCCAAACTTCTGTTGCTTCCCCCCCCCCCCCCCGCCCAATCCCCTCACGTGACACCATTTCACTCTTTCCCTTATTCACATAAGTAAGTTCCACTTTAAATTTTTTGAATATATTTTTTATATTTATGAGCATTTTTTTAATACAAAATTAAAAAACATATTTTTAAATTACGAATTATATAATATTTTAAATTATAAAATTTAGTAATAAATAAAAAATAATTTAAAATATAAAATATGACATATAATATGTATAAAATACTCAAAATAAATTTTTAAAAATTTTATTAACTATATAATTTGTTAATAATTAATTCTTAAAAAATTTAATTAATTTTTTTTATTTTTTAATAAAAAACATAAATTCTATTTACAGCAATATAATACTATTATATGTATTTTTTAATATATTTTTTATATTTATAAGCATTTTTTTTAAATTAGTAACGAAGGGGATGGAAAAATAAAACATTGAACAATTGAGTTCAATTCTGACGTGACAGAAATGGTACAATTATTATAACCATAAATATTTAAGGTTTTATTTTTCCCTTTAAACTTCTGACGCCCTCAGCTCACTTCCCTAGTAAACTGTCTAGCGAACAGCTGTTATCTTCTTAGCAACTTTATATAATCATTATACTTGATTATATAATTACGAAAAAAATTAATAATTTGAAGTTCTTAAAACATCCACGTATTCATTAATCAAAAACTTTGAGCAATACAAGTGACACATGTGCAGCTATATATAATATTATATAGGGAAAAAAGAGAATAACAAAATAATAAAACTTAAGTCAACACTTGGAGACCAAGACTTTGAATGGGAATATTAAATGAGAAATTAGAAAATAGAATATGGAATCATTAATGAGCGGTATGTTGTATTCAACCTAGAAATTTACGGTAGAAACAGTAGCTACAGGCTGATGGTGTCTGGGACTTCCCAATTCAATCAAGGAACTGTTAATCCCATTATAGATGGGTCCTTCTAGATGAGACCACTCTCCAAACCTAGTCTCAATTTTCGGAAAAAAAAAAAAAAAAAGGAAAAAGGATCCATCTAGGAGCGTACCTATAATGAAAAATATCTTTTATCTTATAATTTCTTGGTCCTAGAAATTCCACTTATATTTGTGTAAACATAAAAAAAAATTTATTCACACAAAAGGTGATTTTTTTTTCTTTCAATAATTTCATTTTTTATTTTTATTTTTAATTATATTTTTTTAATTGACTAAAATATCTTAATTCATAATATTTATTATTATTAAAATTTGAATTCGAAATTACTTGAATAAACCCAAAAACACTTAGATAAATGCCAATTAGTAGACTATTCATATTATATTCAATTATATCTTTTATTACAATTAAATTTTACATATTTGACTAAGATTCTTTGCCCACATGTAATTATAGCTTTCACATTTTATAAATTTTTAAATTTGTGACTTCTTGATGTAGAGTATTATTAAGTGATCTTTAGAAAATAAGAATAGAAAAAAGAAATAAAAGTCTAAATGGACACTTTGACTTTAACTGACTTCAACTTTTAATGAGAGAAATTTTTATTTTTATTATAGATTCATGGAAAATTCTTTTCATGCCTATAGCTGTCCTAATCGGATTTACTTAATTTATATCACACCCAAAATCCTTCAATTTCATATATTTTGAAATTGCATTAATATTTCTTTCGCATTTTTGTATTCTTTATTTATTTTTCAAAAATTGATTATAGCAACAAATAAACAATTTTTTCAGTTCTGCAATGATTTTAGTGACAAAAATTGTAATTTTAATATAAAATTTTCAATTTGTACATATTTTCACTGCATCCCATATTATGAAATGCTACAAATATAATCAAACAAGTCAATTCAAAGTCCCAGAAAACGAATTCTTCAATCAGATCGCGGGCAGATCAGTTCCCGTCTCCCATTTTACTTGAAAATTTACAGTAGTAACAAAACATGGATTGTTGGATAAAAATTTGATGACTCAAATTTAAAAATAAAAAAATTATTTAAGAATGATTTTCAATACAAAATTTAAACTGTTAATTTTTTTTAATTTAATAATTCATATTTTATAAAATTTTTTCCTGTAATATTACTAGAGGTCAAAATCTGAATTCCAGTGAGATCAGGTCTAAATACTTCGTATATAGGTGCCAAGATTCCTCCTGACGCTCGGTCACAAAACAAGGTCACAATGTTTCCTATTACAAGTTTAACTTTAAAAAAGAGAAGCTGGGAAAACAAGTTTCAACGATAAGCAAACCAATCAGAATTAATTATTGTTTAGCAAAGCAAGACAGACATACATTAAAATATTTAAGAGGCATAACCTTCTTGATCTTCCATTATTCCCAGGTCGATCATATCAACACTAAGAAAAATTGTCTAAAAGTTGTGGGAACTAGGAAGTTTCTTGTAGGTACGAGAGGCCTCAAGGCCCTCAACTTTTGACCACCCATGACACTCGTTTTAAAAACCTGAGAAATATAGGACTCTGTCTGTTTCTTTCTCACCCAAGTTGATCCTCTTTATACAACCAGTCAACACGCAACCATGGAGTGTGTCGGTTCTCTTCCCCATTCTTTCTGCAAGATAGTAGTAGTACCAGCCAAGTTGTAATAAAAAGTAAAGTGAATTTTATGCATCTTCTTAGGATTAATTTGACCAACTTATTTTCTCTGTAAATCTAATCTGCGTAGGATTCTATGATTCTTGTCGCAGCAGAAGATTGAAGCACTGCACACTGATTTGACTTCGCTTTGCGAAATCTCTGCTCTCTCATTGACAAAAGGTCGCTATATTAGGACCCACCCCAATTCCATCCTCTAACGTACAGGAAACTTTGCTGTTTTTGGCTCAAGCTTTTCAAATTATAGAGGCGGGGCTAAGGGCATAAAGTGCCCTGCGAACACCATCTTCAGAGAAGTCAACATTTTCCGTCACTGCTTAATTAAGCCCGTGATTAAGGAATCAATGGTGCCATGGTGGGCTGCATGTGCCTGTGATTTTGTTCTCTTTAATATGTGATTGATGATGATGACGATGATTGCAAATGGTTGTTCTAATTAATGATCGTGTGGAGGGTTCTTTTATGAACTCATTAGCCTTGTAATAATTCCCTCAATCTTCCATTTAATGTTACTTGTTCTGTACCATTTCTTACTTTATTACTCTTCCAACTAGATTCCAACCAAAGTATGGGAAAGTTATGAGTGTTTGTATCTTTTGGGTTTGGGATGGTGTAAATGATTGAATGTGTGAATCAACCATCATTTGAGAAGTTATTTTTGTCACCGCGTAAGGTTCTCTTCAACATTTTTTAATACCATTTCATATAGTTCAAATGATTTACCTTACTTATTAACTAATTGTGGAAAAATGTACTAAACAATCAATGCTTTTGGTTATTTTAACGAACTATTCGAATAATAAAGACAAATCCTACCAATTTTTGAATGCTAAATCATAAAATTTTTTTACATGCTTTTTAGCTTGTCTTTGATTAGATTGGGAAAGCGCGTGAATATTATTAAATTATAATACTGAATTATTTGAATATTAAAACAAAAGGAAATGATTATTTGAAAATGTATTCTTTTTTTTGTTTTTCTCTTCCCGAAACTATACTCATTTTAATGCCCTACAGAATGGGGTATCAAAGGCAAGCGTTTTTAAGGGACATAACGGTATTGCTTTTGTACCTTGCTTGACAAATAATGATGGAGTATACAAACGATACGTTGTGTGTGCATTAGACCACAAAATTTCAAACTTTGACATTTTCGACACACTTATTTGAATCAAATTCAAGAAACACATGGTTCATCGCTCTCTCGGTCTGTCAATTTCCCGAGCCAACCACTACGAGTCTTACTAGGCCCTCACTCGTTCTGTGAAAGTCTCCATTTTTAAATTGGACCATACGCTTCGGTTACCATAAAATAATGAACAGAGATCAAGACGCTTCAACAATTTTCTAACCAAACTTCCCTGGGAACCCGAGAGAGAAAATCACCAACTAGGTGCTCTGACCTTACTCTCCAACCTCAATAAAAAAATCAGATTTGACAACATTTTCATTTAATTATCAATTCCCTTTCGGGTCCCCCTCACCACCTCCCTCATTTAAAGTTCCTCCTGGGCTTTCTCTCTTCTTCTCTGTTATCCACATTCTTTCTCTTCATGTCTTGTGCTTATGATAGAGATCTAAGAGAATTAGAGAACCCATTCCTCTGCATTTTCTGTGGTGGCATCTGATATGGATCTTGCAAGCAGAAGATACTTGATTCATGGGTCTCAACCCCTTTCGCCATTTCCAAGTCCAGTGAGTTCGTTCATTCACCCACATTCGCATTCTGCCAGCACCAGTTTTCCCATTATAGCAATCGCTATAATAGGAATACTGGCCACAGCTTTCTTGCTCGTTAGCTACTATATCTTTGTCATCAAATGCTGCCTTAGTTGGCACCGTATAGATCTCCTAAGACGCTTCTCTCCTTCTCGGCGGCAAGAAGAGCCGCCGGCAACATACTCGCCGTCGGGAACAGAGCCTCGAGGACTCGACGAGGCGGTGATCCGATTAATCCCAGTGATCCAATACAAAACAGAGGGAAACAGAGACTCCGGAGAGCGAAGCTTCACTGAATGCTCTGTTTGCTTGAACGAGTTTCGCGAGAAGGAGAAGCTGAGGATTATACCGAATTGCAGCCATGTGTTCCATATAGATTGCATTGATGTGTGGCTTCAGAACAACGCCAATTGCCCACTTTGCAGAACCAGCATTTCTTTAACAAGCAGATTTCAAATCGATCAGATTCTTAATTCGAGACCCATTTCCCGAGATCGAAGGCCATATGGTGAAAATCTCGTAGGTGGGGATGAGGATTTTGTGGTGATTGAACTGGGTAATAATGACCATGATAGAGACCAGAACATAAACGGGACGCAAGAAAGAGAAAACTCATTGGAGGTAGCTTCTCGTACTGTGAGTCCTTCACCCAGGAAAATCATGGAGCAGAAGAAGAAAGCAAGGAAGCTTCAGAAAGTGACGAGCATGGGGGATGAATGTATTGATACTAGAGCGAAAGATGAGCAATTTTCAGTACAACCCATAAGGAGGTCTTTCTCCATGGATGCTTCAGGGGATAGACAGTTGTATTTGGCAGTCCAAGAAGCCTTGAAGAAACAGAACAGGCAAGAAGTCAATGAAGTATCGTCCTCCTCCATTGAAGGCTGTAGCAGTGGTAGAGCCAAGAGGTCATTCTTTTCCTTTGGACATGGTAGTAGTAGATCCAGAAGTTCAGTGCTACCTGTTTATTTGGACCACTAAAGTTTCTTCCTTTCTTCCTTTTCTAGTTTGTGTGTTTGCACATTTCTTAGAATTTTTGTGAAATATAGATGATTAGGATTGTATCAATAGAAGAGCATAGGGTTGTAAGACACAGAAATATTCAATTGGATTTTTTTCTTCTTTTAGTTTGGAAACCATAGCTTCTTCTCTGACATTATTGAGTTTCAAGTATTAGCAATGGCATAGCCTCAAGGGTACGTTCGGTTTGATAGCTCTTATGCAAATGGCAATCATCATTCTATTTCCCTTTGTAGAGGAAAAGGGCTCGGAGCTATGATTACGAGCATCATTGCTGAAATTAAAATCATTACTTTTTTTTTTTCTGCTCTTTGAAGAAACCTTTTCCCACTCTCAGTCAATGGATTTATTCCCATTTCTTATTCTAACAATAACAAAGGGAAGAGAGAGAGTAGAAAATCTAGCTTTAAAGAAAAGTATTACTGCATTAGCAGGAAAAACGAAAAAACTAGGGAAGCTGACCCTTCACCAAAAAGGAGAATCCAATGGTTATTAATAAAGAAGGAAGGTGAAGGGGGTCCCAAAATTGATTCTCAAACTCTTCCTCACAGACAGAAAACGAAATAAAAAAAAATCATAAACAAGCACTCAAATTATGTTCTCTGCACATACCTGTGTTGCTGCCATGCTGGTGGATGGAAGGAAGGGTTTGGTGATGTACGGTTGGTTTGGTTTGGTTTGGTTTTGGTGACGCTTTATTATGCCACAGTTTCAACAGTGTCCAGCTTGTAGGAATCAATCATTTAATCTCTGCTTGGAATATTTTTATATCCCCTATGAAACAACAGCTAATTGTTAAGGTCGTTCATAATTGTTATTATTGTTCTTCCCAACCAAACTTTGGCTTCGCATTGTTAAATCCTTTTTAGCTCAGTGACAGAGTCAACTCTTGGTTTCTAAACGTGACTCCCATATCCTATTTCCTTATATTGCATATGAGCTTTCATACTGCAATGATGATGAAGCAGTGAGAATTTGGTCCCAGCTCCCAAACGTGTCATGCTATTCCCTTGTTTAAGTCATTCTGTTTGGCCCAGCATTTTTTAAAATAAAGAAATAGTTTATTTTGAAATTAAATCTTCAACAAACGCTTTTTTATATGCTTTACGCACAAAAAATGCTCAGTTATTATTTAGAAGTGATATTTCATTTGAGGCAAAAAATAAAAAATAAAAATTCTTTGAAGACCATGTGCGCTCAAGCATGGGCGAGGCTACAGGATCTGTTGCACACACTTTGGAACCATGAGATGTTGGCTTCATCTTTGTCAAAATGTGAACAAAAAGATGCGAGAAGCTAATTCACACAAAGAGGTAAAATAATTCTACAGAAAGAAATTGTCTCCTTGTGATAATTCAATGGGAGCGTGCTATGATTTCAAATTGTGATTGAAATGCAGCAATAAAAAAAAGTTTCACTTTTAAAAAATGAACCACTGTGAATTTCAATTACAGTTGATGGCATATGATTTTAGTGATGAAGTTCTTCTAAATTATGTTTGGATTGACTAAGATAGATTTAAATAAAGGTTGAAATTTTAATTTTAATTTAATATCTTCTCTAAACCTAGTAAATTGAAAGAAAACTAAGGTTATGAAAATTTTTTAAAGAGTTATAAATTTCTCATTTATGTGCTCCCTTATTAAAACCTATTGGAACAAGCACACGTTTTTTCCCCATTATCTTTTATTTTTAATAGGAATTGAAATCATGAATAAACTAAACATGTTTAATACATCACTAATATTCTAGAATTTGTAATTGGGATAATTGACATGAAGTTTAGCTAGCCTATGAGCTTCAGAATTTAAAGTTGTACTAATCTATTTTACAGTATGGCTTTTTCTAAAAATAAGAAGCTCTTTGTGTTCTTAGACAGGTAAACCAAACTCTGACGTGTTTGGGACATGAAAAGAAATGATATATGTAAGAACTTGTGAATCAATTCTAATAGTTTTTGAAGGTTGGAGTTCAGATGTTATTCATTTGGGCACATATTTAAAAATAATAACCTTAATCAAATAAAAAGACAAAACACCTTCATAATAACTTGTAGCAACTCAAATGAGCTCATTGTTTTTGTCTTTAGACACAAAGCTTAATCTTGACTCCCTTTTATTCTTGAAATAGTCCCATTTGTCATGCACGTTCAACTTTTATTATGATCATATGCTATAAGTATCCATATCAACTGTTATTCATTAGGTACTGGTTCCCCACTTATAGTTTGACACCAATCATTTAAGAAACTTGATACCTCTATGAGAATTGCACAGTGACTAGATAAACTATTTTGGCACACTACCTTATTTTTTATGTTCTTTATCATCCAAAGCATGTGACAAAAAAATTTTTGGTCATCAACACCTAAATTTCATGGAACCCAAGTTACTGTATCTTTGAGGCAAGGGGGATTTCCAAATAATTCTGCCCACATTATCTTTTATTTATACATATTTTTAAGAGGGGATTAAAGGTAAGCAAAATCAAGAAAAGAAATTTGTAAGTGGTTAAACTGAAAAATGAAAAAAAGTTTGAGGAGATTAACATGGGCTTGGGTATACGGCTTTAAATCGTATGCTGGGTAGGCTATAGGAGTTTAATTACGGGCCTAACCCGATTGGCCCGTTTAGACTGTGTACTCAAACAGCCCAGGATAGGCGCTTCAAGGACAGCCTTGTTCATACAACAACAGCGAAGAAACGACATGGTTCTTGTGCGTTTCTTGGCCCTTCACGGTCTCGCGCGTTCTCAATTTCACATCCGACAGTCTACTCTTCACTGCCACCATTTCACAATTTCTCAGCCGTCTGCTGCAAGCACGATTCCACTATTCCAGCACGTCGATTTGGGTCTCGGGCAACAAGAACAAGTTGGTTTCTTACTCTTGGGTTTCGGGTGGGCGGATTTGGCCCACTTGGACAGCTCTTGGCAGAGACCCCTATAATTTGTCCAATTCTTTGATCTAAATAAGATCCAGAAGTTCCATTTGTAAAGTATTTGCGCCATCTCAATGAGAGGAAACATTGCATTTGGAGTATGGCTCCCAAACACCAATATCTCAAATGCTAGACAAACCCTAGTTCCTTTTTCAACTTTCTCCAATTCTGGTACAGGAGGTGGTGGCAGCGGTGGTGGCCGTGGTCGTGGCAGTTCTCTCTCCAGCTCGGGGCATTTCAACTTTAATGGACGAGCCCCCGTTAAGCCTGACTCTGATGAGTCAAAAGTTGACTCACCTGAATCACCTGTTCCTCCTGGTTCTGGTCCTTCTGGTCTTGGTCATGGCCGTGGCAAGCCCCTTCCTCCTCCTTCATCAGGTCGCCCTTCTTTCTCATCCTTTAGGTCTTCTTTAAAACAGCCACCTGCAGGTCGTGGCCAAGTTACTGGTCCAGCTACTTCTCAACCTGCAAATGATTTAGGACCCAAAAAACCTATTTTCTTCAAAAGAGAGGATAGCAGTGATAGCAGTGATCCAACAGTTGGAACTGGGTCCAATGTTTCTAGCAGTGGTGATCGTGAGAGTAATCATAAACTTCTCGGGAATATGGTGGGGGTGCTGTCTGGACTTGGGCGGGGAAAGCCGATGAAGCAACCAGGTCCAGAGGACCAAGCCAAGGAAGAGAATCGGCATCTCCGTGCCCGGCGATCTCCAGATACCACTGCATCTGAGACTGTGGCTCAGCGCCAGCAGGCACTAGGTCGGGAAGATGCAGTGAAGAATGCACGGAAAATTTTATTACAGGGAGAGGATGAAGGAAGTAGTACTGGAAGAGGAAGAGGAGGATTTAGAGGTGGGTCTAGTCGAGGTCGAGGACGAGGACGAGGACGAGGACAAGGAAGGGACAGGTTATCAACAGCCAACCAAATAGATATACCATCTCTGATGGGGAGGGGGAGAGCCGAAAGGGGTCGTCGGGATCAGGATACCTCTGCTACTGGAATTTATGAAGGTGCAGATGATAGTGGTGAGAAGTTAGCCGAGAAGGTTGGGCCTGCGGTGATGAATCAATTGGTTGAAGGATTTGAGGAGATGGCTGATAGAGTTTTACCCTCGCCGTTGGAGGATGAGTATTTGGATGCACTAGATATAAATTGTGCGGTAAGTGGTGATCTGTAGATATCTATATGCATTTGTTGAGAAAATGATGGGTATTAGTTATAGTAATTTTGATTTAGCTTAGTCAAGGTGCATTTTTTCCAGTCTGGTAGAAAGAATGCAAGAAAAGTTGGTTGTTTTAATTGCATTGCTCTTACAAAACTCATCAAGCTTGATTGAACCTACTCTGAAGAAAACTAGGCAACAAATATAGAATTGAAATCATTAAATTAACTTTATACTTTCTCTTTAGTAATTAAATCATAATGTTGATTTTGTCTGTTATTTCTGTTTCTTGTTCGCTGATTGCAGATAGAATTTGAACCAGAATATTTGATGGGTGAGTTTGATAGGAATCCTGACATTGATGAGAAACCACCTATTCCACTACGGGATGCACTCGAGAAGATGAAGCCATTCTTGATGGCATATGAAGGGATTAAGAGCCAAGAGGAGTGGGAGGTACAGTAAATTGCTCATGTTATTCATGGTTGAGGATTTGCCATAAAATTTAATGTTTATGTGCGTTCTTACAAGATAAGGACTGCATGGTTACTTCGAAGTAGCAACTCTCAAGTTTCTTTAAAAACAATCTTGTCTTCTTCGTTGTTGTACAGCAAGGATTGTTTGTACTTGTCCCTTTTTGATAGCTTGTAATGGCTTCACGTGTTTTGTAGAAGATCTTAATTGAAGGATGGTTATCAAAGTTCTGCTTCTTTTGTTTCTACATTTTATGTTGTACCTGTGTCTTTTAATTAATACAGATGCCATTATTCACAGTGTTAATCCGTATAACCTGTAAGTATGTTTTACTGATAATCTTATGGCTTTTTGCCAATAGCTTTGCTTTATTCAACCTGTATTAGAAGCACATTCAGATAATATTGTACTTATGCAACTTTTCTTGACAAGTAGTTGCCTGCTTTAGTGGCAGAAATTTTTTTCTTTTTTTTTGGAGGGGTGTTGTTGAAGATTTTTTGTCTTCAGTCTTCAGTAATTTAACATGTATAATTTTCTAGGAAATAATGGAAGAGACAATGGCAAGAGTTCCATTATTGAAAAAGATTGTTGATCACTACAGTGGACCAGATAGGGTAACTGCAAAGAAGCAACAAGAAGAATTAGAGAGAGTTGCTAAAACTCTTCCTCAAAGTGCACCATCTTCTGTGAAGCGATTTACTGATCGTGCTGTTCTGTCTCTTCAGGTTTGAATCATTAAATACTGAAATGTCATGTTACTGTTTTGTTAGGCATTGAATGCCTTTACCTGGGAAGTAGCTTGTCTTTTAAGTTGGCCTTTCTATTAAAAATGTCTCTGCCAATGCTAGCTTATTCATGCGGTTGTGTAATGAGGGCAAAATTGGTATGGGAGGATATCTTGAGATTTGAGAACATATTGAGAGAAGCATTCTCTGACGACTCTGAGTATGACTGTAGATGGACTAGAAATGTAAATCTAGTTGAGTGATATTATATGACATGCTAAGAGTTATCTCAGTACATGATAGGTGATAAACCACACGAATATTAGAGCAGCAGATTAAGTAAATATATTTATTTGTAAGTGCATTTGAGATTCTTTAAAGTAGAAATCAGCATTAGGTAGATGTTGAACCTGAATTGAATGATTGGCATTTTTAATGACAAATATAAGAATAATAGCCCTTGTGGCTGATAATAATCAATGTACTTGCTAAAATCATTAAGATAGATTGAACAGAAAACTCTATTAAAAAAAGATAGAAAAGAAATATGATCATTGGATGTTGAAGTTCACCTGTTTTTTTTCTCTTTTGATAGGATAGGATAATTATTTACTGTGTCATTTATGTGAAATCCAACTGGTCCTCCACAATATTGTTCAAATCTGAAATCCTTTTTCAAATGAATGAACTGAAGCAATTTGCTCCTTCTAAATGCTGAATTTGTGGCTATGTGCTGCTTCAAAATAGAAGACAATGTAAATCATTGGTTTAAGGGACAGTAAGCAGATTGTTGTTAGCCTTTACTGTTAATAGTACATGTCTTTCTTTCTTTTGGGATAAAAATCTACAGTACATGTCCAATCTTAAGGTGCAAGAAAATTTATTTTGTAAGGGAGAGGGTTAGTCATTGTCATCTTGAGGTTGAATCATTCAATCCTCCTGTCTCTGATTTTTCCTTTTCTGAATTTTTGAACATAGGTTGTGCAATTTTATACTTGAGATTTTGGATATGATATTACAGGGTTAATTGTTTATTTACTTTGGAGAATTGGGTTAATATTGAAATTCTGGAGCTCAAAGTATTCATCATTTTCAGTTCCTATTGTTCTTTCTGCATGGACATTGTGTTCTGAAATTTTATTTTGTAATATTATTTGTGCTCTCTGTTTGCAACTTGTTGAAAATAGCATTGTGGTCTTATTATTATTATTATTTTTAATCTCTTTGAATTTCGCTTGGGCAGTTGAAATTTCTCTGTCATTGCTACAGAAATTTCTTTGGGAAGAATTTGAATAATCTTTAACTAAGTGCAGTCACAACCAGCAAAATAGCAGCAGAAACCAAAAAAAAACTGGAATTGCCTTAATTTTAATTGAATCAATGGCAGATATCAGAATTATTAATGTTGGATTCTGGTTTCCCAATAGCGGATTATGTAGCTATTTCTTCAGGTTAAAAGAATGACTTCTTTTATGTTGTGAACCTGACAGGAGTACAGATCCAAGGAAAATGCTAATTATATAGTTATGTTGTCCATTAAAGTTAGCCTATGTTGGTGACTGGGATCTCTTATGAATGGTAATTTATTCTTCAAGGATTGAATAAAATACACACATTTGTAGCTAATCTAAAGCCCAAAGCCTTTGTTGTGTCATCTATAATATTCGTGACAGGACCAGGTGATTTCTTTCTTTGGTTTTTATCTTTTTCTTTTTCTTTTAGACGAAGGACTTCTTTTGGAAATATTTAATGCTACGATTTTAATAGTTATATGCTTGTAATGGTGATATTGCATAAACGATTCAACACCATATAGTTTATTAAATTTGATTATTTTGCTTCTTAATTACCTTTTCCTCAACTTAAGCATGAGAAATGCAAATTTGGAGGACCCTCTATATTAAAGTGTATGCTTACGTTTGTTTGATTTTGAATGGTATGCAGAGCAACCCGGGCTGGGGATTTGATAGGAAATGCCAGTTCATGGATAAGCTAGTTTGGGAGGTTTCTCAGCAATATAAATGAACTCTCATAGTGCCTTTGTGGTCAAATATATTTTGTTTTAACTTCAAGGATTACATTAACAAAAAAAAAAAAACTTATTTTACATTATCCGTTGTTGAGAGGGTAATTCATCTGGCAGGCCATCACTTTTGTTTTTTTTTCCTTTTCGGAAATGTTAGTGCTACAAATCTTGTAATAACGTGAATGATTATAGCTTGTAGCATTATTGCATTTATTGTTTGAAATTTGCTACTTATGTAACCAAAGTCATAACAATTAGAATTCTGCTATTCTTAGAGTATTAGTTAAGGGTCATTTATTGCACATATAAATGATTTTTAACCAGTGAAATTAATCAAGAATTATTTATTGTACCCATTATCAATAATAATAAATATTTGTAGATTAATTTTATTGATTAAGGTTAATTTGTCATAGATAATAAATGTTTTTAATAAGTGCCCTTGGCAAAACCCTAACAATTATTACCGGTGGTATTGTGGTCTAACTTGAATCTTTTTGATGGGTCCATAGATTTCAAATGCAGCTACATTTCAACTGAGAATTTTGAAGAAAAGAAACCGTGGTACTAGCATTAGTAATACATATCAAACTTGCAAGCGCTTTACTATTCATGACGTCGGCCAAATTTTGTAGAATTTAGTCTTTCAAAAAGAACTTCCCTGTACAACGCAATTTGAGTTATAAAATTTTTTCATATTTATGTTAATTGAAAAATGATTAAAGCTAGAGATGTCTTATTATGCATTTTGTAATGTGATTAGGAGGTGGTGTTCTCTATGTAATTAGTGGATGGCTCGTAGTGTGGCTCATAGTGAGGCCAATTGTCCGTACCGTTTCAAAATTTTCTTCCTTAAATTTTTTTCTTTAATGACACGGTCAAAGTTTAAAAATAAAGCCTTTTTTGTTAGTTACCCACAATGAACAAACGTTTTTATTTTCAAACATTAAGAAGTGACAAATTATATTATGATGCTACCATGCGTCATATATGAAAAATGAAAATATGTTTTAAAGCAATTTTTCATAAAGAATACTGTTTTTTTTTTTTTTGTTTAAGAAAATCATGAAGAATACTTTTGAAACTAGCATAATAAAAGAATGCATGCAATCCGCTTATTATCGGTGATCCTCGCCTCAAATGACGTGCCGTGTTGGACTGACACTGAGGAGCCAGGATAAGATCAAATGAGTATTTGGTTAAGCAAGACGTTGGACGAATTTTTTATTCTTTTTGACATCAAGAAGATAAGTTCTCCACCCTCTAATTTAATTTTAAAATATTTGTATAGTTATTAAAATTATATATTCTAAAAATTTGAGATGATTACTTAAATTTCAAGATGATTAAACGATAAAATTTTGAATTCTAAAGTTGAATAGTTCATAAAAATAACTAGAAAAAAATCCATTTCCTTCTTTTTATATTTTAGTAAAAAAATCAGAAAGCCATGAAAGGCCTTATACATGACGAATAAAACTATCTGTATGAAGAAAATAATGTGATTATCAAATTGATGATTAATGATATCAAACTTTTAAATTCAACAATTTCTTAACATTTGACAAAATAAAAGTTAAATTTTTAATTTTATTAATTATTGATATCTTTTATTGTTAGATAAATGGCTTAAATCAAATATTATTAATTCAAATGCCTTACTTAAAAAGTAACACTTCGTTAAAAAAAAAAAATTGATTTAACTGAATTTTAATTTTTTCCGCACCCCTTTCTTCATTTTTAACTTTTAAAACTTGTTGCATTTTTTGTTATAAAATAAAAACACTATTTTAAGTTTAATGGATAAGTATATATTTTTTGAAATAATTTTTTTATTTGCACTGCGATAAAATTAACTCTTAAAAAAGGGAAATTGTTACCCAGTGGCATTAGCCCTGAGAAACAGACTGATTCACCACAACTCGGGATCAGTCAGGCGCGGCGAGAAGATGAAGGTTATGGTGGCCATCAAGCGAGTGGTAGATTACGCCGTCAAAATTAGGGTCAAACCCGACAAGGTGAGCCATTGTACAATTTCAGAATGACCCACCTTCTCTGCGTTTTCAATTCACGATGCTTACTTGAAAAAGGAAGCATTTTGCAGACGGGCGTGGAGACCCAAAATGTGAAGATGTCGATGAACCCTTTCTGCGAGATTGCCCTTGAAGAGGCTCTTCGCATCAAGGAATCTGGCTTGGCCTCTGAAGTAGTTGCCGTCAGTATGGGCCCCCCTCAGTGTCTTGATACTCTGAGAACGGGTCTTGCCATGGGTGCTGATAGAGGTATTCATGTAGAGTCCACTACTACTCTGTTCCCGCTTTCTGTTGCTAAGCTTTTGAAGGCGCTTGTGGAGGTCGAGAAACCTGGGCTTCTAATTCTCGGCAAGCAGGTACTTTGTTTTGCTGGTGAGATTGAACTTGAAATTCTTGATATTCCTAGATTGGTTAAAAATTGTAGTTAGTTGATGGATGTCAAGCTATAGTCGGTCTAATACTGTTATGGAGTTTAAAATTAAGGGTCTTTGCTTTATTTATACATTTATTTTTCTCTATACATATGTGTGCTTGAATTTGCTTTTAAGACGCAGGAGGACCTTTTTTGTTAGACTTTTTTTTTTTTTTAAATATATAACTATAATTTTTCGTTTCACAGTTTTCACTGTTAGGAAACAAACAAATTAAGGAGGAAAAAAAAAAAAAACTGTAGTTCCGAGTTCCTGTTATTTCAATCTCTATGTTGCTGAGCATATCTTAGTTAATCTCAGCTCAAATCAAACAATTTTATTACCTTTGCTTTCAAGGCATGCTAAAAAATCAATATGTCTCTGGTGTCTTGAATTGGATATTTGGTGTTACCCTGCCAGCTTTTCTAATGGAAATATTTGTATGATTAACAGGCCATTGATGACGATTGCAATCAGACAGGCCAGATGATAGCAGGACTCCTTAACTGGCCTCAAGGGACTTTTGCTTCAAAGGTTGGTCAAATACTTACATTTACTTAACAGGATGACATCGGAAGTTGGATATACAGATGATAAAACATTTACGTTACTCCAGATATACAAGAATTTTTTCTATTCGCTGCTAATTCCAGAAATGAAGGATTAAGTCAAAGTATTCTATAGCTCTTATAAAAAAATTTACGTTAATACTGGTGGCTTGAGGTATGCATGTCGCGTATGGATTTATCATTTTAGGATTCAATGTGGGTAACCTTCTATACGATGTGTTTTTTTTTTTTTTTTTTGAATCATCTTGAAATGTTGGTATGAGATGCTTGTCCAGGTGCTTTGTTTCTTGTTTTAATCAGTGCATGAAAAAAAAAAAGTATTTTTTCCCATCCTGTGCTTGTTCTGTTGCTGACAGTATGGTTTCAAAGAAATTATCATTGATGTTGGATGCCTTTCGTTACATCCCTGCTATTGGCGTAAGATGAATACTTACTCATTGCTTGTTAAGGAAAATGATCCTAGTTCCTTGGATATTGGAAGTAAATATGGTCAGCCAAAAATAGATTTGGAAGTAAATTCATTTGAGTGTTCGATTGCTTGGATGCTAATAATTCTCAGCGTTCTAATCTGTAAAGTGTGGACAAAAAGGATGGATGTTGCTGATGGGAGCCTCATTTGCAAAATTTATGGAAATTTTCTTATCATCTTCATTTACATTGTTCACGAGTGATGTCTCTGGTTACTAATTTATTGGGTGCATAGTACAATGTTTCCTTAGTCACTTGAGGTCGTTTTTGTGTAATTAGTTTCTTGGGGAAGAGACTATTTGGCAGATCTAAATCAAATATTCATCCCTTACTTTATCATATGGTCTATTTGAAGGGAGAGGAACTGGTGCACTTTTGAAATACTAGCCTCTTTCATTGAGTCTAAATTTTTTTTCCTGTGATTTTATCCGAATAGATGGTTTCTTAGGTTTCCAATTTCTTCAATAAAATTTATGAAACTGATCTTCATTGTTCATTATTTTATAGCTGTCTTGCTTAGTTCCCTCTCAAAATTACTTGTGATTGTGAGTTTTCTCATTGTTGCATTGTTGGCGTTTATCTGTCATATAACGTTACCAACCTAGTTGATGTGCTGACTGCATACTTTTGGAATGAATTCTCCGTTTTCTATACTTTGCTGCTTTTGTAGATCTCCTGGGTTTGTAATTGTATGATGAAATCTTTACCCTGAATCAGAGATATCAGTACTTTTATATGGAAGATGTTATGTATCGATAATGATATGCAGCTTCCTTTTTCTTTATATTACATAATGGCATGGAGGATTGAGCTCAAACCTCCCAAATCCCTTCCACTAACTAAATTCAATCTATTTACTTAGAGAGGATACCCTAGAAAAAAATTTGTAGGAGCAACTTTAATTCAATTAGGCTCAAATTAAAGAATACCTTTTTCTTTGGTGTTTAATGTTAAGAGGAATATAGCTTTGCTTTATGTTTAGCTAATTCTTTTGCAGCTTTTGTGATTCATCTAAATTCTTTAACTTTCTCTTAAACTATATTATAACTAACTGCTTCTTTCCAGTAGGTTATTCTGGATAAGGAGAAACAGGTAGCCACTGTTGACAGAGAAATAGATGATGGGATTGAGACTTTGTGTTTAGATTTACCAGCAGTAATCACGTAAGTTTGAGATTCTCTTAAGCTTGCTCAATCAAATATACAATCTTGATATGCTTTCCCTCCGTTACTTCCTCCCTCTTGGGTATATTTGTGTGTTATTTGGTGTCTCTAGGTTTGGTGGTAACCTAAGATGCATTTATTTTTCTGTTCTCCGTTCACTATTTTTTTTCTTTTCCTTTTTCTTTTGTCTGAGAAGCCTCTTTTGAATAAATTTCAATTTACTTCATTGGATTCTGAGTCTGAAGGGCATGTGAAACTTTTGTTCTGAATCTCATTCTTTCCCCCTTAATTTGGGAAGAAAGGATTTCTCTTGAAAAGATGATTGGCCGTTCATTTGACTTGGTGTGAAGCATTGAATAGAGGGAAAATATGATTCTAAACGTAGTGCATTATCTGTTGTACTTTCAATTTATTTTCTGCATCAATTTATTAGAGACAATGAAATCATGGGAGTGGTTGATAAAATTTCCTAATGCTGTGTTCCCTAATTTTTTTTTCGTTTTTGGTTTTACAATTACACTATTCTCTAGTTTCTCCTAAATTGTCACCAATGAAATATTGTGTCCTTCCCTTTACCAACTTTCTGTATGCCAACGTGATGCTTTCCGATATTGCCAATTAACACCAAGTCATGCTCAAATTGTAAGCCATATAAAACTACTCTGGAAATTGCCCTCGGATTCCAAACCTTGATAATTGCAGTTACATCAAACAACTGGATTGTCCATCAGATTTTTTTAAACCAAGCAACCTCGCTGATCTTTCGCTATTTTTCTTGCATATTTCTGTCAGGGAGGGTAGTAATAACAATGTTATGTTATGTTTCACGTCGAGTAACCATTCAGACCTAAGATGATGCTTAAGCTTTGAGATTGTCAAGTCATGACCGGTGACTATTGACTAATATGTTTGTTTGTTTTTGTTTTTGACCTGTGATGCAGAACTGATCTGAGACTGAACCAACCAAGATATGCAACACTTCCCAACATAATGAAAGCGAAATCAAAGCCCATAAAGAAATTCACTCCGCAGGATCTGAAGGTGGAAATCAAATCTGATTTGGAGGTTGTTCAAGTCACGGAACCTCCCAAGAGAAAGGCAGGGATTATGGTTTCTTCCGTGGATGAGCTTATCCACAAGCTCAAAAATGAAGCTAATGTCATATGATTGCTTGTTAGCTCCAAATCAGTTACTTCTCTCCAAATAAATATTTATGTTATTTCATAAATCTCTTCCTATATGATAAAGGACTTTCATATTATGTTTGCTTATTTTCGTTTGCAAATTGAGAGAAAAAAGTACGGCAGTGAACCCTATACAAATTAGATCACTGCAAATAATTCAGAAACCTTTTAAGCTCCGTTCACTTGTGCATTGGACTATTGAAAGCGACCATATTGTTTGAAAAGTGTGTTGAGTGCAATATAAAGTTTAAAACATCAAATCAAATGATAATTGTTTTACCTGTATCTCTAGTGCTAGCCACTTTATTTATTTAAAGAAAGCAAGTTGGAATTCCCCTTAACAAAAGTGATACAGCAGCTATTACTGACAGCATTTTTGTTATGAAAATATGAGTTGAGAAAAAGAACAACGTTGTTCTAAGTAATCCATGCAAAAGTTCAAACCGTAAGTGGCGACGAATTCTTGTCTCCGGCTAGTTTATTTTCAAGGCGGTGGCTTGGTTAGGGGAAAAGAAAACGAAGAAAAGAAACTTTCAAACAGATTATAATAAATTGGACAAAACCAAATTTGAATAAAATTTTTAAATTTGTTTTTGACTCAAATTATATAAGTAAGAAGTAAGAACTGATATCTTTAAAAGTAAATTGCCAGATGCCACTTGTGAAACAAATTAGAAAACATTATTTCAGAGTTGTTGTATTTACAATATAATTTTATTATTTATTTGATATATATTATTGCTCAATATTAATAAGATTTACATTGTGTTAACATATATTTATTTATTTTAGTTTTAAATCCAACTACATATATATATATTTCTCATATCCTTTTTCTAAAAGGCTTGCAAATCTTTTTTGGTTTCAAACACATTCTTAGCAAAATAAAAAATAAAAATAAAAATAAAATTGAGTAAAGGGATATGTAAATCAACAAAAGTTTAAAAAGGAATGAAGGGGAAAACAGAGCTAAAATGAGAATATTAAGAAACAGGATCGAAGAGAATAATAAAGATAATAACAGAAAAAAATGTTTTTGAAATGGCTATCCCAAAATTAGATTGGAGGAGGAAGGGGGAGAATAAAGTAAATTTTTACAAAAAAGTTTTTTAATTGAAACACTGTAGAAAGTTTCAACCAAAATATTTTTGTCGAAATTTTCAACAAAAATACTGGTCAGAATTTCCAATCAATTAGGCGCCACCTTATCCTCGTCCCTTTGAAACATCTTCCTCTGTTCACTTATTTTTCCAGGCTTACATTTTTATTTTTTATTTTTTAAGTTTCTATTATCATTTTTTTTTAATATTTCAGCGAATATCTATCTCTTTTTTCTTAATTATTTGTTTCAATACTGTTCTTTCTCCTTTCTTCCTTTTTTTCCCTCCAATTTTTGCTTCCATTTTGCTTCTTTCCTTCTTTGAGGTCGTTGCATTTTTCTTTTATATTTAAGGTAAATGAACTTGGTTTAAATACTTAGACAAATAGAATATGGGACCAAGGTGTGAATCTTATTAATATTTAGTAGGGGTTATAGTGTAAAAATAATGAAAATTATTTCAAACTTTAAGGTGTTTTTCCACATTTATCATTTATTCTTCCCTCATATGATATTGGCCCACATAATATGGGCACCGGTACCGAGAGTAGTGAAAGTTGACTATCTTTCAATTTTGACCGTCGCCAAAAAAAAATTCAAAATTTAATTTTGAATATGTGAATAAGTAACTGTCCTTTGTGACAATTTACATGACTTACATTCAGAGTATTACTTGGTTTTTCATTTCTTTCCTATTTTGGTAGAATATTATTTGTCCATTTACAATGGTTTCTTCTTTTTTTGAAAAAAAAGTAAAAAATTCCGATGGCTCGAGGAAAGTAATAATCGTTAATGAAAGTGTTGGTTTTCTACCTAGGACTTGTTTTTCGCATTTGTTTATTATTTTTGGTGGTGTTGGCTGCGAGTGCGAAGTGATTCTCCATACAACATCGCGATTTCTGGGGACTCGAAACCGCAAATGGATTCGCTGGAAGGTGGTAGTTGCTGGGATTTTCTCGATTACAACTTGATCGACCATTCTCCGCCGGCGCCCACCGATTTTCTTTGGTCCAACTCGAGGTTTTTCAATTTTTTTTTCTGATTTATTCTTAGTTTCATTTATATCTGAAATTCCATTGTATCTAAAGCTCACGGAAGTTGTGCGTGATGTGGATCTAATAATAAGAGGCTAGAATTTACAAGGTTTTGACCCTTTGTCTATTTACTCGTCGAAATACGAGGAGGGATTTTTGTTTATGTACCCTTTTTGTTGGGCTAATCACTTATTCACTATGTTTGTTCGCTGTGAAAGGTCAAGTTGATTCTGTGTTATTTTTAATGTTTTTGTTGCTTTAGTTTTCTGATGGCATGAATGGCTGTCACAAAACCTTTCATTCTGACCCTTTTTTTTTTTTTTTTTTTTTTTTTCTTTTCTTTTTTGCATTTGCCAGTGTGAGCTCGGAAATTGACTTTTCAGTCGGTGCTGTTGCTTCTCAAGAGACCACCCGGAAGAGGTATCTTGTCTGCTACAATTTCAGTGTATTGAGTTTTATTCTTTTGACTTGATTGTTTTTGTGATTTCATAAAATTTTCTTATATATAGAAAGTTAATTAAATTAATTATTCGAGGAAGGGGAGAACCTAGTTTCAACTTGAGCAAGCAGTTGATTTCTTTCATAGCAATTTTTCTTCTAAACTTCGGGGTTTTGTAACTAGTTATAGTTAATAATATGTATTATGCATTTGTATGGGTATTTTACATGCTGAGAATTTTGAATGGTGATTTCAGAGCACCACTGGTATTAATTCTGTAGTTGACTTATGGATATATATGGCTGTCTGCTGTTAAGATGTAATTTGAACTGTGACGATACTTTTTTGAACGTGAAGGCACAATTATTATTCTGGAAGAGGGTTCAAAATATGATTTTGGTTCTGTGTCATCTATCTTCTGTTATCTCTAATTTATTTCATCAAGAATAAAAGTCTAAAATTTGGATTATAAATAATCGTGATCCTTGACTTTTGCAACTTCTGACCTTATTGAACTGCAGTTTACATCTAATAGATGGATTGGCTTGTTATCTTTATATTTTGTTTAAATTTAGGAGTGGTGCTGCAATCTTTTGAAATGTTTTTCTATTTGGTTTTTGTGATTAATTTCCTGACTATGATTTGTAGAGGTCGCACCAATTCATCCAGCAAGCCTGGAACAAAAGCATGTCGCGAGAAAATGCGGAGGGAGAAACTGAATGACAAGTATGCATTCTTTTTAATACTGAATTAATGATATTTTATGAGCTGCATTTTCTGCTTTTTTTAATTTTGCTATGCAGCGTTTTGCTACTTTTGCATCATGAACATTTATGCTGCACAAGATTAGGATGAGGCATCTGTGTTTCCATGAAACTACAAACATTTTATGCCTCTTGTTTTGCTCTGCAGATTTAATGAATTGAGCTCTGTTTTGGAGCCTGGGAGACCCGTGAAGACTGATAAACCAGCTATACTTGCTGATGCTGTCAGAATCTTGAATCAACTTAAAACTGAAGCTCAGGAACTGAAAGAAACAAATGAGAAGTTGTTGAATGAAATAAATTTGTTGAAGGTTAGTAATTTTTGAGGCATTGATAGTAATTACTGGTTAGTCTAATACTTCATTTCCTTGATTTTTTTCATCTTTATGGATTAAATTTTTGAAGTTACAGTTTGGTCACCTGCTTCCATCTCAAACTCTTAATCAATGAACTTGGAGAAGATTTATTTTCCCTTCTTTATTGTGATAGTGCAAGAAACTTAATCTTTTAATTAAAATGATGTTTTCTTTAATAACTCTTTATGATAAGGAAGACATGGAGGAATTTGAGCATCATGTTCAAGCAAATGGTCCAGTCGTTTGTGTTTGGTACTGTAGTGCTCAGTATTTATTAGTTCTTGGAATTCACGTTGGTAACTCTTATCTTCTCTGACAGGCGGAGAAAAATGAACTTCGTGATGAGAAACTTGTTTTGAAAGCGGATAAAGAAAGGATTGAGACACAGTTAAAAGCTTTGCCCATTTCCCCTGCAGGGTTTATGCCTCCCCATGCAGCTGCATATCAAGCTGGGGTTAACAAAATGGCTGTCTTCCCAAGCTATGGTTATATTCCAATGTGGCAATATTTGCCTCCATCTGCCCGAGATACATCACAGGATCATGAACTCAGGCCTCCTGCTGCATAGTGACTTATACGGCTGTCCCTTGGATCATATTAGGTGAATAATATAGTTATGACATTTTTTTCCAAGATTTACATGTAAATATTGTCAGAAGTAGTTTTCTGGTTTATTTACTCCAGCTAATCTTGTGCTGGAGTAGGCTAGAATATTGTATGAAGGCAATAACATATATCGCTCAGATATACATTCCAAATTACCCTACATCGGTATTCTTCATTGTTCCTTGTAATTTTTGTTTGTGATGATTCTATTTGAAATTTTGAATTTTAAATGAAAACTCTGAAGAATCCAGCGTTATGTTGATTTTGGCCAAAATATATTATTGTGAAAACGAGAGTACAAATCCTAGGCAATAGTGTCTGGCTGTCTGCTCTTTTCTTTTCCCCTAGAATTTATACTTGGTTGGTAGTTACTTTTTCAGCATTTTTCTTCTCTTGATGCATTCTAATTGTTTGCTTGTCAATGATTACTTTGTGAGAGTGAGAGTACTCATCTAAACTTCAGGTTTGTCTTCCTATGCTTCCTTTTTGATTAATTTCGTTGTCTTGCTTTTGAATTCAATTAGTAATCCATGTTTTCAAGCTGAAGAGGCTGTGGTGTTGGTTATTGAAATCACAATGGTTGGAGAAGTGTACCTTAGGCTTGCAAAGTACAAGTTAAGAGTCAAACCAGTCCTGGAAGTGGTTTCCATTTGCTGTAGATTTATACATATATAAGCAATTATTTTTGTTTACCCCAAAAGAGAAAGCAGAAAAATTTCCAAGAAAAGAGCTAGTGTCAGCTTTGTCCTAATTTTTCTGCAAGAGAAAAGAAAAGTTATTTGCGAGATTCGATAGGAAAGTTACATATTGAAGTCCCAAGCGTATGATGAAGAGAATTTTGCAGATGTATGCGTATGTACCTCTCTAGTAAATATGCGAAAGGGAACATTACAAGGCCAGCCACAATATTCCGATGGGTTACATATACAAATGGATTCATCCCATGATTGAAGAAAGGCCCAGTGATGAAATACAAGAGGTATATAGCCCAATTGAACTAAGATCATGAACAGATGTGGCTTGAAATTATTGTATCTATATACACCGCCAAGACCACAGCTGTTTTGTTCCATTATTAAGCTCAATGATGGGGACTCCTTTCTTTCACACTCTTCCACAAGTTCTTGAGAAGCATAAATTATATAGAAGTTGGTGGTATATGTTTTGTTCTGTTTAAGATTCCTATATGACGCACTATAATTTTAAAAAACTATTATCATGCAGTGCATTTTACTTTGAAGAATATTGCAGGTTGAAGACTGCCTACCTCAACTACAATAAAATACACATATTCATACCTTACCTTGGTTGAATTCCTTGTGCGAATCCTGAGATTGAGATCAGTTGTGGAGCAAGCCAAGTTGATGTCCCAATTGCCTGTTGGCCCATTATCGGTTCTTCTATAGTGCTTTGGGAATTAATTTTCCAACGAAATACATAGCTGTTTAGCTTTTTCTCACCGCCACATCATTTGCTGATGCTTTCTGCGCTCTGAATCCTTAACCATTAATCCTATACAAACATTTTAATATATTCATTTTGGTACGAACACATACCGTTTGCACATAGATGGCATAATTGTACGGAGGGGATGATGGTTTATTTTTTTTGGCCAATTAGGGATGATGGTATTTGAATACGTAGAATAAGACATGCCTCATATATGTTATTGAATCTTCTTATATTCCAATAAAAATATGTGGTTACGTATTATTATGATGTACTATTAGCTGAAAATTTAATAATTTAGATTTATTAATAAAAAAATATAATTACAAGTAATTATATTATTTTAATATAAATCTTAATTATTGAAGTTTCATCCAACGTTCCACCATGATCAAAACATGATCTTATGTCTTTAACAAAATATGAAGGATCCAAATTGGTAGTTAAATTCAAAAAAAATTGTGGTAGGAGAGGGCCAGCTTTAATACTCTGAAGGAGATTAAATTTATACTAAAAAATATGAATTTACTTGTGAAAAACTACAAAAAATAACTATTTTTCATATGATTTAAAATATTAAAACATGTTCTATAATAATTTTTCAAAAAAATAAATATTTATTAAAATTTATTTACATATCGATGCTGCTTATATCAGTCTTTTCATGTTGAATTTATTTTACAAATAATCACGTACTTAAAATGTGCTTAAAAGCTTCATTGATTGCCTACCTTACTTTTTACAGTTAATTTTTACTCGACACAACTTTCTTGTTATTCTCTCAGCCTCCGGAATGATGGCTTGATTTTATAATAATATGCATCTATGACAATTAAAACTATGTTCCCATAAACAGGCTTATAAAACCTTCTATCATAGCTTCCACGTTATTTCCTCAATATGAAATAGCAAAGTCCCGTTCCTGCATTTTTTTTTTATATAAATACATATATCAGATATAAAAGACTGTAAAAATATAAGTATAAAGTAAATAACTGTTTTAGTTCTTAGATACACCAGCAGCTGTAACTCTCGTAGGCTTTCCTTGGATTAATCCTTGATGGGTCTTGAAAGGTCAAAATGTATAATCCATATTTTTGAAGCTCAAGTGGCTATATTCTGCTTTGGGGATCAGAAGGGCACTGCATCTGATCTTCTGTGTTGATATGAACCTCTTGGTCACCTTCTTTACCCCACATCAGCAAGTACAGACCAATTATCACAACGGTGGCGCCTATGATGCTGAATTAATCATACGTCTCAGTGACCAATTCTTGAAAAACTCAACGCAAAAAAAAAAAAAAAAAGTAGATCTCATATATGAAAAGTAACGATGAATTAATATGTAAACAGGTCAAGAGATGGGGAAGTTGAGTGAGGAGAAATGACAGTAATAGCAATCTCCCTTCTTCTTGCATCCTTATAACAAACTAATGAACAAAATAAAATTTTAATGAAAATTTTCTCATCCAAATATACTCTACTCTGGTTTAAATTAATTTTTGTTTATTTGTGATTCTCGTGAATATTAATAAATGTGCATGGCTTTCATTGAAGATTGACTAAGTTGCGCTTATGCGCTTCGTCTAAATAAAATTGTTTGCGAATCCATTATCTTCTTTCTCAAGCATTCTTTTTCCATTTCTTTTTCAATATTCAATCCAATGGTCCAAGCTGATATGCGATGTTCAACTATCACTGTGAATACAGCTGATTGTGCTGCTCCAACAATGCACATCCATGTAGTCAGTGATAATTGGGCAGGGTATCTTTTCAAACTGTACGCCTGGAATTCCATTGACATACTTTATGTCAGTATAATATTTTGGGTTTTGTTAAACAGTGTAATCTTTAATCAATTAAATTAATTAAAAATTATTTATTATACCTCATAATAATAATAATAAATATTTAACGATTATTTTTATTAATTAAAAATTATTTATCATATCAAATAAATAATTCTTAATCAATATTGTAAAAATACTTGTTTGCAAAGCCTAATATATTTTAGATAGATGTGGAGGTATAAAAGCAAAAGAAAATACTCTGAAAACAAACTGAATAATATTTTTTTTTCTATATTACAGCCAATGTATTTATAACTTTGAAGCTTAAATGTTTTTTTCTTTTGGATGATTTTAAAAACATATTCTCTTTTTTTTTTTTTGGCCATTAACAACATATTCTCTTATATTAACATAGTATATAATTTTTAGGATTAGTTTTAATTACTCCTAATTTAAGCTATTTCCTTTTTACTAACTGAGTCAATCCATAGGATTTTGCTGATTTCATCGGAGGATGGTAAACAAATCAATGGTTTCGCTAGACACTCCTGTAAATAGGCAGATACGCAGATTGCAGAAATCCAACTTTACATCATCTTGTCTACAAAAGAAATATAATTATTTCAAGCATAAATATATATATATATATATATTTCAATGAAGCCCACAAACTTACAAACTAGAGAGTTTAGAGTTGAGCTGAGTGATGGGAAAGTGAAAAACCTGCATAATGTACCAGATGGACCATGCTAAGCAGCTTGCAATAGTAAGGAGCGATCCCTTTAACCAGTCTTCACGGATAGCACCATTATTGTTCTTATTAATATGTATTAGAGCCTAGAGGACGCCATACATTTCTTATTATGGGGCCTCTATATAGTGTCACGATCATTACCCCAGCTAAAGAGACCAAAGTCCCAAGAACTTTTGCTACACTGCGAGGACTATGTCGATCAATAACCTCAAATCTGGAATTAATTCAAATAGAATGAAAGGTTAGAATAAAAATGTAATTACATAGTATGTATGAAAGGTAATGGAAGATATGCTGTTGTATATTGAAGTCACAAAGGTTGGATTGGTGTATCTTAGGCTAGTAAAGTACATGTTCAGACTCAAACTTATCCTGAAATTCTTGAAACATAAGAGAATTTCACTATGTTTCTAGTGTTATGTTGCTTCATATAATGATATATATTTATAAGTAACTTATTTGCCTTTACGGCCTTACCCCAACAAAGAAAGCACAAAAATTTCCAAGAAAAGAGCTAACGTCAACTTTGGCCTTATTTTTCTGCAAGAGAAAAGAAAAATTATTTGCAGGATATACATTAAGAAAATTTGCACATGCATGGCACTAAGCGTTAGAAAATACCTAGCTGATGAAGAACAGGGAAGAAGATAAAAGAAATAGAACCACTCAAAATTCAAGATCAATAACGAAGAGATAATGACTATAATACAATTGATTATATGGCCCAACAAACTAACATAATTCTAGGCTTTCAAGAACTCTATTCAAATCCCTCACTGAATCTTACGTATATCCCATTTTTCTCAAATTATACCCACCCTGATTTCTAAATAATAATTGCAATATTACTTAACAAAATAAATAATATATATATTCTGATACTGCATAAATGAGTAGATGTGTACCTCTCCAGAAAATATGCAAAAGGGAACATTACAAGGCCAGCCACAACATTTCGATAGGTTACGTACACATAAGGACTCATCCCACGATTGAAGGAAACCTCAGTGATGAAATACAAGAAGCAATAGCCCAACTGTACTACGATCATTAGCAGGTGTGGCTTGAATTTGCTGTACGTACCCCTAAGACCACATCTTTTGTTCTTCCATAAGTTCAGTGACGGAGACTTCTCTCTCCCTCTCTTACTATCACCTTTTCTCAAGCTCTCAAGATGTATAAAACGCATATACAGTAGTTGATATATCATATATATATATATATATATATATATATATATATATATATATATCCTGTTCCATTTAAGAGTCTTATAATTAACATGCGCACTGAGAAAAGCTAATGCTGATTGAAAGATTACGTACCAGCAATAACTATAAACTAATATTTTTTTTTTAAAGAAATTCTTGAAGATTTCCTTGGCTAATTGGTATATATGTGTCATGAATCATGACTAATAGTGTGGGAACCCTCCATAAATTAAACGACATAAATGAATGATAATCCTTGGTGATTCTTGAAAAAATTTGCTGTCCCACATGCATGTTGGCCCATTGATTCTTCTAGCTCTTTGGGAATTAATTTTCCCAAAAAAAAAAAAAACTCTTTAGCTGTGGAGATCAAGTACAATTCATGGTTAATGATCATGTGCTATTGACTTGTGAGCTATGACCTCAGATTGTTCATGAAATAACCATTTAAAAAAATATATTTATATATCACATTTATAATTATATGCTATGCTCATCCCCCAAGTATTAACAAAATAAAGTTTTTAATGCATCTAATTCTTGCGAAAATTTTCTTAAGGTCGGTCACCTGTAAAATATTAACCATACAAAACTCAAAAAAATATAGAGCTCCCATCCACACATCTTCCACTTTCCTTTACATATATATAGGTTTTAAAATATTTATCATTTCGTTGACATGAATTATGCCCTTTAACATAATAAACACAATGTGTCATTATTGGCCATTACACTGTGCTTTTGTAATGGAGCAATAATAATTTAGTTGTTGTCTTTGTGGCCTCACGCTACCACGGCCATAAGGCACAAGCTCAAGTGAGATGATGAGAAAAAAAGTGTGAGAAGTAATTTAAGTTGTGGTAGGTACTATGCCCCATGCCACCAGACACAAGCTTCATTCCACTGAAAAAAGCAAAGTGAAATTCTTCAGGTCAAAAGTTGATTTGCTGAATGATTGCAGACGAAACGGAGTGAACGCCAGGTATGACGCATCTAAAAGGATGAAAAGAAATCATAGTAAATGTTCTCCATCTATTCCAATAACATGTTTTATATTGTTAAATCAACATACAAATCAAACATCTTTAGTGACAAAATAATCAAATTGATCTTTAATTCTCTATACTGTCGTATGTGTGTAATTTCAGTCGTATATTTTAAAAACATTTCCTGTTAAGTATCATACAGAAATATCTATGAAAATCCAATTTCCCGTAATTTAGATTTGACCTTCTAGCAATCGGATTTTATCACCATAACACCATCCACAGAGCAACTATTTTGCAAAACAAAAAGAACATTAACATCTTTTTCTTTTCCTTTACAACCTGCTGCTAACCCATTCTGCTGTCGAAATGAAGAAATGGAATTGAAATTTAGGGTAAAGTGCTTATCTATCTCTTTTTCCTATAAACATTTTGAAAAGAAAGGATTTCAATGAGAGAGAGTTCTGTTAGAGAAGCGAATTCCGGTTGATTACTAAGCCTGCTACCTTGCAGCCAATAGCCAAAGCATAATTAAAGATGATATTAAAATAGTTATCCAGCTCAGGAAAGCTAAAGCAACTGAAATCTGGTACTTTTGACATTCCTCTCCAAATTTGCAACTTCCCACATCATTGAAGTACAGAACTGCAATCCCAGCTGAGGCAGAAGCTGCTGCTAGAGACAATGTTGCTGTTACCTGGGGACAATGATTGAGTAGACATGTCAAATCATAACATTTATGAAAACTTCTTTACTAGACGGTACACCTGGTTTGCAGAATATGGTTGGACCAAGCCAGTTATAAATTAAAAAAAAAAAACGCATGTCAGACGTAGATCTCAGTGAAGTGTATGTCTATTATGCTTACATATTTATTTATGATTGCCCAAGTCAACCTAAGAATTTGTCAACCATAATTAACTCTTTAACTCTTATAGTATGTAACCAAGTAACTAAGAACTAAGGACAGTAAAGGATTGGCAGAGGCTAACCCAATCTCCAACGACAAAGAGGCTAACCAATACAGGATTGTGGAGGACCTTCCTTCTCACCAAAGCATATGCATCCAACAAAGCAAGCACAAAACTCCAAATGACTTGCAATCCCATTGAAGCTATCAAGTAACTGCAATTCCAACAGGATTCATAGCATTAAGTTACTCTACATAAAACAGTTAAGCATTGCAATTGAGAAACGAGAAAACGTTCTTAACCATTATAACGACAGCGAAAATGTTCTGGAGAAGAACATTTTCATCACTGTCACGAGAAAAACTACAGACCACTGATAGTACTCGAGTATATCATACTCCACTGAGGTTTTTCCATATCCACTACAAGCCTAGTTTCCACACTTCACAACATGCATTCTATCCACAATTTCACCATTAGTTTAGCCTCCCTTTGATGAAAATTAAAGAGCCAAAGCTCATCTAGCTATTTGAGTTTCATTTCCACATTCCATAGCAACTAAACATGCATAATTTAAGAGAGCTTAACATATGATTTTTAATTGATTATATATATCTGAATAAGTGATATATAAATGATTTAGTTGTGTGTCTGATAGAGATAAGAAAAGAAGAAAGGAAATATCATGAGAACATGTCCAACATCTAATCTGTATAAAGATACTACAAGCCCAATGTACCATCAATTGCCACAGAATCACCTCAGACCTAAATATTAATTGCATTCTTCAAATACTCAGTAGCAGATACATTTATTCCTAGAAGGAAGTCAAAATATTGATGCACAGATCGTGCTTTAAAATCAACTAGGGATATGTAGTTGAAGCAGAATGGTTTAAGTTTGTGTTATAACAATGTGAAAGACCAATTTAATGCCAGTGTGGTATTATTAGTTGAAATAAGTTTTTATACTAAAATGAGTAATACAGAACAGAAGTATGATAAAGTTGGAAGTATTTTATCAGAAAGATACTGATAGCATCTAGTCCAGGCACTACTTTGATTGTGAAAAAGTCCTTTGATAACATTGAAAATTCCCAGTGTGACTGAGTAAAAGTAGTTTCAAGGCAATAGTGGAGAGTAAAGATTGCTATTTTTCCTGAACATACACACTAGTAATCAAGGTTTTAAATTGCGAATGTGGTTGCATTGCAATTTTCACAATTGCAGGCGTTGTGAATGCAACCATGTGTAATTTCAACTTTGTGATATGTATTGCGGCCGATGCAGCACCCACCCCAACAGCAATATTGCGGCCGCAATTGCAGTTGCGGACCATAATTTAGAACCTTGCTAGTAATTATTGCAGTTAATTGCCTATTGGATTGAGAAGCAATTAGGGAAGACATCAAGTAGTCACACATAGGATTTCCACTTCCAATTTATGGATGCTTTGAGAATGGAAGATGCTTCCTAGTCCCCAGAATATAATCAATTAGTACAAGATTCTGGTTCAAGGGCATTACAAACAAGAAAGACAAGTAAAAAACCTCCAAATTATTAGAATGTAGATATGACCAGCTCAAGAAGACAACACCATTCCAATTCCTTTGCATCATCCTTAAGACTATGCATATCCTTCCCTTGATCTCTAGTTTCCCATTGGACACATATTCTATAGTAAGATATTAATTTTGCAACTCAAAGAAAAAGTGATAGTTAGCTGTCCCTTAATTATTCTTATGGTGACTACAGTTAATAAGATAAACCATTAGCGAATTTTATACTAGGTACCTTTGATTTGGTCGAGTCAAAATTATAATGCACTTCGATTGTAACCAAAATTTAGCCTCATTCTTAGCAAAGTCATGAATGCCAATAGTCCTAGATATCAATCACCAATGCCCAGTACATACTCTAGTTCCGATAGACAGTTTTAGACAATTTGCTGAAGCTGAACTTAATGAAGAAAGTGAGTTTTTCTGATATTCATAAATCATGATAACTATAAACCAAATGAGTCGAATCAATTAATAACAGATGGATAATATTTGACTAACCTGCTCTGGGAATTAAAGAATCCCCCAGCAATAACACACCCAAAGAAATAAACGCAGGGGAAAAAAATGCAGAAAAAAGAAATTCTTCATTAGAGGGGGATAAGGGTGTTACCAAAAAGCCGTAAAATTGAAGAAACTGGGTGTGGTACCCATAGCAGCAATAGACCCAATAGCGAATATGCACTGAGACACCCTCAGAGCCAGCCCAGTGAGAGTACCGGGTGTTCCAGGAAAATCCTTCATTATTTTCGAAATTAAAAAAAAATGCTCGGATTCTAAATGGCTAAAAGCACACTCTCATCTCAGATTTTAGCCAAGTGCAGAGAACAAATCACCAACAAGGAAAAGAAAAAGAAAAAACTGAAAGACAAGACCCCTACTATCCCCTCCTCCCTCAGAGATCAAACATAAAGGGAAAAGAAATAAAAGGAATCGATACCCAGAAAAGAACGGCGCTGATTGGAGCTGCAAATTGAAATTCAAATCTGGGGTGAGCCCAAACCGAAGAGAGAAAAAGGGGAAGCAATTGAAAAAGGAAAGAATCGACAGATAAAGAAAATCAGGTAAGAAAATGAGATAAACAAAATGGGGTCGCGACTAAAAAAGTGAATCAGCGAAATCGCCGTACGGAATTGCAACAACCGAAGCAATTAGCAAGAGTGAAAGTATGACCAAACAACCATTGTTGCTTGGTTTACGGACTCCTTCTTCTGACAAGATGAAAGGGAAAGCTCACCTCGAGCGTCCAGAAAGTCGGGAATAGATTGTCTGCATTCGCTTGCAGAGGTGCAATTACATTAACTTGTCCATTTTTTTGTATTTTAAAATTAACATTAGCTAAATAAATAAATAAATAAAGAGAGAATAATGAACAAACGCATCAACTACGCATCATATCAAATGCAGGCAAGCCTAACCCCCAGAAATCAACCAAATCCCATAAGCCCTTTGACTCTCAAATGAACGAAGGTTAGTTTACCAAAATGCTACGTATGTTCGACACTGTTCAACATAATTGTAGGCGGAAGGTCAATGCAAATCCTCTGATTCTTAATTTTCCTTTTACGTGCTGTGGCCCCCAAAAAAAATTTCCTCTTACGTGTAGAAGAAAATTTTATTTATAGTTCCCGACTAGTTGAGTTTTGCAAGCAAAGAATATTCGGTAAGACTGCGCTAATCAAGCAATTTAGAAAGATACAAGTTTTGTCTTTATCAATAAATCTTTAATAAAAAGTAAAACCAATGACTAAATTTCTGAAAAAAGAATAAATCTTGCATCTTAAGATGATCTAATCGAGGTACTATTTTTAAAAAGTGAAAATATTTTCAAAAACAGTTTTTTTTTTACATTATTGGACATTTTCTTTGTACTTGTGCTTGAATGCAGTACAATTAAACTTGATTATTGGATTAGATTTTTAAAAATCGAATTTGAGTTCAAATTTCAAAAAAAAAAAGCTCCAACTTATATTTTAATTAAGTGTTTTTATTCAAAATTTTATTCATACTTTTTAGATATGGCCTATTAGGCTAATTAATTTTTTTAAAATTATAGTTAAGTTAATTTGTTATTTAAAATTTGAGATAAATAATATATTTAAGTATTATTATGACATGTAAAATAATATATAAAAAAGTTATAAATAAGAATAAATTGTTGTAAATTTTAACCCATTTTATAAATTAAGTTTTTTTAATTAAATTTTTTTAAAACTTTTTTTTTTTTTTTAGTTGAATTCATCAAGCCAAATGGATTTTTAAGGTGACCACGTCTATTACAATTTCACATAGGTTTGAGATTGCCTTACTTGAAAATGTATTAATAAATCAAAACACTCTTGTTTCCTCTAACTAATGTGTTTATTGCAGCCCATCTTCTCTGTAATAAAAACATAAATGAGTTTACTTTAAATATTAAAATATATTACAACTTAACCCATTCAAGGGTTAACAATGACGTAACCATTAGAACTTTTCTTAATATATGAAAATTTCAAGAGAACCAAAAGTTGTCCAAATTTGAAAAATAGAACACATCAACGTACCTTATCATCAGCAATCCTACCAATTAAGGTAATTTATTAGCATAACTATGAAAACTTTGCCAACTAAAATACTTTTTTAGCATTCTGGCGTCACCTAAGATTGCTTAATCCTTTTATACTAATTACATAAGCAACTACTACTCAAAGAAAGCATTTGCGTTTGAGGAGTAGTTGATCAAGACTTCATGATATATATATATATATATATATATATATATATATATACACACACACCCAAGACATGAGTAAAAGAACCACTTCCAATTGAAAAAAATAGATTATAAGATGTTGAATATGACAATTTTTTTTAATATGACATTTTGAATTGTAAAGAGCATTATGGTTAGTTCTAAGTTTTACTGCAGACTTCACAGCATGAAATGTGGGGCAATTTCCATCAAGCCCTTTTAGAGTAAATATGTAAAACATAGTTATGGTCCCGGAAAGTGATTTGCCTCTATACTGTGAGTTTTCTTTTGATAGCATGTCCTTGATTGGCCATAAATCCTAGGCTTATTCTCTCACTGAATGTGTGCTCTCAAGAAACTGACTATGGAGATTCTTAGGCCTACGGTCTTTGGCAGAACTATGTGAAAGAAGCTTTTGAACTCATTAATGGTAATTAACTGCAAAAAGGCAAGCACATCAATTAAAGTAACTGTCTCATGCAGCGAGAAATTCAGTATATAATTTGGCCAATAAAAAAAAAAAGAGAAAGAAATTCAGTATATAAGAATTGAGCTTTATTGTGAAGAGTTAAGACAAACCTGCAAGCTTCAGGAACGGAAGGAGTAGGAGGATGAGGAGCCATAACACAATCTAAGGAATCCTTCTAAGTAGCAGCTGGTGCTTTATTGAAATCAAAATTAATGTTATAAATTACATTATTGGTTTTGTCTCATGTGTAAAACACTTTTTGTCTGCTCTTTGTTTTGCTCATGAAATCTTCTTCCTCCATTTACCATTTCTTCCAAAACACTCTCTGTGATGCCATGGTTCAACAACTGACCAAATCCCACTTCTCACAACAAACTCAGATCTTGTCAATTATCGTTTATGATATCTGGGAGTTCCTGACCACCCCTGCATCGACAAGTCCTTTAACCCCTGATTTTGATTCATTGAAAGCCCTTAATTCGATTTTTCTATCATGTTGGGATCCTATGTCCCTTGGTTTTTGATAATAGATAGGTTTTTATTTGAAAGTAAGAATTGCTCGTATGGGGTGGTACCATATTTTAAAAAGACAAAGTCTTAATTTTTTTCCTTTTGTAAGCGTCAGATGGACAAGAAGTGAGAAGAAGACGAACATCGGCCACTTTTGTCCTCAACTCAATTGAAAGCCCTGCAATGCCTGGACAGATTAAGAAAATTTTGTTTCTTTATATCGAGGCATAGTATATTACGTGGTTAAGCTATGGTCATGGAATTCTATTTTGGAAGTTTCAGGTTTCACCTAATAGGTTAGACTTTTAAAAATTATGTTTGAATTTAAATTTAATTAAATCTGAGTTTATATTTTAATTAGTTTTTTTTAATTTAGACTTTTGTCTACAAGTTTTGGATTAAATTTATCGAACCAATCATACTTTTTAAAGTCATAATCAAGTTAATTAATTACTTAACACTTAAAATAAATAACATAACTAATTATTATTATTATTTGTAAGATTATATATAGAGAAGTTGTAAATACAAAAGAGTTGTTGTATGAATATAAACCCTTCAAATAAAATGTATTAGTTTTTATTTGTTTACAATAATATCATGTTATACTAAATTTTTTTTTAAATAATAAATTTTTTATTAAAAAAGTCTTAATCTTGTTACAAATAAGACTTTTCTAATCAGACTTTTTGCTTGAGCTTTATTCTTTTTGGACTTGAATTGTTAGGTTGGGTGTATATTTTAAGTTATGAGCAGGTATATTTTTTCATCCAATTGCACAGGTGTTATTCTTTCATTTGTTTTTGTATCTTCTCTATTTTTTATAAATAACAATGCAATAATAGAGGCAGGGCACCTTGAATTATTTTCATTCAATACTATATTCCAAAGTTTAACTTGGTATTAGAGTAATTTGGCTAATTGCCAGGGCCAATCCTTCAACTCCTTTCTATTTATCCAATGTTAGTCGTTCTAATGATTCTTTCTCATTTATCTCTTCGTTGCCCTAGCCATGTTCTCTGCCTCTAACCAATTTTGTTCTATTAAGCTGGATAAGACAAACTTTCTTCTTTAGCAATCCATGGTTATTCCTCTTATTCAAGGTAACAAACTCAAGGGATTCATCACTGGTGTTGCCAACTGTCCTCCACAAACTATTTCTAATGGAGTAGGAATGAAACTTAATCTTGAGTTCATTGAATGGAAGGCCACCAGTCAGTTACTTCTCATATGGCTTATCAATATCATGATGGTTAATGTTGCAACCTAACTCATACATTGTTCCTCATCCTTTGAGCTATAGAAAGGAGCTTGTGATCTATCAAGTACTCAAACTTGAGCCTGTACCGCTTTCTACAAAACTAAGATGCAACGATTACATAAAGGTAATTTGAAAATGGATGAATACCTTAACAAGCTTAAGTCTCTGACATATAATTTAACTATGGCTTTGTTAACAAAAAATTATAATTGGATGTCCTATCTCTAAAATCGTAATATAGGATTCAATGAGGCATCATCACAGTAGTCACTGTAAGCAATAAATCTTCTTAATTCAAAAGAGATTGAAGAAAAATTACAAAAATAATTAAATGAGCATGAAAGTGAACTTCAGCCAATCTTTGAAATCAAAGTGAAAGTGGTGATAGAAGATGATAGTTTGAAAGCCGAATGAAGTGAAAATAGCTATTGGAATATAGGAGTGCATGCAACACTGAACAAAAAAAGAAAAAGTCAACTGAAGGAGCAAGAAGATTTGAGTAAAATAGATATTTCTCAGTTGTAACAATTATGAAGATCAACAAGGCCACAAAAAAAAAAAAAAACGAACTTGAAGTATGCAAATGCAACAATGATTAAAGCTAAAAGATATAATGAGCGAGCAACGTATGGAGAGACATCTAGTCCCAAATAATGGAAGA
Organism: Delonix regia; assembly: GCA_037074485.1. Lineage (NCBI taxonomy): Eukaryota > Viridiplantae > Streptophyta > Magnoliopsida > Fabales > Fabaceae > Delonix > Delonix regia. The sequence continues at coordinate 36,965,554 of CM073451.1, forward strand.
AAGCTATGAAAGATGAAATCGACGCATTGAAATATAACTAGATATGGGAGTTGGTGTCAAAACCTATAGATGTACAACTCATTTCTTACAAATGGGTGTATAGAGTAAAGACTTGTCTTGATGGATCAGTTGAAAGATATAAAGCTTGGCTAATGGCACTTGATTTTTCCTAAAGGCATAGATTTGACTATTAAAAAACGTTCAATTTAATGACTAAAATTACCACTGTACAATATTGTTGGCATTCGCTACGAGAAAGTCTTTAAAGTTGTGACAAATAGATGTGAAAAATGAATTTTTACGTAAAAAATTGGATCAACAAATCTATATGAATAAGGTAAGAGAATTTAAGAGCAAAGCATACCTTGATTATGTATGCAAGTTGAAGAAAATTTTGTATAGGTTTAAAAAAGCACTATGAGCATGGTATGGAAAAATTGTTGAATTCTTAATATAGAGTTGATATTCAATAGCACTAGCAGGTTTAAATTTGTTCGTAAGAGTTTGCGAAGACAAAATAACAGTAGTCTTAGTGTATGTAAATGATTTGATCATCATTGAAAATTATGAGATTAAAATTCATCAAATTAGAGTCAATCTAATAGTACGCTTTCAAATAAAAGATATTAGAAAATTGAGACATTTTCTGGGACTTGAAATTGAATGTAATAGAAAAGGATTATTTTTGTGTCAACTGAAGTATGCTAGAGATCTTCTACAAAAGTTTGGGATGCTAGATTGTAAATCTATCTCAACTCCAATGAAATTAAATGCAAGATTTTGCTCAGTTAAGAAAAATGATTTAGAAGATGTCATCATGTGCAAACAATTGATAAGAAGTCTAATATATTTAAGAATGACTCATCCAGATATTTTTCATATAATTAGAGTAATGAGTTAATTTATTAATGACTTTGATCATTTAAAATATATAGAATATAATTTAAAATGCTTCACTTGAGAAAAATAAAATAATAATTTAAGTTTAACTGTTCTAAGGACTTAATCCTTCGTCTCTTCCTAAATCCCTACTTCCTCAATTATTAATGTAGATGTATATCGTATTACTGATGTAGGGAGATGATCCCCTACGACAGGGGGTTTCGCTCCTTTTACTATTCCGTAATTGGACTATATACCTCAGATGAAAACTTTTAAAACGCGATAACAATAACAGAGCTCTTATCCTTCTGGTTTTGAAAGTTAACGACCAAACCTTTCGTTCAAACTAGTTGATCATATATTCATTATCACAGCCACTTTTGGTTCTGTGCACAGGTTGACGTGTCCGTTTGTGGAACATACGAAGAATCTCACTAAACGTTATTGGCCACATATACCTGTACGTTGAACAATTACCGTCAGAGCATACAAGAGACGTTTTACACACAAAAACTACATTAAACTAAAGCAAAAAAATATTAGCCGCCTGAAGAAAAAAAGACTAATGCAACAAGTTATTCTGAAAAGCCTAAACTTGGATTAGAGTGAAGTCAATGGTGATGCTTCAATAATGGAAGAGAGTAAGGGGAGCCTTCCTCTCAATCTCTGCCATGTCCGAAAGCTACGACTAATCTTCAATCGTCTACACACACTCCTCCATTCCACCGCTTTACTTTTCTTGTTCTATTACAGAGTATGCTTCTTCTTCCAAGACCCTGAAACCAGAAGAAGCCCCTTGTTGCCCTGGCTTCTTGTTTTTGCATCAGAAATCCATCTATCCTTCATTTGGATTCTGGGTCAAGCTTATCGATGGCGTCCTGTTTCAAGAACTGTGTTTCCAGAAAGACTGCCAGAGGATGACAAACTTCCTCCTATTGATGTGTTCATATGCACTGCAGATCCAGTGAAGGAGCCCACATTGGCTGTAATGAACACTGTATTGTCAACCATGGCTTTGGATTACCCACCACAGAAGCTTCATGTGTATCTCTCAGATGATGGGGGTTCTAATTTGACTTTGCAAGGCATGAAAGAGGCTTGGAAGTTTGCGAGCTGGTGGCTACCCTTCTGCAGAAAGTACAGAGTCAAGTGTAGATGCCCCAAGGCTTTCTTTTCTGCTCTGGAGACAGATGATAATTTTGCTGAGAATAGTTTATTCACGGCAGAGAAGCAAAAGATCAAGGTTTTTGATGAAGTTCTGTTTTTATTGAATTACAAGCTATATATTAGTCCATATTGGTTACAGAAAGCCTAACTTTTTGCAGGAAAAATATGAGGCTTTTGAGGAGGAGATTAAGAGAACTAAAGAAGCCACGGTACCTTGCAGAGATGATCCAAATCATCCATCTGTCATTGAGGTATAAGTTCATTTCATCCAAATGTTTTTCCTCAAATTATTATTAGTATATCATTATGCAGCTAAAATCACAGATACTAAACATGGACAAAGGATGTAAATACTGGCACAAAAAAAAACCAATCAAACTTGTCCCTTCGTTAGTCAACCGCTAACTTTGCAAATGTGCTTAGCAAGAATTTAACAATGCTATATCACAAAAGAATAATGACTGGCAGGTGATACAAGATAATACAAGTGAAGTAGAACAAGCGGAATTGCCTCTTCTTGTCTACGTTTCCCGTGAGAAAAGGTCTTCTTGTCCCCACCACTTTAAGGCTGGAGCACTTAATGTCCTTGTATGACTATCTCTCCTCTAACTTTGTTTACACGCTTCTATTTATAATATATTTAGCTATTTAGACATGGATATTGTTGCAGCATCGTGTGTCTGGTGTGATGAGCAATTCCCCATACATTCTTGTACTGGATTGTGACATGTTTTGCAATGACCCAACTTCAGCTCGACAAGCAATGTGTTTCCACCTTGATCCAAAGATATCATCCTTCCTTGCTTTTGTTCAGTTTCCTCAGAAATTTCACAATACCAGCAAGAATGACCTCTACGACAGTCAATTGAGATCAATATTTACAGTTAAGGATATCAAAAACCAGACCTTTCATATACCTGCATGTCTATATTCTCAGACTTTTCACTGACTTATCGGAGTTTTCAATGGGCAACTTAAACTAGGTTCAATGGCAAGGAATGAATGGGCTTAAAGGACCTGTGTTGTCTGGTACAGGCTTTTATATTAAAAGGGTCTCATTATGTGGAAAATTCTCAAACAAAGGTATTGAGCATGAAGATTTCTGTCATTTCTTGCTTCATAGACACTAAGTTTATGGTAAATATTTGAATATGTTAGATGCTGACCTGATGGAACTTCGACAATATTTTGGCTCATCCAATGAGTTCATCAAATCCCTGAACCAAAACTGCATTTCTTCTATGAAGACTGGTGGGCATGAATTGCTAAGAGAGACTCAACTATTGGCTTCTTGTAACTATGAAATTGATACTAAATGGGGTCAAGAGGTTGGTCCACTGTTGAATTTATGTTCTACAAGCATAGTTTGTGCATGACTTTTTCAAAAATTAGAAGTAGATAAATTGTTCGACCTCCAAAGCAGAGCGTATTGCAATTAATGGATGCCTACCAACAATGAGTCTTATTTCTGCAGGTTGGTTTCTTGTATGATTCTGTAGTTGAAGATTATCTCACCGGGTTCATCTTGCATTGCAATGGCTGGACTTCGGTATTTTGTGAGCCCTCTAGGCCACAGTTCCTAGGAACAGCTACCACAAATTTGAATGAGGTACTGATTCAAGGATCCAGATGGAGTTCTGGACTGTTTGAAAATGGTATAAGCAAGTACTGCCCCCTTATATATGGGCCTTTAAGGATGTCTCTTCTGCAGAGCATGTGTTTTGCAGAACTCACATTTTTCCCTTCATATTGCTTACCTCTATGGTGTTTTGCTACTATCCCTCAGCTCTCCTTAATAGATGGAATTCCCCTGTATCCTAAGGTAATACTAACAACTACTACTACCCCACCCCCCCTCCCCTCCAACACACACACACATATATATATCTATATTTAGAGGGGGAGAGAGAGAGAATCATAAACAATCAATCTGATTCCTGAATTACAAAGCCCTTTTCTTTTTTCGTTTAGTAGCTCAGAAATGACAAAAGAGCTAACATGTACTGAGTTTGTTATTCAAAGCCTAACTAGTTCATTTACTTATTTTTATAGATTATAAGCTAAAAAGGCTTAATAATTCAGAGACCAAACAGTTAATTTACTCTAATTATAAAGCTCTTTTGTTCTCATTTTTTTCCTACAATTGCTTCAAATATTAAAACTCTACTTTTCTTTTTTGGCTCTTTGGGTGTTTGACAGGTCTCAGATCCCTTTTCCGTGGTCTTCTTGTTCATCTTTGTATCAGCACTTTCGAAGCATTTACTAGAAGTCGTTGTAACTGGAGGAACAATTCATCAATGGATAAATGAACAGAGGATTTGGATGATAAAATCAATCACATGCCATCTATATGGATGTTTGGATGCTGTAATGAAGAAATTTGGCATGAGAGAAGCTAAGTTCTTGCCCACCAATAAAGTGGAGGATGATGAACAAACCATGCTACACCAAATGGACAAATTTGATTTCAGAGCATCAAACACATTCCTTGTGCCTATGCTTGCCCTCCTTACCGTTAACATATCTTGCTTCATAGGGGGTGCCTGCAGGGTGGTTTCTGTGAGTGACTGGGACAGTTTATTCATTCAGCTGATCCTTTCAGCTTATATTATTCTTCTAAATTATCCTATTATTGAAGGGCTGGTTATTAGGAAAGATAAAGGGCGCATTTCACCTTCGGTAGCTTTAATATTTAGTGTCTCAGCCACTTTTGTCAGTTTGGTATTTTACGCTGTATGGAGGAGGAATGTATGAAGTGACCTAAGCAGAGGCACGATCATTGAGATTCTGTTTTAGATTTCCGCATATATTTTGCTTCAATCAAATGGTTGAATCAGTACAATATGAAATTTCATTTTGCTGTTGACAGACTCAGAATTTCTGAAATATTAACTTTGGAAAAGATTCTACAATGATATTTAGTATTTTAGTCCTTAACTTTTACTTTCTCTGCATATTCATTCACAATGTCTCCGCAGGTACATTATCTAGTTGAAATTCGACAGAGTCTAAGAAATTTTCATGACTGTCAAATTGCTGCATATATACTTTCAGGTACTAAAGTGACATAACAAATATATGAAGTATGAGATTTCATGGCAATTACACTCAACCAAATATAACCGTGTTAAGTGGGAATACAGAAACTAGTTTTTGCCAGAAGATGACACAACCAATCGACACCATTATCCTTTCTTTCTATAGTACAGAAATCAAATGCGTTAATCTTTGAATTATGGTCATTATGATAGACCCCTCATTATATAGACCTTGTTTAATTTACATCGGATTACAATTTACAAGTTATCGTGTGTAGAAATTTGTTAAACTTTAATACTAGGCCATTAATTTAAATGTTCGAAACAACCACAATACCCACTATTATTTCAGAACTGTGAAGCGTGAAGATTTTATGGTTTAGTTTATTTTTTCAAAATGTTGTTTTTTATGAGTTACCAAGAGAGTTGTGGCTGTAATACACGTTCAGATGATGATAAATTACTACACCATTGAAGTTACTTTTGGAGTCCAATCAAGTATTAGTTTTAAACTCTAATTGTTGAGCTTAATTCTTTAATATATTTAATAAAATTTTTAGAATTTTATTCAATTAATTATAAAATATCCAAATCTGAAGTAGGAATTGTCCTAATAGTGACTTATTTACTTACAATCTAATAGTGCAGCTGAAGGCATGGTCAACAATCTACAGAGACGCATATAAAGCTGGAGTTTATACTTATGGGTAAGTTTCTCACAGTCCAAGAAAAGGAAAACGGGCTCTTTGTGAGAATTCACATGGATTGAAATCAAACTTGATTTTAAATTAATATGATATTGCAAACATGAATTGATTAATTGCCATCAAAATATGAAATTCATGTGCAATTTGTTTTGTAGAAATAAATTAAATTTTAATTATGAAAACATGTTCAAGTTTATTTAATATAATCTCATTACTTAAAAAATATAATATATATTTATAATGAATTTGTTTATATTTCACAATTTGAATCTATCGCGCACTTGAGCATCTTTCATTGATTTTAATTAAGAGAAAATTTTAATAGTTTTGATTTATATTTAAAAATTAAATGTGAAATTAAACACACTGATAGACTTATTCGATGTTTATATGATTAACGAGCTTAATATATCCGGTAAATATTGAAGCTCCTAGGTTCCCTTCTTTTTCTTTTTTACTTTTCTTTTCCATGAAAAACCCTTTGTTAATTATTTTAACTCCCGAAGGCGTTTGTATACTATTACTTTGGTATTTTATGTATTATGATATTTATTATATGTTTGGTATGGCAATCAATAATAGTTTACATTTTAATGAAATAAGATACGAACCTTTAGTTGTACATATTAATAAATGCTGTTTATTCCTTGATTTTTTTAAAATTCAAATAAGTTACATTTGAACAATTTAGACTAATTTTACTATTTATGAATGAAATCATAGTTTGAGAACTTAAATATATGAAATTCATGTGTGATTTATTTCCTCTTCTTCATGTAAAAAGATAATATAATATTTAATAAAATCTTTGTTCTAATTATAATATAGGAATATAATTATAATCTTATTAATATTAATATTATAAATAATAATATTATAATTATATCTTTACATTATAATAAGATATACTAAATATGGAACCATAAATTTAGTTATTATATTTCGCATGCTTATACTTTCTTATATCTAACTTTATCGTGGTATCAATTACCATAAAAGTACAAGGGATAAACTTGATAATTACGGAAAAGAAAAATTTATCTCACTATCATAACATGGCAAACGCTTCCTAAATCACACCTAGTGACTTAAGAAGCGTATCATATGCAATTATTTTTACCTTATTTCTGTACATTATATATACATTCTTGTATAAAATATCATGCATCATCTAAATTAATTAAGTTATAAAGGATACAAAATAACAATATTTTGAATACTATTCATACCATACAAAAATCAAAGATCGTAAATCTTTTATATTTTGGTTTGAATATTTTTATAAAATAACTAGTAATTATTACGCTATAAATACCATAGTATTTTATGTCTCATCATCATATACTAAAGTATTAAAAAATATAAAATAGGAATATGCTAACCTGCTTCTAAAACGTTATAGGAGTTAGTTACATATATACTTATATCTCTACAACTCTTAGATTATTACTCTAATTGAAACAAGTTGCCTATTTGAGCAACGCAATGTTATAATTTGCAATATTCAAAGATCGTCAAACCTCCAACAACTGGAAAATAAACGCCTTGTTTGGTTGAGTTTGAAGCCAAAACTCGGATCCAATCAAACCCCACCTGTACTCAAGTTTTAAAACCCAAATAAACCCAAAAAAAAAAAAAAAAAACACACCACATTAAAATGGTCCATTCGTATAATCTTTTTAATTCATGGGTTAGGATATTGAAGCTATACCACCGTATAGGTTAAACTAATTGGCCAATTAATCCATTAATAAATTTTTTAAAAATTATAAGAAACAAATTCTAAACAAAAAATATTTAATTATTAAGCTAAATATTTAATTTTAATATCAAAAGTTCATTCATCTTGTCTATAATTGATCAAATAGTAAATATTTGAAGATATAATAAAAATAAATGCTACTTAGAATTATGTAATATCAAACTTTTCAAGAAAATTTACAAAACTTTTTAAAAATTACAACTCAATACATTATTTTGATAGTTAAACTTAGGTGATTTAGGATTGTAACGCCAAGTATTTTTCACTTTGCCCTAACAATTTAATTATGAAATGCCACGTGAGGAAAATTTGGTATCTACAAAAAGTAAGTGGATGAAATTAATTATTCAAAAACATATAAAAACATCCAGCATCCTTAATTTTATTTTATTTTATTTTTGTAATAGAAGGCATTCATAAAATTAAATTAATTATAAAAAACATATAATTGAATACACCAATCACAAGTCCTATCGTAACTTGGAGTACAAATGGGTTTTACATTACACCTGTCAGTTTCACAAAAAGCACCCTATATATACTTTATACTATGGCTCCCATTTATGGCTCAAGCTCAACCCACTGTACATCACAAGCCACAAACGCAGACATCAGAATTTTTTCTTTTCAACTAGGACGGAGAGTTTCAGATAAGTGAACCATTTCAAGGTTGATGGATGAGACTCCATTGGGTTTCCATCTTTAGATTTGTAAAGTGCGTTTAAAACTAAAAAAATAAAGAAAATAAATAAATTAAACTCAACCATATTCTATGTGTCACTCTTATTTTGATATTAAAATACTTTACACACTACTTAGTCTAGATGATCCAAATTTGATGTATACAAATAAGCACGTTGAAGCTGGAGTCTTTCTTCCTTGTCTTTTATGTCATAGCTAAACACGGTAAGCATTGATTGTTGATAATACATAAGAGCCAGATCCAGAAGCTAAAGATGAAGACTAATAATAAAGACGAAAGGTGGTGGTGGGGGAGTGGTCTAGAGCATGAGTGGCAGAGACGGCACCTTCTTACACTGTGGGCAATCTCTGCCATTTCGGCTCTACAACCTCATAAATCCAAACCCATATTTAGTATCATCTGACTGGTCTTGTGTCTTTCAATAAATCTGGGTTGGATATAGCATGATCTTTTGTCTATGTTCACTTCTCTGATCTCACTCCTTCCATTCCTCCTCACAAAATGGCAATGTGAAAATCTTGGTGCACTGCTCTAGTTTATTCCTTGACTGAAAACCAACCAACCATGTATTTAAAGTTCACCTTACATTGGGTTTTGAGTTTTCAGTATGTATAGTAATCAAGTTCATCTTCTGATGAAAATAGCGATTAGGCATCTGATCGATCAGTTCTGAGGCACTTCATTCCCTTATCATGAAGTTTGCATTTGAGAAGACCATTCATGCAATTCTCGGGCAATATTTTGTTGGACATCTACCTCGTATCTTGACTCTTGAGAAACTCCAGCACTGAAACTAGCCTGGCATGAAAATGTCTTCAGTATATACTAGAATGCCCTTCCTCGTATCATGTTGGAGCTATGCTCTCCATGTCTCCTGATTAGTCTATTCGATATAGTATAGTTAAATATTTACGCTACAAAAATATATATACACGTCACATGATCCTTTTAATGCTCTAGTAAGAATATGTGTCCTCTTTGTCCACTTCCCGCCATATAGCTAATGGTATGATAAATATTAGTTAAAATTCATATTTAATTTTTATTCTAAATTAAAAAAATTGACTAATTTTATTTGAATAAAGTATATATTTATTGTATAAATAGTAGATATAAAGCTGTTATGGTCAAAATAAACATTATTGTAACTTATTTTATACTATAAATAATTACTATAATTTATTTTTTAAATTTCAAGAAAAGAGTATGTATGATATAAAACTCTGTCAAATTAATTAAGTACGGTAATTTACCCCGAATAATTATGCGAAAGATGAACCATATTATCTACTGGTTCTTTTCAGTTTTCATTTTTCTAGCGGATAATACCCCACAACCTAAATGAAGAGGTCAAGGATGCATTGACTACTATCATTGCCCGCAGGCGAAAGGACTTGTGGTGCAGTCATCCTAAAATTTGAAAAGAACTTAATATATAACCTTAGCTAGTGACCCTAATACCTGTACCTGATAAGACAATCGCATCACTGTATTTTGGTGGGCACAAACAGAATTTATCTTCCGTTGGGAAAATGAATTATAGCCCATAAAGATGCTAAACACCCTCTAGTCAAATGCGTACTTCATTACATTAATTCAAAAGCTTGATTGGTTCAACTGTAAATGTTTTATTATGTTAACAAACAGACCAATTAACGAGCAAATGGTTTGAATATTTATTATACTTTAAAAGGTTTATTTGATTCAAAAAAATAAAATTTAAATAAAAAAAAGTTTGATTAAAAAAATTAGATTTGTAAAACGAGTCAACTTAGATTTTTTTTATAAAATTTGACTAGAATTTGAAAGCTTAAATGAATATATTTTAAAAAATTATTTAAAAGATTTAATATAACATGACATTTTAATTTAAAAATAATATTTTTTATTTAAATAATTTATGTTAATATAATAACTCATTTATATTTATTATTTTCTTATATATAATCTTATAAGTAATAAAAGTAATTAATTATGTTATTTATTTATTTTAAATTTTAAATAATTAATTAAGTTGATTATAATTTTAAAAAATTTAATTGGTTCAATAAACATGATCTAAAAAATATAAATTAAAACCTAATTAAAATAAAATTTTAAACTTTTTTGTTGCCCTAGTCTAAACCAATATTCTAAAAGTTCAACCCAAAAATCAAGTCCATTTTTTTACTACAACAATATCTTCTTTTTTTTCTCCATGAAATAACGAAATGATCATTGGAAGGTAATAAAATATTGAGTAAATGTTAAAAATAATGGGTGTTACTGACATTTTGTGTAGTTTTAGCACAGAAAGTGAAAATAACTCGATCTGAATGTGCGCATTTTATGTTAATAAACGGTCTGAGCTAGTATTTTATAATATTAATGTTTAACTGAGATGGTCAAAAGTCCTTGACTAATCAACCTCAATTATTGCAGGGTTAATATGTTCATAAACAAGCAAGTTTGTGATACCTTTTTCCCAATTCAAACCCCAAACTCTACCCCTCTGGTGGCTTTTCATTGGCCACAGAAAATCATACCCACTTCCACTTCCATTTATGACCAAATGTTCAATATATTAACTCTTCCTTTTCTATCTGTACAACTGTGCAAAAATCTATGAGTTAATAGTTGGATCTTTACCGAGAAGAAAATTTAAATATATATCTGTCATACTAACTAGATCAGTGACAGAAATATGGCATAAAGGTGTAACCCTGGCAGGGCGAGTTTCCAAATTTAGAAACCAATGACCAAACACATAGGACATTTGAGGGCTAACCCTCCAATGGGATTCCCAGTCTTTGGTTTACAAATTTGATGCTCTTTCTTTCCACAACTATACTCACTAGTTACTACACTCACTGAGGCTGCTCATTCATCCACCACCACTCTTCTCACTTCTCAGGTCAGTGAACCTTTATATTAGCCGCTCCCTCTCCAGCTGGGCGGTCACAACTCACTAGTCATAACTTTTGACTTTTGAGGTATATAATATGATTTGAGCCTTTTTATCTCTGTTTTAAAATTTGTTTTATGATATGTATGATTTGAGTTAGACAGTTTCTCGTTTCTGTTTGAACTACTGCAATAGGTGATCTGACTGAGGAATCAAGAGGAAAAGATGGAGAGAAACAGTTTGAGCACCGGCTTGAAAGACCATATCCTGAATGGTACTGTCACCACCAACAGCAACAAGAACCACATGATGAAAGAATCTTGGGACTGCAATAACTCTCAGATCAGCAGTGGAGGAGATGAGTACATTAATGGATTCTCGTGGCCTCCAAGATCATACACTTGTAGCTTCTGCAAAAGGGAATTCAGATCTGCTCAAGCCCTTGGTGGCCATATGAACGTGCATAGGAGGGACAGAGCCAGGCTCAGGCAGTCACCTCCAACTATAACTGATGGCCGCTCCCACATGCCCAACCTTAACCTTAACCCTACCTCTGGCCCTAGCTTTTCAACCTCACCTTTGTCCTTATTATCATCTCCATCTTCTTCTACTATGCTCAGAAAACCATTCTCTGCTAGCACCTTACCTTCCTTGGTTTCTCCAACTATGTCTTCTTCATCTTCTCCACCCTCTGCATCTCCTTCTTCTGAGTTGAAAAAATGGGTTGTGGACGGTATCTTGTTGAACCCTTCAAGCGCAAAGGCCTCAGGATCTCCAAAATTGAAGAATGCAGAATCTTTATCTCGGTTTGGAGAATATGATGATGCCTTTGCGCAAGAAGATGGGTGCAAAGTGTTACAGAAGGCTGAGGTCATCAGGTTGGACTTGGAGATAGGTTTGCTTAGTGATTCCAAGGATGATTTAGATCTGGAGCTTCGATTGGGTACTTATTCTTAGATTTCATTCTTATAGGAGAACTAGCATACATATACATATGCATATATATATATATGTATATATATGTCTGTGTGTGTGTGTGTGTGTGTGTGTGTGTGTGTATGTATCTGTATATTTCATTTTGTTAACTTCTTAAGATTTTAAGGGTTAGAGAGAAGATCGTAGTTATCTGACGTAGGGTTATGTCTAATGAAATCTATTTAATTATATTTACCACTTCACCATCTTAGCGAAAGTATCTATACGTATATGGAGTCTTTCGGTTCCATTACTTAATTAGTTACAGATGAGGAGCTTCTACCTTATCATGTTCAATATGTTGTACTTGACTGCTTACTCAATTTCTTCTTACCGAGAGATATTTTCATTTACTGTACAGTACACTAACTTAACCGTCCTCCCTCACTTTGTTTTGTGTGTCTGTGTGTGCATGAATTGCACTTACACTTTCTTCTAGCTAGCTAGTTAATTCGTGATTGTTCTTCGATCTCCAGTTAGGTTTCCTCTAACTCGGCTTCATTAGCAGCAAGTTTGATAGACTAAAACAAAAGTGGCTCATTTTTAGTTGCATTACGTAATTACATTCATACCATTTTCTTCTGCTTAGAATGATTTTGACAACAACAAGAGTGGGCATTTAACGAATTTATAGAAGAAAAATCTGTTGTCCAACAAAGACTCATGCAAGTTGTCTACCCATAGAAATAATTTAGGTTGCCGGCAATATATATACTTGACAGATGACAGTTAGATAGAAATAACTAAATTAAAGGTCAAAGATATTGATAAGAGAACTACCATTGATTATATGCTAATAACATCAGAAGTACTGTTGTAAGCATTGACCATTCATCTCAGTCTTAACTCTTAATCACCCTTGGATTTTCATCGATAGCTGAATCAAGTAAAGAAGTAGAATCTCAAGGAAATAAATTTCAATTCTGAACGTTATTCGTATATTGAATTTAGGCATAATATCCCTTCAAAATCTAACCTTTTCCATCTCCTGTGTGCAGCAGTAAGTTCCTGTACTGTTTTCAATTTTTCTTTTTGGTCAACATCTTTACTGCGTACTGACTGAATCAGCCGCTGCAACTCGGAGACATTGCCCTAAGTCACTAATTGAAATTTTAAGCAACTTTGTTGTAGATAACTGACATCTGATATTGAAAATTCAGCCATAAAATTTACAAATCATGACCCACTTTATAGTGAATTTAATTATGTACGTAATGCATTACTTTGTTACTCTGACATAAGGGCATAACATTATTGATCCAAGTTCCAACACAAACCTCATTATGATCACTGTACAAGAATATGGCCTAACGGGGGGCCACTTCATTTCAAAGTTAACCCAGTTTTCCATTTGTTTGACGACTACCTTGTTCACCATATTGGGCACTTCGAAAACGATGTGAGAAATTTAGAACAATCAAGAAACTTACCAGTGATATCATCCATTTGCTTTTGCTGATTCAAGATCCTGACACTTTGGACGCAGGCACATATAATTACTGTTTCATGTGGCCATTTATTGGTTTACAAGCCATCCCAGGCTGCATATAGCTCAGGCCTGAGAACCAACCAGAGAGAACAAACTTCTTCTCAGAAAGTAGAAAAAGAAATAAGTGTGTGTGTGTTAGTATAAAAATCATTTTTTTTAAAAAAAAGAAAAAGACAGAAAGAAACAAAACGCTGTAAGATATGAGCAGTAATATGATCTACCTTCTGAACAATATCTCACCGATAGCCAAACAGAAATGTCACTTCATAAAAAATGTAGCATAATTTTAGCACCCCTATTTTGATAGTTACCGGAAGGAAGAAGACAAAATAAGCTTTGAAAAAAATAAAGAGAAAAAAGAAAGGTGACATGGGATGGACATAATAGAACGTAAGCAATCTCTATATCATTCATGTGTGAGTTAACATGGTTTGGCATTTCAATTTCTATATATGTGTTTTGGGCAGTGGGGTCTTGGGGCGATGCTTTTTCCCAAAATCTGATGGCTTGCATGTTCCCGACAATGTCTGGGTGTCAAATGGGCATGATGGCCTTTCCCTAATATGAATGAGAAGTATTGGTCAGTTCAAAGCTTCACACAGAACTGAGACACCCCAAACTATTTCCCAGTTTGGCACTCAATCACAACTCCAGGACACTACCATCCTTACAAACACTCCCCACATTAAAAATAAAAAAATAAAAAAATATTTTTACTTGTAGGATCAATTGAAGATTTGTCATTTTGTCAAACACTTGGTGGGTTCTGAGTAACTCGGTTTTGGTAAAAAGAACGGTAATAACCTAAGTGTCATGTATAATACAAGCAAGGCTAAGAAGTAAGACGAAGTGCCCTTATCAATTAAGTTTTGAGAGAATATTCAACGGAGGAGAAGAAGGCAACTCACATGGTTATACAAAGAAAGGTAACTTCAAGTCAGATACTTCAGTGTGTCTGTGGTATAATAGATAAGATATAGAAATGGGATGGGAAGACCCCCGCCTTGTCTCATATTCTCCATCTTTTACAATGAGCTCTTTCTAAGATATCCTTGGCTTTAGGACAAAAAGCACAAACCCTCATCTGAACATTTTTTTCTGAAAAAAAAAGAAGGCAAATTTGCTAGTGTAGTACGCAGCATAGTAACCATATAAATACAAACTGCTGATGAGGTTAGAGAATCAATTCAGCGTATAGGTGTGCAGCCTACAAAGCTGGACCAACTAATGAATGATCAGTGAAGGCCATCAATCTTTGTTGGACACCTCTTTCTTTCATACTCCGAGACTGCTTGTTCTCCTAGAGTCAACGCATTATGGATGTCTTTCATATCAATATGCATTTGGCTAGTTCTATCGATTAAAAGGTTTTGAATCCGTCTCTTATATTTATCTGTTAATTCCAAGATACCCAGGTTTAAAATTGAAATCACGTACTTAACTCTTTTTTTTTTTAAAGAAGAATATATATATATATATATATACATATATATACGCACACAGAGACTATTTTCTATACCAACATATGACAAAAGCATGAGACATGACGCATTCCAATTATGCCATAAGTTTCGTTCTGTAAAATTGAAATATTGGATTATATTTTTATCATACCTCTTAGGTAACAAAGTAATAATAATAATAATAATTTCATCAAGCACACGTGACTTTGTTTGAGTGTAGCTGAGAATATATTGTAAAATTGTAAGTAAACAAGGATTCATAAATAAATAAATATATATATATATATATATGCAAAATAATTTAATATACAGTACATCTGCATAACTGTAACTTGGTACCCATGAATTGTCAAAGTGAAAGGTGAAAGAAATAGACTTTTCTTCAGTTTTCACTTGGTGGTCAAGTTCAGTTCTTTGAAAAAAAAAAAAAAAAAAGAAAGAAAGAAAGAGTAAAGAGTTTTTCATAAAAAGAAATGCGTATTTGTGTATATCTAATTTTCTGCAGCAAAACAACATGGTACAATATTTTGAAAAGACAAAACTCGAAGTTATCTTAAGATAAAATATTGGTAGAGTTTGATAAAGAGTTGAAGAGTAGAGAGGGAGAGAGTGTGGGAGGCAAAATGTTGAGTAGAAAAAATAATGATGGTGTTGGTTTGGAATAATAAGAGGAGAAGGGTTGGGGAAGGAGAAGGAGGGGCAAAAATGAAATAAAGAAAATGAGGGGGCCCTCACGTGGAGAGCGAAAGTAGAGAGAAAGAAAGGAAGTGTAGGCTTCCAATAAGAGGTTCATTTCAGTGAAAGATAGGAACCTCTTGGATAGGGGCATGGCAAAAAGCAACCTACTCACCCCCCACATCACTATCTTCTCATTTATTTATTTCTTTTCATTTTTTTTTTTCATAATTTCTATTTATGATTCTGTTCAATTCTACAGTCTGAATCCTATATACGATTATTTCAGTCCAATTAAAAAAACATTGACTACATTACTTAAACAAAATTTTATATAGAGTTTGAATTTGAATTTTTTCACATGTAAATACGTAAAACTTACTTGAATAGCAGTTTTATTCATTATATATCTATTTTTTTTAACATGATATGAAAATGAGAAAGAAAAAAGTTAGGATCCAAATGAATAAAGCTTCTTGTCATCATGTATAGGTATCTGGAGAGTTAATTTTATCTTTCTCTAAAAAAAACTTATTTATATGTAATTTTTCATATTTTTATTATGTTGTTCTTCATTTAAATATGATAAATGTATAATTTTTCAATAATATCACAATATTTGTGCAATTGTTACAAATAACTATATAATATTTTATTTAAATTATATATTTTATATTATTATCGTTTAACCATACACTTAACATAGATTAATTAAAAAATTTAATAGTAAAAATATAATAAATTGTACCTAAGTTTAATCTTAATTTATACACTTATTTTAGCTATTTTTGATGCTTCAAAATTTTTTTTTTGTTAAAAGTATTTTTATGGTCTCTTACTTATTACATAATTGTTATTTTGGTCATATATTTATTGAAAAATATTATACTTAGTCCTCTCCACTTTTCAAAAAATACCAAATTCAATATCTCTATCAAACATTAAACACTAAATTAAATGGACTAAGTTTGATATGTTTTTAAAATATGAGAGACTAAGTATAATATTTTTTAATAAATGGAGAATCATTTTGGGTATTTTAATGACCAAAGAATTAAAGTGATAATTTTATAATAAGTGAGAGACAAAAAATATATTTTATTAGTATTTTTATATTTTAATAATTATATATATTGTGGCATATATTTATAAAATTATGTTGGCATCGTGTGGTTGGTATCAACTTTTTTTTGGCATTGGTAGCAAATTTGACAACAAAAGATCATGTCAGAGGCCTTTTAACAAACGATCCAACACTAAATTGAACCAACGGAGCCCATTATGTGCTGAATTGGATATAATCGGCCTAATGGGCCTTAAATAATTCTTCAATAACTCTAAAGTTTATATCTCTACAGGTCGTTGGTTATTAAGTTTGTATCATCACTATGTGTATAAATATGTGTGTGTATATATATATATATAAATTAGAGTTGATTATAATTTAGAAAGTTTGTCCGATTAAAAAAAAAAATTTTAAACAAAAAGAGTCTTATTAAAAAAATTTGATTTATAAAATGGGTCTAGTTCAAACTTTTTTAAAAGTCTAACTTAAGCTTAAAAAAATTTAAATAAATATTTTTTAATAAGTAAAAATTTATTATTTAAAAAAAATATTAGTGTAACATAACATTCTAATAAATAAATAAAAATTAATAACTCTTATTTAAATAATTTATATAAATATAATAATTTATTTGTATTTATAACTTTTCTATTTATAATATTATATGTAATAATAATAATTATCTATATTATTTATTTCAAGTCCTAAATGACAAATTGATTTAACTATAACTTAAAAAAGTATAATTGACCCGATTGGCCTAACCCAAAAAATATAAATAAAAGTTCAATTAAAATACAAGTTAAAATTTTTCTTTGAACTTAAATTTAAACTTAATTTTTAAAAGTCTAACCTAACCATAAAGTTTAAATTTTCCAACAAGGTTTCATGAGAATCCACACAAGTGATGAGAAGAGCGTTGTTAAGCAATATTTATTTCTCTTCCGTCCCCTTCAAGACCATTTTTTATTTTTACCAACTTTTTTATCATATCCCATTTAAGACCCTCTCCCACATTATTTGCTCTTCTTAAATAAAGCATTTTTAGATTTTTACTTAATGTTAACCAATCACAATTTTTTTTTACTAAAATTTCTTGTTTTCGGAATTTTTTTTTTTGGTATAAAAGTACGAGCTTGTTCCGCAATATTTTTAGTATTAACTCCTTAATTAATACTGTATCTAACCCTAAATTGAAGAATAAAAATATATAGGTAAAATGATGGACCAATCATCAGTTCCAAACCTCTTTGGAAGTTCCGACGATTCTCGGGAAATACAGGCATGCCATGTATTGGGGTTAGGTATGAAAGAAACAAGAAGAAAAAAAATGAAAACCCCTCTATTATATGCTGTAATGACAGATTAAAGAGAATTAAAAATGTATGGCAAGCAGTACCACAGCACTCGTGTTATTGTCAGTGACACAGCCCTCTTTTTCCAGTTGTACAATGAATATGATTCATATTAAAATAATTTTGAAAAATTATTGACGGGTAAATAAAGAAAAATTGGCAAAAACTGATTCATTATTAATATACATATATATTTTTAGTGACATACACTTTGTCATTCATACTCACATACATATTATCATTAATAATTCAAATTTATTAATTTTTATCATTATATCATATATATCTCGAGAGATTTAATTTTTTTTACTACTGAATCATCTTAAAATTTGTGTATACAAGAAAAAAAAATATTCTACACAATTATTTAAAAATCTAAAAATAAAAAACTCAACCTCCTAAAAAAATTAATCTAAAGCTCTATTTTCAATTATAACTCTACCTAGCTATATATAGCTCTCTCTCTCTCTCTCTCTGGTTCAGAGTAAGCACTGATATCATTTCAGAGAAGCAGTCAAGAAAACTTATAAAAAAAAAAAAGATGAGAGATTGGAGAAGAAAGGAAGAATGCTCATTTTGGCCGCCTGCAAATCCAAGAAGAACCAGCTAAGTAACTACTACACAAAGAGACATTTGGTATGGTGGAAATTTCTCTTTAAAATAACAAATAGGTTGCCATCAAAATTATTCCTTTTGAACTGCTCCCTCTTCTATCCCCTACTCATATCATTAATACGATTATAGGGTGTAGTCAGCTGTTTAGTTGGAGCTAAACAGTTAAAATGAATGAGATTCAACCACTTGTGTTGCAATTAAATTTCAGTATCACCAAATTAATGATGTGATAATAATAATATATCTGGCTTAGGATCAATATATATAGAGTAAACCCTAGCTAGCTATTATTACATTACGTACTAGATGGATGATGGTATAATTTCACATGTCTCTTCCTTTTCGAGTAGGGCTAGAAAGCCAGTTGATGCACATGTTAAATCACTTGAAGAAAACCTAATTTCAGCATATATAGGAGTTATTTTCTATTAGGGTTATGAAGAGGACATTTTAAAGCTACATATATATATCAACGCGTTTTCCTGTAGGAATAGTTTACATGTTCACATTGAATACTCTCTTCTCCTGCTCAGTTGATAGTCTCACTTCCGTTTTTGCTTATGAAATCAAGTTTGCTTTCACATGTAAAAGCTGAAGAAGTATATGTTTTTGGGAATATCTTTTGCCAAGTAGAATTACAGCGAGGAGAACGTACATGAATTAAATTAACTTGAGAGAATATATATGAATTATTGTACTTTTGTTAAAAATGGGAAAAGTAAACAGAATATGCACTATTCCACGTGTTTATATTCTATTTGCCATTAATAATAATATCACAAGTTAATTAGACCCAAGTACCATTACACGAGGTTGAAGAGCAAGTTAAAAGCACCATCTCTTCACACTTGCAATAATTATATTTTCACAAGAATTAGTCACATTAAAGTGGCTAAGAATTGGACAAGAAATGACAGAAGAATAAAAAGAAAAAGAAAAAAGACCACGTCATGAAAACCTTGGTGAAAGCAACATAAGCAGAAATGGCTACCAAATCAAAAGGCAGAGAGAGAGGGAGGAAGTAATAAAAATTAGCCAAGGTTGGACCCATTATGGAGCCGGCTAAATGAAAAATTCTAAGAGCGAACAGCCAAAATAACACTCTCTTTTAATAGAATTCCACTAATATATGCCACAGTGACAAAGCCAATGTTTTCTACTTGTCTCCGTCTCACACCTTTCTCTCAACATTGTCCTCTCTATAAAACCTTACTATCTCCCACATCTCTCCTTCCCTTACCCATTATTCTCCGATATAGTCAAGACATCTCTGACAACTGTTTGATAATTTGCCTCTGAGAATTTTTTAAAAAAAAATTAACAAAAAGAGGCTTCTCTTGCTATGAATTCTTCGGAGAATTCTAGCGAAGAAACTGATCAGCAAGAAGATGCCGATTCGGGAGGGACCAGACGCTTCTACGAGTGCACATTTTGCAGGAGGGGCTTCACAAACGCCCAGGCATTAGGGGGTCACATGAATATCCATAGAAAAGACAGAGCCAAGGCCAAGCAAGTCACACTCGCACCTAATTCTTCACTTCCAAACAAATTCCCCTGTGAGGACTCCTTAGCATCAGCCTCCCCTTTCCTTTCAGAAATATCATCAGGCCAACAATCCACAACGTATTACTCCATTTTCGAGGCTCAGAGAAACTATAACATGTATTTCCAGCCTTCTTCTGCACCAAACCCTAGAAACCCTTCTCCTGCATCATATGCCTTTCCGTATGAGTATCTTAATCCAAGGTCTCATCGTCAGTCTGTGGATATGAACCAAGAGCTTCTAGGGGCCAATTTGAGTCTCCAGATTGGTCCAACCCCGGTGGAAAATAATCAGAAAGATGGTGAAGTGGACTTAGAGCTCAGGCTTGGCCATCATCGATACTGATATAATTTGAGGTATATATAGATCATTTACATTATATATTGTACAGAAAATATTCACCAAGTCAGATTCGATGGAAAGGGGGACAAATCATTACAATCGGAGGCACATATATATTAAATCCCTTGGAATATACATGCATATAGCCAAGAGGGTTATTCTGAATTCTGAAGACTAGTAGAGAAGCAGAAGCATTAATTTGTTTCTCTGGTCTCTACGTTCTTCATACAACAGGTGGGAAGACCCATAATGGTGAATGAAGTATCAACTAGCATTGATTAGGAAGGTATTATCGTAGTAGATATCTTGATGTAATTAATTGGTAATATATAGAGTGTAGCTAAACGCTTAGTTTTCGTGTTTGTACAAGCATTAGGCCTTGCAACACTAAGAATATGCAGATGTCCACATTAATTATCTTTTCTTAATTTTAGACGTTCATAAGTCATAATTTCATCTAATTAAACCATGTTCATATTAATTTTTCTTGCAAGAATTGATGCTTGTGATTCCAATTTTCTTTCATTGGCAGCAATGATGAGGTAATGTCACATATATTTTGCTTTGTCAAAGTTTTGTAATTGAGTATATGAATCATATTGCACATGCTACGGCTGTCATTGACTAGACCAGCATGCTATAAAACTTTCTTTTTTTAGGTTAGAAGGTGAGCACCTTCAGAAGTTTTGCCATTTAAAAGAATCTCGTAATAATGACAGGCAATGGCAAGTAGAGAAAATCATAGCCTATATGTATATCATGTGAAAGAAGTTGAGTATGATATACGCCCTCCTTAAGAACTGTTTATGCATTACAATAAACTTAGAAAGAACATTAATTTATAATTATTCACAAGTTAAAACAGCAAGATTAAGATACCCAGAGTACTGTCGGATATGGATCTTATTGCTTGCCATGTGATTATTGGGTTATTTTCTCTAAGTGATTTAAGAGTAACACAAAAGAACTCCCTCGCCTTCTCTCTTCTTCTCATAAGTAAGCTTATGCAATGAAATGATAATGATTTAAATTATTATTGAAGGAGGGCTTTAGCGTAATGCATGAATTAATTAGCATAAAGTTTTTTATAGTGGAAAATAAGGTTATTAGTTGTTACCTTTCATGTTGTAACTCACAAGTCACCCATTGGTAAAAAAAATTGATTGAGCTAATCATCCATTAATGTGAAAGATTGATTAGTTTAAATCTAATTGATGAAATGACATTGTGTGACACTAGCTCTTTATTACCAAAAATGACCGTACGTCAGGGATTTTTTTAATTTTATTACGGTCAGGTATTTTTCAAATTTTGTGTTTAGACCATTTTCACTTAAAAATAATGCACCCACCCCCTTTTGCAAAAGCCTCACATATATAAATGAAATTAAAACAAAAAAGTGTGTGCGCGTATATATATATATATATATATATATATATATATATATATATATATATAACATTTGTACTGTTGGGTAATATCTGCATTTGATGTTATATATATATGATCAAATAAAAGATAAAGCTGGAGTTGGTAAGTCAAGCCTCCAAAATAATTAATTACTATCTGCAGAGTAAGAAACAGCACACTTTGAGTCGTGTAGCATGCCGTTAGGCTTACGTAGGACGTTACCTTTTGTGTTAGTGGATAATAATCCCTAACCCCCCTTGCGTACTTCTTTAATACCTAATTAATGGCTTCATTTGATATACTAATGACTAGCTTTGAGTAACGTAATGGTAAATATATTGATCGCAGTTCTTTATATGGAGCTGTGAAACAGAAAAGGTCTATATATCTGGCAATGCTCTCCATGAGATCACACTTTGGAATATAAGTCTACTAAAATAGCCAAAACTGTGGCAAGTAATTATAAGGTAAAGCTATGTTAAATGTTATATATATATATAAATTGTATAATCTTATTTCTTTTTTCCTTTTTTTTTTGGGTTTTAGTCCATCAATTATGTAACTTTGAATATAGTTCCAGAGGAAATAGATTTGTATGTGACTTGTGCTGAAACAGCGTTTATAATTCCACCAAATTTTGACTTGACACCAATCAAATTATTAAAAAAAAAAAAAAAAGCACAAAGAATATATTGACCAAATGAAACATCCGAAAACTTACCCTTAATCTTTGAATGAAAGTGAACATAAGGATTAAGGATCAACTTGTATTGTATGTGCACCTATAAATTTTGATTTTCGGTACTGAATTCTGCACCAAATGATGAACTTTGAACATGATTTTAAAATGATAAGTTGAAACAAATTCCTACATTAAGTGCTAAATATATGATCAAAAGAATATTATTCAAATAAACAAATCACGTCAATTACATAATAACAAAAGTACTGTCAAGTAATAATTTAGATAACTCAAAACTTAACGTCGAATGCATTCAATGACGACCTCATCATGCTGAATTTATTTCTTTTTTGGTAAAATATCAAGCTGAATGTATACCTGCACTTTTTTGTACAAATTTATTTTTTAAAAAGTATTATTAAAAATATCATCTTTTATTGGTGGTTGATTGAATTTGTTTTATTTTCATCATATTATACGTCTAAATAATTTAAATGTGAAACGGTATATTTTAATTCAAATCAAATGCACCAGCTGTTACAATGAACAGCTAATCTCTCACTAGCTATTTTATATGTCTTCCATGAAACACAAGACAAATGGAGCCAACAAGATGTACGCTTGAATTTCACAACCGCGATGGTGAACAAGGAGGGGTCAAGAGGATTCATACGTGGGATTTTTTTTTTCTTAATAAAAACTTTTATGAAAAATGATGTGAATGAAATGGTCTAATATTCTAGAGTCAAGTATGGTTACTAAAATACAAGCTAGAGAATGGAAATGGAATTTTATTCCCATGTTTAGTTGCTTTTAATTCATGATATTTTCAATGTTTAGGGAATTAACTCATTACTTTTTAATTCTATATAATTCTAAACTCATTCTTATTCTCATTATCATTCTTGTTTCCTCACAAAAGTTCCAAAAACCAATTAGGTCCTAAGTGTATTTTTAATCAAAAATTGGAGATTGGACAATTAAACATTTGGCATAAATTTTGGTAAGATTTGCAACCCAAAAGAAAAAATTGTTGATAGGAGCTTTTTCCTTGGTATGTCGAAAAATTTGAACACTTGAAACGTTCTATCATACTAAATTTTCACAACTTTTATATCATACAGAACTAACAATTATGAACAAGTACATTATTAATTCAATCAAATCAATTATCTGTTAGATCAAATATTTAGCTCTTCATGCATACAATAACTTTTTTCTTCTCGTACATGTATAAAAAAACTTTTAAGTACATAAATTTTTCTAATTAACAAGAAAAGTAATGAAGTAATTCATTTATATAAATTTTTTGTATTAATTAATTAATTAATTAAACATCTCTTAAATTGAGAATTTTTTAAATTATGAAAATTTATACAAAAGTTGGGCAACAGAGATAGTAAACTAAAATTGGTATTCAAAGATGTGTAATTTTTTCTGAAAGTCATATGTAATTAAACACCTCTTAAATTGAGAATTTTTTTAGAGTGAACGAAAAAAATTAATGAATTAATTAACCACTTTATTCTTTGAAATTTAAACATTTTTTGAGTCAACAAAAAAAATAATGAATTAATTAATTAAATATCTCTTAAATTTTCTAATAAATGACTATTAATATGATTTGACATGGTCTAGAATTAAAGCAAGAGAAAATAATATATAATTAAATGGTTTATGATGGTGCACTCTCAATATGTTCATTATTATCACTTCTCTCTCACTAATTTTACATAATTAATTTTATAGTCTTTATCTAATTTCTCTTTTTTTTAATATCATAATATATTACTAAATTAAATTTTTATTAACACTTATAAATATTGTTGATTTAAAATATATTGGTATATATATATATAGTATAAAACAAAATAATTTTCTTTAAAGCTCATGCAACACATGGACAAATAAACTATATAAGTCTTGTTTGGTTGGATCATCTTTAATTTTAAAAGAAATTAGAAGAGCCTGTAGGAACCTATGTATATACACATATTCTAAACTTACCAAAGTCCCAATCTCAAACACTACATGTTTCAAATTACCTGCAAAATAGCATTAGAATATTTATTTATTGCATATTATTTGTCTTATTTTTAATTTCCTCAATATTGAATAAAGAAGTCCCCTGATTCAGCAAAGCTTACAATAGAGTGGACTTGCACTAACTTGAGCAGTTTATGATCAGCATGGGGTTCGATTACAAATGGGTGAAACTTGTCATGATGTGTGTGAGAAATGTGCAATACTCCTTTTTGGTAAATGGAGAGGAGATAAAACTAGTGCTTCCCCAAAGAAGACTCAAGCAGGGTGATCCATTGTCCCCTTATCTCTTTATTATCTGTGTCGAGGGTCTATTAGCCCTTCTTAGGTGAGCTAAAAGTACTGGTCATATCCATGGCAACCAAGCAAGTGTAAAAGGCCCCCGTATCATGCATCTCCTATTTGCATATGACTCATTTTCCATATGCAGAGCTAATGAAAAAGAAAGTAGAGAACTTAAGCAGATCTTGAATACTTATGAAGTTGCATCAGGACAATTAGTGAATTTT
The DNA here is from genome assembly GCA_037074485.1 of Delonix regia. Classification (NCBI taxonomy): domain Eukaryota; kingdom Viridiplantae; phylum Streptophyta; class Magnoliopsida; order Fabales; family Fabaceae; genus Delonix; species Delonix regia. The sequence continues at coordinate 36,990,864 of CM073451.1, forward strand.
AACAAGTTTTGAATCTTTTTTAGTGCTAACATTCCTCATGAAACCAAGGATGTCCTTAGGGATATTCTTGAAGTTCATTCCTTAATGAACAACAGAAAATATTTAAAGCTACCCTCATTTGTAGGAAGAAGCAAAAATTGTTTTTCAAATTCCTCAAGGATAATCTCTTTGAAAGGTACAGAATTGGAAAAGCAACTATTTGTCTAGAGTCGGCAAAGAAATTTTAATTAAGGTAGTGGCTCAAACTGTTCCCAAGTATAGCATGAATATCTTCCTCATCCCCATTATGACCTATGAGGAACTACAGAGGATGATGAACTCTTTCAAGTGGGATAAAGGATCTGGACAAGGAAAAAGCATCCATTGGTTGGCATTGGACCTCATGTGCATAGACAAAAATGAGGAGGTCTTGGTTTCCAAAACCTACACTCATTTAACATGGCTCTCTTGGCGAAGCAAGTGTAGAGACTTGGAACTTCACCCATTTCAAAACTAAATATTTCCCTCAAGGGACTTTTGGTCAGCTCAGTGGGGTTCTAACCCGAGCTTCACATGGAGGAGTATTTTGCATTCTTAAGATTTTCTCAAACGTGGGATGGGGTAAAAGATAGTAAATGGAGATAATATCAATGTTTGGAGGGTTCCTTGGCTTCCTAACGACCACAACTTCATGGTTAGTAGTCACTATAGAAATGGAGATGTAGACATGAAAGTGAAAAACCTCTTGATGGCAGATGGGCGATGGAATGCTGAGATGGTGTAGAGAACGTTTAATGAAAAAGATCAGTTAATAATTCTCAGTATTTCTACTAATACGAGAAAAAGGGATGATAGGAGGATTTGGCATTTGACAAAAAGGGTATGTATACTGTGAGGTCCGAGTACTACATCCACCTTTTTGCTCAAAACCAGGCCAGGGATGACATTGGAAGCTTTGACTGGGGTCGAATTTGGAAATTAGATGAACCGCTGAAGGTCAAGGAATTTATATGGAAGGCTTGCAAAGATATTTTCCCAGTGAAGACAATTCTTAAGGAGAGGAAAGTTATAGATAACAGCCTCTGCCCAAGGTGTCATATGGAGGAAAACCAAGCCCATGCTTTGTTTTCGTGTACGCAAGTTCAAGCTTGCTGGAGTGAGTGAGAAAGTGGAGACTGTATTTTGAGCGTGGGATTGAGAGAGAACCTGCAGCATGTATATGGGAGACTTAAAAATTACCAGCTTGAAGAATTTTGCACTATTGTTTGGAGGGTCTGGGGTGCTTGAAATGAGCTTATGTGGAGAAACAAAAGTAGAAACCCAAGCATTATTTTCCAAAATGCTATCTGTCAGCTGAGGGAGTGGAAAAATGCGAACGATCTTCTCAAAACTAATAATCCACAAGTGGAAAACTTGGAGCAAGCACCAACAGAAGAAATAAGAGGTGTAAAGGACTGGTGGTGTTGGACAGATGCAGCTTTTTTCATAGAAGAGAATAAATGGGGCTTTAGGATTATCTTCAAGAAACATAATGGGGAATTCATTCAAGCTATTTCTTATCTTAAATGAGGCAAACCACAGCCCAGAATTGCTGAAGCGTATGCTCTGCTCATAGCTTTAATCTGGACAAAGGAACACTTAACTAGAGAAGGAGGTTTTTCATGGATGCTTGCCTTCTCATCTATAATGATTCTAAATCAATCCTTAAAGAGAACAAGAACTTTTCTTGTAGTTGGGATGAGAAGGCAAGCTAATATGGAGGCATATACCATTGCTAGGGCCTCTATTATGTATGTTGACCTTCAATTATGGAATCATGTACCAGTTTTCTTATCTCATGTTTAATAAATGATTTCGCTTGTCTCACAAAAGCTCCACGATTCATATGTCACAAAGACGTCATTATACCATTTGCTGTCCAAGCATATAAAGTATTGAATTTCGAAATTTCCTTTTATTTTTGGGGAGCGCGTCTTCAATTTTGAAAGTTGGAATTAAAGATAGTAATTCTTTTTTAAATTTAGAACTTTTTTGGGCAATTTTTCTATATAGAAACCTGCATTTATTTTGAAAGACAATCTTCGCAAAGATAATTTAGAAATAAGAACAGAGAATCATATATTTGTCGTACTTCCATCTCTATAAATAATTATAAACTTATTTGTATACATATCTTATTATTGTATATCTTAAATAACATAAAATTACAGATATTTCATACATCTAAGATTTTAATTTTTTATTTATAAATGTTAGATATTCATTAAAGAAAAAAAACAAGATGATCACGTTTCGAGAACGCTGTTTAACTACTTTCTAAATATATCTTCATCTAACTAGAACCCATCAATTCTAAATCCTAAAATCAATTAGTTACAAATTACAACTAGGACGCACAATCACAAATGCTTTTAATTTTGGTATTGATTCATTAAATTTTATTAATTCAGATTTCTTCGAATTCTAATGAAAACATAAGATCATATTTAGTAAAAATTTAATGACTTAAATTTATAAAAAAAATATAATTACACGTAATTATATTAATTTTATGTAAATTTAAATTATTGAATTTTTATGTAATAATTTATTTTTATCAAATATAATATCATATTCTTATCAAAACATCGAAGGTTTCAAATTGATCGAAACAATTATGATCCCCTCTTCCTTGAAACAAAATTAAAGTGATACTAAGATTTCTCACACTCATTTGAATGTACTATAAACAAATATTGTAATTTGTGATGTAATAATAAATAAAAAAACAACAACAAAAAGGTTTAGTCGTGGTTAATTTGGTGCTTATACCCATATGTCTAATGAACATGATCTTGTAATTGATTCGAGCCTACTCTTTAAAAGGCCCATTCTTCCATACACCCATCAAATTTATTGTGGCCCAACTCACTTAGAGCAAGTTTTTATTAATTTCTTCATCTAATGACTTCTATAAAAGTTGTTTAAATAAGACAAGAATTGTTCATACGATTCATATGTTATACATGCCAAACATTATCATAGGTGGTCCATTTATGTTAATCACACTATTCCATCCGATTTCATCCGTGGAACCTAGGATTACCTAACCTTAGGCATGTCGCCATGAACTCATGCTCCAGCTCCTCCGTCAAATAGCTTTTGTAGACCCTCGAGAAAATTAGCTCAACAAAGATGAGACTCATAGGCTCCACTCATTCAGCTCAGGCCCACCAACAAATACAGTTAACCAATCCACCGAACATATCTCCTCAACTACAAAAAAATTAGATTTTTAAATGCAAATAATTCAATTTACCATCAAGTATGCAATGGAATTTCTCTATTTACTTTAACCCGATCGAATCTCAAAAGTAAAAATAGTTTTGGTTAAATTTGTGGAGGTGAAATTTTACATTAAAAAGATTAGATTCGTTCAGCTTAATCGAATTTAGAGTAGAAATGTTAGGTATAAGAAAATTTTAAATTCACTTCACTCTTTTGTATGTAATGACGATAATGAGAGAGGCAAAAAGTATATATAAATTATGGAAAAATAGTGAGCAGGTCATTCTCATTCCCACTATCTCTTCTTTCTCGAGGTTCATGCAGCTTTGATAATATTGATGTAATCAAATTTCCTTATGTAGTAAGAACCATTCTTTAGTTGAGAATCAATTCAAGCGCTTCATCCCATTCAAAGTCAACTTCATATTGTATCATTCCTACACAACCCTATGATAAGGAGCTACAGACTGAAGTATAGATCACCCCCCCCCCCCCCCCAAAAAAAAATCTCCATAAATACACAAGTAATTTTAATGCATACGAAACAAATAAATGAACTTAATTATATATATATATATATATATATATATATATATATAAACATATCAAACATAAATATTATTAGAATAGTAGTTGACCCACGCTCTCTTGTCGCATACTGATTTCTTCCCCCGTCATACGTGCCAGGCCCTGTCAGTAGGAGTGTCAATTTGCTTCAACTTGAATTAACTCAATAATAATAATAATAATAATAATAATTTAAGTTGTTAAAAAATGCGGATGTAAAACATATGTAATGTTAACTACATAAAAATAAAGTAAATTACGCATTTTTATTGCTTTTTTTGAGGATTTTGCTAAAATTACATGAATATTCTCTCTACTTCAAAATAATAAAGAACTCCCATGAAACTAGCCGTTGTAATACACCTTAGTCTAAATATAAATTTTTCAGCCAAAAAATATCTTTTTTTAAATAAAAAATTGTGTAATTTCAATAAAATTTATAGTAATTTAATCTAAAAATAAATATATTTTATGACATAATTACCTAATTAAACTTGGCTAACCCAATCCATTTTAAATAAACAATACAAGTAATTAATTTTTTTTAATATTAATTAGTTGGTTGCATTGATCACCACTCAACTAAACCTAAACGATGCTGTTAGGTCGAGAGTTCAATCCCAATTTCTTCCTTTCCCCTTTGTATAAGGTCTCAATTGACCTTTTTGGATCGTAAACTAAAAAAATAGTGTATATATACGTGATGTATTCATATTTTTTAAATAATTAATTGAATTCATTTATCTTTTATATATATACATAGAATGTATCTAACCCTTTTTTTAAAAAAAAATTGAAGGAGGAAAGAAATTAGGAAAGAAGTGTAGGAAACAAGCGAGAGCAGGGTGGATGCTGGAACCCCAAACAAAACTCGGGCCTTTATATTTTGGGGACACATGGGGTGCTGTATGAGCATGTGAACATGGATATGGAAAGCACGCACATGTGCCTGCACCAATGGCCAAAAATACCTCTCTCTTTCACTAGTAAACTTTTCTTTTTCTTAAACTGTGTACAATGCATTAGGTTATATATAGGGTTCTCCTGCTGTGGCACATGCATAGGGACGAAAGGCCATGCTAGGCCATTGTGTGCCTTCTTGACTTTCCCAACCCCAATTATGTTGTATGTCCCCCAAAATATGAAGCACTTGTTCATCTCTCAGCCTCATTCTCTTCATTGTTGTGTCAACCCACATCCCTCTCTCTCTCTCTCTCTCTCTTTGAATCATCATGCTTTTCCCCAGTATCCCATTCCTACATTCATATTGGCTATCTCTCATGAGGGTCCTCTCCATCAGTTTTTATCATGAGTTACTAGCTCCCTATATATAATTTTAATTGATTCATATCTATGTATAACATTAATTGTTTCCCCCCTTATCATTAATTACCTGACTGCGTTTATTGTAAGACAACAAAACCAGGGAATATGTCTGTGGAATTAAGTGGAATGTGAACTAAAATCAGGGACTGAAATAAGGTGGGGTGAATTGAAATCTAAAAAATTTTGTGCTGAAAAGACAAAGTTTTATTCAAAAGTTGAAGCTTCTTTCTGTATATATATGTACAGTTTTAATTTTCATCTGGAGAGCAGCTGGTTGATCTGCTCACTAAACATATGCATGTGTTGAAAGAAATTAATTTGAGTTGATTAGAATGAAATGAAGAAAATTAAAAAAAATTAAGGCAAGAATGAGAATAAAAGGAAATTGATAAAAAAAAAATTAAATTGATTAGAAATATAAAAAATTAAGAGATATCATTATAAATTTGCAGTGAGGATTATCACATAGCTAGCTGAATTTCTATATGTGTGCAGAAAAGTGTGGAACGAATTTAGAAAAAGAGAAGAGAGAAGTCCTTGATATTGATCAAATTCATAGTCAGTTACGTTCTACAAGTTATTGATTTCCGATGAAGTTAGGTAAAGAGCTGGAATAATATTGAAATGGGTATTTAAGTCCACTAGTGACCTAGTAGTGATGATCCAATGGCATGAATTCTAAAACAACAAGTTGTTATTATTAATGGACAAAAAAAATAGTGATCTCTTGATCATCATGCATGCTTGAAACAACTCTGGTTTGATAAAAAAAAGGTCAAATTTTAGAATATTGAGGTTTAGAAGAATGGCCGGTTAAGGATGAGAGAGCCTTCCCGAAGATGATTTTTCCAAGAAGGAATAAATTGAAAAATTGAATGACTAAGCCACAGAGAGAGAGAGAGAGAGACATGAAAGGACACACATCGCATAGTTGAGAACATAATACAATGAACTGCATATTTGGGTGGCTAGTTGATACCTACAAGGGAGGGTCCCAATCCTTGACCTAAATAAAATAATTTTGGAAGACAGAGATGGAGTAGGTTCTTTGAGTCTGACCAGGTGCTTGGTGCCGCCCACTAGATTCAAACCAGCAAATCACCTTTGTTTCAAAAGAAACATCCTTTGAGATTCGGAAAAAATAATAATAAAATTGCAAATAAAAAAATAAAAACTAAAGTTATATACTCCTGCTTTTGGCAACTTGGCTTTCCTTATATAACTTCACCTAGGTTCTCGTTTGCTTCTACTTTGTTTTGTTTTTCTTAATTGTTCATCTCACTACTCTCCCCTCGAGATTCCCCCACTTTCAAATTTTATTCGCCCCGTTTGGGTCAATGTATAACTTTTTTTATTTGCATTCTTATTTGGGCTACGCTGTAGAATCAAAAGTCGTAATTCGCAAAATAATAGTGCACAACAAATCTAGCTAGGACCTAGCCCTTAATTTTTTTCTCATTTAATATGTATATATTATTCTTTTAAAAGTGAGATCCAATTTATATATATAATACTTCCTTTCTCAATTTTATGCAATCTCATAAAAGTGTTTTAACTTGAATTTCATAAAACGATTATTTGAACTTGATAAGTACATAATTATTGATGGAGAAAATTAATATTTATGAAAATTATACTACTGATTAAATATTTCATGTCAAATTGTCAAATCAAAACACATATAATAACTTCATGCACTTACAAAATATTGAAGTAGCATAAATTGTTCTGCCTAATTTTATTTAACTTATTTCTGATAGTTTTATGGAATTTTCATGTTTCAACTATCACTTCTGAGACAGAAGACAGACAGGTAGCAGCCCCATAAGCCCAAAAAAGAGTTTTTTTTTACCCAAAAAAAAAAGGGGTTCATAGAAGTCTTCTTTACACTAGTTTTCGAAATGAGCCAACTGTATTTTTTTCCTTGTTTTCTAAGCAGCTGGTTGGCATACAGTCTTGTTTGCAAGAAAGAAACATCTTGTCACAATCCCCAATTCTTAAATATATTATAATACTATGTGATAAAATTAAATATACAAGACATAGATGCATGTGTATAATTTATTTATTTAATAGCAGTTAAACATAATAATAAGTTTTATTTTATTTAACATTAAATTTATTTTAAATTAAACAAAACTACTATTAATTTCTTTTTCTTTTCTATGGGTATAATTGAGCTTTCGCGATGGCTTTGAAAATGGTAATAGGACAAGCCAAAACTGTGAACGACCTAAGGTCAAAAACAATGGGGAGGATGGAATTTCCATCCCCTGTTTTGAATTGAGAAAGGAACAAGAAAAGGAAATGGATTGAAAGGTGAAGAAAAGCATATGGAATATAAAAGCATGTCCCTCTCTAATTAGGGAAGTAATTATGGGGTTTATGAATGTGACAACCAGCAGATAATTTTTTTTTTTTATTATTTTTTTTAAAAAGTGCCGTGGGCCAGAGTGTCTCTTGGAGCCTGGGTTATCGTATAAAATATAGGATTAAGAACTCAGATTTAATTGAACTGTGTAGCTTTTATATATAGGAAGTGTAATTTCCATAAGAAGAAAACAAATGATTAAGAGATCTAGACCACAAAATAGAATGTTCCACTTTTCCCAGTCATATCCCACGAAAAAATCGGAGATTTTTTTGAATTCTGATCTAATTTAAACCGTCAGAATTTTCTTTAAAACTCTTCAAATTAAAGATTAGACCAAAAACTAAAAAAGATGAGTAAACCCCAACTTTTAAAGGTTAACAAAAAGGATTTCTTTCAAAAGAAAAAACAAATTGCAACCACCATTCTCTAGGGCCTTGTTTGGTGCATGAGGAACTAGAAATGGAGAGAGAAATCCTGATTGATAGAAAGCCAAACAAAATATTATATCAAAATTTTTATTCTATGTTATTTTTTTACCGTTCTCTTTCCTTTTCTTTTTTTTTTTCATTTACTTTTTTTTTTATGTACTAAACAAGGCTTAAGTCATTTTTATTGTGCTAGAAAAATATTCATATAAATAAGTTTTGATAGAAAAGAATTCTGCAATTCAAAATTATGTTTGGTTTGACAAAAAAAAAATATTTATCCATTCCGTTTCAATATTTGGTAGGATTACAATTGAATTGAAAGTTCACCAAATGATCATGAATACTTTTTGTAGAAAATAATGTTTAAAAAAGTTGCAAAAAAATATCTAATTTGCATTCATTTAAAACATTTTGTGTGGCTTAATGACCCAAAAGAAAAAACATTTTGTGTGGTTACTACTCCAACCTGGCGGGAATAAGTGTTTTGACCGTACTATAATGTCTAAAGTAATAAATGAATTTGATCTTGCATCATCATTTTTATTAATAGAGATATTTTAAAAATAAATTTTTCAAAAAAAAATTCATATATCGCGTGACTTAAAGTAAAGTGAAGCACTGACAAAAATCAGGTTGGGGAATGACAGACCATTTTAAGGTGGCCATCCCCCTTCCTATGTATATGAGAACACATCCATTACGATCTCTGTCTACTCCAATAATATCTAAAGTCAGTCATTAGATGTTTAATATCTAATAATATTTTATTGAATAAAATAATACAGAATTGCATTATAAGATGAGTAAAATAGAATATAAGATACTAAAATTAATTCAATTATTTTTTAATAAAATATTATTTTATATAAAAAATTTAAAAGATTAATATTTCTGTAATATCCATCCACTTTTTGTTTGTAATTAATAACAAGGTTAGTAGAGGTTTAAATATAAATTGAGTTTACATATGATTAGATGATAAGGTTGGCATAATTGGTCTTGAATGCCTTGTGCTTTGATGATGTCTTAGGTTCCAAACTTTGAGCATCCAAGGCAAATATTTTTAAGAAAAATCAACATGTGTCCTTGTTAGAATTACAGTATTGCCCTCAAATTCCCTTTTTTGTTTTGCACACACCTTTCCTCTGCATTATAGCCATTGTGTGACTGTGTGAGATTGTGCATTAGGGCTGGAAGCTAACGCTTCACTAATTTTCTCCATTGTCGGCGAGATTTAGACGTCAGGTGGTCGAAGATTTGGATAGATCTCAATGTCAATTCCTTTCTCTGTTCTTTGGCCTAGGGTTCGTATGGGGGAGGCTGTAAGACACAATTTGGTAAGCGCTTGTTTATATTTTTGTTGTGCATTTGTTTTCTCATGTTAAATTTGACCTTTCTTACCATTTTCCTTGAATAAACATCAAGATCATAGTCTCAATTTGTGATAGTACCTTGGTTGTGTTCTTTTTGGACTTTTGATGAGATATTCTGAAATTTTTCCTAGCCACACCACCGGCCAACGTGGAGGATGAGGAAGATGTTGTTTAAGACCTAGACAAGTGAGTTTCATTTGTTAATTGTGAACATTATGTAGTTAGAACTTTGTGTGAGGTTAGATTTATTTAAGGTTTATGATACAAATGTGATATAGTTTAGAATGAATGTCTTTGAAATCCAGTTTACAAGAGTATAGGTATGAACTTAGTAAAATAGCCTGATATGAAATCCTATCAATTCAAGACATGGTACTTGATTATTATAATAAGAAGAAGAAAAACGAAGTCGAGCTATACTCATTAAAAAAGAAGGGAAATATGTTGTACAAACTATACTATTTTGTAAACTAGAGTGAAAGAATAGGTAAATGACCTCTAATCAAGTTGAAATTTGGTATGCAACATCACATCATGCTAAGGATGTGATCTGCAAAGTTTGGAAATTTTCTAGATTCGTTTGATAGGGAATATAACATGAAATCCATGGCTATATGAGAATATATATGAAAACAAGGTAGTCTTGGAAAACTCTATTGTTGCATGCCCAAAAGAAAGAATTTGTATTTGAAATTTTTATTGTAGGTTAAAAGCACATATAAGAAGTTGGGTGTCAAATTTCACTAAATTTTGAATTGATTTGTTGGTGATATAATGTCCAAATAGTGGTGAATAAAATTATAGACAAAAGTTGGGCAGCAGAGATAGTAAACTAAAATTGGTATTCAAAGATGTGTCATTTTTTTTTGAAAGTTATATGCTGATAATTTGACATCTAAATCTGTTGGCATACTGAATATTTCTATCCTTTTGAGTACATTTAAGTACGTATGTTAATTAGTTATTAAGCATGTTGGCGCATTGGCTAAAACCAACAAGTATGATAATATAAGTATTGTTGAAGATTGAATATTGAAAAGTGCTATGCATGGATTATAGAGGATAAAATATGGAAAGCCCTTCTTTGGGCATGGAAGTGGATTATGTAGATATGTACGCAATTCTTATTGTTGCTAAGTAAGTTAGAAAAGTTTTTTTTTTTTTATGGGCTAGAAGATTAGTGGAAGAAAGTTAATTTTCATGTTTAAGCTAAGTGTGTAGGATATCTAACAAGATCTCTAGGTCATTCCTTTATTGAATGTACTAATTGATCGGCCCATAAGTAAGCTAATAGGAGATTTTGAGCTTAATTATTGTTGTAATGACCTATTGTGTGAATAAAAAGAATACGATGCATTTCTCTATTGTAGGGATTTACTTTAAGAGTACCTTTCGAGGGTAAAGAGAAAAGTTTAGAATAGCTAAAATTATTCTATCAACCAAGTAAGCAGTAGCACTCGCAACAATGGTATGTGTTTCATTGTTTGTGTCACACATTTATGTGTATATTGTTTCGAAAAGGGGTATGCTTGATCATTTTGTTTATTGAACGGGTTACAAAGATTTAGAAACTGATTGTAAATCGTGCATAGAATCATATAATTGTGAAAAGAGAGAATTGATAGTTTAAACACATTTGACCGAAATGATTTAAAAAAATATGGTTCATTTTCTTTTACCAAATGAAAGATAATATATCTTGAGCAAATAGCAACTCCAAGGTGTTAATTTAATTATCCTTCTCAATCTAACAAGAAGAGTTCATTTGACCTTATTTTATAAAAATTCTTTTTATGAGGACCGAAATCTTTTCACTATAAAGGATTGGAATTTATATGGAGTTAAGTAAATTGTATATATAAAAAAGAAGGGTATTGTCTTAATTGAGATAGTGAAAGTTTTATTTTGATAACATCAATATTGAAAGAAGAAAACTCATGTATTGCAATTCCTTATATTTAGGGAGAATTACTATAAGATGGATGATTTATCGTGAGCTTACTCACGACTGTATGGGTGATTTACCCTGAGGACTGTGTGCTCTCAACCGATAGTGAATAACTCGAGGGATACATACCCTCGACCGATAGTGATTACCCTGAGCGTTGTATGCTCTCGATAGATAATTAAAATGCATAGGCCAGAAGCTATAACTGATGTTTGATGTCTTTGATAGTCCTCCTTTGAATCTAAGTTATGAGCTAACTGAAATTTGTATTAAAAGGAAGGTTTTTAAATGTGTTTTATCAAGTTTCATGCACATTTGATAGCATATAATATTTCATACTCTTATATACTGTTTTAAAGTCTCGACAGATGGATATGATATTGTGGGTTATGTGCCAACTGCAGATAAATTATGTTCCATAATGGTCATCTTAATCACTGGTTATGATTTTAAAGAAATTATTTTCTCATCATTAATGTTGAATAAAAGTTGTGGCTAGTGATTTTTCCAAAGCTTACGCAAACTTTGATAGCTTATAAAGTTTCATAGTAGATATCGTTTACAGTCATTTAATTGGTAGAAAAATAATCTTGTCTTGACTAGGCTTATTGTGTAATTATTCTCTTGATTCTTCTCTTCTTGGTTACATTACGTTATTATGTTTTTCTGATATGCTATCTGTTTACTTTTATTGTTTTAAACAGTCAGTTAGAGTCATTCTCAAAACCAGGGAATAGGATGCAAGTCACAGATGCCCTCACATTGTTTTGTGAAGGCTAAAATTTCTTTATATATTTTTTGTCATGATTTATGGTATAAATATTTAGATATATCATGATGACCATATGACCAAAGATAAGACCCTCCAATCCTATGTAATTATAATCAATTTCAATTGAAAGAAGAGCTTTTTTTATTATTGATTGATATAGGCTGACAGACACATCGTATAAATTTTGGGATGTCTTGTTTATAGGGGAAACTTTGCCATAATTTCAACAGAATTTAAGCCGATAAATATCCTTGGTATCTATGGTTGTTACCTAGGAAATCTATTATGTGTGAATCTTTTGAGCTTTAATTTTGATGGGTGAGATTAATGCTGAATGTTTAAAGCTTGTAAAAGTAGGCTTATCTTTGTTATCTAAGCCAGTCACACACCAGGTTTTAGGGTGTGACAATATATTTTTAAAAATAATTATTTTTTATTTATACAAAAATTTTTAAATTTAAAATCATTAAATCTAGATCTAATAACTCCAGATATTACTGGAGAAAATGATCAATTATAAGGGATTTGTTCTCCTATATATACATATGGAAAAAGCCCTAATATATACATACATACATACATACATACATACATATATAGGCTAAAAATATTACTAATATTAGTTATTAATAATTTATCAAATTTTTTTAATGAATAACTAATAAATAATAATATAAGATTTTATCGAACATGATAATTTAATCAATTTTTTCAATATTAATGTTAATGATATAAATATTATACTATAAACATTACTGTTTGAAAACCCAAGGTAGATTTATTTGTAAATTTGCTCATTTTTTTTTAATGATGATTCTATTGCAATCACTGCTTGTAATATAATCAAGTAAGTATCATGCTTTAGAAAAAATTAAAATATTATTTTATAAGACTATCAAGCTATAAATGTTTATATTTCACATTTTTTTTGGTTTCATGCAAATCATTCAATTAGAAAAAAAAAAAAAAAAGGAAAATTTTTACTTTGCAAGCATCCTCAGTCTACCACTTCAAATTGTAGATGCAAAAATAAATATAATAATTATTAATTGACTATTTTTATATAAAAAATTAAACAAATTGAGGTGATAAGATGAGGATGCTTGCAGAGTGCAAAATGCAAATATTATTTCTTCTATTTTTTACATTAAAAATAGTCAATCATTAATAAATATATTTGTTCTTGTATTTACAATTGGAAGTGATAAAAGAAGGATGATTGCAAAGTGAAGATTACCATATTTTTTTATTGAATAATTTGCACGAAACCAAAAGTGTGAAATATAAATATTTATAGCTTGATACTTTTATGGAATAATATTTTAATTTCCCTTTTCCAAAACACGATACTCATATTACAAGCTGTGGTAATCAGAAAGAATAATATTTATAATCTACATATATATATATATATATATATATAGGTATTGGGTTGTCAAAGAATAATATTTAAAAATCAATTGAATTATCATGTTTTAAAATATCTTATCTTATTATGATATACTATTACTTTATTAAAAAAATTTTATAATTAATATTAGTAATATCTAATATATATATATATATATATTAAATATTATTGTAACTTGCATATTGTGGTATTAATTTATTTTTCTTTAATTTTTTTAAACAAATGGTTGAATAATAACTATGAAGATGGCAACCCATTATCGATGAGACAAATGCTTGCAAAAGATTGGAAGGAAGTTTACGAGTGGACTCATGATGGCCTTTTCCATATACATATATATATATATATATATAGCACTTTCTGAAATCATATGGCATGACACTACGATGGTTATTTTCTTGGGAAGAGATAAAAGATAGAGGTGCTTTTAAATGTGATAAAGATCACTGAGTGTTAATAGAAAAAAAACACTAATTGCTGAAATATTATAGGCGGGGGTCATCTAAGTACTAAAGGGGAGATTTTTTTATTAATTTGGATTTATGATTCATTTGAAAATCAAGCACTCTGAAGTGAAACCTTAAAGAACCAAAACCATATAAAAAATGCATTTTTATGATTGCGTTAAAATTAAAAAATTGTAGATTTACACAAAATCTAATAAGTGACACCATCACCGCAATAAGAAAGGTATTAATTAAGTGTCATAAAGTTGATATGATGATTAAAATGAGTCCCATCTCTACATAAAATATATTCTTACTTGTGAGGCTAAGATTAGTTGCTCATAAAGGTCATTTACTCTCTCTTATAGCTTTGCTAGGTAGCTTTAGAGGCTATTGACCAGCCGTCCCAATACATGGAATAATGACGAATTGTCTTTAGAGCCAGATACATTGTATCATTTTATTTACTTTGACTAATCCAAACCCTAATTAATCTTAAGCTTATCAACCTTCCTTTCCTTTCATGTCCTCTACAGAAGCCATCACTGCAAAAATCAACTTTATATGTATATTTATTTAGATATAACCACTCACTTCATTCATAGCATTCAATGCTTGACTCTTGGCTTATTACTTTGAATGAAACTTCAGAAATCGCATCGGATGCTCGCTATTAGTTCGTCTGAAAGGACACACATTTCTAAATCTTCAAAAGAATGTGATATATGTTTTGTGGAAATTTAATAGTACACGTACAACAAATTCCACAATTTGTCAATCATAGCAAGCGTTGGAGAATGATCTAATCCATTGCGTACGCTGAATGTCACGTTTTGACATATAATGCAAACGACATAATTATTCAACACGATAGTACTTCATTTTATTATATATTTGCCCTACATTATTAGAGAATTTTACATTTTAAAAATTTATTAAATAATAAATACATTGATATATATATGAATTAGGGCAACACCCTTCCTTGCCCTAACCATTTCAACTAAACTCGTGTGATAAAAACTATATGAAAATCATTTTCAATTATCTTACAACATCATGTGTAACTACATAAAAATATTTAAGATGATGGTCAAGATTTTGTTTTGACTATCTATGCTAATTTGGATCAATATAAATATATGGGTTCTTAAAAATTTTATATTTTGGATATGAATTAGATTTATATACAATTTATTATTATTATTATTATTATTATTATTATTATTATTATTATTATTATTATTTTATATCTTCCCTTCTCTTCCTTCCCTTCCATTGCATTTCTAACAGCTAGCAATTGCTCTCCCTGATTGGCGTTGCTTCGTGGCTTCCTACGTACCTCTTGGGATGTAGAAAATGTTGGACTCTAGACTGAAAAAATTGCTTTGACTGGATCAAATTTCATGTCCCTCCATTTTACCACGTTCGTCATTCTCTATTTTTTTGCCCCATGACTTTAATTTGATTAATCGAATTCTACTGCAATTAAACCTGATTGTTTATTTTTTTTCTTTAACTAGTTAGTCAATACAATTGACAAATTCGGCTAATTAAGCACGATGACAAATATTTCTTTAAAATTGTTTGTCCAAAAATAAAATAAAAATTTGTTTTTACAACAAATAAATTGTATCAATAATTTTTAAATACAAATTACAGTTGTATAAATACACTTATAACTAAAATCAATTTCATATCCTATGACTGTTTATCCAAAATTAAATTTGCAAAAATATAAATTACGTTACGTGTATGATTTAAAGTCATTTTAGGAGACATGTTGCTGGTGTTTAAGTGGGATATCTTTGGCCACAAACTTTCAGAACGCGTGAACGAAATGGGTTTTCTACTTCGTACATTTATAATTACTTCACGAACTCTTAAATTGAGAACTTCATCATCATCATCATCCAAATACCACAAATATCAAATTAATGGGTTCCACAATATATAACTAATGACCTCAAATATAGATTCTTCCCCCATCCCTATCGCGTAATAACTTTGATGGGTTCCAGATCCTAGCTTTAAGTATATCTTGTATGTGTAGTACAAGACTACTTGAAAATTTTTTAATTTCGTCGTCATTGTGTCACATCTATTTTGTTTTTTTCCTACAAATTACTTGACATTTAATAACTCAAACGACCCCTATATGTAACCAGATAAGAACTTTTCAAAAATTAAATTCCAAACCAATAGCCGGCTGAAAAAACGTTGTTCATACATATATTGCAAAAAATGGAAGAAAAAAAATATTATTTTAGTCTTTAAATTTTAAATTTAGTCTAGTTTTAAATTAAATTTTTTTAAATAATTTTCTATATTTTAATATAGTTTCATTTTGATGATCTATAAATTAAAATTATAAATAGTTATTCACTTTTTATAATTCTACTAAAAGTTATTCTTTTTAATTCCATTTAGAGAAATATTACATTGGATTAATTAGATCTTAAAAAGTGAAAATTTATTTTGAAACATTTCACCAAAATGAGATTAAATTTATAATAAAAGATCACTTTGCAACTCTTAATTTGTAAATAATCAAAATAAAATAAAATTTAAAAGTAGAAGTTTAAAATAATATTTTTTTAAAAAAAATATTATAATTTGTTATTATATATGTAAATATTAATTTTATTGGCAAAAAAAAAAAAAAAGCATTCTTTATTCACGACGTTGTCTAATTGTTTTCTTTGCTTAGCCTAAAGAACATGATCCATTGTGAAACTATCCGTTGAATTTTGACCCATTTGCAAAAATATCTTCTAAAGTTCAACTTGTCATAATTACGCCATTTTTGATTTGGTGATTAGGCAAATTGGCAAATTGGCCCAGACTATGCAGCCACTGTAAAAATGTTCTTATTTGAGTATTAAACAAATTTGAGCTATTATATCTTATAGACAATATATACGCACACCAAAAAAATAAAACACAACAAATTTGAACAATCATGTTTATTAATTATAAAAATTATTTCAATGTCGATATCAAAATATATTTTCGCCCTTACCCCTAATCAATGTTAGTTAGGCTTGATAATGATTGATATACAAAATTTACTTATATGACATAGTTTTCACAATCAACTGTAAAATGTAAACTTAAATATCTAATTTTCTTATTTTTTTTGGGCAAAAATATCTAATTTTCTATCTACTAAACTGGCATGGGTGTAGTGGGGATAGTTGCAGCAATTCAAACTTGGGATTTTAACTCAAAAATGAGTGCTCTAGTGATGCAAGCACACATATGCTGTTTTTTTTTTTTTTTTTTACTGTATGTAATCGTTAATTTCTGAACAAGACTTGGATAAAGTCTTTTAAACATCTATTTATTAAATTATTTGTGGAGTAATAAAATTACTTAACACAGGTGAATTATACAATGACTAAAATTATCATTTTCTCCAATGTTTATTAATTTATATTCTTAACATTTGTTTTGTGAAACTTTATGACATTGATTAACTATCCTTCCCAATCAAAGGATCACAAATTTATAAACTCTAAACATACCTAAGAAATAAGTATTTAGGTAATATATGAGATTATAAAATATAAATAATATCAAATGTTCAAATTCTTTAATATACAAATAAATTTTTAAACCCTAAAAAAAAGTGTTCATTGTAAGCATTAAAAAAAAAATAAAAATCATAAAAACAATTTTAACCCTTATATATACTATACGAGGAACCTGGAAAAGGATCAGGTTGTCTGTTCACAAATTTTTGTCCATGTATTGAAGCTATTTCAAGAAAATAAACTTTGAAAAGGCTCTTATATGAATTATCTATAACGATAGTTTTGGATTTTAGTACAGGTGTATTGATGTTTTATTTTTTTTATTATTTTACATCGGATTGAAATTAAAATTTGAGGCTTTTGACTTTAGAACCAACTTATTGCTGAACCAAAATTCATTGGTATCAAAATTTAATTTGAGTCTATTTCTTCTAATTCATGGTGATTTTTGATGTCCCCTTAAAAAGCAAAATATTATAGTACTTTAAATAATAATTAATTAGACACACCGGACCAACAAAAAAAATCTTAGAAACAAAACATTATCAATGTTTACCAGAAGAAGAAAATATCAAGAAATGATTTATTTATGGGTTTGGACATCACAGTTTGGTAAATTTTTCTATGTTACTATATATATTTATCTTGCTCCAAAACAAATTTTATTTTATAAAAATATGAGAGGCATGTAAAATACAAAACACTGAGTTTTAAAGGAATTACATTGTATTTTACTTTATATATTGTTAATTTCATAACTATATTTCTATTTACAAATAATAAATATAATGAAAATTTATTTAAACTTAAAAAATATATTTAAAAATTAAAAAAATTAAATGACATTGATTAAAATGTACAAACCAAACATAAATACTTTATATTTCTAACATGTAAGATATCACTCATTATCATACTAAATAATAATTATTAT
This sequence comes from Delonix regia, assembly GCA_037074485.1. Taxonomy (NCBI): domain Eukaryota; kingdom Viridiplantae; phylum Streptophyta; class Magnoliopsida; order Fabales; family Fabaceae; genus Delonix; species Delonix regia. The sequence goes on from CM073451.1 coordinate 37,009,225, forward strand.
AACTATCATAATATATTATACCACAATATCTCATAAGATAATATGAAAAATGCTATATTATCTAATGTAATATTACATAAAACGCTTCCTTATTTTTAGCCGGCCCCAGGCTGTCGTTAGAGACTGTCAGAAAATTAAAGCTCTACGATACTAATCATAATTAAGAATTTGAGATTTTTTTATACTAAATTATATCTTTTTAAAACAATTAAATTAAGTTTATAAAGTGTTTGTATTCATATATGTAGATATGTTATCAATAGGGTCTATTTACCTAGAAAATAATGATACAGAGTCTTGAAAAAAAAAATACTTCAATCTTATTTTTGTTTATTATTAAATTAACTCACAAATTTTTGTGATTAAAATTTTCTTCTAGAGGCATAATATAAAGAAATTATATACCAAATCAATAAGATGAACACGCTACGTAAAATTTTACTAAAATTTCGATATATTAATCAAGGAAAAAAATATATTTTTAATTTCTCATAAAATATTTAAAATAATTTCTCATTCATAAAAAATATTATACTTAGTTTTTTTATTTTTAAAAAAATTATTAAATTTAGTGAATCTATTAAGTTTTAAATTATAAATCTAAAAAATTAAATTTAATATATTTTTAAAAATAAATAACTAAATATAATATTTTTAATACATAAAAAATTATTTTAAACACTAAAGGATTAAAATAACACTTTAATGGCAAGTAAAGGATAATAAATATTTTACTCATTAAATAGGTGATATTTTTAAATTATTTAATATTTATTTTAATAAATTATTTTATAATATAATAAAATTATTACTTAATCTATTAATCCATTTATCCAGAAATTTCACAATCACTTGATAGCTAATACATGCCACACGTGGCATCTAACTCTAAGCTGTAACATAATTTGGTGATAGAGAGAGAGAGAGAGGAGGGAGGAGGCAGGTCTAGTTTCTGACACGAGAAGGTCGAACATTGAACATGGAATTGAAAGAATTTTATAGTTGCTTGGGAAGAAAAAATTAATGTAAAGGAGAGAGAGAGAAACGTCTGAGAGAATAAAACAAATCTTTTTGGGTGTGACGAGGACGTTTTGGTTCAAAAGGGCGTCCAAGTTCCCTTCATGTAAGAATGTGGGCCCTCTCCCTCCTTCCTCTTTCTTTGTCTCTCTCTCTTCCGTCCTTTATTTCCATTTCCAATTCCTCCCTCCCTCGAAACAACGGCGCTCCTCTCTCTTTCCCTCTCTCATTTTCTCCTTTCCATTTATAGGTTTTGTTTGGCATTGGAAAATACATACACCGAAGCAGAGAAATTTCAAATAAACAGAAATCAATAGTTTGCTGCAAAATACTTTTCTTCTTCTGGGTGTGGCGTAGCTGCTGCGTTTGATGAAAAAGATCAGCTGAGCAAGACTTCTGATCATAAGGGTTGCACCCAGGTCCTTGCTCCGCGCCTTGCGCATCGATCAAGGCGCGAGTTTAGTGGGTTTGTGCCCTTTAGCCGGGTTTTCTTTAATTGATGTTGGAATCTGTTGCTTGAATGCTTGATTAAGTGGGTTCTTTTACTTTCTTCCCAATGGAGGTGTTCAGGGGGTTGCCCTTGTAGCAAATACTGTTTGATATATGGTATTGGGCAGTGGCGGAGTGTTTGATACTGAAGGAAGTTGGAGATTGGATTCATGGTTGTTACTATATTGAACAGGGTAAAGTCTCACGAGAGTGAGGATAAGATCTGAGACGAAGGTGGAATATTAAATTGCAATCGCGGTTAATTTACTACAGTGGTGTGTTTCTTCAGGTACCGTTTCAATTTTGGTTTGCATTACTGGGTTTATTAGGGTGGTGAAAGTTGGTGGGCTTCGGTTTTTTTTAAATGATTTTCTTGGCTTAGCCTCCCTCGCGAGAGGGGTACATAGCTTGGATTTTTATATTGTTTTGTTGCTTTTTATTTTTTTTAATTTTATTTTTGTTGAGAAATTGCCCTCTTCATTGGCACTGTTTATTCACAAATTCATCCCACTCACCCTAAAGGTTATGCAGATTGACTGAAGGTTGAAACTTTAATTACGAAAATGGAAATAGTTTGGATCACATAATTTGGGAAAAGAGTTTTAGGTTTTTTCAGATCATTATATTGTTGGATCTCTCTCATTTTTCTGTTTATATTAGGTCCGATCTATCTTAGTTTTGAATTTAGCTCAACTTTTGTAACAGGACATGAAAATTGAAGGTTGGGAGTTACAGGTAGAAATTGCTGAAGGCCTTTCTTACCGTCTAACTTCGTTATCAGCAGGGGTGTGGGACGGGTGGATCTTTGATTTTTATCTTTAGATGGATTGAAGAAGTAACATTTTGGATCAATGTTAAAAAGGGTAGCATCTGGACTGTTGATTTCCTCACTTCTCATATGTGTATCTGCAACGGATAATGGATTCCCCAGATGTAATTGTGATGATGAGGCCAGCCTGTGGACTATTGAGAGCATTCTGGAGTGCCAGAGAGTCAGTGATTTTCTGATTGCTGTGGCCTATTTCTCCATCCCCATTGAGCTGCTTTATTTTATCAGTTGCTCCAACGTCCCATTTAAATGGGTTCTTTTTCAGTTCATTGCTTTTATTGTGCTATGTGGATTGACACATATGCTGAATGGCTGGACTTATGGCCCTCACTCATTTCAACTCATGGTGGCACTTACCGTCTTCAAAATTCTCACTGCCTTGGTATCATGTGCCACTGCTATCACCCTCATCACTCTGATTCCTTTGCTTCTCAAAGTGAAGGTCAGAGAATTCATGCTGAAGAAAAAGACTTGGGATCTTGGACGAGAGGTTGGTATTATAATGAAACAGAAGGAAGCTGCAATGCATGTGAGAATGCTCACTCAAGAGATTCGCAAGTCACTTGATAGGCATACAATTCTGTACACCACCTTAGTTGAGCTGTCTAAGACCCTGGGTTTGCAAAATTGTGCTGTTTGGATGCCTAATGTTGATAAAACAGAGATGAACCTGACTCATGAATTGGATGGGAGGAATTTTAATTTCTCTGTGCCAATTACTGATCCAGATGTTGTAAACATCAAGGGAAGTGATGGAGTAAATATTCTTAGCCCTGACTCTGCCCTTGCTGCTGCCAGTAGTGGAGTTTCAGGTGAGACAGGTCCGGTAGCTGCAATTCGAATGCCAATGCTTCGGGTTTGCAATTTTAAAGGGGGGACACCTGAGCTGACACAGGCATGCTATGCAATACTGGTTTTAATTCTTCCTGGTGGAGAGCCTCGATCTTGGAGCAATTATGAGCTGGAGATTATTAAGGTGGTAGCTGATCAGGTAGCTGTGGCTCTCTCACATGCTGCAATTCTTGAAGAGTCCCAACTCATGAGAGAGCAGTTGGAGGAGCAAAATCGAGCTTTGCAACAGGCAAAAAGGAATGCTATGATGGCAAGTCAGGCAAGAAACTCATTTCAGAAGGTCATGAGTGATGGAATGAAGAGGCCTATGCACTCAATTTTGGGTTTGCTGTCAATGATAGGTGATGAGAATTTAAAGAGTGAACAAAAACTTATTGTGGATGCAATGCTGAGGACCAGCAATGTTCTTTCAAACCTGATAAATGATGCCATGGATATTTCAGCGAAGGATGATGGAAGATTTCCATTGGAGATGAGATCTTTTGGGTTACACGCCATGATAAAAGAGGCAGCTTGCCTTGCCAAGTGCATGTGTGTTTATAAGGGTTTTGGTTTCATGGTTGAGGTTGACAGGTCTTTGCCAGATAATGTTATGGGTGATGAGAGGAGGGTCTTTCAGGTGATTTTACATATGGTGGGGAATCTACTGGATGGTAACCATGGTGGAGGGACTCTATTACTTAGAGTTTTTGCAGAAAGTGGAAGTCAGGGAAGGAATGAACATGAGTGGGCAACCTGGAGACCAAGCTCGTCTAGTGGGGATGTATATATTAGATTTGAGATAGGGATCAAAATAAGTAATTCTGAATCGGAGAGATCAGTTTCTTTAGGACAGGTTGGTGGTAGGAAGTATGCCAGTGGCAGTGATAGAGTTGAAGGCAGATTGAGCTTCAGCGTTTGCAAGAGGATAGTTCAGGTGAGGGTCATTAACTCATATTTCTAATAAAAAACTAATTAAAAAAGGGAAGAAGGGGGGGAGGGGGATGGTAAGTTCAATGATTTGCTCATGTGCCATTGAGTCATATGACAATATTTTAGAACATTTAGTTGCATTCTATTTTCTGTAGTCCTATTGCAGCAAAGGACTCAGAAACTAAGTATTTTTTACATCAGCCTCTCAATGGTTTACCAAGATATGTTTCCTTATGTTTTTAACGGCTTGTGTGACAGAAATCATTAAATATGGATTGTTTGTTTACAATGTTTCTTCTTTCAAAATCTCTATCAGCACCATTTGAAGAGATGCTGTTTAATGATTCTGTAACCTGTTTAGGAATTCTAAATTCTGCCCCCCCACCCCCGAGAGAAAATTTGAAGTCTGGTCTAATGGATTTGAAATGTTTTAGGTGTGGCATCTGGGATTGGAAGGGTAAGGCCATATTAAGTAACTTAGATTGCATACTCAATAGTGTGACTTAATTTTTCTTGTTAATATCCTTGATTAGTACTTTCATTCATGGTAGAATTTGGGGCCTGGTTTTCCCTTGTATAGGAGTTGTGCTTTGGATCACAATGTTGTATGTTCTTCAACTTCAAGAGCTGTTGGTGTGAAGATTAATTTTATTGTGGCTATTACCTATGGAGAATAATTTGAGTTATAGCATTATTAGACCTAATTATAGAAGTTTCTGGCTTATTTGATTAGTCATGCTTTTGACAATACGAGCAGGGATTTGTTTGATGATCTCTTAATTTGTTTAATGGTTATACTTATATTTGTCCGGTAAAACATTTTTCTAGTTTTAATTTTGTATTTTTGTTCCTTTCTGCTGTATTATTGGCAGTTGATGCAAGGGAATATATGGTCAATACCAAATACTCAAGGTCTTCCTCAAAGCATGGCCCTTGTCCTTCGTTTTCAATTAAGACCTTCCATTGCTATATCCATCTCCGAACCAGGAGAATCTTCCGAGCAAACAGATTCTAATTCTCTCTTACGAGGTCTGCATGTCTTGTTGGCCGACAACGATGATGTAAATAGAGCAGTGACCCAAAAATTGCTCCAGAAGCTAGGTTGCGTTGTAACTTCTGTGTCTTCAGGACTTGAATGCCTCACTGTCTTTGGACCAGCTGGGTCGTCTATACAAGTCATTCTTTTGGATCTTCATATGCCTGAGTTAGACGGTTTTGAAGTTGCCACTAGGATTCGGAAGTTTAGAAGCCGAAACTGGCCTGTGATTGTTGCCTTGACCGCATCGGCAGATGATGACTTGTGGGAAAGATGTGTACAAACCGGTATTAATGGAGTCATCCGAAAGCCGGTTTTGTTGCAAGGAATTGCCAGTGAACTAAGAAGAATCCTGAGGCAGGAAAGTTAAGTTCTGTGAAGACAGAGAGAGGCTGTAAGTTAAGAAATTTGAAGCAAAAACAAACAATTAAGTTCTTTTCCACTCTCATTCTTGGTAGAATTAGCACACATCACTCTTTGGCTCCCACTCCCTCGGCATATTTCAGCGTAGAGAATGTTATACACACAACTTTCGATAAGGAAAATGGTATACAGATTAGTTCCCGTCTTTCTTCCTTTGTTTCATCGTGTTTCATCCTGCTATAGTCACGTATGTATTTTTAAATCTGAGACATGCATGCTTGTCTAGGCACATCCATATAATCAGATAATGGAACAGAAAAGCAGTTCAGGAATCAGGATAAGAGGATTGAACTCTTAGCAGTTGGCAACCGCAAAGTTGTACTTGAAGAGGGAGCATTCAAGTATATTGTTCATTGACGCAAAAAATTAGTTCTTAGGTTAAGAAAAAACTAGTTTTTACATTGTATAAGAAAACTTGGGCCTGTTCCTATTATCTTGCTTCTGGGGTTTTTCCTTGTGGAACCCTCGATCGTTTTGCTGATCTGAAGGTACAGACTCCACTGCATTCCTCCATCGCATGGTTATCAACGAAGAAATTTCGTTACCATTCTGATATTATTCGTAATATTATCTGGTAAATCTTCGGAGAGTTTTGATTATCAAAAGGATCTCATAGTGTATTTATTGATGAGATAGTCATTTTTATAGCATTATCCGTATTAATTGTTAAATTAAATTTTTTTTATTATATTATCTGATAATTCTAATGGAATTTAGGTTTAGGGTGTTGAAGATACCAGAAAACTAACCATATTAATAAAGAAATATTGCTACAAGTAATTGGCTTTCGTTCTTGTGAAGCACAGTCAGCAAATGGTATGGAGCCAATTATCGTGGTCGAGTTGGAATCTTGAAACCATGCATGAACCTGAACACGTACACGGAAGTATATCACTTTCACGTAACACCTTTTCACTTATTTTATTTCTTCACAGCCACATCACACAGCACCTTACCTGGCTCCACTTGGCTTATATGGTCTTATCTCTCCTGCCACATATTTGCCTATGTTCCTCTAATTTTTTATGTTTTATTTTAAATTGTCAATTCTAACTCCTCCAATAAAAGATTAAACTAAAAATAAATTATTATTTTAGTCTTTAGAAGAAACTATTGCAATTAATTTAATTCTTAATAGTCTACCGGCATCTGTTTAGTCTTAATACCGTTTTAAATATATTATCATTTAATTGACAGGAATTGTTTAATTTTAAAAGACCAATATGATAAATTTTGAAAGAATAAACTATAATTATATATAGCGTAATTTTATGTTGCTTTCTCAATTAACAAGAGTTTCCACGTGATCATGTTGCCATTTTTTGAATTGTATGAATACTATTAGACTAAGTAATAAAACGTGAGAAATTTCTTCCATAACAAACTCAACTAATGAAATTTGCTTCATATGCAAAAAATAATGAAATTTTCAAAAGTGGTGGGAGGGTTCATCAGCTATAGAGATAATGCTTGTTTGCCCATAGACTACAAGGCAACAAAACTTTGAAGCCAAATGTGACATTACCAGATTCGCCTTTAACCTTTCCCTTTCCCTTTCTGTTTTCCATTCCCATCTTGACAGTGAAAGTCATGTTTTAATTCTGTTTTCTGCTGTTGGTGCCTCCTTATCTACCTAATAATGTGCTTTGGGTGGTTTTAATCTCATAATAAATATCAATAATAAATTAGGATTATGATGTATGAGCGTTAGGACTACATGAGAGAGAGAGAGAGAGAGAGAGAGAGGGGTTTGTGTAGGTTTCCTATATGTCCATACTTGTATATGTGAGACTAATTGAGATATTAAATTTATTCTTCTTATTCTCTTTTTTTTAATTCGAAAGTTTTCACATTACCACTTGAATTACTATTAATTGGTACTTCTCGCGAGTATTCTTTATTACTTTTAAAATATAAAAAAATTTAATTACATTTAACTTTTTAAAAAAATTGAAGCAGAATTTGACATATTTTTTAGTGCATGTCAAGTTAGCACTAGGGAAGAGGAGGAGAATCTGCACTGGATCTAAGATCATTGGATTAAGATTCATTGATCCAAAATTTATTGGACAACTTTTTAATTTAATTTTAATAAAAATATATTTATGTTGATAAATTAAATATAAAAATATTTGAGCTAACAGAGGCGATCCTCTCCCTAGCGTTAGTGAATTACTGTGTTTCTTAAATCTTCCTTGATATTATGCCATGAGTCTTGGAGTTTGTTTGGCTTAGTTGAAATTTTTGTTTGAAATATTTCTAATGTTAGTAAAATATTATTAATTTTATTTAAAAAACTTGCTGTTGTGTTTGATAAAGGCATAAATTACTTTTCAGTGATAGTATAATTTTTCATTGCAAATGAAAAAGTTAAAAAAAAATAGTGCTCTTCTTGTTTGTTACAATTTAAAAATTCGTGCTCTTCTTATTTGTTACAATTAACAAATGTATAAGAAATTTTATTTGAAACAAATATGCTTTTCCTCATATGAAATTGCAAATTATCTAGAATAATTCTTGTATTAAAATATAAAATTTAGGGTTTATAATTTAACTTTAATATATTTGTTGAAAATTATGACGACCATTTATAATTTAAGATATGTCATTCAACACTCTCATTTAAACTAAGTCATTAATCTTTTTAAAAAAAGATATTTTATCATTAAAATTAATATTCTAAAGCGACAACATGTACGTTAATCCCTTTGAAAAGCCCTAACATCGAACACCGCCAGTATTATCTTCCACAACCGCAATTTCTCTTCCAAAACTCTCCTCCCGCGCCTTTTTTTCCCCTTTCTCCAGTCGAAGCTGCTATTCTCAGAATTCCTTAATCTGCAAATCCTCCTTGCGGCTTTTGTCGGCTCTCCTGCTACGGCCTCTTTGATTTTTGATCTGCAGGTTTGTTGCACTTCAGTTTTCATATTATCCTTTTCTATTATCTTGTTTGTTGCTTTGGAATTTCTGTAAATAATGCATTGAAAAATGTGAAAAAGGAAGGGTTTTGAGGAATGGAAGTGAGATAAGGGAGTGAAGGAGTGAGGTGAGAGAGCATCCATGGACTAGGAGGATGTCTTCTATTAGTGAAGTACTCCTCTTTGGGGTTGCCGACGATTTCAGTGACGGTGTTGCGAAGTACTTAATTTCTCTTGGTTACGGGAAGAGTATGCTTAAATTGGTTAATGGGGACCATTAGTCTCACTTGACTTTGTCCATGGAGTAGACATGCGACGTCTGCTGATGGTCGCTTACTGTAAAAGCGCTGCATGGTGTAGGAATCTATTTTTGGTCCAGTGTTGTTCAATGATGTTTTGAAGATTTTATACCCATGGTGGTCGTTTAGGGGATTTATTTTATGGGCCCAACTGATACATACTTCTTGTTGTAAACTATGTTTCCGAATGGGTTGAGGTTCAAGTGGAATTGTTTGACATCTTGTTCTCTCTCTCTCTCTCTCTCTCTCTCTAAAATTGTAGAAAAGTCTTCCTCTTAGGTTCAAATCTAGTTCTTATGTGTCAATTTTATGGCTTGCCAACTTCTCTCATCTTCCATGCTTACTCAAAAAACATTCTGTCTTGGATTTGAGCTTAATTGGTCTTCACCTTGGATTATTTTACTCCGTTTTCTTCTCAGTTACTTTGAAGCGTAATCATTTTGGGTTAATGCTTTGGTGCTTTTTTTAGTGGCTTCTACAATGTTGATTTAAGTAGATCGTTTAGTGCTTGTTTACTTTCCTTCTCTTCTCTTATGTTTAATTTAATTTTGAAGGATTTGATGTTCTACAACACATTATCAAAAAGGGAGAATTTGGTAATTTTATGAGTAAGGGAAATGAAAACGGAAATGGGATGAGAAAAACTTCTTTAGTAGCCATAGCGCAATGCAAGTCTGAAATATGTTACGAATAATACCCTCATATTTTCATGTTTATTGTAAAAGAGAAAATGCAGGTTATTTGTAAAATTTAATAAGGCTTCTAGACATCTCATTGACTCTCTTTCCCGAGGTGGTGCAACTTTGAAATCTAAGAAGCACTGATACGGTTACTCGTATCGGGTACGACACGATACGATACGCAGGATACGTAAAATTTTGAAATTTTAAGATACGAGTATGGCAATATAATTAAATAGGTTAATATAAAACATGAAATATTTAATTATAGTAAATATCAATTCTTGGTTTCTTAAAAGATGGTTTGAAACCTAGAAAATTAAAAACTATACACATTCTTAAAGGATAATTAAAAGTATTCTCCTATCCACTTTTGTCCCTTTACATTTATGAAGACTATATGATAAGTTGAATATATCTGTATTCAAAAATAAAAAGCAAAAAAGAAAAAAAAAAAAACAAAAACAAAACCAAAAGGGGGAAGCCCCAAACAGGAACACACATTTACACAGATGACGAAGGGAACGAGCTGCTGCCTGCAAGCTGTGAATATACACACACAGACGAAGATGACTACTGAAGAAGAAGGGAACGTTGCGGCCAAGACAAAGTGGAGGACACACTAAGGACAGAACATTGTAATGTAGAAAGGCGTTGGCTGCACAAATCTTCTGGTGACAGAGAGCCAAATGATGAAGATGAAGAAGAGGGAGGAGGGAGTAGGCGAAGACAAAGAAGGGAGGAAGCCAGCTGCTGCTGTGGAGCGTCAGGTTTTTGGTTTTCGATTTTACACGAAAAATGTTTCTTCCATTTCAAAGCATTTCAGGTATGGGTTTCCAAACTTCTTTTTGGCGTTTCTAAACGTCTTAGTGTGTTTGCAGCGAAGGGACATGACCGGACACACGTGCCAGCGTACGGTGCGCATATCCGCATTGGATACGTATCAGACATGGGTGTGCTGGCCATTTTGACATATTGGTGCTTCCGTGTTTGAAATTTGTTGAATGCTTTGGTCAACTGGGAGACATGAGTGAAGACAATGTTCATTCAACTATATCTAGAAACATTCATTCAATTAAATTTAGAAATATTAGTAGTACTAGTTCATTTTTAGTTGGCAGAGTAGTCCGAAATTGTTGTCCCCCTTTGATTTCTTTTATCTGTCTTTATTTATGTGTTGCCTTTATCTGTTACTTTTGTTGTTTTTATTTTTTGCTTGTATTTACTCAAAATTTATGTAAGTTCAATAAATAGTATATGGTATAATATTATATCTGTAGTATTAAGAGACAGAGATTGTCAACTCAAGCAATAGAAGTGCCTTGAACTAAGTATTCATATATTGTTAAATGATTTCTTTTTTCTGGCTTTCGCTTGTGATTCAATTTTGATTAGTTGAACTAAGTATTCTTATATGATCCTTGATGGTTTATAGCATCCTATACTTTGATATTGTTAGATACTCAGTTATCTCATATATTGCATCCTATTCGATGCATGAAATCTTTTTTTTTTTTTAGTATGTCAACAACTCTTTTATATAAAGCACTTCCACTCTTTTATTTTATGAGAATTATATGAACCTTTCCACGTTGGTATAAACATGCTTTTATTCTATTCATTGTATGGATATTTCCTCTCTTTTCTTCTGTATTTACATTGGAGTTGAAACTTGATTTAGGGACTTCATTGGTCAAATGGCTGACCCAAACATTCAACAAATCCAAGGCCAATCCAAAAGCAGTAGTAGCTCTGCTCCTACTATAGATTCTACTATGGCTGGTGCAAAGAGAAAAACCTCTATAAAGAAAAGTGATGTATGGGAGCATTTTGTGAAGCTCCTATCAGAAGAACCTAATGGAAGAATTAGAGTTGCTTGCAATTATTGTAAGGCATCATATGCTTGTGACTTAAACATACATGGTACTAACTCTCTAAGAAAACATTTGCTAAGATGTTAGAAGTATCCATATAGGGCTCATGAAAATAAACAATCTATGTTAGAATACCTTGAGCTATCTGAAGGAGCTCAATCAAAAACCTCATATCCCCCGACTTACGACAAGTGTTGAAGAGCTTTAGTTGAATTTGTGATACGCGATGAAATGCCGTTTCAGGTGGTGGAAATGCATGGGTTTCGAAATTTCTGGAACCACCTAAGACCTAATTATCCAATTCCATCAAAAATAACTGTTGCTAGAGATCGTTATAAGCTCTTCCTTGAAGAATCTAAGAAGCTTAAAGATGTTTTGAAAAAATCATGTTTGCGTGTTTGCCTCGCAATAGATATTTGGACATCAATTCATGAATTTAACTATATGTGTCTCACAACACATTTCATTGATGAACATTGGAGATTGCAAAAGCGGATCCTAAACTTTTGTCCTATTGAAGATTGTAAGGGTGATACCATAGGAAAGGCAATAGAGACTTGTTTGTTAGGATGGGGGGTTATGAAAGTGTTTACATTATTGTAAATAATGAAAGTTTCAATGATGCAATCGTGGTTTATTTGAAAGAACGATTAAAAGGTTGGAATGCATTAGTGTGTGATGGGGATTTTCTATATGTGAGATGCTGTGCTCATATTCTAAATTTGGCTATAAATGATGAGTTGAAGGACTTGAATAACTCTATATTAGCTATTTGGAATGCGGTTAAATATGTCAGGTCTTCTTCTACAAAATTGCAAAAGTTTAAGAGTTATGTTGAAAAAGAGAAAGTTGAGTCAAAGAGTCTTCCATACTTGGATATTGCAATGTGGTGGAATTCCACCTACTAGATGTTGGAATAGGCCATGAAATTTCAAAAGGTGTTTGATAGGATGAAAGATGAAGATGAGGAATATAATGCATACTTTAGGGAAGATATTCATCGAATTGGGCCTCCTAATACATTTGATTGGAGTAATGTTTCTGTAGTTATAAAGTTTTTAAAGGTATTCTATAATAGTATGTTGAGATTGTCTGGATCATTGTATGTCACGTCAAATGCATGCTTTCATGACATTGCACATGTTCAAACTTTGTTGATGACAAGTGTTACACATCAGGATCCTTCTATTGGGAATATAACTAATAACATAAAAAGTAAATATGACAAATATTGGGGAAAATCAGAAAATCTGAACCTTTTGCTCGTCATAGGAGTAATATTGGATCCTAGGTATAAACTTGCCTATGTGAATGCAACTTTTGAAGATATGTACCCTGATCCTGAGACATGTGAGGCAATGAAGAGAAGGGTCAAAGATATTTTATATCGCTTGTATGAACAATATTTTGCAGGGTTTGTTCATGAACCACTTGAAGTCCCTAAAGAGAGTGGGAACTTGAGTACTAAGGATACCATGGGACTACCAATGCTAGATATTTTCCACACTGGTCCACAACACAAGTGGTAATCATTAAGGAAAACAAAAGTTGGTTCAAATAAAAAAACAGAGTTAGAGAAATATCTTGAAGTTGGTATACTTGATGATGATCCTTCTTTCAATATCTTGGCATGGTGGAAAGATAATGCTGCAAAATACAAAGTGCTTTCTCTTATTGCTCGTGATGTATTAGCTGTGCTAGTGTCAACTGTGGCTTTTGAGTCAGTTTTTAGCACCAGTGGATGCATGCTTGATATGTTTAAGAGTTCATTATCACCAAGGATGACTGAAGCACTCATTTGCGCTCGAAATTGGCTATCCCCACATAAGTTCAACTTTAATGATCCTGAATTTGATCAATTTGATGAGTCTGAAAGTATTGTAATTGGTGAGTTCCTTTATCACATAATTTCTATACTATACTTTTGCCTTGTGATTTTACATTCTAATATTATATTGTTGTTTGACTTTTACAGATGTTTTAGAAGATTATTCAAGTGTTGCGCAAGATGATATGAGTGTTGATTGATGTCTTGTTTGTATTTTATGACTATGTATGAGTACTATATCTATATTGTCAGTGATTTTATAAATATTTCCTTGTTGGTGTTGGATTACTATTTGTCTAGATTTGAATGGAAAAGTGGAAGATGGATATATGTTTACGATAATTTTGAATTTGAATGGTTTTTATGGTTCTTATGGATATCTGTTTGCTGTAATTGTTATTACAATAACCATAGGAATAATTCTTATTACTAACAACACTGGTGTTGGATTACTATTTCTGTTTGCTATGATTTCGTTTAACAGGATTCATCATTTGCAAACAATTCTTTAATGAGTGCAGGTAACATAAGCTCAGTAGTTATAATTCTTGTTTATGGATTATTAAATCTGTTTGAGTTACGTTTTAATATTCATTTGTTTTGCTTTCTAATCCTGAATTTTGCTTTCCGAAGGAACAGGAGTGAGTACCACCAGCTAGGCAGCTATATAAGACTAAATATACTCAATGTTCCACAAGGAAATCTTGAAAATAATCTTATATTAGCTGGGATGCTGTTCAATCTGTATGTGTGGAATATTTTTGGCATTTATCACATAATTACAAGAACAGTTTTATTTGCACTCAAGACCCCAAGCCATTTTATTGTTCAAATAATACTTTTCTGCAGAAGTTTTATTGAAGCTGCCTCTCAATGGAACATATTTGTCTAATTGTTTAAAGTTGTTATCATTTGAAGACAAAGCAGACCTAAGGTTGTTGTTTTCTTTTTTACTGCTAGAATTTTGCAATTTAGGTCTGAAGTATGAGACAGGTGCTGACCAGTAAACGACATTATTATAAAACACTTGGAAGTCATTTAGATCGTGTCTATTGCTATTGTACTGGTAGTAGTACTTGGTTGTTTAACCTGGCCTAGTATCTTCTCAGGTTGGCTGAGACGGGTCTATGTTTTGGGCCCGAAAATTCTGGCCCGAGAAAGGCACCAAGTCGAGTTTGATTGATGTTGGACCTGGCCCAACCTAGGTTTTATACATCCTTACTTGACATAGTGGAAAAACAATTTTCTTTTCAATTTAGACAAGTTAGGTGGGAGCATTTCACTCAAAGTAATTTGTAAAATCAACATAAGATGAGTGCTTTGGCGGATGGTAAATATCGCTCATTTGGGATTGTCTCTTTAATAGAAATTATGTCAACCACTTCCCTATCTGCCTTCAATCTAGAGGGGATCGGCTACTTGATTCTCCACTTCTTTTTGATTTTAAATCTCAACATGGAGCAAGATAATCTAGCATATCAAGCATGATTACAGTCCATCTCTGCAATCAAATAGTGAATAGCAGAGTGGTTTGCCTATACAATAACCTTGTGCCCGTCAAATAAGCCTAATACCACTATTAGCGGGTGTTTCTCAGTCACCATATGATCAAGTTATGCCCTTGTTGAATTCTTGCTATCATAGTAGATTAAATGAAATCCCTTATTTCTTTGCTGCCCCATTATTGCTCCCATGACATGGTCACTTGCATCACACATCTATCCAAATGGGACTCCAATCTAAAGTATGTGCTGATTCCAATATGCTTTTCAACTTTAAGAATACCTGGAAGCATGCCTCATCAAAGTGGAACTACACAAGGGCTTAAAATTGTTTTTGATAAGTCCTTGATAAACCTTTCATAGAATCCTACATGCTCAAAGAAGCCTTTGACTCCCTATTTGTTTTTCTTTTTGACGGTAAGGTGGCAGAGTTTTTCCGTTGTTATATATATAACGATGTTGTTTGGACAAAAATGACAGTTCTAGATCATCAGCTTAATAATTTATCAACTGATTGCAAATTTTACTTAACCAAGAGGTTATTTTGATTGAAGAAAATGATTAGGAGATTAAATTGAAAGGTTTTATCTAAGGAGGACCAAACCAAGGTGAATAAATTTTGAAGACTAAATAATTAATCTACTCTATTTTTCATAAAAAAAAAAAAAACAAACATTCATATATTTCAGACGTTACCCAAGATATGAAATCCCAGAGTTTGCGGGATGAAGGTAAGGATTTTTGTATTGTATGTTAAATTTTATTTATATGTTGATGTTCTTTATTTTTTTAATTCTAAGATTTTGTTAGTTAGATATATTTATCATGCACTTATTTTGTGTTTTTTTTCCTTGATGTTTCTTAGTACTTTTGGTGTTAATTATTTGGCACATTAGAAACATTTCTTTCACGGTGGGTTTAAATTTATTTGTGTTATCTGAGTTGTTTTTTTGGTAGAGTTAATTGCTTTTACCGAAATAGTGCTCTATGTGTGTTAGGAAATAAGTGTAATATAAAAATAAAATATATAACATATTAAAAATGAGACTAGTAAAAATTGAATTAAAAGTTCGAGACAACTTTTGTTTTTTTTCGTTGGGGTGGAGGCGGGAGAAGATATTTGCATGCAAGTAAATCTAATATCTACGTACTCTGTCATATTTCAAAAAAATTAAGAAATAATATAGTTACAAAAATTGTTATTAAATGTGTAAGTGTAAAGATAAAAAAAATGTTAAATTTCTTTTATAATTAAAGATATATGTTGAGTTATTGTTGTGTACGTCAATTTATTAATTATGTAATTATATTATTTATATTGATATAAAAAGGCGAATTTAAATATTGTAATCAAATGAATGTATTGACATTTTAATTCTCTAAAGATACACCTTATACGAATTTGGTTTTTCAAAATTTGATTGTTTCGTGTTAATAAGCCTATGAATAAATAATCAAGTTGAAAATGTGAAGTTAACGTGGGTTTTAAGTGCTTCATTGTTACTAAAGCATTTTATGACAAAGAATTAAAATGGTATGATGTTGACTATTGTTGAATGATATAGTGTTCTGTAA
This sequence comes from Delonix regia, assembly GCA_037074485.1. NCBI lineage: Eukaryota > Viridiplantae > Streptophyta > Magnoliopsida > Fabales > Fabaceae > Delonix > Delonix regia. The sequence goes on from CM073451.1 coordinate 37,025,459, forward strand.
CAGTATGTTTCACTAACAGTCGAGCATTTAATAATCAAATAAAGTTGAACTTGATGTTAAACCATACTACTTATTTCTGAATTATTTGTTAACTACTTTTCTTTTTGGACCAATATTTGTTAACTTGTTAAACTTGAGAATAATATGAAAGATAAAAGAAAAATTAATCAATTAGTTCTTATAATTTATATGAATTTTTAAATTGGGTTCAATATTTTATATATATATATATATATATATATATTAAAATCACTTCTTATATTTTCTAACAACTATATGATTGGTCCTTAATGATAAATTCAACCCCATTTGCAAGTTTTTTTTTTTGGGATAAAAAGGGCAAAAGGAGAAAAACCAAGTATAATATATAGGTTGGTTAGAATAAAGAGGACTGCACGGGTGCAAATCCAAATGATCCAGGTGTTCAATCTTGAAGGATTTGAAACTGTCAACAATACTATGTATATCATGTAGTAGGGTGTTGAAACACAAATTGTTGTAACTTTTTTGTCTCGATAGCCTGTACAAAGCCTTAGAGTGGAGGAAAATTTAAAAGTCAGACTGATTAGTTAATAGATCATTGAAGGTTGTATGAATCTAGAAGATTATATTGTGAATTCCTTCTAAGATGAGAAGTTGTTTTCTACTTGCTTCGATCATTTAGTACTTCTAGCAATGAACAAATAATCCATTGAGGGCAACATGTATTCAATGATGTGTTATTCTCTTCTCCTCTTTTTTGTTGTAGTTATCAGCATATTTCAACTCCTATTTGAACAAGTGATGTTGTTGGTCATTGAATTTGTCTGTAAATAAGTTACACACAAGTTTTGATATACTTTGTTATCAACAAAATCCTGTTGTTTAACTTCTTGAAATTCATTAATCATTTTCTTAATTTTGTGCATAGTAGAAATAGGGCATGGATTGGTTCCTTTGTGAGCTCTTTCACTACGATAGAGACAAATTGTATATAATAAAGTAAGAATGTAATGGGTATGGAAGGAAAATGCGGGATTGGAATTACGTCCCTGCTTAAGCCAAGAATTCAAGCAGATAATAATATCAGGGTTTTGAATTTGATTGGTATGAAAACTAAAAGGTGAAGCAAACCAAAGCGCTCTTGCAAAAGGACAGGTGATGAATATGTGATTTATATTTTCTGTAGAGGAGAAACAGAACCAACATTTAGACATGACATTTAAGTGATGTTATATTATAGTGTCATCAAGAGGGAGAGCCTTATTAAGTAAATGCCAAGTATACAGAAGAATTCGCTAAGGAAGTTTAATACTCAAGAGATTTTTCCATTCAATGAAAGAGGAAGTAGAGGGTTGAATGGATAAAGTACCGAGAATTTTATACCCATATTTGACAGTGTAAGATCCATTCAAATTCTCAAATAATAAAAAAAAGTCTAGCTATTGAGTGTAGGAAAAATGGGGTTGAAGAATTTTCTTTGCTATATTAGCATTGTAAATGTTATGAACAACATACTCATCCCAACATTGTCGTTGATGCAAAATAAGATTAAAGACCCTAATGTTTTGATTGCTTTGATTTAACTGCATATGCTACCTAAAGGGGTGGGAGATTGGTATAGATGATCCATCACCCAACTGCCAGTTGAGATTTTTCAGTTCCTTTCTAAATCCAACTAAAACTACACCTTTTCAAAAGAATACCATGAAATTGAGGATTACTATATTTATTTTTAATGAAGGCAGAGAAAAAGATTGGGCTTTTAGTGTTTATAATTTTCCAAACATGTTTGGCTAATAAGGAAATATTAAATAGATAAGTAGATTTAATACCTAATCCTCCTTGTAATCTAGGTTTACAGAGACCTTGCCAATTAGCCAAATGCATACGAGGAGAATCAGAGGAAAAGCCTAAGAAGAAATTAGCCACCTTTGAATCAATCAGAGCACAATATTTCCTCGATAAATAATAGCAAGAGAGGGGATAGACCATACATGAGGAAAGGGAGCTTCTAATGAGTGTTAGACGTTTGGCCTAAGATGACAATTTAAATTTCCATGAGCAAAGTTTATTTCCTATTTTGTCAACAATTTCTTGAAAAGTCTTGCTTTTTTGGCCTCCGGTATCAATCCAAGCACCAAAATATTTATCCAATCCACTAGCATATTTTACTTTGAACACGCCAGCTAAAAACATTTTAAAATGATGAGGAGTGTTTGGGCTAAAAACCATCATGGACTTCAAAAAATTAATGGAAAGTCCTAAGAGATGTTCAAAGTTATCTAATGTTGCTTTAGTTAAATTGCACATAGTAGAGCTTGCCTCGAAAAATAAGATTGTATCATCTGCATACATTAGATGAGATATTGCATTTGAATTCCTACAGATACTGATTTCTTTCCAAGAACCTTCCCTTTCCTTTTGCTAAATCAAGCATGATATAATATTTGAACAAATAATGAAATGTAAGGGGAAGAGAGGATCACCTTGTTTGATACCTCTTTTGGGTTGAATGAAATTGGTGGGAATTCCATTTACCAAGACTTGGTAAGAGATAGTACTTACACACTGAAATATCCAGTTAATCCAATTAGAAGGGAAATGCATAAGTTTTAAAATAGTTGAAAGGAAATTCTAAGAGATTTTATCATAAGCTTTGGAAATGTCAAGCTTGAGAACACACTATCTCTTTAATTTTCCTTTTGTCTTATGAATTTTTCGCAAGACTTCTAAAACTAGGAGAATATTATAAAAAATAAGACAACCTTTAATGAAAGCACTCTAATTTGGTGCACTGATGTCTTCCAGAATATAGCTCAAATGATTACAAGAAGTTTTTAAAATGATTTTATAGGCCAAATTGCATAACGAAATTGGCCTAAAATCCTTAATTGTTCACGGATGATCAGTTTTTGGAATCAATGTAATCAGTGATCAGTTTAAGGATTTTAACATTTGACCTCCCTTATGAACGAACCATCTGACATGTCTTGCTCTGTAATATTCCAAAATTCTTGATAAAAATTGAAAATAAAACCATCAAAACTAGGTGCACTGTCAACTACTAAGTCAAAAACTGCTTTTTAATTTCATCATTGGAAAAATCAGCTTGAAGAAGAGAAATATGCTGCGAATCTAAATGAGGAATTTGTAATGTTTGTGAAGGGTCTAAAATTTGCCAGTTGATTAGAATGGAATATACTGAAGTGAAATACTAAAAAATAAGCTACCCCGTATCCTCTTGCGAGTGAATCTAGCAATCTTTATCATCTTTTAAAGAATGGATGACATTAGCCACCTTACGCTTTAAAGCCATTGTATGGAAGAATTTTGTATTACGATCTCTATGAAGCAACTAAGTATGCTTGGCTCGTAGGCCCAGATCATCTTTTCACAATCATAAAGAAATTCGCGAATCTCTCCTTCCCTTGATAAATGATGCAGACCTGATATTTGATTTTGACCATTTGCAAGTTGTTGATGTGGCTTACAACAACTATTGTGGCACGTCCATTTAGATGAAAATGATGATCATATGTTTAAAAAAAAATAAAACTAGATTCCTTTTTTATCACGTAATTAATTATTAAATATTATTAAATATATAACAACATTGTATTTTTTAATAAACGTGCTATAATTACACTCATTGATTACTCATATAAAATTTTTAAGAAAATATTATTTAATATTTATTAATCAATTACATCATAATTAAAAAAATATAGTATTCTTGAAATTTGCCACTCTTTAAGTAAGGATAATGCCGCATGAGATGAGGGCATATATATTGATCCCATCTTGTTTATCAGTTGGATGTATGTAGAATGTTGCTAATATCTTGTGAAGCTAGACTTTCAAATTTGGCTCTCATTAAACTGATCTTTGGTTCTTCCTGTTAATCATGTTGGCCTCGTTGTGAAAGTCGAAGCTGTTACATTTTTTTTTTTTTTTTATCATGTTTAGATCACATACCCATTTCTTTCGAATATAGATATTGTAATTTAATTCAGGATGCATTGCTTGTTGCATCCATATTAACGACTAAAAATTCAAAAAAGAAAAACAATAGCCTAAATAATTGTTTCCATATGATTTGTATGCCAATTCGTGAGTAAAATTCCATGGTGACCTTCATATCATTAGACTTCTATGGTGGAAGAGACCCCAGTATTGTGTCATTCATTCTAACACTCTTTTCCATATGTTTTAGAAAATTTTAAAATATTGATGAAATTGAATATAGATGTATATATGTTGAAGTAAAATTTGAAGTAGTTTGAATTATCACAAAATGAGCTTTGAGGCTAATTTCCAACTGGTTCATTAAGTTATCAGTTAGGATTAATGTTATCAAACTTGTAAGTTTTGACAAATTATAAAAATGAAAAATAAACTTATAATGTAAATTTATAACAAAAACTTGTACCTTTATTAATAAATAACTCTTGAAAATACAATTACATAATTAAAATAAAATGTATAATATGAATTTATTCAAATGATGTTAAGTAAAGGCTAATGATCATTTAACGAACTAAGACATGAATCAAAATTCTTAAGGAAGTCACATTTTCCCAAAATAAAATTGATGGGTAACAGTTGTGCATGTTTAAATGTCAACTTGCTCAACTTGAAATGAGTTCAACTAAGTTAGTGTTGAGTCTTAGTGTTGAGTCAGAGTCAACAGGTGAGTTAGCACGTGTCAAGTTAACTTACAAATTTGATAACCATGATTAGAACCAGCTTCAAGTTGGAAGCCATGAAGCCTCGTACATACTGACGTTGAGGGTCATTGCCATGCAGACTACATTGTTGAAGTAGATGTCAGTAGTGATGGTAGGTAGGGTAGCATTGTAAACCTAGTGACTCAGCCAACTAGGATCGGTCTAGTGCCATTGAGTAGGGTTAAGGCAGGTTAAGGGGAATAACACCTAGTTAGGAAGAAAAAAAACCTAAGGGAAGCTATCAAGTCGAGTTTAGGTCCAAGGTGACCAATTTGGTTGCCATATAAGGCCTAGACCCAGGTATTTTTTTAGTTGGAAAAAACATATAAACTACAGAACCCTACCTATTTGTTTCTACCCTAGGTCCTTTCCCCTTTCCATTCGTTTGCACACGTCAACACCCACCATTTGGTTCGCCATCACTTGCTTCTTTGTGCTTTTTGATTCTTTTGTTTGTTGTTTGATTTTGCTTATTCATGTTCGATCTCAAGCTTGACTTCTTAATTTGAGGTATTTGAATTAAGCTTTTTCCTTGGTGATCATAGTTCAAATAAGAAAGAGCAACAACCTTCAAGCTATCACTATGATTGATTGGAAAAATTTCGCAGCTCCATTCATTAAGCAAATGAGCAGAATACAATCTTGGCATACGACATTGAGTTCTAGGCAGGACTTTGAAGTAGAATATGAGAGAACAAAGAGAGCGCGAGCTTCGCAAAAGCCTTTTAGGGTTAGGGTTCTAGCTTCTTAACCTAGCCCAAACTGATGGACTTCAACTTGACTTGCTCTTTGGTCAAGTTCAATAGGCCAAGTCATAAGACAGGGTCTTAATCCTAAATCGATGAAATTCTTGGGCTGGGTCTTGAGTGTAACATCTTGAAAATTTTCCTATTTTATAAAAGATTCTCTTAGTAGAAATTTATTTTTATAAAAAGAAATTTGAAGAAATGTTTAAGTCCCTTTGTAATTTATTAAGGGCAATGTTTTGATATTTAAGGAATCTAAAAAAATTAACTAAAAGAAATTCCCATAGCTTCCAAGTAACTTGCAAATAAGTATAGTATGAGATTCAAAAAGAAGGTATAGGTACTTAGGCTAATCTATGTGAAATATATACAAGATATTAAATAAATGTTTTGAAGTATCTTGTGAATAAAGAGCATATCTACTAGTATGCAGAATGAAAAAAGAAAATCAAACTAACAAAAAAATGTTAGTTAACATATTTATATAATTAAAGCTACATTAAATAAATAAATACATTCACTAAGATATGAGAAATAATGTAGTTTACATATTTATAGATATAAACAAGGATATGACACACATTCTATAAAATATCACCAGTTTTGCAACAGTAAATAAATTTTTAATTTCTTACCATAAGATAATCAAGAAAACTTTTAATTATAATTTTCGACCATGAGTCAGTTGAAAATGTATATTAATATATATTTTAAAATATGAAAACTAGTTAGGATATTTTGCACATAACAACATATTATATAGATAATATACAGTATAAATTTTATTTTAGATTTAAAATTTATGGGGGTAAAACAAGATTAGTGGCAAAAAGTAAATGTCGCTATTAGAGGAAGAATACATAGATGGCAGCTTCATATGGCAAAGCTTCACAGTAAAGCTAACTGAAAACGTAGGTAAATGATGGGTTAAGCTAGCAAGTAGAAAATTACCAATGAAGACGTGGCAGAAGACTAAGCAAAAGAAAAGGAAATCTCCTTGGGTAAGGTAAAACTTAAGGGGTCTTGAGAAGGAAGAATCATTGAAATCTAAGAGTAAGCCAAGTAAAGCTTTTAAGAGAAGAAAGTGATCGAAGAAGAACACTTACAAATAAGGGAGAAAAGCCTTGTTCTGCACAACATGAATAGGGTTAGAAAAATTGAATAGAAGAAAGTGAGGAGTTCAAGCGAAGAGTCAAAGTGAGGAAGGAGTAAGTTGAGAAGAAGTTGGAAGTTTTTACCGAACCACCCAGGTAAGCTTTTTAATCTTGTCTAACTCAGTAAAATAGAGCAACACATGATGAGGAAGTAGGAAGAATATGGGTAAGTTAGTAGTTAAGAGAAGTTTTAAGCAAGAATTAGGAAAGAAAATCGAGAAATAACAGTAGAATGAAAGCCAGAAAATTTTGGAGTGCAACCTGACAACCCACTAGTTGAGTAAACAAATAAATAGGAGCAGGAATTCGGGCAAAACACAAGATAGAAACATAACAAAGAACATATATTCCTATACTAAGAGAGTAGTATTTATGGAAATTTTACCTTGAATTATTTTTATCTGTTATGTATGTATTTAATTAATGATTATAAGATTGCATTATGAATTAAGGACGTGTAAGATAATATGTTTCAGCCTCAACCTTAGAATTTGGAATCACGGCAAGATTCATTTTCCAAGATTATTGGCTGACAACGACAATGATTATGACAAAGGATTGCAAGTATGAGATTGTAATCCATATAAGATTTTAAATGTGAATTGGCTAGGGATTCTTACATGGCCGGGTTATGTATTCAATTCTTATAAGAAATTCCATTATGGAATTATGATTAATGTTGTTTATATAATGAAATTGTTTTATGAGAAAATGATGATGATTATCCTAGGTATTTAACTAGTTATTAAGATTTTCAATCTTACTCTTTTAAATCACTACTTTTTTTTAATAAAGTTTTTTAGTCGATAAAGGAAAACAAGTTCCGCAGAAATTAAAATGCTTTTGATATTTTGTTAAAAACATATGTAAAGATGACAAGCTCAATTGTAAAGTTATCTAATACATATGGCAACTGTAAATGCGAGTGATGATGTGCGTAGTTAAATCCTTGCAATTAAAGGGGAAGACCCAAATTCTTGTACTATTTTTGGGAGTTTAGGAAACAGTACAATAAAGTGATAATAAATGGAATGATAAAGTACGAGATTATTAATGAAATGAAATAATTTATAAAAATAAAATGTTATTCGGATTCAAAATATGAGAGGAAGTTGAAAATCATAGTGGCCCATTAGATTCGTGCATGGCTTTGATGGCCTATCATCAATCAAAATGTAGCTGAGCCCAGTGACTGTGTCCCGAGTCCCACTGAAGTGAACTACTTCGATTAGCTGGCAATGAATTAAAGCAACCCAAGTCTTTTCGGAAATAGAAGACATGGTGGAAGTATCAACTAACGTCCTCAAAATTAAACAAGTAGTATCAAGAGCCATGAGGGTGATAAAACTCAACATGTATATCCTCTTAACGACTAATATTCCTAATCAATTCGTTTTCATATTTGCTTGAGGATGTATTCATCTGAATGAAATATGATTAATTAATATCATTCTGTTAGATGTTGTTGGAAAAAATTTGAACTCGAAATTGCTTTCCCCAATTATGCACTGCCTGATTCATTTGTAAGTTTTCCCCACCATGAAGTTGCTTCATCATCAATAATGCTTAAATCTCATATTTTTCTTTTTTGGCTTTTTTGTTTTGGGGGACTGTAAATTACTTCAGTCTTCCAACACCTCGCTTTGAATTGAAGTTTCTATGTTGAACTTGTGTCAAGCCCAATGTACTCTAGAGGTCAATGGTGGAGCATGGGCTTAAGGTTGCCACTTTCTCTTTGACAACCCATTACACATTCTCGAATCGGAGGGCCTTATATTAATCCATTTGTCTCAAAATATCAGATTAATCATCATCACCACCAACATAGGTTCAGAACACAAAATCAAGAAAATATATACATACATATATATATATATATATATATATATCTATAATCACTTTCCTTTTTAAAAAAAAAAGAGTTTTGGAAAATGTATGAATTGAAACATTCTTGTTCGCATTTGATAACATATAAGACAAGTCACTTCATTTCAAAGTTTTTTGTAATTACTTTAAACGGAAACCATGTTGTGTGCGCCTGTCTATATATATATATAATTTTGTAATTATTACCTTTGTTAGCAATTATTACTAAACATTGAACTTGACATAGTTTAAGCAGCCAGGTAGGTGATGAGCTTCCTTCTGTCATAACCGAAAAGAGGTTGAAACATTAATTTATCCAAATGTCATTGATGGATGCAATCCTAACCTTAACGAATGGACAATTGGATATCCTCAACGTTGAAAGTTGTCTGTCCTTAAAATATCCAAGAAAAAAAAAAAAAAAGAACAGACGGAGATTAGCTATTATTAAGAAAATCAATACTAAAAAAATAACAACATTATGCTGACTGATGGGTACAAAACAACAGAAACTTTTTCTTATTGTTTTTATAGGCAGATAGCATACGCTACGTAGTTTCCTAGTATACATCATGTAATTATATTATAATTTTGGAATTGTAGAATCATAGAATATAAACAATATTGATGAACTCATACAGCTAATATAAAACCTTGGGGGGTTGGGGGGGGGGGGGGGGGGGAAGAAGACTTGTTCTTTGGTCTTTGTGTAAATTGATTACGTACGAGGTCTAGTAAGAGCCAATGTAGTTGTCAATGGCCATCGCAATTTGCATTAAAATAATAAACAACTTTCATTAAGTTAATCCTTCAAAGTTCAAATTAATTGACCATGATTATGACACGCCCAAGAGACAAGGTGGTGTTTTGTGTATATTATTAGAATTAAGTAAATTACAGCAAATATATATATATATATATATATATACTGAAAAAATCAATTGACACGATCATGATATGGTCAATGATCCAAGATCTCAGCATATTTAACATCGTTAAGCTGGCAAATTTTGGAGCTAGCTCACGTCCTTTTTGCACCAAGACGAATTCAAAGATCAACTACATGTGTTCGTTTGTCATAGTTTGTGTCAGACTTTGTTTGTTGATCACTTCTCTTGTTGTAAAGATCTTGCTTTTAAAACAAGCAATGAGAAAACAAGATCATCAAACGTTGGTTAATCTGGGGTCTATTACATGATAATATTAATAAAAAAAAAAACTAATTTGGAATCATTTGAACGAAATTTCTTGCCATATTCATATTTATCATCTCTAATCTTCCAACTCTCCCATACGTAGGAGGTTGAAAATTACACAAATCTCAAGGCATATACAATGCTTCTTTTAATATATATATATATAAAAAATTAACATAAGAATTGAATTCTAGATATAAAAAAACGTCAATTTTTCACTGAAAATGCTCATTTGTAACTAGGTAAAAGTTGAATCACGTTTGTGCCCTACTCAACTTCAGTGTACATAAGCATATCTCAGTATGGTCAAGAGTTTCTCAAAGCAATGGAAAATCATGCTCCTATATATATCTAATTTGAAATTGATTGAAGTGGAGCGCTATCATCAGACAATATTGATGCTAATTTGGAGAAGCATCATGCTGAGCAAAGCAATTAAGATTAATAATTATCCTCTACTATTACACATCTTTAGTAATTATATAAATGTGCATTGTCATCAAGCATTATCTATTTATTTATCTTCATCATAGCCCTCCTTTTTAGGGAAACAGAAAGGGGGTTTTTTTTTTCTGGAGTACCGAAAAATTGTATAAATAAATTAGAGACTAAAATAGAAACATATTTATTTATCTTATGAATTCTATCTTTACACCTACATGTTACTCACATAAAGAGCAGATTGAAAGATGAATATATAATATCTTGTCACTTTTCACTAGAGAAGTGTAGTTTGTTGAAGCAATCAAGAAGTTACAACAATTAATATTTCCTGCACCGTTAAAAAAAGGTACTTTAAAGTAATAATAAAATAGTTAATATAGATAAACCTTTACTCTGCTTTTGCTTAACTATGTTATAATAAAAAACTGACTTTGGTTCATCAAGATTATCCACAGATATTATTATTATTACTATTATTATCATTACATGTTCTTGTCTCCGCATCAATTTATAACCCATTTAATAAGTTTTACGAGAATCTAACCCATGCTATCTAGGAGATGTACTATTTCTTCTTATCATTAGAGTTAATTCCTTTGAGTATTATCCCCATATTATAAAAAGAAGTTAAAAATAGTCAGCAATTGTAAGTACTAAACTAATCGGTAATTTCACTACTGTTAAATATATAAAAATATTGGCATAAAAATAACCAATTTTAAATATAATTTGTTGTCTGTCTTTCACTGTTGAGTTTTGATGCTCCTCATGTGAGTAATGCAGAGATGAGATTTTTGTTATCAAAAGAACCCAGAAAAATTAATTTTAAATGCCGAGTCGCTAATTGGAGTGGCTATGCAATGCCTTGTACACTTTTATTTTCGTTAATAATTGATTATGCATAATATGAGCAAAAGGAGATAGTTTTATTAATTAAGAGCAATGGTAGTTGCATAGATATAACTTTTATAATTAATTATGTATAATTATATGTAACCGAATTAGATAGTAATTCCACCCTAAAATATTGTTGTAAAATATGATAAAGGTCGCACTCAGTTCTCTTATCGAAAAGTCATATAAGGAAAAACATACACCCCCCCTGACCCCATTATGGCTGCACATGTAGTTTTCATTTTTGGAAAAATATAAAATATCTGAAAGTGGAATTGACATCTGGCACCAGTGGTCTAGTGGTAGAATAGTACCCTGCCACGGTACAGACCCGGGTTCGATTCCCGGCTGGTGCATTTTTAAATTTTACTTTAGTTATTTTCTCTCTCAATGTACGTTTTCATTTAAATCATGCTTTAAATACACAGCGCAAAGATTTCATGACTCTGACATTTAATAATTATTATGATGTGTAACTGTGCAAGCACAGAATGATCGATTAATGTGGATAATTCATTATTAACGTCACAATTAGTGAGCCTATATTTTTCTTAATTAGATTATTATACTTGCTAAATTATTTATACTATCAAGTGCAGTCATTTCATTTTTAAATTTAGGATTAAATAGAGAAATTAAATTTTATATTTTTAAAAAGATGAAAGATAATATATATGTGTGATATTTTTTAATAAAAAATAATTTATTTCTTATATTATATTGAATGAGAGATTAAAATAATAATTTTATGATTAATGCGTGTTAAAAATATTTTACTTTGATACTAAATTAAAAAAATTATATTTTTATCAAAAACAAGTTTACATTTATTATGTTTTGATTAAAAAGTTTGATTATAAAAATAAAAAGAGTTAAGCGTAACTTTTTTTCCTTTTCCAATTGTCGGTTTCTTTCCTCATTTGGTCAAGCCGATCTTACTCCTCACTAGGGTTTAGGCTATACAGTGCACAATAGGAAAAAGGGGGAACAACGTGACTCAGTATTTGTATAAGATTAAAGTATTTATTTTTCGTTTTGAATAACATTATATATATAACAAAAGAAATAGGTAGAACTATGCTACTTTATTATATAGTTAATTTAACAATGTGTAAATATAATAAGTTGAGCATCAAAGATTAAAGTTGGAGTGGTCTAAACTAGTTCTAGTATAGTGCTTGAATTCGTTTATTTAATGATAAATTAAATATTCAATTTTCCGACACGTTGACCTAATATAAACTATTAGCAAATTGAACTCCAATAATTTACCAATAATTCGATTCATTTACACTCTACTTTTATTCTCTCTAATTTGATTGCCACTCGGGCTATACAGAAGACCACATGAATTTCGTAATTATTTAGCTGGAGAGATGAGCCTCATAATTTTTTAAAGATTTTTTGCTTTTTTTTTTTTTTTTTTAAAGTGAGCAACAAGCTGTTTGTTACATATTGCTATTATACGATCGTGAGTATTTAAAATTACCTAAGTACATACAAAATTAATATTCAATGCAATGGACAATCCTGTATTTAAATGGATAATAAATAATAGATAATTTTAATAGGTTAAATATAGGTGGCTCATATTCTTATATGTCACGAGGTTTTGAAAAACATCACATCGAAGGGCTCTTCTCAAGGGCTATGTGTAATTTTTAAAATGCACTGACCAGAAACATTGTTGAAAAAAGGTATGAATAGAATATTTATCTTTATGAAAGAAAAGCACAGAAATTTAAGTAAAAAAATTCTCCAACACCATTATAACTCTTTATCTCTCTCTCTCTTTTTTTTTTATTTTTCAGACAATCATTTCATATTCTGTACTATTGTATTCCTATATTAATATAAGTTGAACAGTAAGGTACTAATATAATAAAATAATATAATACAACAAATTTTAATTTTTTTCATTAACGTGCCCTAGGGTTGGCCCCAAGTACTCTGATCTCATATCTTTTTATCGTTCCTCATTTTTTTAAAAATTTCTTTCTGCATAATCATTGTCAAAAGTTACTATATATTTTATACCAATAGGATTACGATAGTTTTGTAGGTTGAGCATATACAGTTAGCCTCTATAGCCTTTTTTTTTTTTTTTAATTTTAGGGCAATAGCTAGCCTGTTTAGTGTGATTATAATGTGATTTCCTGCTGGTAGATTTATCTATTTAGAGATGGTGAGCAGAAAGACTCTCATTGTCTTTTATATTCGTCACTCTCCTACCTCTTTAATTTCATCTCCATTTTCTACTGTAAGGGACAAATTCCTCTCATCGCCAATTTCCACAGGGTGGATCAGATTTATGGAAATTTCTGTTGGTACCTTAAATTATTTAAAAATTGAAAAATAAAAAGGATATATGCTAATAATTTAATATAGTGGAGTTTTCGATCATGAGGCGAGAAATATAGTTCCGTCCCTGTCATGTTTAGGTGGGGGAAAATTTAATTACTCCCATCCCATCCCAATGAGAAAAAAACCCAATATCATTAGAGCAATGACCACAAATGTCTCAGCAAATCAATTAAAAAAAAATATTGTTATCTAATCTTCATAGATAATTACCAAATAATTCAATATTGAAGTATCATAAGACAGTGGAGATTTGTTTGACGAGATGAATATCCTAAAACATGTTTAATGGATTTTAATTGATATTAAAAATTATTTTAAAATCTTGTGAAATTATACGTTTATATAGGTCTTAAGCCTAATTAATCCACTAGGACATATTGAAACTTGATTTGCCAAAAATTATATATAGAAGGGCATTTAGCATAACGTTGTTTTAGATATTATATATTATATATTGGTACATACTATCTATATAGTCTAAGTTAATTATCATAGTTTACATTTCACAATATTCACAACCAAAAAGGACAGCATTAGCTGTAGTTAAGTATTGGTCCTAATACCAAAAACTTTAAATTAACTGAGTGAAATTTTCCATTGTTACATTTTATCTAAATAAGGAAAGTTGACAATTTTGTTATAAACTTTATAACAAAGATAATAAAGTAAGTGACATAAATGTAAGTGTCAACATATTGTAAACTTTCTTATATGACTAGAGAACTATTTAACAAACTCTTTATGCACTCTCTTGTCTATCTTGGACGAAGATCGAGTACAACTTCTTAATTGTCTCTGCAAGTAGTCCCTAAATTCCCTAGCATAAATGTCAATGTGAACATATCGTATGTAGTGAATTTTTTTAGTAATATCACGAATGTAATTAACTTATTAAAAGAAAGACTCAACTTCTCTACAATTAGTCAACACATGTTGGTGTGCTTGCATTTTTTCCATCACATATAGATTAAAGTATGTATAACCACCAATAGGTTTTCCAGTGGGTGGAAACAAAGAGGAGACATCGGATGACCCTACATTAGGTTGATCATTAGCACAACTCAATTAATTGAATATAGTCTTAATGCCATCTAGATATCTTGAGCAAAAAATTAGGACCCCCTAGGCTATGTAACCCTTAGCTATGGAACCCTCAGGTTGAGCCTTATTACAAACAAAAAATTTTAATTTTCCTAAATACTTGACGAAGATAAAACATTGTAAGCCAAGTTATCAAATTGTGTAACTTGGATCAAATATAGGATGAATGTTTATATACATAACTTTTAATTGGATACATCTATCGATATTGAATAGGGCCTTCTAATTTGGCTTCATCTACTAGGTGCCAATCAGATGAGCCATAACTGTGAAAAATGAATGTGAGAAAATCATTTCCACGTGACATAATGTCATAAACACTCTATTTTGAAGTTGGTTAAGTTCTTCTATGTTCAACACTTTATTACACAAGTGTTTAAAGAAAGAATATAAATCAATAAGGACTGCAGACACTTGCTTGGGAAGTGTTACTCTCATTGCTAGAGATAAAAGTTGCTCAATATGAGAAAATGTGTATAATAACTTTTTAATCGTCTAATCTTTCGTTGTTTTAAATCAATGCATATGGAAATGTTGAAATCTTTAGAAATAGATACTTATTTGCATTTGTCATTGTGTACAATGCAAAAGGATATTTACTATTCTCATCAGGCCAAAGATTAAACTGTTTGACCATTTGTTGTAAGTCTCTTCTTGCCTTAATGTGATCTTTTGATTTTCTAGTATAATTTAACAAAGTGAATAGGATATTGTCATAGACATTCTTGTCAATATGCATGACGTCAAGACAATGGCGTAATAAGTTAGTCTTCCAATACGAAATTTGGAAGAATATACTTTTCTTACACCATTGTTGAGAGCCTACCTCAGAATCACCAACTTCATGAGTTCTTCATCCCTGTTTTCAACTTCCATATTTTTCCCAAATACAACATTTAGATTCTCAACTTGCCTTAAAATGTTTGAACACTAATTGTAATAGGTGGATTTCTCTTCTCTACCTTTCCATCAAATCAAGATCAAGCGAATCTAAATTTATGACCCTGATCTAAAAAGAGTCGATGACCTACAAAGCATTATTTCTGACTATAAGGAAGGCGCATTAGGAGTTGAGTCAAAATTACAAGATAGACAGGCTAACCCAGTATGCGTGTTCCTCCAGAAAATGTTCTAAGACCTGGAAATTCACTTATAGTCCACATAAAAGCTGGACAAATAGTAAACTCTTAATTATTGTATGAATCAAACGGTTTGACACTAACATCCCACAACTCTTTCAACTCTTTTATCAATGGTTGCAAGTAGATAGCTATATCATTTCCTAGTTCTCTCTTACCTGGAATGATCATTGAAAGAAGAAATGAACTTTGTTTCATGCACATCCAAGGAAGAAAATTATAAGGCACAAGTATTACTAGCGAGATGCTGTAACTAGTGCCTAAGTTGCTGAATGGATTAAATCCATTGGTGGCTAAGCCAAGGCGTATGTTCCAAGGCTCTAAGGCAAACTCAAGATGCATTATGTCAAATCTCTTCCATGCTTTAGAGTCCTTAAGTTACCTTAACATGCCATTGTCACTTGTCTACTGCATGCCATAACATATGTTTAACAATCTTAGAAGAGATAAACATCCTCTGCAATTGAGGTTTCAGTGGAAAATATCTTAATACTTTTGTAGGCAACTTCTTCTATTTCTTACCACAATTTGATATACCTTTACCATTTGTTTTCCACCTAGATGTATTGCATCTTTTACAATTATCTCGTTCTACATCCTCCCTCAGGTATAACAAGCAATCGTTAGGACAAGTATGAATTTTGGTGTCTTGGCCTTATAAAACGAAGGTGGAATTTTATCTATTTTAAATGTATCTACCAATAAATCTAATATCATTGACATTGCTTTGTTAGTTATTCTACATAAACACTTTATCTAGTATAATTTCACTAAGAAAGATAATTTCAAATAATTTTCACATTCTTCGCACAATCTTTGTTGTCCATCTCTAAGTAATTCCAAAAATTCTACACTTTTATTTGCCATGAGATGATTTGGTGGTGATAACAATATTTCATCTTAACCTGTGTATTGATTGTTCAGTTGATGCCAAAAAACATTGTTGACCATGTTCAATATATAATCATTAACATTAATTTTATCTTCAACCATATGTGGGATTGTAAGAGTTTTAGCTATAGTGTTTACAGTACTTGTCTCTTCATGTCTAAGCTAAAAAGTGTAATCATTTGGAAATGGTTTAATAATCAAATGATCTTGTACTTTTTTTCTACTATGCCATTTGTTGAACTTGCAATGTAGACATTGACATGTAATTTTATCTCCAATACTACTATTAACAAATGCGAAATCTAAAAACTTATTCAATCATTCCCAATCTGCTAGGGTATTTCGAAGCTCATCTATCTAAGTTTTATCCATCCCTTCAAATCAAATTATATCTAATGCCAAATCTTCTAATAAAATTAAGTACTTCACATTAAAACAAACATGAATTAATATAAAATACCATTTTCAGTCAACAATTCCATAAACATCATACAACAATACTAATAATCAAAATTTACTTAATTAGTAACGATATACTCACATGATTAGGTAACAAAAGAAGATGTGTAAAAATCTAATAACTATGTACATAATCATAAAAATTAATTTTCAATGACTATATTAAAAAATAAAATGGGGTTCAATCTATTAAGCATCATCATAAGTCTCAATAAACATACCAAAATGTAATAAAAAATAATTTAAAATAAAAAACGAAAATTAAAAGGAAAACAAAATTTTCAATAAAAAGAAAAAGCTTACTTGACGTTATTGCTGGTGGTTGGCGGCGGCGAAGACCGATGAACAGACTGGGTGGTAGCAAGAAGTGGCAAGTGGCAACGCTTGTCATGACCTGAGTCAATAAGGCGTAACCGACACGTGAACCCATCAGAATCCCTCATAACAGTAGAACTTATATAAATTCATATTAAATAAGCATAAACCTCATAACTCTCCATACAGACATTTTCTGACATATCATAATAATACATAAAACATTTAGCCTGTATATAAAGAAGTGACTGAACTGAATCATAAAAATAAGAAAAAACATAGCTCTAGTAGTAAGTTAGACTCACCAAGGAATTAATCACCATGATTAAAATTTCAAAGGTGGATGTTTTAGATTGACGCTGGAATATGAAAAATGTTAAATAATGGAGTGAGTAGAAACTCAACGAACAGGTAATTCTAATATTGCAGAAATTAGAGCAGACTTACAATGGTATGTCTTTCAAAATTTACAAACATAAGTCAGTAATATTAAATAGAGAATAATCTATTAACAAAGTGCATTTGAGAATATCCTATAAAACCAGTCAAAATTATATAATGCAGAGCTAGCCCATGGCTAGTGATAACATTTGAGAACTTATACTCATTCAACCATAGGATCTAAATAAATAACATAATGGCCATAGGCCTCAAACAAAATATGGCGATAAGGGTATAATACCTAACCTTATCAGAATATCAATCGCAATGCACTACAACTAATGTTTATTGTCATTAGCTCGAGGGTTCAGTTTTGGACACATTCCCAATATTTTATAAATAAATAAACATTCATGTAAAGATATTAGAAATTTCAAAATCATACCACTCCATAGTTCAGATTTATGTATTTCTAATAATTTAAAATTTAGAATCATAATTTAGAATAATAACTTGTATAATTAGGATTATCTGCTCACCTGAGATGAGTATAGTATCCTTCTTCTATTCTTGATTATAATTCTTTTGTTGAAAATGTTCTAGTTCACATAAAACATTAAATAAAATACTCTTATTATCTACTCCTTATGAATAAATTTAATTATTTGATTCTTTCACATACCTAATTAATTATCCCTTATCCAATTCACTTCTTTCTTTTTAAATTTTTTTTTAAAATTAAATTTATGGGCCACTTTCTTAAATAACACTTTAAAATACTTATGACCTATATTTAATTTTATTATTCTTATTATCATTATTATTACTATTAGCATTATTATTATCATTATTATTATTATTATTATCATTATTACTTTTATTTTTATTTTATTCAATTATCCCATTATGCACTTATTAAATTTCTAACACCTACTATCATACAAATTTCACTTAAGGGTAATCTAATAAATTCCAAATTTTCCATTTAACCTTAAATAATATTTATTGTTATCCAATTAAGTTAAACTAATTTTCCCTTTCTAATTTCTTTCCTTTTTCTTCATGAAAAATCTAGGAAAATTGCAAAAAATTTGAAATTTGTTCTAAAATTCAAACTAAAATTTCTAAAAATTCTAAACCACTCCTTAGGTGCATAAAAAAAATAATTTAAGAAGCACTAATAATACAATTTTAACTAAATTCCCAAATTGCCCCTAGACCCCTAAAATGGGGTTTTTCAATCAGGATGCCAAAATTTGCAATTGATCAATGATTTCAAGGAAGAATAGTGTGAAATTCACCTATGAAGTGTAATCCTAACTCAATTTGATGCAAACAACCTGAATTGAACTCAAATTTGCTTCTTTTTCGGATGAACAGTGCTGAAATTAGGGTTCTTTGATTCAGAGCAAATTGAACCAAATTGGTTAGTGTAAATGAGGGAGAAAGGTGCAAAAATACTGTAGAAAGTGAAGTCCTAAGCTTAATTGGATTAAAAATGCACCGAAATCACATTTTAAAGCCTCAGATTCTTGCTTTTTAAACCGCTAGAAAATGGTGAAATTTTTAACCAACCAGTAACTGTTGTTGGCGGGGAAGGTGACGATGGAGCTGTAGTTGTCGAAAGGAAATACTAGCAACCCTTCCTGGTGGCAGAGCAGCCTCAGTTTGTTGGTGGAAAATTTGCACAGTGATGAAGAATGTATGGACGATGCAGACACCGTGAAGCTCGCTTTAGATATAGGTTTAGGTGTTCTGATGATGTTTAATGGTATAATTGGGTATTAAAATAATATGAGTGGGAGTAGTAGGTATAATTATGATATTAGTTTAATTAAGTGGGCTAATAAAATAATGTTAGTGAAAATAATTGGGATATTAATTTAATTAAAATGGGGATAGTGGGTATGAGTGGATGTTTAAAATAAATAAGTGGGGCTAAAAGATGCAATTATTGTGACAAAATATTTTTAATGGGAATATTAAGAATAATTTGGGTGATAAAATATTGAAGATGGAAAAAATAAAAGTTATTTTTCTAGGGGTATTACAATGCTGGCGAAGGAGCAACTCCAATGGGTGGCCTACAGTGACTACATATAAAGACGATGATGAAACCAAAAAAAAACCCAAGAGATTGTGTTACTTACAATGAACTAGGGAAAACACCAGTGACGAGCTCCAGCGGACTTGGGAGGGTGGCATTAGGGTTGGAGAGCACTTCCTCCTCTTGCGAAGTTGTAGATCAGTTTTAAGGGGGGTCGAGTAAGTCAAAGGTTATTAAACCCTTAGTAGTGGTTCATCACGAACCACAGCTAAAATAGATTCAGGTGTGTTGAACCTCAGCTAAATAGCTATGGTTTGACTTCACCGTTGCTATTTTAGTTGTGGTTTAAACTAAGAGTAGCTAAGCGTATGTCGTATAGCTATGGTTTCCTTAACTGCAACTAAGGAACTGCAGCTACGCGTCAATTTATATTTGGTATACGGTTTTGGCAATTAATGGTATCTTACAATTTTAGGATGTTAGATAACTATGTTTAATTGCCCACGTTAATTAAAGTATATTCTTAAAATTTCAAACTAAACATTTCAAGCTTCAATAATTTACATAATGATGAAATTAGTTACATATAAAAAATTTAACAAACTCTTATTCAAATATAGATCCAAGGTACCATGGTATATAAAAATATTTTCAAATTTAAGGGTCATCTTGTTGATAATATTCTCAACTAGAAACTTGTATCAATAATGCTCGAGAATAAAGTAAAATTGGAATAAAGGTATATAAATGTGCTACATCTAAAGCAGTCTTAATTCTTGACACTCTGGGAAGTGTGAAATGAGTTTCCTATCAAGAATGGTTAGTAGATATACATGGAGCCAGAACATAAAAGATGGACCCAATTATCCGCGAGAAATAGAAGTCTAGGTTCACATCATTAATTGTGATACAAAAATTTCTCTAATATAATGAATAATTAATTGGCATGAAAAGATTAAGAGTGTGATAAACATGGAGGCTCATACAATGGGACCCTATAATTTCTTGAAACCTATCAAGATCTAAACTAAAGGCCAAGTTTCAATTCATTCATGCATCTTCTAGCTGGCTAAGCCAATGGTTTTGTTTTTTTCGTTTTTTGTTTTTGCTTTTTAGCAGGAGATAAATCCTCTATGACATTAATTGGTTCTTGGAAAATTAGGTTAAACTGCATTTATTTAGGTAGAAGGTCGAAGATGACGTGTACTCCATGACAATAATCAACTATAGGGCTTGGAAAGTAAAGCCAACATTTTCCGGGATTTCTCTTTGGTGATGTTATGAAGCAACCCCACCATTAACAATTCCAATTTAATTCTCACTCACTTTTTTAGAAAAGGGGTTTAATGAGTGGTGGACATTTCATTAATGCAAGCTTAGTGGGTTCCTTTAATTATAATCGGATTTGATTGCCTCCTCACAGTCTCAAACAAAGATTGATAAGTAGTTGAAAGTGGTGGCAGGCGTACACTTGGAAAGGCAAATAGAACAAAAGTAGAATATATTTGTTTTTGATGGCCTCACATAGGGAGGCATTATATTATTGCAAAAATTCACATTTCGTTGTTTTTTTAAAATAAAACTATGACATATATAAATATTGAATAAATTTTTATGTGAAATAATTAATGTTGTTGAGCTAAAAGAAATTATATATTATTATTTTATTAACTTGATAGTAAATAATCTTTAATTGTAAATGCATAACTTGTGTCATTATATTATTGTTGAGAGAGCATATAATTATTGGATTAAAAGGGGTCCATTTGTGACTTTAGCTTTGGAATGTTGTATCCAAGTTGCTAACAATATTGACATTAAATAATAAGGATTAGGAACTATGACACGTGAATCCATGTGAAGATGGGCCCTACAAGTTGTGATATGCCTCTCTAGGATCCCTTGAAGGCTATATAAAACGTCCTTTTTAAGGGGTTGATCAAATTATACGAGTTAATCAATCAATGAATTAATTAAATAATTGTTAACTTTAATATCAACTTTAGAAATCTTTGCTCTCACAAAGAAATTTGACTGACACGACACTTGTTTTCTAGTTAGAAGAAAGCTAGTGCTAATCACATGAGCTTTTAGATATAGCTTAGTGAGTTTGATCATGTGAAAACCATTTTATTAAATTCTAAATTATAAAACGCTGGAAAATATCATCATTGCCCATATTCAAAGTGGCATATAACGTTAGCCTAGGAAGAACTTTACTGAGGGATTTTATCAGCAAAACCCATTAATATTAAAATCAAACTTTGTAATCATTCATCTTAATGCTTGAACTAATCTCTTTCCATGAATTAAGTGCGTACTTTTGGACACCTTATGATTTCGATCAAAACAGCCAAAAAAATTGTATCTGATATGTGATGCTGAAGTTGGAAAGAGTAGCAAATTAACCAAAAACAAAGATGGAAATAAAATGAAGGATTTTAGAATTGAAGTAAAAATATAGGAAGAAAAAAATTAACATTTGATTGCTTAAATTGAGATTAGGTCTTAAATCACGGTAACTTAACTTCAATTATGAGATTGTACAAGATTGTACTTGAATTTTTTTATAATAATTATTAAGATAAATAACACTTTCATGATCTTCAAATTATTAGGTATTCTCTCTATTTTAAAAGATTAACGAACTCCCTTTCTTTGAAATGAAAAAAATGTGTTATGTTGATTTCACATGTAACAAGAGATAAATTATATATTACAATTACAACTCTTTTGACCAAAATACATTTATTATTATTATTATTATTATTATTATTATTATTATTATTATTATTATTATTATTATTATTATCGATATAAAATAGTAACTTTTAAAACTTAACAAAAAATAAAAATTTATGGTTTTCAACACCAAGTTTATAACATTGAAATAAAATTTCGAAAATATTTTTAGTGAAAAAAATTAATATTATTCTTCAAATATTATGGTCATCTTTGAGTTTAAGGAAGTTTTTTGTATTTTTTAAATAATGATAAAAAGAGCTGTGCAATTAAATATCTCTTAAGAATGGGGGAAAGCAATTTATTTATTTTTGTTCACATTTTTTGGACAAAAATACCACCGCAATCTTGGAATTTTCATTTTATTTTATTTTTGTCATAAACAGGTTGTATACACATTAATTGCATTACAATAATCTATATTTATATTGGAAAAATGCATATAATTTAGTTAAATATAAACTGCATGTATAGCTAACTAAAAAACAGGATTGAATAAATTACTAAAACTTCTCAAATGGGCTTCTCTGTTAAAATTAATGTCGACTTAAAAAAAATGAGTACAATATAATAGCGGAAGCGGGTGTATAGGCAGTCAGAAACATATATAAGTGAGTACTGGGATATGTACTTTCAATATTATTATCAAGTACAACTTTAGAGACATGACTTCTAAAATTTCAAATGAAAATTTTATAGAAGTACTTAAATTCAAATGGAATTATATGAGTCTAAATGTGTGGCTAGTAAGTAGCATTAAATTTTCCATATTTACAATTGAATTTAAATTTTGTACAAATGATGGGAAAGTTACAAAACCCCACAGGGTATTGACAAAACACGTATGAGTTGTAAAGATTCTCCAATATTAAAAGTCAAAGTAATAAGCTCTTCCTTTCTAGTTTTCTTCTTGGACAATTAGTAGCCAGAAGGATGAAAGACAAGATCCTTTTTCTTGTCTTGAAGATTATGAAAGGTTAAAGTAGTGGATAGGGTGAATTGAATAATTCAACTATAATTAATTTCCTCTATATATGTCACCTCGTTAATTGTTTGTTTTTTGTTTATGATTAACTGATTACCTTCACTATGTCACAGCTATTGAATACATCAAATATGGAAAAATATTATTCTTTTGTTCCTTTTCATAGGTTAATCCTCATAACACCTTTATGTGCTGCAACTGCGATTGACTCAATTCCAATAATGTGGAATGAGAAGAAAAGAAGCTCATCTATTTTAAACAGTTAGCATGCACTTGATAATGTTCCCCTTAGGTATATTAGAATATTATACTAAATTCTGGAAGGATAAGATGAATTTAATAAATCATTTTGTGCCTTTCGAGTAGAGTAAATAAGCATTATTTAATTCTTGAATGAATATTAAATTATTTCAATGTAGAATATATATACAAATCAATCGCAGGTCATAGGACAGATAACTAATTGGGGAAATAAATAAATATAAAATGATGCGTATGTGTGATGTATTTAAAATATACCTATGGATTGATTAATTTAGTTTCTTTTCTATTTAATTAGAATATAAGGTTAAGTTATTTAACGAAAAGCAATACTTACAAAAAGTTCAGAGAAATATATTTCTTTTATATACGTACTCATTATCTATGTGGATGGAACTTGGAATTAGCCACTAAATTTTGTTTATAAATATGTCGCATCATTTACAGCTCTTAGTGCATATAATATCACTATTATGGTTATACCAAATTTTAAAAAAATTAAGATATAATGTGTATGTTACTAAATTCTTTAAATAATATTTATTCGCTGATCATACCGATTGTAAATATGATTACTGCCAGTCTTTTAATTTTAAATTAGCTCAATAATGATTAAATGGTGATAATCCGTTGGCTTCATCCTAGGACCAATTAGGCTCCTTTTCCATAAACTAAGAATTTGGGGACCAATCTTTCCTCATTTGATCATTCTATCATGTATCAGCAAAAGTTGAGGGGTAAAATGCTTTAGTTGAATGTAAATTGAGGTGAGCGAAACTCCAATATATCTTCTCGAAAATACTATGTTGTTTAGTAATAATTAAATATTACTAAATAATTATCATATATTATTAATGAGCTTTAGTGTAATAGTATTGGAGTCGTTTTAAAATTGAAAGACCTTCTTTTAAATTTCAGATGGTGCTAGAATTGACCCAACCAAAAAAAAATCCTAAAACTATTCTTAAAAAGAACATGTATAAATAGTGGCTAACTAGCTATTACAAATTAATTTCTCTAATTGAAAATTCATAAAATAATACGCATATTATCGAGAATCAAAGAGATAGTTAGCTAAGCTACCCCTCTTCGAGTCATTATTGGTTTTAACTTTAAGTAAGGCTAAGAAATCAACTCCATTAAAAAAAAAACTTTAAAATATAATATTTTAAAATTTGCTGTTAGATCACAGAACGCAACATGGGCAACAAAAACAAGGGTCATCCCATGTTTGCACTTGATTTTCTCATAAAGTCATGACCCTTAATCTACTCAAAGAGATAAGGAGGGCAGTAACCAACAGCATCAATATTAATATTAAATTGAGGGGCTAGGGAAATAATTGTAACCATATTTTTAATCTAAAATGTAAGACTATGCACGATCGAGGCACATACTGCCAAAGGCTTATCACTGAGTGTCTCTCAGTACTGCCTTTGGAAGCACTCAATGCTTTCAATCAAAGTTAGGGAACTAAAATAATTTTTGGGACGAAGAGAGAGTCAGTGGTGTGTTTGTGCAGAAATCTTGGTGCATATATAGGCATGGACACACAAAATCCCCCATTCTGCCAAAGTAAGCTTTTTTGATCATGTCTTCATGGGGACTAATTTTGAGCCCTACAACACGTGGGTGGGGGACGACAAAAGTGTCTGCAATTTGATCGCATCGAAAAACAGAGGAGAGAGAGAGAGTCATATACTACTACTCCAAACGGATCAGACAGCTTCGGCCAGTACAAACAAGAGAGTATGTAAAATGCCCCTTGCAGAGTCATATATATGTAGTACTTAACTTTGTGCTATACTCGTGAGGTGTACACTATATATTGCGACAAAGCGAATGTCTCAGCAATTCTTAAAAGAAAAGAATCTGTTTTGGAGTCTCTTTTGCTGATCGAATTCATCACAAATGCATGAACATTCATGAACTCCATTTTGTCAATTCCAACCATGTGCTGTGCTGTGAAAGTCGTTTGCTCAAGTTCATATCCGAATATATGTCTCCAATATATTAATTCATCATATACATATAATATATCACCATATATTTGTTTACTTTTAATTTAGGAGTCTGTCTTAGAGATGTTGAACAATCATACACGACTTTTGAATAATTATGCTGTGTCATCCAATTACAGATGCATAAATCCAAGCTAGATTCTTCTTATGAAGTCGGAGGGCATAAAAAATGTTTCATATAAATTGATCAAATTGCCTGTTTCTACAAGTTAGCAGAAAGGAAATCTATGACGATCACCTCATAATCTATGGAGAGAAGTGGGCAATTTGGAATCGTTATTTTGCATACAAGGACATTTTCAGAAGCAGCCCTAATCACTTCCACTTCCTGCTGGACGTGCAGTTATGAAACTAGCAAACATGGGAATGCATATGTTTGTCTTCGCAAACCCTAGCAATAAGCCAATTATAGTACTGGCTTACTTTTTTTCCAGCAGAAGAAGATTAATAAGACGAGAGAGAAGAGGCTGACCTAATAGCACCACAGGCAAACCATTGTTCTGGGGAGAGTGAATTGAGGTGCAAGATTGGAAATCCAGAATCTCTATGCCACAAGTTGATGCCCCTCTCAACTTTATCAAAGTCTAATATTCAATGATCCCATCTATCATATCAAAAATATAATAATAATAAAATAGGTAGAAACAAAAATAAAGATGCATGCAACTAAGAGAATTGTAAAGGAGAAAATACATACCAGATGAAGATGGATTATAATTAATTAGTATTAAATAATTCAGAAACCTATTGAAAAGATGCCGATGATCATCTTTTTTATTCCAAACGCAGAATAGCAAAAGAGAAAAAGAAAGAAAGTTCGTAGTAGTAGTCATCATATCATATACATTGATTGATAAGCAAGCATGCTGCCTCATCCATCTTCACAGTTCACACCTATTTTAGTACTCTAACACTGTAATTTTCTCTATCTTCCAAAACACAAGCAAACTTTTGCCAAAACCAGAAGCCATTTTCTATCAGTAAGGTGGCCTCCCGTGAGCCCAAGCAAAAGCTTCATGCCCCACCTGCCCACCTCCGTTGGGCAGCAGATTCGGCGGCAGATTGTACAAAGGCAGAGATGACGGATCCGGAAGCCCCGCCTGCAACGACTGGCCTCCGCTGCTCCCGATTCCCCGTGGCGACCCTCCTCCGCCTCCTTGCGCGGCAGCGCTGGCCCCCTCTTCATCGTCATCAAGTGGTAGTCTCTCGTAAGTCGCATTAGCAAAAGTCGCAGCAATGACCATCACTGGTCCTGCCGCGACAAGAGACCCGACGACGCTTCCTCCGACGACCTGCCCTTGTCCTCCTGCGAGATACACCGTAAGCCCCGTCGAGCCGGGAGGGGCGGGTCCTGGCAGGAAAGCGCCTGTTAGGGATAGAATTTCAAACCTGCCATGGAGAGCCACGACAGCCCCGGGGGCAGCTGGCTGGCGGAGAGTGACGTTGGCAACTGAGCCACTCCCGCTGAGCACGCAAACGCCACGCTGACGCCTCCTTGCGAATTGGGCCACACTCTCGGCCACATCGGCTCCTCCGGCCACCTCCATCACGTGGCTTCTTAGGGCGTTGGGGCTGTCTCGGGTCACGAAGATAGGTGGCTTGGGTTTGTTTTTGGACCCAGGAGGCCGGCCCCTGGGCCTGCGAGTTCCGACATCGACTGCACCCTCCTTGGGCTCGTCCCCGTTTTCTCTATCTTCATCGTCTTCTCGGTTGCCGCTCCGGCCGCTGCTCTCGTTGATGGAGAGATCCGTGTGGCGCTTGTTGAGGCCAGGGGAGTTGGCTGCCGGCTCTACTCCCGGCAACCCCACCTGACCGGTCCACCAAGGATTAGCCAGATTTGCTTCTTTTTCTTTGCTCTAGAGATTCTTCAAAGTTCAGAAAAGAAGATGATGCACACTAGACAAAATAGAAACCAAATTCAGTACTTTAAGCTTTGTAGCTTGGTGGTTTTCTTTCTCACTAGTTTCAGAATTTTGGTGAAGGAAAGAGATCGTGAAACCCAGAGTTCATACTTATGAATCAGTAGGGCTCTTTGGTCTTCTATGACCTAACCTGATTCTAAAGTTCTCTGAGAGGGAAGAGGAGAAGAGATAGAGTTTGTGATACGGAATTAAGAAGGAGAGAATTAGATTCATCAATTGCTAAGCTCCTCCAAGGGAATCAAGTAAAGGGTATGACCAAAGAACTAGCTGTTTCATCAAGCACAAAGAGAAGGATTAAAGATGATCAGACGATCAGGAAGTGATCTCTCTTTCTTTTAATTTTTAATTCTATCTTTTGGGCTGCTTATCAGCTAGTGATCTCACTGCTGGAAATTAAGAACATGGAACAGATGCGAAACCCTTCATAGAATCAAGCACAAAGAAATACGAAAGCAGAAAGAGGAAGAGGCAGGGAGAGAGAGAACGAGAAGGTGAGAAAATTAAAGCATATGCTTATGATCACAGTGGGTAGCAAATAGGATATAGAAATAGAAGGGAAAGGAAAACTATTTAGACAAAAACTGCGGAGGAATGCTTCAGCTCAGCTCTGTTGTCATTTGGGAAGCTAACATTTACATATTTTTTATCTCCCTCTCTCTCCTTTTTCTCTTTAATCTTGGGTCGCTGGTATTATAATAGGAGCAAGAAGCTCTGCTTTTAGAGGAGGTCTTGGAAATTAGGGTTTTTTGTGGGGTCGCGTGCGCGTGGCCAGGTGGGGAGCACGTCATTTTCTTGGGTAGGACCCATGTATCAACGTACGTATACCATTTTAGAGAGTTAAAAGCAACCAGAACCATATTGGACAACACACAGCCAATCACTAATATTCACGCATATTACCACACTAACCCAAGCTTGTAATTGGTTTCATTTCTTTTTCTTACCTTTTTTGTTAAATGACGGTGAAGATCTAGACTAAACTTACATTCTTCTGCAAATTATCATGTCTTTTATTATTACATGCTTTTTTTAAAGAAAAAAAAAACACTACTTCTTCCAAAATAATAGAGTTCCTATGATAGTATAATGTACTGGTATATTATAATACTACTGTGATGTTGTTATCGTTGGAAATGACAATTTACTCATACATAACGAGTAAAGAATTGGGGTATAAGGATTATTAAATGGGGATAAGTCTTAACTTTAGGTACTCTTTTGAGAATTTTCATGGGCGCACACACGTATAACTCTCGTTATAGTCAATATTGTTAATTAACAAAATAATTTAAGACGTTCTCAATGACTAATATTTTTTTTTAATTAGATAGAGCATTGATACACTGTATACGAGTGCCATATAGAATTCCCTTCGAATGTCACAGGTGGTCATTATTTGAGCATTTGTTAAGTGCTTGAGATTTAACTAATTATTTTTATATAATTTTTCAACAACAAAAATATATGTTAACCGAAACTAAGTCTTCTCCTAGGGATCTTAAGAGCAAATTTTCATTTCTCGGTTTAGCACACTAAGAAAAGATTAAATGGTCTAAATTTTGAACCCAAGTAATTAAATTTATAAATTTGTTAACATTATATTTATATATACCAACCCTGGCCACTGGATATATGTTTGTTAAAAATTTACCAGGGCTGGCTTTAGGCAGGGAAAATTGGGCGTATTTTAATAGACATTAAATCTGCTACCCCATAGGTAGGCAGTTCGTTTCTTTTTCTTTTTCTTTTTTTCTTCTGCAGATTTAGGCTGAATATTATATTAACTACCTCATTCAGTCATACCCAATTATACATCCAAGTTAATCTTGTTAAATATATAAAGTACCAGTAATTAAGTAGTCCGATGACTTCTCTTCTCTTTACTTTCGTGTAAAAACAAGCATTTTATATAGCTATTTAATTAAATTTCTCAATATATATCTTTTTAAAACTTGAAAGTTTTGTTTAGATAATCCATAGGGGATCCTTTAATTCTTTGGGAAAGGAAAAAAGGATGAATTGAAGCATCAATTGAGCCTGTAAACCAAAACAAATCAGAGCCCTTGGTAACTATGTTAGCGGCATCTTTTGACTGAACGAGAAACTTGGATTTGTCGACATGTTCAAGCTGGCCGAGAAACTACTGGCAGAAATACAATATTTATTGCAATGATTTAAATTATATAAGGAACTTGTTACATGTACATACAGAATATAGTGGTTTTCTTTTTCTTGAATAAATTATAACCTCGCTTGAGATTTTGTATCTAAATATATTTCTACACTCACACTCGCATTGTTGTAAGGTACATGTGTGTATGCTGTTTTAATCTGCATACGACACCACTTCCTCTATTTCTTTATGTAAATAACTGAATACTAATATAATGCTACGTTGACCAAAAAAAATATAATGCTAGAATATTCAATTTTGAGTATTTGTTTATGTAAATTTTAATTCATGTTGTTTAAAATAAATTAAAATTAAAATAGATAATTTTTGTCAAGATTTATCTGACTAAATCTGTACAAAATTAAAGTAGCAAATTGTTTTAGACATTAGTGAGAACACATGATATATACATATTCCTACCGCATATATATACATCAAGAATGCCCTCTTAGGCTCTTACAATTATTTTCATTTGTCACCGGCATGATCCTACGAAAAGACTTAAACACCCTTCATGGTACAATACACACAAATTATAGTAGCATTCTAATTTTCTTCCACATCGAAAAAGTCTTAATTTGTATAGTATGAAATTGGGAGGAATGAAAGTCTAAGAGTATATGCTTGGAGTATACTCTTGCAAGGAGTATAATGGCTAAATAAAGGTTTATGTATATTCAAAAGATTTTTTTTATGATCGAATGGAATGGCTAAAGAGGGACTTTAAGAACTCTTATTGCTATCTAAAACTCCACTTTTTATGTTCCTCTAAATTGAAGGTCAAGGATAAAAGGAAAGTGACTTGATAATTAATCTTATGTTAAAATACAATTATACCCTTATAATTTTACATAAAATTACAATTATACACAATTTTATTATAAAGCACAAAACCGTATTCTCTTTCTTCCTTGGGAATTTGGGGTAATAACATTTAGCCTCATTATTTACTATTTTGAAATCTTTTAATTACTAGAATTTTCTTTTGGAGAAAAATTAGTTAGAATGCAATATTAACTATAAAAGGTTGTAATATTAGATATTTGGTTTGCAATGTTTATTACTTTCAAATCTTTTAAAAAGAAGTCACTATACTCTCGGACTAAATTTGCTTTATTGAAACTCTCTTAGTTTCATAACCTTTTATCCAAATCCAACAATGAAAATATTATTATTGTAGTGATGTGTTTCTTCATAAAGGTGATATTAGAAAAAAAAAATTATGAATAATTATATTTTATTCATTTTATTATAACTTTTACCTAAAAGTTAAAAAAATTCATTCCTTTTCTCATTTTAAAACTTTTAAACAAAATATTAACTCTAACTATTTTATTATATTTTATTTTATCTTATGTCATTTCATTAATGATCATTTTATGTCATCTTTTCAAACTCTTACATATAGTCTAAGTTTTTCCGGCGTTATGAAATTTCAGTGTATTTTACGGATTCGTATCAATGTGGATTACAAACGGTGTCATTTATGATTGTCGCATCGCCCTGAACCTGCCAGCATGAAAAGCATCTTCATTTTCTATTAATAATTGAAACTGACCATTTGCGTGTGGTATGCAATTTGTAACACTTCAATGTTTTTGGAACATAATGGGCTTCGAAAAGCCCAACACACTCCCCTCCCTGCATACCGTTAATTACCTTGAAGTGTTTTCATAAATAGAGAAACTTGATGGTAAATATATAAGGAAGCTAAAACTATATATATTTAATTCATCTCAAATTAACTCCAACATTATATATGAGTACATATAATTAGGTCATTAATAAAAGAAAAACCTTTAAACAGAGGAACGCTAATTTCATTTTCCAAATTCCATGAAGTGTGTCCATTTCACATTCACCGGACCGTGAAAATTGTGTACATGAGGCAACGATTTGTTAGAAAATTTATAATGGAAAGTGATAGACCATAATTTCTACGGTTCATGTGAAAAGATTTACAAGTTTATAAGATGTGGTTTATTTAACTTTAAATGATATATTTTACAATTTAAAAAGTGAAAATTTGTCTTTGTCAAAGTTAACTGTATGCCACCTTTTACATCATATTGGGCACACTTAGGAGACTTAAAAATAAATAATTTCCTAAAAATTAAAAATAACATGTATGGGAGGTTGTGTACAAGTAATTAAATGAGAAGGTCAAATCTAATTAATATTGTAACAATAAGAAATGAATCGATGGACGTCCCATATCTTAGTGCACACTTCATGAAATTAAATTTCCCACAAAATAAATAAAATTGATGGCCCCAGTTGAAGGAAATTGAACAACACTTAAATCATATAAATGTGAATTTTATTATGATCGAGTAACCGCCGACATATGTTTCTCGTCTACTCACTAATTATTTCACTACAATGCATCAATTTATTGAATTTCACTGTCAATAAGGGTCAGGGTGGCTTCCATCCAAAAGTAGGACACGCACTACATATATATATTATTAAAAGGATTAGATTACACATATTATTAATAAATGACATTTCAATAGCTTTCGGACAATAATTTATACGAAATTATATCTTTACTGGAATAATCCATTTCTTACCAAATCTTTCGATAGATTTGAAGTTCTGACGTATATGAAATTTCATGTCAGTAATAAATAACTGTTGAAATTATCAGGTAACATTACTTAAATTGGCATTTTACATCTAAAGTATATAAAAAAAATTAGTTCTTCAGTTATTTTTACTATTCTTTATTATTTATTTGTAATTCAACTATTAAAAATAAACATAGAGATTTTATGATTTAGTTAATTAGGATAAATCTAAGAATTATTTTGCATTTAGATATTTTGTTAAGATAAGTTTATCCATTTGTTAGGATTTCGTATTTTCATATTTTATAGCTTTAATTATCCTTCTTCTAACCATGCACCCTTGCCTAAATCTCGGTGGAATCTCTTCAAGAAACACAACTCTAAGCTTGTTTGCCCAAAAACACCCATCTCTTGCAACTATATATAGAGAAGTATTTTGGAGGAATTCTTCTTATTTTTTGGGCTTCAAAATAACTCAAAGTAAGGTAACTTTTCCTCTCTTTAAAAATTTTGATTAACACTTATATTTGGAGGTTTCTTTTAGTAAGTTTATTGATCATTTTTTCCTTTGATTTCTATGTTTACATCCCTTTTTCCTTTGTTGTGAGTCCTTATTTCTTTTCTTTTCTCTCTGAAAGTATTATTACTGTTTAATTATAAAGTGTTACCCTATTTCATAATAGTTTATAATGGCTAATGCATAGTACATAGGTTACTATGAAAACCTTGCCCTTGTTGTTACCTATTTATTGGGTTTGATTCTCGTGGAGTATTAGCTCTCATTGGGTCAAGCTTAATAAGTTGAGTTTCAAACTTTGTGTGGAGGCAACTTGGATTCATCTTATCCCTTAGCCAAACCTACAAACCTTAGTCTTTAAATAAAAAAAAAAACAAATAAAAAAAGGTCTATCTCTTTAATTTTGTCCTCTAAGTGTTACTTTATTTTGTTTATTACTTAACCATCTTAACATAACCCTTGCATCTCCTTTTTACCTAACTAATCTTTCTATAAAAATATATGTATGTGTGTGTGTGTATATATACCCATAATTGGATCATACATTCACCACCTCACAAGTCATCATGGAACAAAATATCCAGAACTTACCAAATGGCTTGGATAATCTTCAGGATAGTCTTAGGGAATATTTAGACAACCATCTTTAGGAAATCATAAGTTGCATTAACATGCACTATAAGCAGCATACCAGTAAAAGCATAAAGTGCCTATTTAAGACTCCTAGTACCTATGGTCAAGATAAAGTAGATGAATTCTTTAAGGAAGAGAGTATGTTAGTCCATCACCATCCTAAGACTTTAGCTATATTAGAGGATACAATCATAAGTCTGCAACCTGAGTTTGTTGAGGACCTATGAAAGGGTCAAGATCATATAGAACAATAACCTAGAAGGAATGAAATTAGAAAGGTTAAGGTTTAAGCTCATAAATATGATGGAACCTTAAACCCTAATGCCTTTTTAGACTAGTTAGTTAATATTGATGACTACTTTGATTGGTATGACATAACTGACATTCAACGTGTTTGCTTGACTAAGATGATATTTATTGGGTCAGCTAAAAGGTACTGAAAAATTGTTTAAAAAAACCTAGAACGTCTAGGGCAACCTCCAATAAAAGTTTAGGATGAAATGAAAATAAAATTGAAAGAAAAATATTGGCCCACTTACTATCGAAGTCAATTATTGAACTAGTTGCTTAACTTCAAGTAAACATCTAGTGTGTTAAACCTAAGGATCTAGGTTATAAGTTTTGATAATAACCAATATGTAACAAATGAGTTACAAATATAGCATCAACATGTGATTAATTAATTAACCATTTGTCCTTTATTTATGATATGTGTCTCTTCATATTATATCCAATAGGCTTTAATTATATATATATATATATATATATAATCTAAATTGGAATTGGAAACATAATTATGAGTCTTTCAAGTACATGACATAGATGTTATATATGGCACGAATTGTTATTAAAGTATACATATTGTCAAATATGAATTCAACTAGCTATTTAGTTTGTAAGTCAAATATCTATGATGTAGGATGATTCAAGGAAGAAGAGAGAGTATTAAGTGAAAGAGATGAAATATCAATACTGTGCTCTACATAAAGAAATAGCAAGTAAGAAAGACACTCTAAGTATTAAAGAATTTAAGATTTGGAAGCTTAATTGGATCAAGTTAGCCCATAAATTAAATAGGTATAATTGTCATAGGTTAAGTTCCATTTTGTAAAATTCAATGATTTATATTTGCATTTGCTCAAAACATTTTGATTCTTAAAATATAAGTTTGAAAGATAGTGAGATATAGATTTTATTTAAAATCTTCTTTGACCTTTGGTCACATTTATGATTATATCTCACAAATCATATAACTTTTTATATGAATTTTGCATAAAAATATTTTTTGACTTTTTGTCATTATTTTGAACATATCTCCCAAATTCTATGAAATTTTATATGAAACTTGTTGCATTGGAAAATGGATTAAAAGAGCTTTTCAACAATAGGTCATGCATTCGAAATGGAGTTAAAATGAGAAAGTTATGACTACTTAAAGTTTAGTCTGAATCTTTGGAAGTGATTAGTCAACTACCCCTCACCGTAGGTTGATTGGCTGATCATATCAAACTAATAATTATATTTTGACTGAAGTCGATTGAGGGACCTACAACAGTCAACTAGCATTATTAGAACAACTTTTTTAAAAGTAGTGAACGGTTTCTTATGTTTCCAATAGTGATTTTTCATATTGCTATATATATATATATATATATATATGATCTTCCAAACATATTTTTATGAAGAACCAAGTGTTATATGTGATCTCAAACTTGTTTTAACATCTTTGAGAGAAGAACAAACATTATTAAGCCAAAATTTGCATATTTACTATCGAGTTCTTATAGCTTTATTTTATATATCTTCTCTTTGAGAAGGTGTCTTTGAGTAATATTATTTATCTTTAATCTTTGTAAGACATGAGTGGTGTTTCCTTTGGGAGATAAAACAAGAGTGAGGAATCTCTTAGAGTGACTTTTCTCTAGAAAGAGTAGTGTTTTTGGGTTCTAAACTAAGAAACAACTATAGGATAAATTAGATGTTGTAAAGGCTCATAAGTGTTTGATTAAACTTATAAAATTAGTAGAGAAATCTCAAGTGGAATCTTGAGGACTAGATGCAGGCTTGAATTAGCGCCAAATCTAGATAAATCTTAAAGTTTCCATTCTCTTTCCTAATACTTTTTACAATTTATGTTGCTCATTTAATGCTATGCTTTGTTGTTAATATTTTGCTTGATATATTGTTATTATTTGCTTAATGCAGTTTTCTATATTTATTTTAAGTAACCCAATTGTAAAATATATTACATTATTGTTTTATTTTACAAAGAAACAAGCTTTCAAAACAAGTTTAATTATATATATTTGAATGCTTTGTTTTTGGATAGGAAACTTATTTTTTTCATACTCCTAACATCAACATAAAGTCTTTCTTAATTGATATAATTATTATTTTGCTTCATACTCTTCCAAATAACCTTTATAACAAATATTTTAAAAAGCTATTTTGAAAATAATTGAAATTATTGTAAACACCCAATTCACCCATTCTTGGGTTTTGGTTGCCTTGTTTAACGTAATGTTTCTGAGTACATAGCTATCTTTGATGAGTTTATATTGAGATATGACATACAAGAAGAACTATGGTTGACAATCACTAAGTTCCTCAAAGCACTTTGACCAGACATCTAAAAGGAGGTTATATTAAACTTCTATGAGTTTATTGAAGAGGCTTATCATAAGATTCTTCAAGTAGTATCCTTACTTAGGTATACCCCAATCAGGCATTTCTCTTCCCTGAACACAAAGTCAAGATAGACTCAAAGCTCAACCCCTAGTGATCATTCAATAGGAATACCTCAACCTAAAGCTAACCCTATATTCCCTTCTTATCCAATTACTAAGAGCAATATCACAAAATGTAATGAATCAATAGCCTTTAGCTCACATCTTATTGGCTCCACCCTTAAATGTTTTTGTTGCCACTTTAAAGACCATATTGCATCTAGGTACCCATAGGGCACTTTGATCCTTAAACATTACCTTCATGATTTAAATGAAAACAATGTGGACATAGTGGTACATCCTATTGAGTGTCCTTCCGATGTTGAGGATAAGGTCCTAGTAAATGGTTCTAACAAAAGGTTGAGACTTGTAAGTGTAATGAGTTTTATTTTATTTGTCCTAGTGTCCAAGGACTTATGGAAAAGAATTAGTATTTTTCACACTTTTGTGAAATATGGAGATAAGCCATGCATATTAGTCATTGATAGGGGTAGTACACATAATATGGTTTCCAGTATAAGGGTCAATAGAGTTCGCCTTCAACCAAAGCCTCACCCTACACCTTTTTTTGCAACTTGGGTGGATCAAACTTCCTTACTAGTTACTCAACAATGTTATGTACCCTTTAAGCTTGAGGACTATGAAGAAAGAAGATATTCTTTTCAATGCCCTTCCTATAGATGTGGCCCATATTTTACTAGGTAGGCTATAGCTATTTGACTATAATGTCATTGTCAATAGTTATGGTAAGAATAACACATATATGTTCAATCAAAGGGAAATAAACTTTTTTTACAACTTGTTAAACCTAAGCCTGAGCCTATAACCACAATGAAACCTATAAGTTAAAATATTAAGAACTAAAACCTTCACCTTTTAACCCATAGGTAGTTTGAGAAGGAAAGTAAAGAAGTCAATTGTTATATTTTCCCTAGTTCCTATGGCTCCCACTAAAATTATTTCAATTGTTAGTAAGGATTTTCCTAGTGAAATATTCTAACTTTTAGGGGAATTATAAGATATTACCCCAAATTAGCTCCTTTTAGAACTTCCACCTATGAAGGATATTCAGAATGCTATTGACCTAATCCTGGGGTCTTAACTACCTAACCTCCCTCATTATAAAATGAACCCGAAAGATAAGAAGAGTTAAATTAGCAAGTCTCGGGATTACTAGAGAAGGGATACATCTAACATAGCCTTAGTCTTTATAATGTGCTCGCCCTTTTGAATCCCAAGAAAGACGAAACTTGGAAAATGTGTGTTGATAGTCCAAAAATTAATAAAATCACTATCAAGTATAGGTTATCTATCCTTAAGCTTGAAGACATGTTAGACCTAGTAGCTATGTCTAGTTGGTTCTCCAAAATTGATCTTCGTAATGGCTACCACCAAATTATGATAAGACCTAGAGATGAGTGAAAACTACATTTAAGACTTAAGATGGGTTATATAAGTTACTAGTAATGTCCTTTAGCCTATTAATGCCCTTAGCACTTCTATGAGAGTCATGACCTATATCTTTAGATATTTCTTAGGAAAATTATCAACCATGCACTTCGATGACATATTGATATAGAGTAAGTCTAGGGAAGAACATTTAGACCACCTTCATCAAATCCCCCTCACCCTTCCATATAAAAAATTTTATGTCGATCTCCCAAATTATTCCTTCCTTAAGAACCATGTCATCTTCCTTGGGTTTATTATCTCTAAACAGGGATTAGCTGACAACCCTGAAAAGGTTAAGGCCATTAAGAAGTGGACTTAGCCTAAATCCATCCTTGAAGTATGTAGTTTTCATAGTTTAGCTTCCTTTTATAGGCACTTCATCAGGGAATTTAGTACTGTCATGGCCTTTATAACATAGTGTCTAAGGTAAGGATTAGTGGTGTTCTTAGTTAGGAAAACCATCTAGTGGCCTTTTTCAATAAAAGCTCAATGAGGTGAAACAAAAAATACTCCATATATCATAAGGAGTTTTACGCCATTGTTAAGGCACTTGATCATTGGAAATTTTATCTTCTCCTTTAGGAATTTATTTTATACTCAAACTACTAAGCTTTTAAGTTTTTCCACTCCCAAACACACTTAAATGCTAGACATGCTGCTTAGATAGAGTTTATTCAAGGGTTCACCTTTATTGTAAAACATCATTTTGAGGTAGAAAATAAAGTTGCTAATGCCTTAAGTTATATGCTCACTATCTTGCACTCTGAGTGTTAGCATTGTAGGATTTGATAAGTTATGAAATAAGTATGCATCTTGTCCAAACTTTAGCATAATTTTTCAAAAAGTTAGTAAAGGTAACCATCACAATCATGCTAACTTTATCATTAATTATGGTTATCTTTTATAGGAATAAACTATGCATTCCCCACACATTCGTTAGGGATTTCCTCATATGGGAATCGCATGCTAGCAGATAAGCTAGTCACTTTATGAAGGATAAAAACATAGCTTTCGTTGAGGATATGTTTTACTGGACCTCTTTACAATAAGACGTTGTTAGAATTCTCTCCCAGGGTCGTTCATGTTAAACTTCCAAGGCAAAGAAACAAAACACAGGGTTGTATACTCCTTTACTCATCCGTAATGCACATTGGAAAGACCTTAGTATGGACTTTGTCCTAAGGTTACCCCGAATGACACAAGAATATGACCTTATCTTAGTTGTTGTGGATAGGTTCTTTAAAATGGTACACTTTGTTTTGTATAGCAAGACTATTGATGTGTTTCAAGCTAAGTTGTTCTTTCATATGATTGTTTGCACAGGTTAGTTACTTTCATTATGCCTAATAGGGATGTCAAGTTTGTTAGTTGTTTCTGAAAAAACCCTATGGAAACTTTTTGGCACCCAATTGAAATTCTTTTCAACCTTTCATCCACAAACAGATGGAAAAAATAAGGTTACAAACCGTAGCATAGCATATTTGCTTATAAGTCAAATAGGGGATAAACTTAGGAATTGAGACCTAGTTTGTATATAACAATTTGGTCAATAGGTCCACAGGCAAGAGTCCCTTTTAAATTGGCCATGGCTATAACCCTCACTAACCTATTGACCTTGTGCTCATCCCATTGACATCTCAAATTTTTAAGTCTATAGAATTATTTGCCCAACACCTTCATAAATTACTTGCTGAGATTAAGTGTAAGTTTACATTAAGTAATGAACAATATAAGTTATACGCTAATGTTCATCGATGCTTTCAAAACTTCAATGAGAATGACTTTATGAGTGTTACCCAAAATTTTCTTTTAAAAAGTAACATGCTTGAGCCTTTAGTCATTTCTATAATTCTTAGAAACTCGAATCAAATGCATACTTATTAGAATTGTGTCCTTAAATGACCATTAGTCTAGTTTTCAATGTTAAGTATTTATTTTCTTACTAAAGCACTTTCAAGCCTTCCTCTTTTGATTTCTAATGATTCTGCAAGTATCCAAGTTCACCCTACTCTTGTACTCGCTTTGTCTGTACTCTTACCACTTGTTGATACCATTGATGCAATTTTGGATGACTAAATTATTCTTTCGTCTGAGAGCCCACTTCATCGCTACCTTGTTCATTGAAAGGATAATTCAAATTCATATGCTACTTGGATTATGAAAGAGGAGTTTTACTTTCTAGAGTAGAGTCTTTCTATGGCGAGGGAAATGGTAGGGGAAAATTGAAGATATATGTTAAGAGCAAGAAATAAATTAGATTTTATTTGGCTTTTTCATTTAATTAGTATTTATTTGTGATTTGGTTATTAAGGATAAGCATAGAGATTTTATGATATAGTTAGTTAGGATAAATCCAGGAATTATTTTGTATTTTGAGTTTTTGTTGAGATAAGCTTATCCATTTGTTAGAATTTCATGTTTTTGTATTTTAATTTTGTGATAGAACATTCTATAAATAGCCCTAATTATCAAGTTATTAAGTAGGTTATTTTGATTGAATAAAGTATTAAGTCAACCTAATTATGTTCTTCCCCTCTTTTCTTTTTAACTTTTTTCCCTTTCTCTACAATCTTCCTCTTCTCTCCCTAGTTGTCCAACATCAATGGTCAACAAGTTAATTTTAAATTATGAATATCTGGCACAGTTATTAAATTGAAAAGAGCGATTTAATAAGCTTTGTTGCTCAAATAATTTAAACATGAAAAGTGTAATACTCAAGAATAAGGTAATAATAATTTAAAAATTCATTTATTTTATTTTAAGAGTTGAGGAATAGGAGAAAAATTCACTTGAAATAGGGATAATATTTACAAGATAATAGAATACTCAAAAAAGGACATCAAATAGAACTAAATATAAATACAAATCAAACTTTATTTGAGATAATAATCAATATGAGTACTTAAGCTTCATCTTATGCATTCCTAGCACTTAAAATTGATCAAAGAATGGAAACCAAGTATATACGAAGGAAAATTTTGATATGATAATGCAAAGCATTCCAAAATAAATTACAAAAAAATGCCTAAGTGGATCAATTTTCTTTAAACCAACTCATTTTATTACGTTCTTCCTCCTTCACCACGTCTTCACTGTGCAGCTTACCTTCGACCTTTTCGACTATTTCCAGTCGTCGTTCCTCCTCGCTAGTGGTCAACTGGTAACCCAGCACCCTCATCAGCCTCCCAGCGACCCCCATCGACCACCACATTACCAGGAAATGCAACCTCCTCACCTTTCTCGCGCACTGTACTGTGCAAGTTCTCTCCTGCCATTCAAAGCTTCCTTCGTTGCCATAAAGGGTCATCGACACTTAGCCCATGTCACAACATCACCACATCCGTAAAATTGGTGTGTTTTGCTTCAATTTTTCTTAGGGCTTTTGTTTCTGCATCATTTTTTGCCATTTTCCCTTCAATTACACTAATCAATTTCACTCCATCAACTCAAAATCAAACACACCCCACCTCTAGTACTGTTCACGCAAGGAAGTAGCAAATTTGAGCTCAATTCGAGGTGTTGCTTCAAATAGAGCTAGAAATTCATATCATAGGTAAATTTCACAACCTTCTCCTTTGAAATCATTGATCAATTGTGAGTTTCAGCTTCTGAATTGAAAAACCCCAAATTATAGATTTAGGTGTAATCTTTGAATAACGTGAAATTTAAATTTTTGGGGCTTCTCAAATATTATTATGCCTCTAGGAAGTGATTTAAGATTTTCGTAAATTTTAATTTTGAATTACAAGTTGAATTGCTAATTTTCCTAGATTTTTCATGGAGAAAAAGAGAGGAAATTTGAATAAGAGACCTTATATGGTGTGATTAAATAGTAATGAACAATAATGCGAGTCGAATAAAGAATTTTGGAATTTAATTGAATAACCTCTAAGTGACGTTGGAGTTGATGGAGCTATTTGAGAATTAGAATGATATTGGAATTTATAATTAAGATAATTATGATTGGCAAGTGTGTTTAATGTAAATTTTCATAATGAGAAGCATCAAGGCCTTGTATCGAGTATAACGGTAGAAATGGGAAGTGAAATTGATAGGATTAAGTGAATTCTAAGCATATGAGCATTTTTAAAGACATTGGAATTTGTTAGAATTTAATTAGGTTTAGATGTTTCTTAGAGTAAGATATTAAAGGTATATCATTTTTATTTAAGGTCATAGCAATTTCACTTTACGCTGCAGTAAGGGAAGTTGAATTATGTGTACTTCGATCAAGTGAGTAAATAATCTTTATCATGCAGGATTTGGTTCTAAAGTATCTATTTTCAAATATAAATGTTTGTATCTTTGGTATCTTAGATAGACTTCTAAATTTATAAATTTTATCCCGTATTCTGATAATAGGAAATTTATTGGTTGATGAACTTTATAATTTTGTATTTTGAATTATCAAAATTATTGCAATCTAAAACTCTGAAGTGGTCTGACTTTAAAATTCTAATTTCTGAATATGGATGTTTATATATATTCTAAATTTTAGGAATGTATCCAAAATAGAACCCTATAACTAACGGCAGTAAACTTTAGTCATAGTGTATTGCGATTGATATTCCGATATAGTTGGGTACGATGCTTTACCTCCATATTCTGTTTAAGACCTAAGGCCATTACTATAATTATTCAGAGCTTAAGACCGATAATGGGCAATTGCTCTGATATGTTTTCACTAGCCTTAGGCTAATTCTATATTTTGAACATTGACTGGTTTTATAGGAGATTCCCAAAGTACTCTGTTAATGGTTTTTCTCTGCTTTTAGTACTATTAATTTATGGTTTAGCGTTTGATACTATTTTGGTACTATTAATTTATCATTGCGAGTCTGTTCTTTTTCTTGCATTATTAGTATTACCTGTTCACTGAGTTTTCACTCATCCATTTATTAGTCTGCTGCCAAAGTAACAGTTTCTTGTAGTACATTTGTAATTAGATGTAATTGCTCCCTTGTGTATAAGCTAAATGTTTTGATGTACTTCCATAGTTGTGGACTGTGTTGTAATTATATATGCAAGTATTGAGCTCTCCAATCTGTTGTATGTTAGATACCTCAATTGTAAAAGTTTCAAAAGGTTTATAATTCATTGGAAACTCTACTAAAATTTTTACATAGATTGAATTGATTCTTTTGATAATTATGTGTAGATGTATTAGCATTGATATTATCGGATGTGGATCCACGAATTTGTTAAAATTCTACTATCTTGTGATGTCTGATTGGCTTACAAGAACGAGAGATACTTTATTTGTTATGCCAATTACATCTTATCAGTTCAGGTCGTGACAAAAAATACCTAAAAATTATATGCATATCACATTTTTGAGATTATAGTTTTACTATAATTTTTATGAAATACCAAATATATTATTTTTAGAAAACTATCGAGAACAGTCGATTCCAAAGGCACCGAGTGTTGTCCCGGGATAAACTTTGGGTTGTGAAAACTCGTAAATGTCAAATCACCATGTGGAGATAGAATAGCCGTCTCACAAATCACAGGTGCCGTGTGAAGAATAGAAAATTGTGCTTCTGAATATTATACGCTTACGTGAAGTCATAAAACAAATTATAGTCTAATTTAAAATATAAAAATCTTACATTAATTCCAAGTACATTATATATTAATATTAATATAATATAATCAGGTTGACTTTGACTCACCTTTAAACAAATGAACGTAAATTTCATTATCCAAACTCCACGAGTTTTCAGTGGGCGGTGAAATTTTCACTTCTACAAGAAATATTTCTGTGAAAATATTGTGTATACGAAGCAAGATTTTAGGATGACATATAGTGGAAAGAGTGAAGGAACAGTTCACGAGGGCTATTGAATTATCGCATTTTATATATAGACCATAATTTTAAATTTTAATTAGAAAATTAAAACTTAATTAAATCAATCATAATAAATATTTAGATAAACATGCATTTTTAATATTTTGACAATAATTTTGTTTTCAAATTGACCAAGCACTGATAGTATTGATAAAAAAAACTTATTACATAATATTACTAAATGTTAAATCTTTATTATTTTAATTATTTTTTATCCTTATTATAAAAAATAACTTCAAAATAGGCAAGAATTGAAGCAATAGTTATGCTAAAAAAAAAAAAAAAAGCTTTGCTTGAGATGATGGAGGGTCTGCTTGTAATGAAATAAACATGAAACGACACAATATTGCCGTTTTGGAGACCACTTTAAAAACAATAGATGGCTGCTTTTACATCAAGCTCTTGTCGAAATATCTATTATATTTTAGTAATATTAAAAAATGTAGTATTGTGTTTATTTATATTTTAGTAAGTAAATAATTCTGGCTGAAAGTTTGAGATCTAGGATTTAACTGACTTATGATTCATATAACATTTATAAAAAAAATTATATTATATAAAAAATAA
Source organism: Delonix regia (assembly GCA_037074485.1). Lineage (NCBI taxonomy): Eukaryota > Viridiplantae > Streptophyta > Magnoliopsida > Fabales > Fabaceae > Delonix > Delonix regia. The sequence continues at coordinate 37,069,585 of CM073451.1, forward strand.
TACTGAATACTATAAAATCCATATTTCAAGGATAACTCAAGAATTTTTTATATTTACAAAATAATGCATGAATTTTATGGCAATATATGTGTGTAACGTTCACATAGACATTTTGTTTGAATAAGTCAATCATTCGACTAAATTCACACAAAGGTGTAAAATAGACATCATCATTGATTCATACTTATAAAAATTAAACTTGAATTTAAATTTTAAAAAAAAGTTTGAACTCATATTTTAGTCAAAATTTTTTATTTATGTTTTTATTCATATTTTTTAAGCCGAATCAATTAAATTTTTTAAATAATGGTCAAATTAATTTATTATTTAAAATTTAAAATAAATAACATAAATAATTATTATTATTACGTGTAAAATCATATATAAAGAAGTTGTAAATATAAATAAGTTATTATATTAACATAAATTTTTTAAATAAAAAGTATTATTAATTTGTATTTATTTATTAAAATATTACGTTACACTAAATTTTATTTATATAATAATTTTTTATTAATTAAAAAAATATTTATTTAGACTAGGATTTTAAAAAACAATCTCAAATGCCGCCTATTTTACAAATTGAGCCTTTTTATTTAGATTTTTTCTATTCAAATTTTATTTTTCTGGACCGAACTTATTAAGGTAGATAATTTTTTAAAATTATAACCAAGTCTATTGTTAAACTACATAAATTGAAAGAATATTACTCAAGAACAAATTTAAAGACTCAATCAAACAAGAACGTGAAAATAAATTATTCAAAATTTTATATAACAAAAAATGAACAATTGTCTCCGAGCGTGAGATGATTGACAACGACAATGACATGGACAAAATACAATCCACAATTGACCCCAAATGATATTCATATGACTAAAGACGCAAAGATTTTCCGCAAAGATTTTCGAAGACAAACCGGGAGAGCCTACGTGATTCACGACGCCCAAGTTCATTTCCATGAAACACTTACATTTTGCAGCTTAAATTTTAGATTGTAAAAATTGGCCCCAAAAAATCCAGATTGTAAAAAAAGATCCATTTTCTTGAAACAAAATAATCATTTTTTATTTAGATGTCAATATAAATATATATTTAGTAAAATATTTGATACACTCACAATTTTATATGTACTAATACATTTATTTATAATGTAAAAATATAATTGTAATATTTTTTTATTGATATTATTATAATTATATACATACATTATAATTAAGTGCACCAAAGATAATATCTATATATCTAAAAATTAGGCCTGTTCACTTATTTTGTAGTAAAATCCGAGTTTTCCTTGAACGCAATCCTTCATTTCCAATTCAGTTCGCATTTCAAACCTTATTGTTGATATTATTATTAGTAGTTATTACCAGAGAAGTACCCAAACCTCATGAGCAGAAGAATTCAGAGTCACAGGTCGGGTTGGTGAGTTAAGACTTTTAAACGTTTAAAATTATTATTTCAAAGAAGAAGTAACTAATAATACTTTAAAAAGCCATTGGGCAAGTTGACGGATTTGGTAAAATTAAGTGCGAATCTTGAATTCACAACCCAACCCACTTGCTGCAGATTGAAGAATTTAGCTCACCCAATTGTTAGGCTGTGACTTTGTCTTCTTGTTAATCTTATTGTGATTTTATTTTTAGTGTTTTACTAAGTAATTTAGTATATTTGTAATTATTATAGTTAGTTTTAGATTAAGAAATGATTTTGTTAAAATTGGAAGTATACGATGTTCGCAATGATTATACTACATTTGAGTTGAATACAAAAAAATAATTTGTGAGCATGACTTAAGATGCTGTTTTTAAAATTGAAAGTGAACAACTTAGCTTTTTTAAACCACTTTCTCTCTTGTAAGTGTTGAAAAACAAGGAAATAGGCATGAGAACTTTCAAGATTGATTTTTTAGGCCATTTTAACATTTTTTTTTGTGGTGAAAAATAATTGAAAATTAGTTAGGTCAGAGAGATTTTCATTTTTAGGTCAGATTTACTTTTTTGGACATCACTTTTTTAGATCTAGGTCATTTTCAACTTCTTCTTCTCTCTCTCCTTTGATTTTAGTGAGAGAAAATAACTTGAATTTGAATTACAGCTTTGTAATATGAATTTTAAGCATGAATTATGGATATTTACAATCATAAACAGCCTTGTATGCATTCTTCAATTGTTGTAAAGCTTTCCTAACTCTTTCCTTGGTTTTGGTTATTTACATTCCTAATTTATCTTCATCATTATGAATGGATGAGTGATTGGGCCGATTACTTGTCTCACCTAAAATTAATTGCATGCTATTTGATTAAAGTAAATATGTAATTGTTTATTTTGCACACTATTGGTAAAAAATTAGTGTAAAAGATTGTTAGAACATTTTCTTTTATATTAATAAAATGTAAATGATAATTTGTTGAACTTTGTACCTTGGCACGTTAGAAATAATGACTTTTCGTTTTTAATGTAATTAGTTAATTAAATTTTAAATACTTACTTAGAATTATTGACTAAAAAAAAAGGTTGAATTGAGAGGTTATCTTAACCAACATACTTTAAAAAAAATCTAAGTTACTAGAAATTGTTACCAACCATAACCATTTATAGAAGAGGGGGGATTTTAAGCAATGTTTACGATCAACTTAAAAAAATTATACAATACTTCCCTTTCTTATATGCTTATCTCTCAACTAAGTTCATTAAATTTGTCTTTCCTCATATTTAAATTATTTGTTATGAATTTATTTATTTAATTTTTTATTTAATTGTTGTTATTATTATTTTTGTTCTGATAAACCCTTATTTTTCTTTTATTCTTTGATGTATCGTTCTTAGTTAATTTAAATCGTTAGAATTGTCATCTTTATGCATACAACCTAATTACAGTTAACATAATATATTCACTTAAAAATAAATAATTTAAATTTGGTGAATTTAACACCCATCGTACAAGTTGTGTACAATTTTAGTTAAATTCGGGATTAGGTCTAACTCAACTTAATGAACACCCCTACCCACTCATCATCAACTCTATTCACAATTCCTTCGGCCATGAGTAGGTCTTCTCTTGTAATTGTCATTCCAATTAAAAATAAAGTAATGATATACCTGAATTTACATTTTCCACATATGCATGAGTTCAAGACTGCCATGAATTTAAAAAGAACATGTGAGAGAGCAAAAGAGAGAGAGAATAGTTTGTCGACCTTGACAAAAGCTCCGTGATCACCAGTTGGTTCCACGCAAGTTCTTTGCCAAATGGATCCGATGGGGGAGTTGGGACAACCATACCGCAGGGTACCCATGGATTTTACTTCTGAACACAAATCATTTTAATAACATCAAATAGGTAAGCATTTATGCCTCAGCCAAGAGTAAAATACCCCAACATCCTGCAAATAAATTCCTAATTCCATCAGTGGATGAATACACGTTTTTTTCAAATCATTCACTAAAAGCATAACACCCAAGTCCAACCGGACCTCAAACGTCCAATGAAAACACATTCATACAACAACCAAACCTGTATAAGTAATTGATAGATCAGTCACTACCAAGCTGCTAAGACACATGACATCAATCAATAGCTGTATTTAGTGTGTCCCGTTCATAACTTGTATATCAAATAATTCAATTTCAGGAATTCTTATGCTTAATCACAAAACTTAGGCCCCCGTTTTATCATAGAGTTTCCCTTATGTATAAACCCACCAAAGCAAAAGTTTTCATTGCTACCGCAGAAGTCATTCAAAACAAACAGTAATAGGATGGTTGAATCATTTTACCTAATGAGATAGTATATGAAGATGAAGCCAACTGTGAAATATGCTACAAGGGAACATGTTTTCCTCGTTGATTTCTTCTCGAAAACCTATAACATCCAGTTTCAATACACCAAGTCATTTTCAAATAAAAGTAGAAATTAAAAATAAGATAAAAATATAAGGTAATATAGAAGAGAATATGGTTCTATAAACCTTTTTGAATCGATCCATAGTTCCCAACATCATTCCCCTTGATCCATCCATGCTGTTACCCTGATTGACAACAGAACTCAATTAGAAATTAGCACTTTAAGAAAAACACTGAAACAGAGGCAGGATGTTGTTTTCATACCACCCGATCAAGGAAACGATTATGACTCTCCACCTCTTCATGTATATCACCAGTTAACTGTTAAATAAGTGAGATGAAAAATTAATTTACAGATAAAATAAATCTGTGAACCAGTTCATTTTATTACTTCTAAGAAAGTAGAAGTATGAAGCCAGCATAGTGTAAATGTAAATAGCACACAATAGCAGCATCAACGTAGTCCTCTAATAGAAAGAAAGCCCATTAAAGCAGTCAAGCAAAAGCGTATCAAAGAGTGAAATAACGTCAGCACATAAGCAACCAAGCCCACATATAATCATGATGAACATATTCCAGTTCCGGTGACTGGAAGATGCTCTAGGTCCCTGATACCCTGTTGATGATTCCATATTTAAAAGTTCTATGTCGCCGAATTCAAAATAAATAACATCTTCATTTTAATTATACAGTAACTTGGGGATCTGACAAACAGAATATATTAGATTACAAGCTGGTTCCAGGGACATGCTATGAAATCAAATAGCGTATATGCACAAAGTAATGCTATTGTAAAACAGAAGCTTAGCCTTCAACATACAACATAAGCAAAAGTTGCTAGAACTTTTCAATGTGCCTAGCATCTATAAGAACAAAGCATTGGTGCAGCTAAATATTAAAAAAAAGTAGATTATTGACAATTCAAAAGTCAACAAAGGACTTACTCTCTTCAAAAAACCAACCCTGTCTTGCAAGCTCTCTATGGCTTTGTCATTATCATGCTCATTTATATCACGTGAGAATGATGATGAAGCCCTCATACCACCTTCCTCAAGACCATCAAATCCATCTAAAAGGGATGATCTGGAGGCACGATTGTCCCTGCATTATTAAAATGAAAGTTACAAGAATCGTTATACCAAAGGCAACCAAGATTGCCAACAATGCAATAAAAAGAAATCAAAATGCCAAATGGAACAGCCAAAAAACATTTAGCTGTACTGGGACATCAGAACTCCTCAGATAAACCGTAAACATGACATGAGGTTCTCAACGATTTGAGCAACCGGCAAGGAAAAAGTCTATGACAATAGTGGACACTGAAGCCTGTGGCTTGATTACAACCCATAATAAAAGATAACTGATAAAATAGACAAGGTAAATGATAGGAAATATTTATGCGAAGCACATCTGATATGAGAAGAAAGATTGAATAGGAAAAAAAATATTTTCTGCTACAACCAAGCAGACACAAGTTACTTGTGAGAGTCTCAAAGCATCTTTGGCTCACGAAAGCTTGAAACAAATATTCTAATTAGCATTTAGTCTCAACAAACTGTGGTCTCTACATGGCATACGAGGGGCATAAATAATTCATATACATTGCAGCATATCATCCATATGCTAATACTACATCAAATCAGACTACCCAAAAGAAAAAATAATACTAAAATAAAAGAGAGTATGGAATGCAGTTTCTGGGTTACAAACTAGTTATAACATAAAATATATGTATAACTAGACAGTAAGAGAAGCAGTGAGAACCAAGACATTTTACCCTGCTCTTTAGTGCGAAATGGATTAATTTAATATAATTTACTATAAACATCCGCTAGATCATCTAGAGTGGGTATCTACTCAACAGAGATGAAAACAGAGAAACAAGCACAATAAATTTAAACAGCATAAGAAGCAGTGAAAATCAAGACATTTTAACTTGCTCCTTTGTATAAAATGATTTGGTAATTTACTATATCCATTAAACAACTAGAATGGATATGGTATCGACATGAAAGGGTGAAAACAGAGAAAACAGTGCAAGAACTTGGACTGCTTAAAAACTAGCTAACTAAAGACCTTTTTCCAAAAAAAAAAAAAAAAGAGAACATTAATGCAGTTTCCCATAACAGTGTTTAGCCCTCCGCTCTGCAACAAATCAAGCAAAATTTTTATTGCTTTTAAATCCTGTAGAACAACTAGAGCTTGTCAGCTTGAAACAGGTGAAAATAGAGTAATAGTGTCAAGGTCTAAAATCATTCTAAAACATGGTTACAAGACACAGGATAACAGAACACTATAGAAACTAAACTAACATCAAGCAATATAGCAATGATGCATATTTGAGATCTCCCATCCCCACAAATCAAACAATGTTTTTGCTTCTATTCACTTAACTCAAGATTACCAATCTTCCTAAATGTGTCACCCTTCATTAAGCATTTACAAAAGGCAACAGCAAGATACCAATTGCATGCATTTCACATCGGATCTCACCCCCACTATCATAGTTTTCAATAGCGCAAAGCACACTTGAAGCAACAAGATCCTTTAAATGCTATAGTTCATGGCACATAGCTTTAAGCATTCTAAGGTAAAATGTAACACACATTATATTAAATATATCAGATATATTTAATATAATTGAGATTGACAATATAATACTAAATTAACTATTATAAATAATAATTAACCTCACATTTAAACCATAGCTCATGACAACTTAATAATCATTGTAAATCTAACCAAACCATAGAATACAACATTAAGCACTTGTCCATGTTAAAAAGCTGAGGACTCTAAGCACCATCCTAACAGATGAAACAGAATGTAAAGAACATAATATTTGTTTCAAACATTATTTCAGTGGGGCCACAATATATAAATTGATTCAGGACGCAGGGTTGAACATGTATCAGCTGCATAAGTTTTAAAGCATGAGCATTGTAAAGAATGTCGCAAGAAACTAGAAAAGAAACATGTAACGATGGAATCTAAAAAAAAAAAATTGCGATAGTCGAAAGAAATCAGTCCACCCTCATGGGTATCGACCTTTCCATAAATAATGCGTATGCATGCACAGAAATACTATGGTTATGCCAGCATGATCAAGCATTGCCTCACAGACCCCGGGACCCAAATCATCCTTCTAATGTACTACGAAACCACAAATTATTCTAATTACAATACGTAACATTGTCAAAGCAGGACAAAATACAAATTCGAAAGAATACTAGATAAACAAATTGGAAGTATGAAATCGTTGCAACATTGATTAGGTCATGCATTGCAAGTGAACGACATACAATCGAAAAGCAAATTAAGCTATAAAGGCTCTAGAAAGGAACCTTCTGTAATTCATGGCTCGAAGGAACTGCAGAATGCACCGCTGTCTTTAAAACTGCAAGGATCTCGGAGACCAACAGTCTTGAAACCGAGAACAAGGAAGAGAAAAAAGACCGAATCGGAAATTGGTGATGAGCAAGTGTAGATGGATCTTGTTTGGCTGCTCGAGAAACTTAAGAGAAAACAGTAGAAAACCTTGTTTGGGATCCGAGAAAATGATTGATGACCATCTTTGACGGATCACAGATCACGTAGTGGGGAGAAACCGAACGAGAAGCAGGCCAACCATCTTTCCTCTCATTTTCTTTTCTTTATTACTAATTATTACGAGAGATGGGGAATGAAACAAAAAGAAAGATATGATGGTGTTATGACAAAAAAAAAACGTGATGGGCTTCCTTTGTCTCCACAATATAATTTGTTGGGCTCAAGCAAAGTGACTGACATTTACGTAGTGGGCCATGGGCCTGCTCTTGCGAATAATGGGTGGCATTTAAGATATAATGGTATCGTTAACTTGAAATTGGTTTCCAGTTTATCTGTTTATGTATTTTATAAATGAGTAAACAGATTTACCACTTATCTAATATATTATAATTTGGATTTCTTCATGATCCGATAAGAATATAAGATCATATTTAATTACAGTGAATCATTGAATAAATATTTAATAGTTTAAATTTACAAATAAAAAATATAACTACATGTACTTATGTTAATTTAATTTAAATTTAAATCATTAAATTTTTATCAACGGCTCATCATAATTAAACATGACCTATATTCTTGCCAAAATATAAAGAGATTTAAATTAGTTGTAAGAACCTGTTGTTTGCATATGCTAGTGCTCTAAATAAGTGGATAGGCAATTCGAAAAAAGGAACTAGAGTTATCTATACCTTCATTTTTATGTATAGCATTTGGCTAAAATCCTTGCTTTGTAGCATTCGATGGTCGATGGTCGATGGTCCCACTTGATTTTGTAAGTCCATTTGTATCTAATGGGATGTTTGCCTAGGGGAAGTTCTGTTCAGTCCAAGTGTGGTTTTGCTCCAATGCAATGATCTCAGATTCCATAGCTTTCTTCCAGGCATCATGTTTTAAAAATTGACCAGGGGAGTTAGATTCATCATAGAAGATGACATGTTTGCATATGAATGTCTAGTGATATTAATTCTTTTGTTTTGGATTTGAAACTAAGAAGTATGCATTTTGGAGCTCTAGGATCAATTTTGTTCAATAAGTGAGAAAGGTTCAGGTTGGTAAGGTCTTGAGATTTTTGAAAAACCATTTCAAAGGGTGTTTCTTGTCTAGAATACATAGGGGTTGGTAGTCTATTTATGAGATGTACAACATGAATGATGGCATAGGACCACTACAGTTTTGGTAATTCTGAAAAGTAGTGCTCTTCCTACATTAAGTATGCGTCGTTATTTTCTTTCTTAATCAATGTTGTTTTGTCTAAGACTATTCCACATAAGAAGTTTGATGAATAATGAATTTGGACAAGAAAAAGAATACCATGAAAATTTTGATTTCATTGTCTCATCTAATGGATTAGACTATTGTTTTGAATTGATTTTCAATGAGCATAATAAATTTTTTTTAATTTTTCTTATCAAAGATTAAAGAACAAAATCACATAACGTGAGTGATTTTTTAAACACTCAGAATATTTTATTTATACACACTTATAAAATTTATCTAAGGTGAGGCTTACCATCTACAAAAAAAACTTGGGACGAGCATAATGAAATTTTGTCTTAATTGATTGGAACGGAACTTTCATACCATATCACAATTTTGTGGAAAGGCAAAAGTCTATGGTCATATCAGCAGATGAAGAGGTTAAAGTAAAATAGAAGGGTGAGTTATTGACGTCCGTAAGAAAGCATTTATTCACAATTGACTCAACTAATTTGGTGACGAATCATAAGCTTTTTAGTTCATCGGAAAAGCTGGGCTAGCGACCAACTACTAACTCTGCACTATTAAAACTTCCTATGTCCATAGTTCAATTCAATTTATTTCCAGAATAACTACAAGTCGTTGGATGAGCATTAACCATGAGGTACCACTAGCTTTTTGTGGTGATTTTTTAATACATCTAGTCTGAATTAAATAATGTTTCTAAAACCCAACATGTTATTAAATTAGAATGAAGAGTGATTTATGGTAGTTGAAGTATTTTAATAATATTTTTTAACTATATTATATATCATTATATAATTTTTATAATAAATCAATTAATTTCAATAAATTTTTTGGTACAACTATAATATTAGTTGTATCAATATAATTACTATATGATATATTAAGAGAAAAATACGTGACAATGATGTGTCATATTATATTGATTGTATAAAAATTTAAAATAACCTATTATATTTATATTTTGATTTCATTATTTTTAAATTTTATGTATGAACAAATAAAACTTTTTTTGAAATTTTCAATTTACTCTCTTTATTTTTTTTAATTATCAAGTAACTCACATAAAAATATTAGTGTATAATTTTGTTAACTCACCCATGTATTTTCTTTATTTTTCCAATAACTTAACGACTTTTTAATTTTATTCTTATTTTAAATTCATAAACTAATGTTTTGTGGGCTTATAAAGAAAAAAAAAAGTAGTGGGTGTAAATTGCAAAAATTTTCAAAACTTTTGGGTTCAATAATAAATTCTAAAATTATCAAGAGTCAAGATATAAATACAACAAATTATTTTAAATTAACATATAATTAACATACCTTGATATATCATTATCACATTTTTTTTAATGTATTACATAATGATTGCATGGGTAAAATTATTTGTATAATTGCACAAAAAATAAAATTAATTTGCTGTATATTTGTCAAAAATGTGATATTGTCTCATGAATAAAGACATCCGTGTAAGTTTTATCTTTTATTTAATTTTATTGTGGGTGAGTTTGTGAAGTGAGGGAGAACAAATTGTGTGGCTGTCTTCATGAACTGTCACGAACACAAATTAGAACCAGAATCTAAGGGACATGGAGGTTGATTGTGAGAACCACACAGTTTTGTGAGAGCCACACAAAAGCGAACAACTCATAAAAGGAGGGAACCTTCCAAGAGATTAAAGCCATCCAACTACACACACAAGTTTTGAAAGCTCTTTTATTGTCATAGTGAATGCTCTCTTCTACCCACCTGTCTGCTTTTCTTTGCTACACCTACTAAATGATTCATCTCACAAAATAGTTTCCCATTTCAAACATTCAGTGTTAAAAATGAGAAATTTTTTCAAGTTTTTCTCTTTGCACAATTTAACTACGTAAGTAATTTATAAATATGTCACATGCGATCACATGAAGGAACATTGTTTAATTCAAGATCTTATCAGTTTATTTAACCCACATAAAATCAGAAGAATAACATTTTACAACTTCTGAGTGCGTTTTACATGGCGGTGCTCAATTCTTTCCATTTTTGAATAGAGGAAATGTCGTGCAACAATTTCACATTACACATCTCTTCAAACCCGTATGTATGAAAGCGTCTAAAACATCATTATACAAAATGTCTAAGATGATGTTATTTCAGATAATATTTAATACCACTTAAAAAGTCTATATTTTCCTTTATATTTATGACAACTTTCGATTAAAATTGTAAATCTACCATATCTAAGATATTAAAGAATATGAAATTCAACAGCATGCCAATTAGCTCCACAGTGTTCTCTTTATAGGAACTTTGATTAGATCTATTATATGTAAATGCATTAACATTAACATAAAGATGATGAAGAGGCAGTGGAAGGATGAGACGCAAAATCACGCAGAAGTTAAGTAAATGGGGATTCAGCTTGGTATAAATGTTTGCGACAGATGATGACAGAGTGGTATAAATTGGTTGTCCTGTACACCTCCAAGTCAACGCCATCTGTAGATTTCCGAATTCAGTACTCAAGTTTAAACCTTGCTTTTGAGACCATAAAGTCGCACTTCGATCAGTTTGGTAATCACTGTGTGACCTCCACTTCATCACAGGCCATCCCTGTCTGCCACTATTATGGAAACAGAATTCAAATATTCGCCACAGTAGGGGGGCCATATGATAAATTTGAAGATGTAGGCTAACTCTCTAACATGCACTGTATTAGATCCCACAATGTTGAGAGAGAGTTTTAAGGTATTTGTTTCTTAGATTCCCGTAATTATAATATGTTAAAGATTTTTTCTTTTGAAGAATTAATGATGTAATGCTTAGTTACAAAATTAATTCTTATACGTTGTTGAACTGCACTAGAATTTTTTTCTCTCTTTTTTGTTTTTTTATTTATAAATTTCTGGTATAACAGAAGATAGCAGCAGCTTAATGCTTTGATAGGCTATAACTGGCACGCAATGAGATGATAAAAGACTTGGAAAATGCTTCTAAATGCAAAGTTCATACGAATAATAAGCATCATCAGTAAAATGATACAAACAGAGAAAGCAATGGCCAAAAAAAAGAAACGAAAGACACACAGAGAAAGTATGCACGTTGCTTGGTCTCACTTCCTGAATTAGCACAATGAACTCTTAAACTAGTTAAAGATAAAAACGAACAGGACAGAAAGAAAATTAGAGTAAAAGATTTTAACCAGAATAGAAATATGTGTATGCACGAATAGATCGAGAGCAATTAGAGGAGTAAGATATCAATGATAGCCCAACCCATCCATGACAACAGTTCTATCAAAGCATTCCGGTGCTGCAAAAAGTTGCAGATAGCGAGATACTATAAGGAGAAGCAACAAGCAAGCTGTACATAGACATATTTACAAGATCAACATGAACTTTTTCCCCTGCTATGAATATGATTGCTTATGTACTTCATCAGTCACATTGCAATTAAATTCAGCTATAGTTTCATAAAGTCTTCAATAAATATCAGCCCTCAACTTGAAAGGTTTGGAATCCCACATCTTACAGAAATAATGTCTTCTTTAAGGTATTATGAATCAAGAAAATGCCACCGTGTCCAGGATTTCAAAAGTTTAGAATGTACTTAATTGAGATAAGATGCACCACATTGCATTTGCCATTCCATGCAATCTTCAAAATCAAAGCTGCTTGCACAATCCAGTAGCGCATTCTGTTGATGCTCATACCGGCAAATGTAATTCAACCCAACCAAAAGGTCACACATAGCTTCCTCCGCCTTTGCCCTGTCAGCAAAGTACAAGGTCTGAAGTAGCAGAATATTTGACCTGCTAACAATTTGGTGTTGCTCAAAATTTCGCTCACTCTGCCATCTGATCATATTATGTGCTAGCGGCCCAAGCCACTTAAGTATCCCATCAAGAGTCTCCTTCCAGTCATGAGCTAGTGGGGCATCATATATTGCCAAATTCTTGACATAGGACTTCAATTTGGCCCGAAGAGATAATCTTAAACTTGTTGGAAGCATCAGGTATAGATCATCCCTAGCTTCCTCACCAACCAAATGTGGGTAACGAAGCAGCTTCTCGATAACAATTATGACATTCGCATAGTGCAATGCCAGAGCAGAACCACCAAGAGTGGAAGGAGGAGCATAAGCTATCAACCTACTTTTGGGACCAAAGCTTGAGTTACATGAAACACCAGGTTTGATTTGTCTAAGGTCACCAGTGAAAGGAACACCACTATGGGTATGATTTAGTACACCAGAATGGTAAGAGTTCTCCCTTTTCATGCCATTACTCAAAACACCACGACAACTTGAAACATGGCTGTACTGGTCCTCGCGATAAACAACATCATCATCATCATCGAATTTAGAAACTGAGCTGCTCAAACTCAGACATTCCATAAAAAGTCTCCCTGGGCTTGTTCCACACGGAAAGCCAAAATCTTCCGGCCGAAATGATGCTAATTCACCTCTCCTCACATCTTGATGAGGCTTGCAATTAGCTCCCCTTCTATCCACAGCTGTTCTCCCAACTGGCCCCAAATTACATCCATTTTTTCTGCTATGATTGCGTTTAATCTGGCCAGACACATATGCATATTCATTGTCCGTAGGAGGTGAAACTCCACCAAGCCTAAGATTGTTCTTCCTTAAAGCAGAATCACCAAAAATTACAGAGATCCTACCATAAATAGTACACACTGTTCTGGCCAACAATTCTACTATCTTATCATAAGTCTGATTCCAAAGTGAAATCTCCTTTAGATGCCTCACGTCCTGCTTCTGCCACATAAGTTTCTGTTCAAACGCTCGCTTACTCTCCTCGTGCTGACTATGCTGAAACTTCTTCCCAGCTTGCTCCAACTCATTCAACAACTCCATTTCACTATACAAATTCCTAGTTGCATTCACATACCTATCCATCTTCCTCACCATCCCTTCCATATGCTTTACCAGGAACCCCAATTCCTTCACATCAATAACCCCACTAACAATATCCCCATACACATGCTCAAAACCTTGCAAGGCTGGCTCAGAGCACTTTTTCCCCAACCTAGAAACCACACTTGCCACGCGGTTTAGCTCCTCGAGCTTCTCAGCGAGAGCCAGCTCGAGAAGATAAGCCTCGTCGGAGGAAACGAGGTTGTTAACACACTCTGAGGTCAAGATCTCGTTCCTGAGCTTTGAGATCTCGGACTCGGAGAGGGATTTGTGGAGGTGAACGGTTTTGGACATTACATTTGCTACTTCAAAAGAAAGAATGCCTATTACTTGTTTGTTATCTGACCTTTTGGGGTGGTTCTGTTTTCTCTTCGTTGAAGTTTCGAGAAGAAGCGCTTGCTTGAGATTGGTGCTCACCTGGTTACCCATCTTTACAATCCAAGCTTCTGCAACCATAGCTGCCAATTCCACCAATTTGCTTCAAATCTTCTGCAGATTCAAAAACCCAAAACTTCTTTCGTTTTGGGAAACCCAGAACTTGAAGCTGCTCAAGCTCAGCTCAAACGCCAGAAGGGGATGTTGTGAGAGAAATTACGTGAGACCCTCTAAGATGAAGAAGAAGAAGAACCCAAAAACTTATGAAAGCTGCGAACTTTCATCTTTGCCCATGCTTTTAGGAATCAATTTGCACTTGAATTCTGAGGGGCATGCGATTTCCTTGGCGTGCAGTGATTGGAAGTAAGATATAGTGGAGGAGTCAGAGAGAGTGCTGAAGAAAGCTCAAACATGGGTCACAGAGAAAGCAATTTGGCATGATGGGAAGCAAGCGAAGGAAGCCTCGCATGCGGCGCAAATTGAGCAGGCGTGGGTGGAACAAGAATGGGTGTAATCAATTAAGTTTAAGCGGCAATGACAGCAGAGAAAAACAGAGAGAGAAAGAAAAGGAAAAAGAACAAAAAAAAAAAAAAAGAACAAAGTATTTTGGTTTTGGGAGGGGGAGGGGGAAGGGAAGGAATCAAAAGGCAAGTGTTGCAGCGTTTGAGAGGCGCTCTTATTTTGCAGATTTGAGAGTGCTCTCTCTCTCTCTCTCTCGCTCTGGTTTTCCAGAAAGGAAAATCAGAATTTTGAAAAGGGATCTAAGGATTAAAGGGGGTTTTTAAATTTGGACGTCTGCAACATTCAATTTCATTTTGTAATTTTTTGCAAAAAGTAGCTGCCACTGAAGTAACTACGGGCCAGGGTAAAAAATGAGGAAGCTTAAAAAATTTAGAAACAGAATCAATAAATTAATGATTATAATTGTCTTTTAACCCTTTTTTTCTCTTCTTTGTCAGAAAGAGTTTGTTTGAATAGCAGTGACCTTCTCTTTTGGGAAGCTGACCTAAACTTCAATTCCATCCAGAAAACATGAAAATGTTAAAAACGAAATAGATGTTTTGCTTAGCTGGAATTTTTTTCAAAATCAGCAATTGAGAAATTATGGAGTTTAATTGTCTTTATATTTTACATAGTAATATTTTTATGGAAAAATATAATATTAGGGAGCAGTTAGAAATTTATGAAGTGGGTAAGCTAATTTAAAATACCAGTTGAACAAGAACATAAAAACTGGGTCATCATGTCAGAGAAAAAGCAAATAACAAACCAAATAGAAAA
Organism: Delonix regia; assembly: GCA_037074485.1. NCBI lineage: Eukaryota > Viridiplantae > Streptophyta > Magnoliopsida > Fabales > Fabaceae > Delonix > Delonix regia. The sequence continues at coordinate 37,084,779 of CM073451.1, forward strand.
AGGCAAATCCAACTCTCTGTTTTGGGCTTGCAATCAATTGCTTCTAGAAAATTAAAAGAATTTTAAAGTTGCATGAAGTTGGGTGTGTACGCCTTTCTTCATTTTCAATATAAAGTTATATGGAGGATCATTATTCGTTAGGGAATTTTTATTCTAAAGTTTGCAATGATTTTAAGCCTGAAGAACGCATCATCGCCTTTCTCTTTTCTTTTGTATTTAAAGGAGTGCATTATATTTCTTTTATAGGATACATGCTAAAGTGACACATGATAGGGTAAGAACAGTACACTTCATACAACAAATTCACGTTGCAAAATGGTTTCTCGTTTAATTAATTCAGATTTAATTTGGCTAAAAACAACTTTAATAATTAATTTAATTTCGAATAAAATAAGCATAGCTAATCATTTTTAAAAAAAAAAAAAGTAGAAGAATTTTTATTAGGAGGATGGGCGACCTGTAGGTCTGAACTTTCATTAAATATATTGGCTATTGATTTAGAAAATAAGAGTATGGGAGACTTTTAAGCTCAAAAATCATAATGGCTTTTGACGAGTTACAAATTTCTTAGTCTTGAAATACCTATGGAATACAATTCCCACTACCCCAAACCCCAAGGAAGTGGGAAGTAATAATCAAAGTTTAGAAAAAGTAGGTTTGACTAATGATATTGCCCGAGTCAAAAAGGAAGAAGTTAGCACACCTATATGCACTCACAAATGGAAAATCAAAATTTGACTTCATAATTCATATTAGTCCCCTTTTACTTGGTCCTTTAAATCCAACCAAACAGACAATCCAACGAGGCTGTCTTGGATGTGACTTGGGTCCAAACTCTAAATGATATGTTTCTATCCATAGGACCAATTCAAGAAACATAAAAGTTGATAAAGAAAATCAACTCGAAACTGATTCCATAATTTTATCCCCTTACAAACTAATGGCACAGAAAAATCTAACAACAAAAAATCATCATGTAAATACTAGATATAATAGATGTATAGTATATCCCAATAATTATTCTTTTAGTGTGTGATTCAATGGTGTAAAAATTAACTTATATGTATTTCAATTATTTTATTATCTTTATCCGAACAAAAAATACCCATGCATGCATGATGAATCTGAAAATTTTGTCAAAAGAATACAATTGAACTCCAAAAAGTGAACTTAATATAAAATGTAAACATATATGATTGCGTCTAACCTATGTATGGTTACATCCAGCAGGGATGGAACAAAATAAATATATTAGGAGCGAAATGTGTTGCATCATGTTTTGAAGGACAAAAATTTAGATCTTACATAAAATTATAAAAAAAAAATACTAATTCCTAAAACATGCAAGAGTTTGTTCATCATACAAGATTATTCAAAAAAAAAAATTAATTAGAGAAGACGGCTACCCTATTTAATGGAGAGTGGGTCTGTCTTTGACGCCTAGTTTAAAATTTTCAATAACTTAATTTGATCAACAAAGCGTGAAAAATAAAGTAATCTGTAGGGTTCGGCCCTTCTATTTGCCCCTCAGAAATTTCATACATAGATACTATTATTACTACTATTATTACTACATCTTTGCTATCAATTATTTTACAAAAGAAAAAAGTTTTACCAAGATAAATAATTATGTTGGACTTTCTGTGTAGGCTAGGAAACTAGCGTGAGAAAACTTCCATGAAAGCAAAAAGAAAAAAAGTTTTAGAAACCAGGGAAGAATGATGATACCTTTTTGCAGTGGTTTAGATACACGAAAAAAAATGTACTACAGCTGGGTGTTGATACTTGCAAAAATATATATATTTAAATTATTGCCTGATCAGTAGTTTCCTGCTCCTCTTTCACTCAAATTACTATTTTGCCTAACAAGTTTTTTTCATGCTTGATGGGTTAAGTTATAACATCTCCATCAACCACTTCATGATTCATAAATCCAACCCAGTAAAGTAATTACCCACTTTTTCTTTTGTTTTTTTCCTACCTTTTTGTTGCTTCTTTTTCTTTTCCTTTTTGTGTTTTTCCTCAAAGAAAATTCCCTTCTCCCCACATGAAGCCATATTTTTTTTAAAAAAAAAAAAGGTATGAAAATGCATGAGATTAATAAAAATATAGTACCATCAAAAAGTTTATCATGCTGCATCAGTTACTTATGTAGCAAAGTGAAAGGAGGAAATACATAAAATGCTCATATTTAACGTCCTTCTCATCTACATGTGTACAGAATAGAACATGCAGCATGTGACTTTGTTGGAGTAGTTTTGATTTGTTAAGAATAATGTTTTTCCACAAAAAAAACTGAATAAAGAATTGCAACGATTAATTGGAGGAAAAAGAAAACAGGTGAAGAGAGATTTTGGTCAAAAGTTAGGCTTAGTGGGAGTTGGTGGTTTTGTTTTTACATTAGACTATATTATAAAAAAATCAAAATAATGAAACTAAATATGAATACAGATGTACATGTTAGGGATGTAGAGCATATATATATATATATAAATCAGGTTCACTAATTCCTACATGTTGATATACCTAAAAGCAGCGAAAGGCAAACCAAGTTGGTACACATAGATATGTCTGTATAATAGAAATGACACTGCAAAAGAGCAAGCAAATAGTGACAAAAAGAAAGGTGGGAGTAATAGATATAAAGGGTTTGGGGTGAGGATTTAGCAGTTATGGATTTGGTTTCGGCTTTCACCTGTGAGGATATATATCATTCAAAGATAGTTGAATATCCAACAATGTTTAAGCACGTGGGTCACTCGTGAGATCTACCATGCACTTCCCTAATCAGTTATGAGTGGGCCTTCTGTCCTTAATAATAATAAACTCAATTATCACTTTTTAGTCCTCAAGGTCTATCGCGCCGATTTAGGGAGGGATTCTATTTGTCTGAAAAAAAAAAAATTTACTGGTTACTAACTACACAATTATAAATGGGAGACCATGAACTTTTTGTCTCTTATTTATCACAAAATTATTATTTTAATCATTTATTTATTAAAATATTTAAAATAATTTCACTCATTAAAAAATATTAAACTTGATCTTTTATTTTTTTAAAAATTATCAAATTTAGTCATTCTATTAAATGTTAAATTTTAAATCTAATGAATTAAATCTGGTATTTTTTAAAAAAAGTAAAAAATTAAATGTGATATTTTTAATGAATAAATAACTATTTTAAATATTTCAATTAGTGAGAGACTATAATAATAATTTTGTAATAAGTGAATAATCAAAAATATATTTTACTCTTATAAATAGTTAGTATTATATATGAAACTTCCTTTGCGAGCATGTAAATTTATTTTAAACTCTGTTTTAAATTTTTAAAAACTTTGAAAATTGATTTTAAATATTTAACTATCAATTTAGAATCTCATCAAATTTTAAAATTAGAACTTAAATTTTTCAAATTTCGCATGTTAAGAAATATGATTTTCTTTACATTTTTTATCGATAACGTCAGCTTAAATATCATATTAATTGTTTTTTGTAATTGACATGACAAGATTTTATATGGCGATCTAATATGCATATATCAATTATTAAAAGGTGTGATGAGATACTTGAGTTAATATTTTGAACATAAAAATATAAAAAAGATAAATTTTTATTTCTAAAGCATAAAAATTAAGAAATTCAATTTTTTGTTTTGAAATTTAAAGAATATTTTAAAGTGAACTAAAAATTAAATTTTTTTAATTTTGGCTTTTGGAAAAATAAAGGGACAAAGTATGGACCATTTTAGCACATGAATAGCCAATTTCTTTTCTTTTACGTCTCAAATGATGCATGGTTTCTTGTTACTTGGCACTTCTAAGGAGTCTAAATTCATTATACGGGTCCAATTAGGACACATGCCTATGGCTAATCACAACTAAGAGACAAAAATCCAGTTTTCGTATGGAATAAAACGGTTTTATAATTAATACACTTATATTTATATTTAGTTTACGATCAAGAATTTTAAATAGTTATTTTATATTTGTTTTCAAAATTTTTAACAATTTTACCCATTTTCAAAACCCTACACAAGTCTTCATAATTTTTAGATTTTTATAAAGTTCAAAAAATTTATGGGGCAGAAATTGAGATGATACTTTTTTTTATAAAAGTTTTAAAATAGATTGAATTGTTTCAATTTCATTTATTTTTTATTAACTATACTTGTTCAGTGTATTTTGCATTATATGTTAATAGTTCTATTTAAATTATTGAACAAACAAAAATTATATAAGTATGCGTATAATTGTGGATTTTAGAACTTGATTGTGTTTTCCTGACCTGGATTGGTTGAATATAGAGGAACAAACACAAAACTAGGGTCAAATCACATGTACAAACTGGCTAGCATTAGATGAAATTGAAAGGAAAAAAATTAAAATACTGATTGATTAGCCCCTAAAATCAAAAGGAGGGACCCATATATTTGGCTTTAACGTAGGGATATATGAGAGATGTTGTACATAAAGATGATTGTCAAAAAAGAGAACCTGACTTTGGCTACACTTTATTGAGCTTATCAATTTGGATATTCATCAGACGTATTTGATTTCCATTCCTTTCTGTGTCTCATTATTGTGCTTTCCTAATTCCTAGTCCAACTTAATAATTTGGTTAAAATAGGCTTTGCTCATGAAAGTGACCTCAATCATGTCCCATATGCCTTTTGCTTTGATTATTCTTCCAAAAGTGAATTGAGAAATCCATTTTATTGCAGCGAGGGCTGCAAGTCCTGGGTTTATATTTATTTTATACATCAATTTGTGGATTATAATTGGTACAAATTTGGCATGAAATCGTAATTAGCATTTTTCACTTTTGAGTGAATATATAAACGAAAGTAAAATTTAGATTTGAAGAGAAGGGTGTAAGAAACTTTTCGCTGTGAATTGATAAACCCATAATTACAGTTATGTTTAAAAATTTACAAGATGAAGAAATAGAATGATAAATAATACAATAAAATAAAATAAAAATAAATAAAGGCATAAGATAAATGTTATATTATTATTATTATTTAAAAGTTTAATGAGAGAGTGATAGGTTATTAATAAAATATAATAACCAATTATGGAGTGAAATATAATATAATGATAAAAATATGAATGACTAAATATGTATTATTCTATTATTTAGATAGAAATTTAATGAGAAAAATAAGTAATTCATTAATAAAATTCAATTTTTTTTAATCTATTTGTACAATATTATTCATATAATTAATTACAATATAATTCTGGTAAATTTTTTTAAAAAATAATATAATTTTATCGATTCATTCCAAATCTCTTTAAACATAAAAAAAAAAAATTGAGATTTTTATAGCAATGAATGATCTTAAATTTTTCTTTTTGTCATTATATTCTATTAAAATAATTCCTAAATAATAGTTCAATCCATTGAAACCATTCTGTTTTTCATTATTCCATCTTTTGATATCCATGGGAACAAATGCCTTACTATCACTTATATGAAACACAGACTGTAGGTCTTAACAAACAATATAATTTTTAAAATGAATGGGCGGAGAATTGTGCTTGGAATATATATATATATATATGGTGAGATGAAGAAATTACGTTAAATTTGTCTCCCAAAAAGGTTTTTTTTTTTTTTTTCTCAATTTAGATTGCATTTTGAAACGCATATATTTAATTCACCAAGTTCCTCTTGTCCTGGAGAAGGTTTTCTTCTACAGAATTCTCAACCCTTTTCTACCTTGACACCAAACATATTACATTTTCATATCAACGTTCAAGTTCGTCGTTGATCTGTTGAAAAATTCTGTCATTGGTTGTCTCTTTCCTAATTACCCTTTTTATTTTATTAATTTGCTAATTCATAGTTAGACTTGTTATTAATTTTTTAAAATAAATTACGCGTTGGAACATAAACCTCTTCCTATCTCTTAAATTAAACTTTTGTTATTTTCGTGAACGAGATAACTTAAGATTTGAGATTTATGATAGCCAATAAATTAAATTAATTAGTTCATACTTTATAGCGCTCCTTACTCTTTAAATTTGATACTTATGACCAGCTGGCCACCTATATTTTAAAAAGATGGAAAATATGACTTAAAATTGGCAACATTGTTTTTAATTATTGATATTAGAATTTTATATTAATAATTGTTGTATACTAAATTAAATAAAAGAGTGTGTAGAAAGAGGTATAAAAGAAAAGTAAAAACATATTAATGAATTCTAATGCAGTCATGTATACTAGATAGCTTGGGTGTTTCAAAGTAACTTGGGTCCACACGCTTTGCCAAAACTTATTGTTTTGAAATTTGAATATTTTCAAATTAACTTGTCAAACGCTGTAATTTTTTTTCAAAGTGTACAGAATGTTTTGTGAAAGATACATCCCATAAATAATAGGTGGGACTGTTAAAGTGGGTCTAATCCACTTAAGTTGGTAAATTAAATGAGTCAATCAATTTTTTATATGAGTTAAAAATCTCAACTTACCTTATCTGGTGGGTTAAATAAACTGATTAGTTTGATCCACCAAAAATTTAACAAAATAAAAATAAAAAATTATAAAAATTCAAATGTAACTTTCTTTAAGTATATATCTTGTTTAATCAATTAATTTATATATCAGTATAAATAAACAAAAAAATAACTAAATAAAAAGTAAGTTTCAATAGATTAAAACAAGTAGAGCAATCTAATAATTCAATGATTCATTAATAATAAGAATATAATGATGAGTAAAATATTTTAATATGACAAATTACAAAATAATTGAGACAACACAACATATACATTAAGTTTAATTTTTTTAAATAAGAAAGTGTAGTAGGTTGTGGCGTTAGACTAAGTAAGTGAATTTTTTTTAAAAAAAAAATGGGTTAAGTTGATAAAAGTATAATATACAAATTTCAAAGGAACCCTTCAACTCAACCCACGTCTTAAGTAAGTTATACGGGCTCAACTCGATGGGTCGAACCCATTTTAACGCCTTTAATAATAGGGCAAATTTATACTTAAAAACTCACACTTATTGGAATAATTAGTATAATTAACATAACGTAATCAATAAAAGCGCATAGTTGCTTATTGGAGGAAATCACATCAATTCACCTCTAGATTTTGTACCCTCTCACAATTGTTTGGGTTCTTTGGGCTTTGGGGTTTATTTGCTTTGTCCAACGAAAAGAGTTTGTATATACGTGCATTGCATATAATTTGATAGATATTGGTTAGTCATAATGAAGATTAAGAAAAAGAAATAATCTCAGGGGGCTAGTATCATGAAACAGGCCAATCATGTTTATATGACTTACAGGCTTTGAACCCTCATGTGATGTTAGGCGTAGGCCCAGAATGAGCCCATAAAAATTACCATCAAATTATAGGTCAGAGCCCACTGGGCCTCATGACCATCATCCATGTCCACATACTTTTCCATTTTCTCCCCTTATAACCAAACTTCTCATCCAATGAAGGACCAGCAAAAATTTTAGATCTAGGTATAGATGTCTATATTTTTGCCATCAGATTTTCAGTTATATATAACTTGTATAATTTAATTAAAAAACTATACACGTGTCAATTTTTAAATAGTTAGAGTGTTATTTTTTTATTTATATGTAAACGCAATTTTGTCGTACTGGTGTATTTGCCTGTGTTTTGTTGTTTTAATCCCACCTATTCGGCTGTTTCTATATATTTTATAGAGCATTTGTTTGGAGAACCTGAATTATCTCTAATTATTGGAGAATTTTCAGTTATTGGAGATAATAAAATATTATTATTTTTATTAATATTAAATTAAAAAAATATTAAAATATTAAAAAAATAATTTTTTAACCATCTCTAATTACTAAAAATTCTCCAGGAGATCCAGAGGCTTTGTTTGGCTCCTATCTCGGAATAGAATTTTGAAAGTGTTTGCTATAAAATATTCTAATAAAAATATAATACAAAGAAATTTTTTGAATAAATTACTTTTTCATCTGCTCAAGGACATTCAAATTATACATATTTTTATATTATTATTAGAATATGTTCAATATTTAAAATCATCAAAATACTCTAAAGAATATTAATTTTTTAAATTTGTATAAAAATTTAAATTTATTATTAAAACACAACTACGTGTCAAATTAAAAAAATTAATTAAAATTTGTATACATGTTTACATATTCTAAAAAAAATAATTTTTATATATAATATTATATAATAATTCATGATTAAAAAATAACATGTAGGACACATTTATGCGAAATGCTACTATAATATAGGAAAAGAACACAGCATATGCCATATGGCATGAGAAGTCCAAAACTTTGTTATGGGGAATATGATGGACTATTATTAGTCCAAAAGCGTGACAAACAAATATAAATAAAAAATAATGAATAGGTCGTAAGTTGTTACCTTGAAAATAAAAGAACGAATATTTGACCCCTAATTTGTGAACTCAATGCAGCACGATGGCCTTTGGAATATTCTGCTTATGAATCCCTACTTGTTCGGATTTGGTTGTCCTCTTCACGCGTAGATCCAAGCAGCTTGATGTTGCTCTTACTTCAAAGTTTGAATAGAGAATGGACGTCACGATCGAAACCTTGTGCCTTTGAAGAAAGCAACGCCCACCGATTAAAGCGTGCCTTCTCGATCTTACCTCATTTTGAATCCTCCATATCAAAATAATTGAATCTACCATAAATTATATATTTCTAAATATCTTATATATCATATATTTACTTTCTACTTCTTGAATATGAGTAATTAATGTTTGGTTGTCCTAATATAACTCAATCTGATCTAATTATTTATTGGATTAAAATCTTGATTTAATCTAAAATTTGATTGGATTTTGCAAAAATTTAATTTGATTCAACTTATATGCACTTATATTTTAGAGTATGTGTGTGTACGTTGTTGTGAAACTATGGAGAAAAATTGTAAAAAAAAAAAAAGAATGGGAGTTAAAATCTTGTGTTGTATAACACAGAATGTTTTATACATTGTGAGTCGTTAGATCTGTATTGATATTATGTTATCGATATTAATTATTTTAATATAGTAATTCATAGTATACAGTATTTGATGCTGTCTAATACTGAATCGTAACTCAGAGTGAGGGAATGATAAATGAGGAAAAATTGAGGACCACTCTTTGTTGTGGTGTGTAAGATGTTGGAAAAGAAAGAAAATGACACAACGAAAAGGATATTGCTTTTGCGTATCGGCAATCAGCAGTCTGAATTTTGATGTTTCACACATTTTCTCTTTATTGCTTTGGATTTATTTGCCTTGTTTCTTTCTTTTTGCATCTTACATTGTGTCCACGCAAATGGGATCAATCCCTTTAAGATAATCACAAGAATTCACTGTCTCTTCATAAACAATTTAATTTTTTAATATCTACAGCTGTGGATGACCCTATGCATAAAAATTATTGATGCACCTCTTTATTTTATCTCCTTAATGACAAGGGTCCTTTCTTGATATTAGGACTAGCATTACTTATATGCAAATTAATAATAGAAATTTAGCAGCTTAATTTATCATAGAACCGAATGGGAAAGAACTTATTTCAATTTAAGGCCCATATGATATATTTTTCTCAGCTTTAAAAGTCAGGCTACAAAACTTACTTAAGCTCCCAATTTTGAGCGACATACCTTCTTCGTTAATATTTCCATCCAAAAATAACACATGTTAGTGTTAACAAAAAGATCTTAGAATTGGGTATGTATATATAACTAGGACATTCACCATGTCTAAGGCTATATTTGAGAGTTTAGGAAATAATGGAATGGAGTGATCATTAATAGAATGATATAGAACAGAATAACTTAAATAAATATGTTGTTTGAAACTTTTAATGAGAAAAGAAAGGGACTCCTAAATTTTTTATTTAGAAGTTACAATTAAATGAATGAAATGGAATGACTAATTGATAACTTTTTTTAATATTATTCCTTATAACATAAACATACAACTAATAATTTTTATTTTTATTGAATATATAAAATAAGAATTTGATTCATTTTCCTATCCATATTTTTTTTACTTTATTTTACCAATTTTCCTATTTTCACTTTTTTTTATTTCTCAACTCACGCAATGCAACATAATTATGAAATAAAATTAATATATATATATATATATATATGTATATATCTTATGTAAATAACTTATAATATGTAAAAATTTCTTATTTTAAAGTTCTTTTAAATAAATAAATAGGCACTCTTGATTTTATAAACTCAACTTCATCTGATGCTTGCTTTCATTTTATGAATATAAACAAAATTTATTAGTTATAAACTGCACAACAGGCCACCATCAAATGTATTATATCAACGAAATATGCATAAACAAGAAGAAAGAAAGGATATATAACCAATAAAATGGGCATACATCATATAGGATAATACCAATAGAGTACAGACACTGATGGAAAATAGAAGTATAATAGTAATGTTAGATTATTGAGTCACTCCTTTTCACTTTTGACCCCCCAATTTGGGGGGACAAAAAAAAAATTACTTTTGATGAACAGGGAGGGTCTTGGAGGCCCTCCTTTGCCATTTCACTATCTTTAAAAAAAATAATCCAAACATATATTTTGTTTAAATTGGTCATTTCACTCTTTGTCCTTCAATGGGTGAGCCTCCATCCAAACATACCTTAAATAAATTTAAAATTTAAAATTTAAAGTTCAGCATATATAAATGTATATAAATAGAATATAAGTATTGTTTGGATACTCATTTACGATAAATAATTTTATCATTTAACTTTTAACAAAAAAATTCTTAAAATTGTATCATTTGTTGTCACCAACTTTAAAAGTTGATAAGCCCTTTCTGTTTCTCTTCTCCTCAATTTTTAATTTTAAAATATACCTTTTTATTTTTGCTAACGTAAAAAAATGTCGTTAAAATTCTAGATTAAAAATTAAAGCATAAATATATAGATATGTGTTGCAAAAAAATAAATGTCCAGTGAGTCATTTTTCAACTTCTAAAGTTGAGAAAAGTAAATAGAACTACCTTTCAAATTCATAATCGAATTCTTCCCATTTAAATATATTTAAGCCTACTTCAAACAAATAGTCCACTAACGATGGAATAAATTAATAACATTTAGGTAAAATAACCACATATATTGTGTAGGAGTTATGCGTCTCAATCTAAAAACTTCAACCAAAAGTAAGGGTCAAATTGTTGTTTCTGTGAAGCTTTAATGAATTTTTTTCCCACTTAAACAAACATACAATTCCATGAAAGTCTAGTTTATATGCATGGTTGGGATAGGACGGTGTTATATTCAAAGTTCAAACTATGCGATAAGATTACAAAATATATAATACAATAAACTGACAACCTCACTCCACTTCATTTATTATAAAACAAAACTTATACTAGTGCATGTAATTGGATCAAGATGACTCTCCTGAGACCATTTTATTAAAAAATATATATATATATATATATATATATATATATTAACAGAATCAATACTATATAGCTAAATTACTATATACGTACTGAGGACACAAAATAAGTAAGAGAATATTATTATGACTGTTGACCCTTCAATTTTCTTGTCTTGGCGGTCTCTTTCTGTTCTTTGTTGTTTTCGAAAGATGCTGTATGGCCAAATTTCTTCTACGCAACTGAAGCACTAGAAATGTATACATTAACAAATTTTAGAGTTATCAGTTTTTAATTAAATAAGTATTCTATAATCTATTTATTAGTATGATATCATAAGTAAGTAATTTAGCAAGGTAAAATTTGATTTTTCTTTAAGAGTGAATTCACTATTTACGCACACTTCTAAAAATATATTTTCTTACTTTAGTTTCCTGAAATTAAATATCTCATTCTAATCTTATAAAAGTTATTTTTTGTTAAAATGATCCTCAGATAAAGCCGGCTTGTAAATAGTTCAAAAGATACGTGATGTGATTTCATAGAAAATGGTTCATTTTATTTAAAAAATATGTTTTTTTAATCAGAAATTAAAGTATGATGGTATAGTTGAATGTATCATAATTCGATAAAGAAAAAAGAAAAAAGAAAAAAGAATGATTAAATAAAGAGAAAAAGCTACACATGTTCCTATTCCTTATATTACTTTCTATTTAAATACATACACATTTCACTCTGAATACTCTAACAAATTAAGAATTTGACAGCATACATGTAATAACCATAAAACATCTTTAAATTGGCAAGGATGAAAAACCTTCAAGAATTTTTTTAGTTTTATATAAACCCTAAACGCTAAGATGTGAAAAGGAAAAAGATAATAAAAATATTTTAGATAAGAAAAACATATTTTGATCATTTAAAATATAAAGTTAATATAATATTTTTAAAGTAGATAGAGTGTGTGACACAAAGAGTGAAAATATGTATAGAATTCACTTTTTCTTTATTATTTATTCTTTCTTATCTCTTTATTTTTCTACATTTTAAAAGTATTTTGCACTTTAAAAATTTCAAAAAACTTGCATCACGTGCAGACAAGCTAGCTTAGGTTGGAACGCATATGAATGAATCTTTGTTCCTCATTTTCTATGAAATATTTTGAAGCACATATATGATGCTCAAGCAAAATGTTATTCCCGTCGATGTAGGATCGTTTTTACCTGATTCGTGTAACTGGTTATTTCAATACTAAATTTTAGTTTCTAAGAATAATTAAAATATCAAGATGGGCATTACTGTTTAGTATTTAGAAAACATTTAAGTCAAGAACCACAATTTAAAAATTATTAGAAAGGATTTAAGTATTAAATTTTCTTTGCTTCTAAATAATCTTACCTCTATTTAAAATCATTGAAATTTTTTTAATTATATTTGGAATTCTGAAATAATATTCTTTGTAGTAAAAGAGAAATAGAGCAAAATATTTTGAAATATAAATTTTATTATAATAAATATTTTAAAATCAGAATATTTGAATATAATTGTTCTCTCTATTTATGCCCACAGGACATGGGAATTCATTGTATATCCCTTTTGTGTTTAAAACACCACGTGACCACATGGGCTGTTATCTGATGACATAATAGACATTCATTACTGTACTATGTGTTGACTGCTTAGCTGTTTCTGATCAAAAGTGGTCCTCTTTTCCTTTCTATTATGGAGTTCTGTTTCTTCAAACTCTTGATTTATTTATGTCAATGTTTCATGGGTTAATCAAGATATTTAAATATAATAAACATAAAAGTTTTAAAATTTGTTTCGCATGTGACTGAATAATATAAAATATTATTATTTGTATATTTAGCTTTCAATTTTTTTATAGAAAAAAAAATCACAATTTGGTTCTCATGTTTTGTTCAAATAACAAATTGTTCCTCAAGTGTATAATTATTTTGTCTCTTAAAAATTGATGGAGGGACTAAATATTTATTGATGAATTTTTTAGGAATTATTTTGTTATAATAAATTTATAGAGAATCAATTTATCATTAAAGTAAAATGTAGGGACTAGAATGGTCTTTTTTTTTATAATTTTTTTATATAACCATAAAAAATTTTAAATGTTTTATGCTCCAAGTTAATGTTTAAAAATGAGTGGCCTTATAAATTTCATTTATCAAAGCTTGCTGGTTGATTTTCTTGAGTGGATTGTATAAGGATCATATAATGGTTGATTATACATTGAATAGTAGGGTTTCTTTTCTAAATATGAAATAAAGAAAACAAATAATGCCACTTTTACTTAATCTTAAAGAATAATTTATTTAACTTTCAAGCTATATTATTATATAATAGAAACACTGATCATTACGTTTTCTTCTTCCTCTCGGATTTTATAAAGCCAAAAGAAACGATCAAACTCACCTCCCACTTGGATTTACTATTATTTAAACCGATTTGTAATGAACAATGGGGGCTACAAAATAACATAACCTTCAATCATTAGTGAATAATTGCAGTCTTAACATCACAAAACTTACAACCATGAGCTTTTTCAACACAAACACGACAGATTTGATAATAGATAGCTAATTTTATTTTTAAAAAATTAAATTGAGATAAAGTTTCTTATATATTTGCTACTAAAGTATATAATTGACACAACAATTTATCCGTTAAACTAATAATAATTAGACATTTAAATCCAAATGTCATACACATGTTTGAAAATAATAATATATTTGTCATATTTTAATAAAAACTAGTATAATAAAAAAATTTCAGAAAACTACGTATAAATTGTTTTCAATAGAAATAGCTTTTGTAACATGAAAATTGTGTTATTTATTCTTTTCCAACTATAAAAGTTAATCATCAATTTCTCAGACTATAGGATTTGTGAAATATAATTCTTTCATTAATTTCTTCAATGAAAGAAACACACAAATATGAAGGAAAAAAAAGGGAGGCAAATATAAATGAAAAAAGTATTAAATATTATAATTTAATTTTTTATAAATAATAATAAATTAGTTATTTAAAAATTTTATTTTATATAAAATAATTTTTTATTTAAATTTTATATAAATTTAAATTCGTAAAAAATTAATTTTAAACAAATATAAAATTTTGATAAATTAATGTATTATAATTAATTTGTAAATGACCGTATTGTTACAAAATAAATATAATAGTAAAACTAATTTTTAACTTTTCTCAAATATGACATTTATTTTTTACTTTTTTTTATTGCAAATATTTTAAGAAGAAAAAACCTTTTATCTATCACTTGTAGATATATAAATTTTTTGTTACTCAACCTTTTTTAACTTGCATGATAAAAAGGTGGCACAAGGTTGAAGGAGGAAAAGTCTCAACCGTGTTAAAGAAATGGTAGAATTCAATTCAAACATTTAAGCCCCAACAAAAATGGGGAAAACCCAGAAAAGAAGAGAAAAAACCATAATGGTTATTGTAAGCTATGTAAGTATACATCTTGCAAAATCATACTAATAACATCCCACTGTACGCAAATTATGATCTTTACCCCAAAATATACACTGTTAGATCTTCTTCTGTCTAATTCACAACCATTAGATCAATCTTACAATCATTTTAATTTTTTTTTCTTCAGGGATTTTTTAATCCCTTATGTCCTATACCTACAAACAAGGAAAAAAAGGAGGCACCAGGGAAGCCGGCTCGTAACAGAACGGAGCCGCCGGGTGCTGCCACTTCTTAAACACCACCTTCTCCGGCTCCGCCCCTGGGTGTCGCTGCTGCTGCTGCTGCCGGCTCTGATCCACCTGCCGAGCCTCTTCCCTCTCCGTCGGCGCCGTCCTCAGCTCCACCGGCGGCGGCGACGACGTGAGCGGCGACAACAGGGGAATCGCAACGTTCCAATCGCACGACCGATTTACCTGTAACGAAGACGGGGCACGCATTTGCAACCGGCTCGGCTGTTGCTTCCGGCTTCCGGCCCCGTGTTTATTCCTCTGGGAATCAGCCATCGACGGCGGCGGGATCAACAGAAGAAAGAGGATATATCCCGATGAGTCCTCTGGTGACGGTGTAATCAAGCTCAGTAGAATCGGCTAGAGAGGGCAAAAGGAGAACTTATAGAGAGAGAAAGTGACAGGGGAGAAAGGAGGTAGGAGGAAGAAGAGTGTGTTTGGGAGAGAAGACGACAAGGCGGTTAGAGAGTATATATAAAGGGGCATGCGGTGCGCACGCGTTGGGATGCGGAAGGGTCAAAGATAGCTGGGCTTAGCTGTCACAGGGCTCGGCTTCCACACAGCTCGGCTCCGCAGTCAACAGAACGTGTTGCTGACTCAACTATATTTAAATCCTTTGCCCTTATTAGTACTCGGTGGTGAAGTATATTCGTTTCACTTTTTTCTTTTTATTTTTGACTGATTAATTATAAATGGAAAATGCTATTTATGACCAGATTTTCTCACAAATATTATTAGTAATAATTGTGTAGTAATTTCTAAAATGTCACTTCCCTCTTTAACAGGAATCCCTTGCATCCCTATTCGGATTGCGTTCTACATATTTATTTTATTTACTCAAGAAACTCTAATCATTTTGTATTGATATTGAATTAATGTAATTTTGTATAAAACTTGATTTTAGTCAAATATAATTTTATATTACAATAATTTTTGTTTAAAAATTAATTTTTATTATTTATATAATTCATTCAATGTAAAAGTAATATTTTTTTTATTTGTTTTAAAAAAATTAAACACTAAATTGTAGAAATATGCTATAATTTGTTAGAATGCTTCTTCAACTTGGCTGAAGTAAAATTTCAATTTATCTTATTTATATTGAGGAATTGATAATAAACCTGTAGAAATTGTAAATTAAATTTCAATTTTCATTTATTGCCGTTTAATTTTTCTCAAGTATTTGATGTGTTTTTGGGGGGTGGCTTAGCTCATTGGAGAAAAGCAAGCCAAGCCAAAAGAGTGGAGAGAATCAACCAAAAGCAACCATATTTATATATCTTAAAATTGTAACAGAAAGAGATGAGCAGTCAAAGATAGGCACAAAATAAATAAGAGAGAGAGATGCGTGTGCCTGGTCTTTGATTTCTTCTGACGTTTATAATAATATCAAAATTTGAAACAGAAAGTGCACACGCCCTTCTTCTCTCTTCTATTCTACGTTATCTATAACTTCCTTCCAAACCTAACAAAACATCAACGGCCATCATTCCTTTCGGCCCCACATTATTCTGTTACATCGTACGGCCCCTATTAATCCAAAATGCAAGAATTTCATGTACTTGAAGAGACGTGGATGATTCAATTTTTATTTTAATAAATATTAAATACTTTTTAATAATTTTTAAAAAAAATTTAAAACATTAAATTTTTATTAAACAATACTGTATATTTTTGGATCAAAACTCCTAATTGTATGCGTTCTTTCACTGTGTCTTTTGTTCAACAAAAAATTAACATGCGAAACAGCTGAAGAAATAAATGCTTTTCTTTCTTTTTTCTCTTACACAAACGCCACTTAAGAGACCAATCCCATAAAATAATGCGAGAAAATCATTATCTTTGACTGCTTCTGGAGCTTTAGTGGCTGGCCAAGTTGGGCAAGAGTGAAGAGCACGTGATCAATTCTAGGCTTTCCTTCCTTCCTAATTCCTTCTCCTTTGAATCCTTCCTTCTTCTTAACATCAACGGCCTTAAACCAATTTTAGGCCTCTTGGATGACCATTCTGATTTTTGCATGGACAAACCTTTTCCTTATGAATATGATGAAACAGCTTGTTTATCCTTTATTTGCTATGCAATAGTATGCATGCTGAAGTTAACCCTTTCCCCGTTTCATCAAAGGCATATATACATACGCATTCATCATATGTTAATTTGACAGAAATCTCTAATTTGATTTGTGCTTGAGTCTGTTAATTCAGGTTTGTGTGTGTGAAGCTTCCTTCCTTTCCTAAATCTTACAAGCTTAATATTACATGTTTTTATGTATATACTCGATCTCAATTTCTCAAATAATGTGGGACTTTTTCGGAATATTCATGCACAAACTTTTCAATAATTGGAGAGTCTTTTAATTACCGAACAAACAGTTGTAATATACAAAAAATAATCATTTTATCAACTAAATAATTAGAACGACAATTTGAGGAGAAGGCAAATTGCAGAGTCAATGTTAGCACAAGCATCTAGTCTCCATGAAGACTTTGCTTTTATATATATATATATATATATATATATTGCATATTAGATCTGATCATAATTTTAACATGTCTAATCCAATAGGTTTAACAAAAAAAAACCCACTAAAGATGCTCCATTAGAAAAACTCATTTTATAAAATGAATCAGGTTTGGGCTTTGTAAAAATATGATCCAAATTCAAAAAGTCTAAATTAATTTTTTCTAATAAAAATTTTTTTATTTAAAAAACTTAATTTGATTATTAAAATAATAAAATGTAAAGTAAGATTTAATATACTGACAAGAAAATTATATTAATTTTAAAGATGCAAAATATAATTTTATTATTGAGATTAGTTAGTCTTACTTCATGGTGGTTATCCATAAAACTATCCATGAAATTATAAGTTAATGTGATGAAATATTGTAGTAAGAAAACAATAACTAATGTCTATCATTAAAAAAATTTGTAAGAGTTTAACAATTAATTTATATTTATAACATCTCTATATATATAATCGTACAAGTAATAATAATTATTAACAATATAATTTATCTCAAATTTTAAATAATAAATAAACTTACTTATTATTTTAAAAAACTCATATCTAAAAAATAGATACAAATTCAAATAAAAAAACCAATTAAAATACAAGTTCAAACTTCTTTCCTTAACCAATATTCATCTCTATAATTTTCACCCTAACATAATGATGACTTCTATAGTCCTAGTGCATCTGTTCGTATAATATATTCTGTCCAAGGAGGCGTGATGAAATTGAACTTTCAATGGCTGAGTGTTCATCATCTTTAGTGTGGTTCGTGTCCCCATGTCCATGCAGCCGAAGATATCCGTTTTTTTTTTTTCACCCTATGATTGATGATGCCTCAAGAGAAAGAAAAATGTTATTTCTGAAGATTCTACAATGAATAGACTGATGGATATTAGGCTCTCAATGAGTAATTTTGCTAAAAGATTTGGGTGCTTTTTTATTATGTAGATATGATGTAATTAACAAAAAACCATGTTAAGAAATATTAACTATATTTACGTAAATTAAAATTGTTCATTTTTATTATCAACTTATATTTTGATAAATTAATGACTCCCGTTCAAATTCCAAAATTGCATAATTCTGACTATAAATTAAATTAAATGACAATCTAAATGACAAAAATATTAAATATTCAAGAGCACAACAAAAAATAAAATCCCATTTAAGAGTCCTAGAATTCATCTTTGTCTAATTCAATATTTGTAATTAAAAACCTTAATTACAACAAAATATTCACATCATTAATAAATTAATACTTCATAATCTTTTAATCGAATTTTTTCTCCATAAAATATATAATACCCTCTTCCTTCGGTCACTGCAGAATATATAATACTAAAAAAATTATAGTATCACTTTAGTACGTAGAATTGATTCAAGATCATACTTTCAGTTACTAAAACCATAAAAAAAAGTTCAAATATTAAATTAATAAACAATTGACCAAAAATCAAAACAAAATTTGTCCTTAGAAAACCTAAGCTTCCCACAGCCAGTTATATATATATATATATATATATATATATATATATATATATATATATCCCTCCAGGAAAAACTTTCTTGGAAAAGCAACTAATAGGTTTTTCAAATCTTTGAACATCATTATCCAGGTACAGCAAACCGGAGAGAAAGCCATAAATTAGGAGACAAAAGACGGACCAAACATGCAAAGTGACTAGGAATGATACCCCTTTCTATAAGGATTAGCAGTGGAAGAGAATCAAGTAAGTGTCTGAACTAAATAACAACTAATAAGTACTCAACTGGCCAATTTCTAATATAATTTTTCCCTAATGGCTTCTTCTTGTCGCTATTGTTGTCAATGATGTGTAACCTTTCTATCAAGAATTCATGTAACACATAGCTTGAGCTTGAAGATAATAAGAATCTTTGTATTTTCTGCCACTCCCAATGTGAATCCCATTGCGGATCCAGTCCTCCCTATGTATCCAAGCATCCCTGCCAAAATCAAGTACTCCAAGAATCTGACAAGAAATATTAGCTTTGTGAGATATACAGTAAGAGTCTAATGGACCTAAATACTTTCCCTCTCAATGCCTAAGCTCGTGTTTTTTTTGACTTCTGGTAGTGTTTTCTTAACAGATCTATTCTTTTCTTTGGTTTGAAATGCCACACTTTTCATGATATCCAAACCGAAATAGTGACCAACATTAAAAAAAAAAAAAAAATCAGAAATGGAAAATAAAATATAAACAATTTTCATATAATGCAGAATGCTTTACAATAGAATAACTCTATAATCAACATGAAAAAATTTGTGATAAAAGAAGCAAATCATGATGGTGACAAGTACAAAACATAACATACCGCCCCGCCTTTCCATGACACAAATTGTGGATTTGTTCTTGATTGTAAAACCTATGTAGCATAACAATAAAGACATTATGCAAAGAAATCAGACTAATAATATGTAAGGAATAACACGTAGGTTAAAAGCTTTTCATTTCTACAGAAAGAAAGTCACTCAGATAAAAAGATAACAAGGTAATCATAAGAAACTCACAGTATCGTAATTATAAATAATCATCATCTGAAAATTCTCTTTTATAAAGCAGTTTCTCCTGCGGATGTTGTGATAGCTAATTATAAACATATTTTGTACATAACAAGCACATATCTACAAGTATTGCCTACATTTAGCTCGTTCAATCAGACACAGGAAACAACTACTACAAAGATCCATGTCTAGCGTTACAAAGGTCCACTTTTCAAGAAAACTGGATATATAATTTTGGAAAGAAATTCCCACAATAACTGAGTAAGTATTATATGATGTCACAATGTTAGCTTAATATATAGTGCAAAGTTTTGTATAAATCTATTATTTAAGAACAAATGAATTAGTTTCATAACATAGAAAATGGGCTGGGAAAACTAACCTCCACCGTATCAATTGCTTCATTTGGAGGAATGGCATGTAAAACCCTGTAAAGAAAAAGGTGGCAAGACTCAGCCATCAACAAAACACCATAGAATAGTAAATAGAGTAAATTACACTAATCTTCCTTGAAGTTCAAAAATAATTACACCTAATATCCCTCTTGTTTCAAAACAGTCATTTGCTTTCCCTGACATTTGACATATATCATAGGAAGTTCCTCTCAAATTTACATTTCGTCAATGAAGTTAACTTTCTACACAACATGACACTACCATTTTATTCCTAATATAACATTTAAGGTAGTACAGTTGATGTTAATTTATGAGACTGATTTTATTATTAATATGATAGTAAAAACAACTAGGTAAATTTAATTTTGAAACGAATGCATAATATGCAAAAATTAAATTGGAGGAGATGCTTTTGTAATATATGTCAAATGACAGGTGAGCTGAATGACATATCTGAAACAAGAGAGGCATCAAGTGTACTTTAACCAAACTTCAAGATAGATTAGTATAATTTAATCGAATCAATAACCATTCATGAAAGTAAAGTACCGAAGTCTGACATGAAGAACAGAACTAATGCATAGCTTTTTGGTGCTTCTTTAAGCTAAAGGCAAATAAAACACGAACAACTTAATTTCATCTTCTGGCTGCTAATGACAGGAGACAGTACAATTTAGAAGTCAAACTATTATGTCCTTCAGAGTTCCTAGAGGCCACCACCGTATGGCTCTCTAAGAAGAGAGTAAGGACATAAAAATTATGTTTAACATGATGAAGGCAAGAGGGAAATAGCTTAAGTGGATGAAGCTGATACGGAAATTACAACCCAATATGGAGCCAAAACTTAAGGTAATTAAATCAATGAGATTGCAGTTACTTTTCACTACTTCAATAAAGTATCGGAGACAAATTTTATAGCTGTGCTTTATACATATGCAACGTCACACTAATAAGGACGCTAATAAATTTGTGTTATAACACAAAATACTAAAAAGCAGCACGGGCAATTTCCCAATTACCTGATACTTTCCTAAGTTCGTGAACAATTATACTTATTGTTAAACTTATAACATCAAATGAATTATCGATGGCAATCATTCACAGCCATTCAGCTAATAGTTACCCAATTAATTTTGCAAAAGCAAGATCTGACAAACAAAAATTTTGAAGCAAGACGAAATCAAACCTTTCCTCCACTGCAGGAACCAGACCACTTGTCAAAGCCACTCCACCCGTCTAAGGCAGATAAATAGGTCAATTCCTTTTGATCAATCTATAATATTAACACAGATACACCAAGCTCAATGTCTGAAACTTACCAATTGTATGCTACAAAATAATTTTCTCTGGAGGTCAATGCGACCTGTGAATACAGTACCAAACAGTGTAATAAGACTTTAAATTTCAGCATATACAACAGAGAAGACAATAAACAATTACCAGCTAAGAGAATACTGTTAGTGATAGCCTCTGCCAGACCAACTTTTTCTTCTTTCTTTGGCTTAGTTGCAAATAATGGATAGCTATCCCACATGGGTAGTCCTACGTTGACATTGGGATAGAAAGTATCTGACATATCAGGCCTTCGAGGAAAATCAATGTGCCATGTGTCTTCTAACATATCCTCGTAGTCATGAAACCTAACAGTGCAAACCACAATAGTTGTGTAAATACATAATTGTTCAAAAATTTGCTCAACGTACTGAGAACAAGAATTTCATGAACATACTAACCAAGTACGGGGTGGAGGAGGATACACATCAGGAACCAACAGCATTGGATAGAACAACCCCATGGGAGGAACCTATGCAATAACAATCAGCACAGTTCCAGAACAGCATTGTCCAAAGGCAAAATGAGAAGTCAATAAAGGAGACACACATTTAGAGCAGTGAGCCTTGTCTTGTGAGATCCAGGTGGTACCCCATCCTCATATGAATGAACCACTGCAACAGCATCAATTTCCCCTTCCTACAGAAAAGAAAACGTATACAGGTTAGGAAGCAAGTCCACAAATAAAGATGCAGCATTATCCATATGTGACATTTTCAGTCATCAGACACATTCAATATGCCCCAGTCAACAATTGAAAACATTATTCCTAATCCTACTACAGGATAAATTGTCTATCAGGATTTTAGAACATGGTGCACTGCACACTTGCTTGAGTGAAGTTTCTATAAATCATTACTGATTGCTCATCACATGCCTTATTCTTCCTAACAAACATTCAAACCGGCCAATAGAAAGGATACAGTGCTAACCATAAATAGCTTGAGATAACCTTTCAGGTTATCATTTATTGTGTGAGTTTTCCTATTATCTTACCAGAAAAGAAACTTCTCGAGTTTTGAGTTCCAAAAGATCAAAAAAGACATCAAAGAAATGGTATGAAGTCATACTGACACCAGAGGGGTACGTTATTAGATAACTGAGGAAAGCCCTGCCAGAACAACAGGTGCAGGTCTTCCTGAATGTGGCTTGTCCATGATAACTCACCTGTTTGAAGAGTGCTCATTCATGAATGAAGTGAGGCTGCATGACAAGCAGAAGCAAGCACCGCAATTTGACCCGACCCAATCAGGTCAAGAAAGCCAATTTAATTTACTGTTTAGTTTCATAAACGTGTCATTTTTAAGTCATCAAAAGCAAAGATAACAGAAACATGTCTTAAAACTAAAACAATTATGAAGTGGTAAGATGTAAATTAATCCAAATTTTAAGTCATCAAAAGTATATAAAGTGCTCAATTGCTTGTAAGTGTTTCGACATCAAATCCTACCTCAGGCTATTTTTAACTTCACAAAGCAATGTTAAATTTAGGTCTCAATTTCTTCTTCAATTGATGTTCACATTACTCAACTAAAGATGGCCTTTTCTCTTTTTCCTTTTCTTTTAGTTAACTAATTATAAATAAATTGGACATTTCAATACTCAACAGAGAAAAATGCTGCCCGTGAAATTAATTAAACTAGAACTATAAAATAGTGGATAGAAAATTACAAAAACGAACTTCTAAATTCCAAGTACCCATTTGAAAATGAAAGGCAATAAAAATACGATTAGTCCAAGTAATCCTAAAAAGTAATAAATAATCACCAAAGGGCTGTGGTTATCATGATTGTAACCCAAAGAAGAGAGAGAGGCTAACCACTAAGTGAAGAGGAAGGACTTCAGATCAGAAAGAGTAAAAGACATAGGGATCACTAGTCTCTTTATATGTATTCTTTGACCCCTGTTGCTGCAGCAGTCCATAATACTCATTCCACTTTCTTCTTCAATTCTTTTTTTATTTTTTTGTAGAAACCAGGGGCCTAAGCCCGCAATAATTTTATTAAGTGGTCAGTATTCTTCTCTCCATTTAGAAAATCCATTTAGTCTCATGATTGTGCAACGTCTTCATATTTAATTAGCTTTACTTAATTGCCACCTGTACCACTCAAATGTTTCAACAACGATGTCAAGTCAGACCAAGAAAACAGACACTTCCATCCATTCCCACCAAAATATATATAAATCAATATCTTCATTCAAAAAAACGACTTTAACAATCTCATCCACATATAACATTAACATCTATGTAGGGCAGGAAAGTGATGGTATGTGGTGAAATGCATATGCAAAGTGACATGTTGGACATATTAACATACAAGATGCAACAAACTTTGTTCCTTTCTCTTTTCCCTCATGACTTTCTTTTGCTCATTCTATTGAAACCAGAGAAACATATCCATACAGGAGCACAAATTATATGTTCACATACGCAACAACTTTGAGCATTAAGTCATTCTAGGAAAGGTAAGCAAACAGGGTTCAAGGGACAGGTATTGTAAAATAGCACATCAGCTAAAAGAGATAAAAATAATAGAACTCACTTTGATTTCACAATATGTCTCTTTCAGTCGGTTTAACATTAACATGTCTATAGGTTTTGTCAATACATCTGTGCGAATTTGTGGCCAATTCTGGTGATGTCTCTGGGTCCAAAGAAAGCACCTTGATATATCCTGGAAGTTTGGAGTCAGTATTTGAACCAAAGAAAAAAGAGTCAACTACCGAAATAGCAACAAAGAAAACAAATTTGGAACATGGAATATAAGGTCAGCTATGCAATTGCAAAAATTATAACGAGAATACTATTACACCAACAACTAGACAGAGAGAATGCAGGAAGATCACACAAAGAAAACAAACCACAAAATGATAATCAGGATTTTTTTTAAAACAAAAACTTTAAATGGAAGATTTCAGAGCTTGCATTGCTAACCTCAAAAGAAATAAAAATAAAAATAAAAAGCTATGGTTAAATCATAACTGTTGGGAGTAATAAAAGTCTTTCATAAATCAAGTAGTTCTTTGATATGGCAACAAAGCTAGGTTGTTGTGTCATATGTTTGACTCTGGACAATAATATTCAAGGTGTTCAAAGTGGATGAGTAATGATGTTTGTATAGCAGCTTTTGAGTGATATTGTGATAACATGATTTATAGAGTTGCAGTCGTAGCATCAAAGTAGTGATTTTAAGCTGTTCAATACAGTGGACAGCAAACACGAGTTATGGATTGAAAATTTGCTATGCCATTGCAATCATCAAGGTTTTCAGGGGTTGTGATTCAGCAAATTTTAATTAGGATGATGATGGATTAATTTGGGGTCCCTGAATCCTAATCAAATA
The DNA here is from genome assembly GCA_037074485.1 of Delonix regia. Classification (NCBI taxonomy): domain Eukaryota; kingdom Viridiplantae; phylum Streptophyta; class Magnoliopsida; order Fabales; family Fabaceae; genus Delonix; species Delonix regia. The sequence goes on from CM073451.1 coordinate 37,110,039, forward strand.
TATAGTGGATAATACACACAATTTATGTAGTTGCTTGAAGGTTGACCACTAATGAATACAAGCTACGAACTAAAGCTTGAATGGAGGTGTATGATAATTGATGCAAACTGTGTTAAGGTGAAGATTGCCGTACTTTGGCCCAAATTACAGACTACAGTAGTTAATTGTCTTGAATTACATGCCATTCAAGTAGCTGATCTCCTATCTTGATGAGGTTAGCGGTTTCTCATCAAGCAGCAGTTGTGATTGTAAATATATTATCAGCTAAAGATTTGTTGCATAAGAGATAACAGAGCTTATGAGAGTTCCTGGGTTGTTAGAAGATCCCTATTGGGTTGTAAGAGATGTAACAGTAGCAGTGAACAGTGTGGGCCAAGGTGTCCCATATACAGTTATCTTGTCACACAAGTTATAAAAGCTAAGAGGACAAAAGCAAAGAATATGTTCAGCAGTTCTCCATCATTCCAACATCGTGATTTAGATCATAAAGAATCCCTTGCCAAACTAACTAGAGCGTGTGTAGACAAATACAAACAACTTGTAATGGAGAATGGTTTAGAAGAAATTTTCTTATTTGTTTTTAATAGAATTAGAATTATTTAAGTAATTATATTTTGGATTCCATTATCTTTTATTTAGGTTTTATGCTTTATTTACTTTGTTAGTTTTAATTACAGCTTATTTTATTAATTTTACTACCTTATAATGGGCTCTTCCTCCATCACTCTCTTTTCTATTCCCCACCCCCCACCCCCTCTGCCTTTTTTTTCCTTCATCTCTCCCTTTTCTTTCGTTGTCCTGCATCAACTTGACTACCTGGACTATACTTCTTCAGATTAACCTCTCGTAAACATTAATCGAAGAATCGACATAGTGCTTTAAACCCAATGATATGCAATATGTACTAGTTTCATTAGTGCAATGATTTAAATGTATTGTCATATGGGAAACCAGACCATATCACTTAATTTTTTTACAGTTTATACAATATTATGAGTAAAAAGAAAATACCAGTTGCTAAACTACAGCAAAGAAAAGCTTGGTCAAAACATAAATAATAGGCGTATTGAGCAGGTCAATACCTCTGCATAGTTTCCAAGTTCCAACCTATTTTCAAAGATCAGAAATGAGTATAAGTATGTAATCAGGCTTCATACCTCACCACCAAAAGGTAAAGTCTTTCCAGTTAAAGGTAGAGCACCTCCATCCTGAACCCAAAAAGAAAGAAATATGCAGTTGACTTCCAAAAGAATGGAAAAGTAATTTCCCAAAATTTGTCATTATCTGTTATTCTATATCAATAAGAAGTTAGTAATGCTGACAAACATGGAGAGAAGTTAGCTCAATGGTTAACTTTAGGCATATGCTAGAGCTTAAATATTTTGTCAGTAGCCAGTAAAACCAAAACACACAAAATTATGAGAAAATGTTAAATATTTTCAAGATTCAAGAATTTTATTCAGGCAAGTAGGCAACTATTGTCCATGTTAATTAATAAATAATAGGGCACAGATTGAGAATATTGCAGTCATACTGGAAATGTAGGAAGCGGTGCATAGTTAACTGTATATGATGATTGCTGGGGACTCAGTTACTACATAAACATGGCAGTAGCATGGTAGTCAGGCTTGTTGGTTAGATTGTAAGATCTTACTATTCTACTTGATCATATATATATGTGTGTGTGTGTGTGTGTGTACATATATGTGTGTGTGTATGTATGTGTTGACTTACTTTGAAGTCTAGAATGCAACATTCTAGCTGACATTACTATATGTAGTCTCGATTTTATGTATGATTTAACTTCTTGATTTCTTGTTTCTTGTGGTGTCTTGACAATTGGTTCTAATTTGTTGGATGGACTTGATTATATAATGTGTCAGTTTAGGGAATTATTGTTTATATCTTGTGATTTGTGACATTTATGACTTAAGAGTTAAGACTGGTTTGATGTAGAAATGCTATCATTTTGGTAATTTACAGGTTGTGTTTATGTATGAGATTGTGACTTTTGCTACTTACGGCTTAATTTTTTGCAGTATGACAAACTTTTGATACTTTTATGCTTATCTAAGAACTTGAATATATATATTTTATGTTTTCAAGAGAGGTAGGATCTTACGATCCTTGATCTGACCTTACAATTCAATCTTTTTTACTCCTCTGAAGACTCTTCGTAGGATCTCAATATTGAATCTTAATAACCTTGGGCAATGGCGAAGTTACATGGAAATCACAAAATAGGATATTTGAATGAAAGTCAAGACCATAATAGTACTTAGTAGCATTGTCAATGGCCATGGCTGCCATGGCGTGGTGGAAAAATGTAGGACAAGATGTTTTCTATCTAATAAATTTTGGGCTTCCCAAGACTAAGGGTATTTGTTGTGCATTGGTACAGTATTTCAGTCAGGTGATGGTAACATTTGCTTTGAAATTTTCTTATTTCTTTTTCCCTATTTTCATATATATATATATATAAAACTTTTTGTAAGTTTATTTTTAAAGGCCAGCATGCATGCACATGGCAGCTGCCACACCATTGGCCATGGCGGTACGGTGGTTTTTGGCCTTCCTGCTATTGGTCGCCATACATCATTGACAACACTGCATGATCATTGTTATGAATCTGTCTGATGGTACAAGATATACAGTGATACATTGGTCATAAAATAAGCATAAATGAGTCAGAGAACTACTAATCCAGAGTCACTATTGCCCCACTTTTTTTGTGTAGTTGTTCCAAGATAACATAATAGAAATTGCAATTATGGATGACAGTATACCAAACTCGATGTCAAACAAGTTGTGTTGTGAAAAGTAAAGATAAAAGACCCAGAAATTGCACTTACCTCTATGCATATGACTGATGTCACCTGAGCACCAATATTTACAACACATGCAGTTGATAATCCATTTCCAAAAACTGCAGCAAGACCTTCCTGGTCAACCAATTTCATATGATGCCATCAGAGACTAATGGAAAGCTACGTACTGAAAGACAGTTCAAAGATCAATTTGGTCCTCCAAAGGGACCAACTCACTTTATTTTTTCATCTTTAGAGGATCAATTTGATACTTTCCATCTTTGGATCTTTGGATGACTAAATTAATACTTTGGCCAAAAGTAAAGGATCAAAATTGTATGTTTCTCTTCAAAAATGTAAATGTTTACATATAAAAATAACATGATTCAATCATACAAGATCAGTGATTTTAGTGGGTTCAAAAAATTAAACTAGATGGGGGCATGAAATTATAACTTAATACTATAAAGATTAAAAAACAAAAATTTTGAGTGGGGGCAACGTGGCTCCACCACGGCCCTCCATTAACCTAAATGCAAACTGGGTTTTTCTTTTTTTGCAAGAATTAGAGGCCATGCTGTTAGGTAACCTAGACACCTTCAATTGATTATCTTTTATCAACCAACAGTTAGTGTGGAACATGTCTTCGAAGAAAAATGATAGTTTTAAAGTTCTTCTCTTATCTCTTTTAAGCAAATTGACTAGTTGATGGTTAATTGTTACAAATTAGAATTTCCTACTCTGCATAGCTTTTTGATGCGTACTTGTTCAAACTTGATTTATTAGTGCACAAGTCTCTTCAGGTTAGTTTTTAAGTATAATTTTGGCTACAAGTAGTGAATTTCCTTATCACTAGATCTACTCTCTTGAGTTGCTGGATCTAAAGGAGGTTATTTTAGATAAAACAATATATTTAGGTTAATGTAGGGTATGTGAGCCAAAATATTAAGGTCGCACTAAGGTATACTGCAATTTTTTGTTTCAGGGCAAGAGCGTATATATTGATAGTAGAGGTGAGGTTTGTACGATTTCAACAAAACACAGGAGAGGATAGTATAATATACTTTATAATCAAACAAAATTTATTAACATTTGAGACATAACCATCAGATTGGGTGAGAGATATTTAATCACCCAAAAAAAAAGAGCAAAAAGTCAATAAAATAATAATTATAATGATGACTGATGATCATGATAAAAAAAATAGAAATTTGGTCCTGTATTCAGCATGTAAATTTATAACATTTAAGATAAAACGTCATACCTGGTGTACCACTGCTGAGCCAAAGCAGAGTTCTTGCAGCACTATAGATAACATTTCCTTTATTTCTGCTTGTAGCAACAACCAAAACATAAAGTCAACATGTTAGAACTTAGAAGCCTGACAATATGACTTGCAAAATAACTTCATCATGCAAAAATATAAAAACCACAGATGAGATGGCATTGTCCTTAAACCATCTAAAATCTTGGTCTTCCTTTTATTCAACTTTAAAAGGATCCTAAAGCATCTGTGTAATTATCTTATTAGTGCAAAGTAGCATTTTTCTCATCACTTATGCAAGGGAGCATCACTTGGATGATATAAATAATGGAGTGTGACAAATGTAAAATGCAAGATCATGATACTAAAATTTATTAATCTGACTTATCCAACTATGCAAGTCCTCTGTTAAATATTTAGGAAAGATATGCCTGACTTAGAAACCAAACCAGTTTGGAGCTAAGAAAAATAGACTGCATACTTTGGACATTAATTATCGAAGGTCTACAACCATGTCTCTATATATTTTATCCTATTCCAAGTAAACCAGGTGGCCTCTTGAAAATAAATAGCAGAGAAAATCAGATTGAAAAAACACAAACGATTGTATTACAAAATTAAGAATCAAGTCAACATCTTGTCAGAATCCATTTCAAATCAATCAGCAATAGCTGTTCGATTTTACTAAATAACTTGAGGCTATCACATATTTTATGTTATAAAATTAGGAATCTCTCAGTTCAAATTGAGAAATAAAGTACATCCAACCCAGATGGTAAGATGCCAAGTGCCAGAAACAACCTTCATACCATTACCAAGATCTATGTGCAGCTATGGGGGAAATAAAAAAGATCAATGTGCAGGAGTTCCGTACATTGATGTTTTAAGGCATTTGACATTAGTTCTTGAAAAGGATATATCATATATTGTTCCATACTGCCAATATATACATTTGATTTCAGATCATGAAGCAGCTCAAATAAAGAAGATGCAAATATTGCATAAATTTGGCACATAGAGTTGTTAACTTGTTATAATGATGCTAGGAATCTAAACTAATTATTACATATTTGTCTGAAAGAAAAAGAGGAAAAGGAAACACTCTACAGCTTTAAAATATATGACTATATGAGTTCTAAATACCACGATTATCAAATGTTTCTGGCACCACAAGGACAGCAGAGTACATGTTTCTCTCATTGCGAGGAATATGCAGTCTCTCTATCAGAATCCAATCCCAAATAGCTTGCAGGTCCTCAAGTACCTGTGATGTATCCAAGTTGTCGTCAAGAGGTAAAACAAAAATTCCTTTCTCCATTTTATGCCTATTCTCCTCTATGATTCATCTTTCTTTTTTTTGAAAACAAGCACCACCAACCCGTAGTTTATCCAAAAAAGTTACTTATCATTGAAGGTTGCTTATAATGTGTTACATCAAAGCAAATAATAAATTATATAACAAAGCAGAGACTTCAAGTAAAATGTTAACCATAAACTTTACACGAATTAGCAGGCAGCGAATATGGTCTACCATTCTCTTTGAGATGCATATTTCAAAAATTAATCTTATGTTGCATCCAAAAGCACAAATTAAAACATGTTAAATATCACCTATTCGTTTTGAGTGACATTATGATATATATGATAGTCAACATTTACAATTTCATGAAATTTAAAACTATATCTTTTCCCTCATCTGTTAACCACAAGGTTTCTATTTGATATAATTACTTTCCATTGATTGTACTTTCATTCATAAGTGTGAAGCACCTGCTGCATAGGATAATGTTGAGAGATATTCAAGTGTCCTCTGCGGATTGGACGGCATAAACAATATGGCTCAGCAGGAGATATCCTTAATGCTTCCTCACCACAAACAAACTCTCTGTATTTTTGTTTGTTCACATCAGGTTCCTTTGAATTTATACCTTCATTTAGGTCCAATGATTCATTAGTGTCATCTTTATTCGTTGAAGTCTCTGCAATTGCAAGAGCATTAAATAGTGCAAATTGGTATCATTGATAAATAAACAACATTTAAATTATAGAATGCGTAATATGCTATACACTCTGAATTGATCCATACAGCAGAAAGGTAAAGTTGTTCTGCTTGTTCACATAAATCATAAACTCCAAACCACAATAAATAGCTTAAAGTCAAAGCCAGCTTTATCAAATCACTTCAACCTAACAGGTACTTAAAGCAATAGATAAACAATCACCTTTTACTATATTTAATGATTACATACAGAGAAAGAGCAATTCCATTCTTACTGATGCAGAAGATAGTCTTTTCTCACAATTAGCAATGGCCAACAGATCTGGAGAAATTGTGACAGCACAGCCATTTCTTGTTTCATTTTCAATATAAAAACTTGCCACAGAGAGACACCAGGGAGAATGACTACGCATCATAGGCATGGGTTAAACAACCACTAAACATTGGGTGTAAACATTAGTGACTTCACTGTCATATTGAAAGCTTGCTCAAAGTCACTAATCGACACTTTCTTTTTCAGAGCTCCATCTTACCATACCCTTGTTCTTACCAGATGCACCAAAGAGATGAAGCACATTGAATAAAGGACATCAAGTTCATATCATGCAGACTATCAGATGAAAATCTTATTGCTGGCCTCAATTCCTAAATTACTAATGACCACAAACTGAAATAAAGCATCATATATTGCTCAAAATCTGAAATTAAACCACAGTTGCAACCCTCCCTTCATGCAGTCTGGAGGCAGCAATGAATAATGTAAGACAATACACATAATTCAATTTGATGTGGTTCCATGTCGATCAAATTATGCATCTCTACAACATTCAATTAATGCATTTCTTAATTCATACTGTTAAGGGTATCAGAATCAACACACTTCAGTGCACCTTAAAGCACCAAGTGAGGATTTAATGAATGATATTTTGCTGATAAAAGAATTTTATGAGAAAAATAAATAAATTAAATATATGACCAAGTAAATAGGCAACAATAATTGTCATTTCTAGAAATAGCAATCTAAGAGTAACTAATGTTTGACTATATACAAAACTATCATTGGTCACACCAATAACACCATGGTTACCAACCCAAATACATTGTTGTCAAAATCGCGATTGAACTCGTTAGAATCGTCAATTTTATGATGTTAGGGTTTAGGGTTTAGGGTTTAGAGTTTCGCGTTAAATTGGATGAAGAATAAGAATCAATGCAAACTAGGTCAGAATCGGTATTAAATCATGTAGAATTGTAGAATCTTATAAAATTTGTTGAATCGAATGATTTTAGCAATTTTAGTATTTTCAACCAAAAGTAATGCATCCTAGTCTTTTTTTTTTTTTTTTGACGCGGAATCTAATAAGCCCAGCCCAATAAACATATTAGCCTAGGAAAAACCCCCAAATTTAAATGAAAAAAACTTTGCAACTATTTTTTTTTCTAGTGATGATAATATTAAAGCAAGGAGGAAGAGTACTATTGTGGATTATAGACTTTGGATAATGGAGTTTATTGAAAATTATATGTTGATAAAATAAGATGCAATATATAAAATATATAAATAAAATAAATATATAATATGAAATATATATAAAATAATATATAATATTATAATATAAATTATATATATATAAAATATTATATCCTTATGTATGAAATGTTATGTGATTTTGTGATATAGTTTTGTTCAATAACTATTCAATAACAAATTTAGGTAGACTCTTATGATTCTACGATACGATTTTACGTTATGATTTCACCCCTCCTTTCCGATTTTATCTAAAATCGCGATTTTGACAACATTGTCCAAATATATAGTCAATACTAAGTTGATACACAATGAGAATACATCCACGGCCTTTAATCAGCAAATAAGCATTTTCCCCCTCCAATTAATAAGTATTTATAAGAGGATTTGAGCTTTTAACGGCCACTAATGCAGGGAACAGAAATGATCAATGCTAGGGAAAAAATTGCATGACTTGAGATACACAATAAACAGGAAAATGCAAAATGACCCTGCAGAAGCCAGATACATAAATCAAACAAACAGTGTATTCTGGGCAGAAATGCATGGATTTGCTTAGTTTGATTAGTACAAAACATCAGAACAAAACAAACCCAATATCCCAGTTGAGTATTACAATTAACGAAACAAAGGAAGAAATGTTACAAAATAACAAGAAGCCCAATTTAAATTTAAGACTGGTAACGCTAACTATATTAATGAGGCATATACATTTTGCACCTAGCAAGCACCTCAGATAAAAGATGAGAAAAGTGGTCATTGCTTGACAAGTTGCCTTTTCATCAAAATTTCATTAGTTACCCCCATCCTAGATCCATTGGATCTTTATTCCAAGGATTAAATATAGAAAGAAAAGAGATAAATCTTCAATTAAATATAAATAGTGATAGAAGAAGAAAGGAGTTTGTTTCTTCAAGTGGCTTGTCTGGTTTTTCACATTGCAATTACAATACTTCATAATAAGATATGCAATGCATCTGCTCCAGCACCACTGACATGACACTTATAGAGATTACTTCCAGCTCATAAGAGGCACTCATATAATAGCCATGAAATGAATCAAATGCCAAATAATAGAATATCAAACTAATGTACTTGACATTATGCAAACAAAACAATTTTCTTTTACCTAATGCTGACGACGAACTAGAGGCCTCTTCATAGACATTAGTCCAACTGAAGGCTAAATCCTTGCCTCTGTTTTGTGGATTATGTCCATCAACACGTCCCATCTGAAAATTGAGTGCATTGAGATACAGTATTACAGAAGTTCTAGAGTTATTATATTTCTCAATAAGAATTTTTTCCTCTGGTCATAGATCCTAATAGAAAAATATCTACAAAGGAAAATGAAAGAAGAAACTTCCATACAAATCAAATGTAAGCTGAGGACACATGTAAGCCTGCATGCATCAAAGTGAATGTGTGAATGTGGTTGAAGCCACATCAGAACTTGAGCAATTGTCAAGACTGGTGAAGCTAAACAACTAAAGTGTCTAATGTCATAGATCTCCTGAAGAATTCTATCATAAATTTTATAGTATTCCCTAATAGTAGATTCACTTATCTATTTACTATGGTAGTGTGGTCCCTAAACTAATCTAGTACCAAATTCTCTCACATGCATATTGCTGTTCTTTTGCTTCTTCATCTCCTTTAATTTCCCAGTTTAATCAGGTAGGTGATACTTATTCTTTGATGCCAAGCTGCATTGAAACCCTTCATTGGCATGTGTGACTGTGACAGACCTTCAAGCGTGACATGCTAATAACATGCACTGAATAAATCTTAATAATCACAATTGTATAATTTAGAAGTAAAACAAGATATATATTGGATAACAAAAGTGCACTGAAGTATGCTAATTGCTTGTTTTATAGGTATACATAGTGGCTCTCGTGACTAACATTTTTGACAGTTTAAATGTCTACTCTCTACAGTTTATCGGTTGTCCTTTGTCCAAATTTTATAATCCAGCAAAGTATAAAATTTTGCCACATATTTCACACTACTCGAGATTCAGTGCCTTAAAGGAATTAAACAGTCCCGTACAAAAATTAAAAAAAAATACTACCACAAAAGAAAGAAAAAAGAAACAACAGATGCTATTAAACGAAAGAATAGAGCTGTCTTCATTTGAAGTGTAAATAAATAAGACTTTCCATTTACCTTACGAGAAAAAGTGTTACTAGGAGCCTCTTCATCCAGAAACGGTATCTTCAATAGTGAAGCAATCTTTTTTTTTTTTTTCCAAAGTGAAAAGAATAACCACAAGAAAAAAAAAAAGAAGAAAATATCAATATTGACAAACTGGAATAATATAAAAACTACAGCATCAAAACGTGTAATCACTTACAACATCATAAGCCTTCTCCCGTTCCATGTGCTGAGCAGTGCTAATCTGATTATTGAGCATCTAAAGGCATAAAAGGGAACCAAGAAAAATTAAAGTTAAAAATAAAAACAAAATATTTAATTAAAGACAAAGAGTATATTTTAGACTACATTCCAAAACTATCACAAAACCTGATCCAGAACATTCCTCTTAGGAACTTGTTTGGTATGGCGAGCAATGCAATGAGGAATGTTAAAAGGCGTATCCTGTGAAGCCAGGCCAATTCTGATATTTGCAGAACCTAAGTATCAATAAAAGTGCAAAATTACTCATCCTACATTAATTTACAATTCAGGTTTGTGCTAGAATCCAATATTTCGGGTATTCGCTGAAACATAACGTTTCTGGGATTATAAGGCACATGGGTTTTGTGCAATGAAGAATTTTGCATACCTGGGTTTATAACAACCAGATTGGAGCCCCGTTCTGACATAAGTTGGGAAGGAACCACGGATTTTAGGTAATCCTGCGACATGAGAGCAGACCTAAATGTATCAGTGATACTAAAATGGGAAGAATTCCAAAGACACAAACGAAGGGGCAGATTACTACCATGGCAGAGAGACAATTGCTAGAGGAAGACTGAGAACTTTATTTTGCGAATTTTCCCGTTGCCGCTTTTCCCTTTCTTCCCGTTCGCCTTCTGATTTATGCGTTTTCTTTTCCCTCCTTTTTTGTTATTGCTTTTGCTCATACAACTGTGGAAGTGGAAAATCATGCCATTTTTCTTTGGTTTAGAATGTGATTCCAGGCTCTAAATCCTTTTCTCCCGCACTAACACTGGTCCATCTATTCACTTATTAAAAACACAGTTACTGTAGCTGATAAATGAAATAGCTTAATTGAACTATGAAAAAAAATTTTAATGTCGACAAATATGATCAAGCCGGCAATCTTTCTCTAGCTTGCAGACTTGGAAGAGCTCAAATATTATTATCGTATGGTCGAAATATGATACTCTTGTTCAATAGATTAAGATCGTTATATTCAGAAAAAAGTCACCATCGGATCTTGATTAGCATTAGATTTGTTCACTGACGACTTTGAAATTAGTTTTTCTTCACAGCATTTAGTTGAAAATTCTATTTTATATTTTATAAATAACTATTGGCCGTTAAGTTTTTTTCTAGGGGAGTAATAGAAATCAAATAACAGATCATCCTCTTCTTCCAACTTCCGGTGTTGGGGTTGATTTAGGTTATTTGCATTTGTATTTTTTGTATTTGAGATTAGATCATTAAAATTTTATCTAAATATTCAAATTTAAATAAATATTATTAATTTTATAAAATTTAAATTATTAAATTTTTATTCAATAATTTAGATTTAAAATTTATAGAATCCATTTCGATGTTTGGGTAAATGTGCCAGCGCTTTCATCAAGTGCGTTGACGGAAAATTATTATTCAGGATGCGACTATTCATTTCTTTTTTTTTTTTACCAAAGATTACCTTTATTACTTCAAAAATATTAGAAGATTATACTATTCGAATAATCAGGTTGTTATAAATGTTTTGAGAGAGAATTTTGACTTATTTTTGTATGTTTTGATTTGAGGTATGTCTAAGATATAAATGATTCAAGTAATATTGATTAAGTAATTAAATAAATAAATAAATAATTAAATCAACTAAATTTTAATTGGTTAATTGAAATACAGTTTTATCATATTTATTTGTAACTAACTGCTATAAGTGGTTAATAGAATATTTGACCATTTGAAATTTGAAAATTAAAATTATTGAATAATAAATAGTTATATGATAATCAATTGTTGTTTGATAATAAATATATATTTGAAAATTGATTTTTATCTTTGCCTACAACTACAAATAGGGGTCACGTATTCTCTCCTAATTCATTCTAATTTATCACTAACGCACAAGAGAAACTAAAAGATAGAAACACAACTTTTCTTTTTCTCATAATTCTCTTTTAAATTTTAGGAATTCAAGAATTTATGCCATTGAATCAAGGTATAGATTATTTCTTAAATTAATAGTATTATATATTATATGGCATATGAAAATTTTTGATAAATTATAATTGATTGATAATTTTTATTATTAGGGTTAGATAGAAATTAAGAAAAACTCACATGTCGTACCAGAGCCTAAGTTTAGGAACTCATAGTTTTCCATTAAGAAATTAAATCTTCTAAGAATGAATTTTCATTTTTTAAAAAATAAAATTAGAATATTTCCAAATTTTAATAATGAATGATGTTCCGTGAAAGAATTATTGTTTCTATTAATCATAAAGTTTTAGAAATTTTTGGTCATTACATCAATGAAAAACTCATGTCATGTTTGAATTTTCACAAGTTGTATATGACAAATTAAGTTATGTACATTGTTGTTGATACATTAATATTATGTAGCATTTAAATTAAGTTTTATTTTAAAATGCTATATGTGCATATATTATATAGATGAATTATTAGTTATCGAATGATTGAGTTATAAAAATTGATGTTTATCAAGTTTTATAATATTATGATTTACTTTGATATCTATATTACAGATAATTTGTTAGTCACCAAAGTGGCTAAATTATAAAGTTTTGATATATGTCAAATTAAGTAACATTCAAATATCCATAATTATGTGATGTTATAAAAAGTTTAATTATCGTTGTTTTATGAATATATTGAGGTTCATTGATGTAAAATAATTAAGTATCACCCAAAAGTTGATTAGTTATTTTTATAGTTATGAACATAATTGTAGTTAATTTATAAACCTAGTTAGACATGTTTAGCATATCCAAAGATAGCAAAATATATGATTAAAGTACATATAATTCTAATTATGTGAAATTGAACTTTAGCATCAATTATGTTTTGTAGTTGTATATTAGTGTATTACCCAAAAGTAAATATTAATATGCAATAGATTGTTAAATGAATTGTTTTAAGAATTTATATAATATGACTTAAAGCATTAATGTTAGACATATTATTTCTTGCAGTATTTATTTCTAATTTACTTCATTCACATGTTTTGTCTATTCCAATTTTAATGGGTTATATTTTTCTATTTGGAGCAAACAAATCCAATTTATCTTAGTGCCCATTTGGCGTCATGAATTAGGTCCAGAATTGGGGTGTGGAATTGAAATTAGACCCAACAATTTCAATTTTTTTTTGTTTGGATGATCTTTTAAAATTACATTTCCAATTCCATACACCAATTCCATAGAATTAAAATATAACTAGTAAAAGTCATTTCTAATTTTTATCTCTAACCTTAGGAATTACAATTTCAAATATTAGAATTAAAGTGAGACTTTTTTTGCTTTTAACACTACACTTTATATTTTTAAAAGTCATTGCTAACATTTAGTTTTGAATGTTATTTTTTTAAAATTTAATAATATAATAATAAAATAATTGAATTTTTTATTTTTAATTAATTAAGTACACATACATATACATAAATGACATACACATAATACACACGCACGTTCACACACACATAGATGTATATAGAACATGTAATACATATGCACGCACATACAAAAACATCGAAAATGTAATATAAACACACATGTATATGTATACACACATCGACACACAAACACAAATACATATGTAATAAATACGTTACATATGCACACATGCACATGTATGTGAATACAGGCCCATGCACACACACATATATATGGAATATGTAACACATACGCACAGACACATGCATGTGTACATGCACCAACATGTACAAATATAAAATACATATATAATAAATTTGTTACATATACACACACATATGTATGCGCACATGTACATATGTACATATGTACATATATATTGAACATGTAAAACATACACATGCACACAAATGCATATAACGAATATTAATATAAATGTGTGCACACACGTACATATATGCGCAAACACAAATATATAATAAATTTATTACATATACCCACATGCATATACATGCGCATGCACGCGTGCACACACACATACACACACACACACACACACACACATATATATAAAACAAATACATAACATGATATAAAAATATTAGATATACTAGTCTTCAAAAAATAATATGATTATACATGTATATGCTTACACGTCCATGACAGAACATTTATCGCATACATGACATGTCAAATAATCATATTTAAAAATATTATTTTACATGTTAAATGTAATGTGATGTTACAATCACTTTAAAAAAGTATCTTATATCATTTAATCTAAATTAAGGAAAAGAAAATATTTTTTAAAAAATAAATTATAAATTATTTTTAATATATTATTTGTTTTTATCATTTTAAAAAATATTTATCATTTATCTAAATAATAAAATTAGAATTAAACTTGGAATTACAATTCTATATTTTAATTATGTATTGACCCAAACATAAATTTTAAAATTGTAAATCAATTTCTAATTCTAAAAGAATTGGAATTAGAATTATAATTCTAATTCTTGATACCAAACAAAGCCTTAGTATATTATATTTTGATTTGACACTTTAGATTAAGCTACCTACTGGTATTATATGCCATTAACAATGAAGAGAAACTAGGGAAGCTATTCTTAAAGGACGGAGAAGAAGTGGATTTGTGATCGGGCTAGAGAAGTAAAATAAGGAAGAAGGCCTTAAGAACTTTGGAAAGGTAAACTCAAACTAAAATTAAATGGAAGCAGCCTGGCACATATATTTACCCTACATAATTAACCAAACCCATTACCCAACTAGAAGATAAATTAGGTAAGAAAGAAGAGCCTTCTGCATGTGTGGTCTTTGAAGTACTGAGGCGACTTCTAGTTGGTACAAAGGTAACAAATAGATGGGAGCTAAGACTTGACTGTGACGGGGAGAGGAAACTCAACGCAATCTAGGGCTGAAAGAGCGTTCGAATTTAGGTATTGCAAATGGTTAGTGAAGAGGATGTTATGAACAAACCACCTCTGAGAAACATGCGAATTGAAATGAATAGAGAAGTGGTCTAATTAGCTTGATCTTGTCATTTTCTTCCCTTTTTAACCTTGCATAATGTTGCCAAAACTATTTAATATTAAAAGTGTTAACTTAAGGATGATAAAAAGGAAAAAGAAAAATGAACGCTACTAATGGTAGGAAAGTAGCTATTAATGTTGATGTTTGTTCTTTGAAGCTAAAGCATATCATGTTAGAATATTTTAATATAATAATGGATTAGCATTAACCTAATTATTAAAACAATTATGTGCAATTATTAATTAGGCAACCAATATTAATCTAAACCAAGAATGGATTAGGTCCTTGTTGATATTGTGAATAATTCGTGATGGGTTGGATTACTCACAAGCTTGTTAGGTAAAACCCCTAACCCACAACCCAATATTAATAAGTAATTATCCCATTAAATTACTGATACAAAGTTAATAGAGAGAGATTGTTTTTGTATTATGATGAAAACATTATTATTCCACTAATAATATTAAGCCTATCATACCATGTTTGTTTTTTTAATCATTATCATCAACCACTTCAATTATCTCATTGATCAACCACTTCCATTATATCTCCACAATCAACCACTTCCATTATCTCCACTATCAACCACTCTCCATTTTTGTCTACATAATTATTCCTTCTTGTTTTGACATTAGCATATGAGAGCTTCCTCTTCATGCAAATTATAATCCGTAGCAAGAATAACAAAGAAGTGGTGTTTTTTCTCCATTACACATACACACACTCTCTTTTTTTTCTTAAATATTGGGTAATTTTAAATAGTGGGTTGTAATTCTCTATCAATTTACTTCAAATGCCCTGTATATCTTCATCTTCAAGTCACTGTATTATATTTATCATCTCCTAATTTTAAACATAAAATAATATGTTATATTGCAAAATTTTCATTTTCTACACATATTATGATATATTATTTTATCAAATGGTATAAGAGTTGAAGGATTAAAATTCATACAGTCTGTTATAGGAGCAATTAAATAAAAAAAAATATCGATACTTTGAAGTTGAATTAATCGACATATAGATCCATTTAGCATAAATAACCATAAGGGTTTTGTTGTAGGAGGAATTTATAGCAAACCAAGACTAATTATGAAGCCGAAAACATAAGGGTTAGTAATATGCCATCGGAGGCCGAGGTTCTTGGAAAACCCTAAAAATATTTTAGCTAAAATCTTTAGTGTTACTTCGTTATTTTGACAAAATTGACTAAAGGGAATTATAGATTGTCAAAAGAGGATTAAATTGATGCCTATTTTGCTCCTTAAGGTTGTGTTTAGAGCCAGGTTTCATAACAGGTTAAAACCAGGTCAAATAACTAGAATTTTAGACCCAGCTCAAGGAAGAAGATGACCCTGTTGGCGCGTGACAAATCCCACACACAAAGGAAGCTTGTGGTGGTGCGTGAGACACATACATTGACATTTTGAACTCCAAACTTCCATAGTTTGAATCCATGCGCCATTTAGTAATTTTTGGTAATTTTACCATTATTTTGGAGATTCAGAAATAGGATTTTTTTAAATTCCTTGAAGATATAGAGCCTTAAAACAGTATGTAATTGAGGTGTTTTGACATGAAAATTATTTTAAAGTGACTACATATAGTGAGGAATAGAATACCAAACTCACTTTCTCTAATGATGTCTGAGTAAATTAAATGAATTTATGTTGCATAAAAAGTTAATTTTTAACTCTTATTATGAGTTGTGAAATTAATTTATAAATAATAAAATTCAATTGGTATTCTGACACCAAGTAAAATTAGTCACCAAGTAAGGTCCAAAGATTTTTTTTTTTTTAATATTAACAATGGACATATTCCTAATGATATGACATTGCTAATATAATATTATGAATTAAACCTGTTTATGACTTGTTAGCAGCATTTTTTTAATCAATGTTTTCATAGTTTCTTATGTCCTATCAATGTGAAAACTGTGACTACATTTTGTGTGATTCTTTTCATGGGTTAAATCCAAATTAACATGAATGAGTTTTCCTTAGTTTATTGTAGTTTAGGACCCTTAGACGAGATTGCAATAAACAAATTTGTATATATAGTTGCATAAACTGAGTTTATGTTGGAAATTTTGTTTCATAATTATGTTATTTGAACATAATTAATGTTTCTAATTTTTTCGGCAATCCTCAGTTTTTGCATTCCAACAACTATCTTCAGTGAAAACTTTTAATGGGATGATCTATGATGACTAGAATGAGTCCCTGGACATGTATTTGATAATCACTAAAGACGATTTAGCTCTAAGAGTCTTAAGACTAGCAAAGACCACAGTTGAGTCAAGTACTATTGATAAAACTAACTACAACAAATGACATGAATCAAATAGAATTTGTTTGACGATCATGAAATTCATCATTGATAAAACCATCAGGCAAAGTATTCCTGAAAAAGGATAATGTCGTAAAATATTTGAAGGCAGTTGGTGAAAAATTCAAGAAGTTTGAAAAGACTTAGTAAACTTATTATCTTTCATTGCTGGATAATACACACTATGATGGAGTCTTCGGCATGTGAAAGTATATGATGAAACTTATTAACTATTACAACAAAATGAAGTCATATAATGTAGGCTTAGGGAAGAATTACTTGGTTTATAGAGTGTTATAGTTTCTCCTTGTTGAATATGGGGTCCTCAGGACCACTTATAAGTCATAAGAAGCTGAGTAGAATATTGACCAGATGATTTCCATAATAACTTAAGAAAAAGAATCATTAAAAAAAGTCAGCTCTCATAGTTATAACATTAATTATATTTCTCAAGATTTAACTAATAAGGGTGACAATAAGAAGTAGAAAAGGTAGGAAACAAGATAGAAGAGATAGTGGCAAAAAATCTTTTGGACTTAAGAAGAATGGAAAGCATTATAAGGGTAAGAAGAAGAAATCGTTCAAGGGTGATTGCCACTACTGCAAGAAGCTTGGTTATAAAATATTAGATTGCTTCAAATTGAAGAATAAGTGTGAGCGATAAGGTACTTCTTCTAAAATTGCCCATTTAGGTCTTGTATGCCCTCTAGCTTTAGCATATTTTGAGTCAAACAATTTTGAAACTTTTATTAATTCTTGGTGGTTGGATTCTGGTGCGACTGTTCATATGACAAATTCCTTGCAGAGACTCATAAATAGGAGGATGCCAAGTGAGAAAGAAATGACCAATCTTAGAGTAGAAGAAAGTTCAGCAGCAGTTGATAGCATTGGAACTATCTCTTTAAATTTAGAATCTGGACATTGTTTGTTGTTAAATGATGTTGTTTATATACCCTTTTTTAGAAGGAATTTGATTTCTAGTTCTGTATTAGATATAAATGGCTATTCTTTCTGGCAAGGAAATGGAAAGATTGATATTTTCTTTAATTCAGTTGTGGTTGGATCTGCTTAGCTATCAAATGGTTTATATTGCTTAAATATGAATACTTGTCTAAATTTGTCCCATGTGTGGCTATTAATGTTGCAATAAGGCATAAACATCAAAGATTTGATGAATCTTCCTTTATGTTGTGGCATTGACGTTTGGGCTATATATCCAGAGAGAGATTAAAGAGGATGGTCAAACAGGACATATTAGGTAAGTTGGATTTTTCTAACTTGGAGACATGTGTTGATTGCATAAAGGGAAAAATTTCCACTAAGGCTTAAACTAAAGGGGCAAATAGGTCTAAGAGCATTTTAGACTTAATTCATATAGATATATGTGGACCTATTACACCAGTTGCCATAGGTGGATTTAAATACTTTATCACCTTCATAAATGATCATTCAAGGTATGAGTGGATTGATTTATTACATGAGAAATTTGAGTCATTAATTGTTTTCAAGACAGTAGTTGAGTTGAAAATTAGGAAAGCAATAAATGTGTGAGATCTGATAGAGGAAGAGAGTTTTATGGTAGATATATTGAAATAGATAAGAATCTTAGTCCATTTGTTTTGTTTCTATAAGAACATGGGATTGAAGCTCAGTATACAATGTCAGGCACTCCTCAACAAAATATAATTGTTGAAAGATGTAATCATACTTTAATGGATATGGTCAGAAGCATGATCAGCCATTCTTCCCTGCCAAAATTTCTATGAGGTGATGCATTAAAGACTGCGATCTATATTCTGAATCAAGTTCCTAGTAAATTAGTTCCAAAGACGCCATATGAATTGTTTTTTTAGTAAAAGGCCTAATTTGAGGCATCTTCTAGTTTAGGGATGTAAAACAGAAGTAAGACCGTATAATTCCCAGCTCAAGAAACTTGATCTTAGAATTATTAGTGGATTCTTCATAAGATATTGCACGGGATTGAGAGGGAGTAGGTTTTATTGTCCTACTCATACTACCAGAGTCGTTGAGTCAAATAAGGCATTCTATTTTAAGTATGACTTGGATAGTCGGAGTAATGTGCCTAGGATAATTAATCTGCATATAAAAGAAACAATATTACCTTTGTTTGTATCATTTTCACAGTCATTCCCTAATGACTTTAATCCAAATGATGCTGGGAAAAATCCTGTAGATTTTGACATTAAATAACCTGCAGAAGATTTGCAAGTGACAACTAATGAATTGAGATGGTCTTAAAGAGTTTGCAGGTCTGCCATTCCAAATGATTATATAGTTTACTTACAAGAA
This sequence comes from Delonix regia, assembly GCA_037074485.1. Classification (NCBI taxonomy): domain Eukaryota; kingdom Viridiplantae; phylum Streptophyta; class Magnoliopsida; order Fabales; family Fabaceae; genus Delonix; species Delonix regia. The sequence goes on from CM073451.1 coordinate 37,129,654, forward strand.
TTTGAATATGATGTGGTTGATGGAACTGAGCCTATCTCTTTTAAGGAGACAATAACATGGTTTCATTCTTTTAAGTGGTTAAATGTTATGAATGAAGAGATTGTCTGTATGCGTGATAATAATGTTTGGAAACCTACTGAATTGCAGATGGATATAAACTAGTTGGTTGTAAGTGGGTCTTTAAGACTAAGAGAAAGGCAGATGGTGAAATTGAAAGGTATAAAGCCAGACTCATAGCTAAAGGTTATAATAAAAAAGAATGTATTAATTATACAAAGACATTTTTTCTTGTATCTACTAAGGATGCTCTCAGGGTAGTCATGGCTTTACTTGCACAATTTGACCTTGAACTTCACCAAATGGACGTCAAAATTGCGTTTTTGAATGGAAATTTGTATGAGGACATATATATGAAGCAACCTAATGGATTCGTAGAATTAGGGAAAGAACATTTTGTTTGTAAGCTAAATAGGTCTATTTATAGACTGAAGCAAGCTTTGAGGCAATGGTATCTGAAGTTTGATAAGGTGATTACTATACTTGGATTCATTGAGAACATCGCAGATCATTACATCTATCAGAAATTTGAGAGGTGTAATTTTGTAATTCTTGTGTTCTCTGTAGATGACATCCTGTTAGTGAGTAATTCTGTGGATTTATTGAATGAGACAAAACAAATGTTGTCGTGTCATTTTGATATGAAAGATCATGGTGAAGCCTCCTTTATTCTGGGAATTTAGATTAACCGCGATAGATCACGTGACATTTTGGGTTTATCTCAAACAACTTATATTGATCAAGTGTTGAAAAAGTTCAACATGCACTTTTACACCCATTGTGCTGCCCCTGTACAGAAAGGTGAAATATTGTCAAAATCACAATGTCCTCAAAATGATAATAAAAGGATAGCAATAGAAGAATTTCATTTGCATCTGCAGTTGGCAACCTCATGTATGCTCAAGTATGCACACGTCTGGACATTGGCTTTGCGATCGGTGTGCTTGGCAAGTACCTGAGTGATCCTGGCCATGATCACTAAAGGGCTACAAAGAAAGTCATGAGGTATCTTCAGGTTACAAAGCATCATATATTGACTTTCAAGAAGACTGAATCATTAGAGATTATGGGTTATTTTAATTTAAACTATGCATCGTGCATTGATGATCATAAATCCACTTTTGGACACATCTTTATGATGTCTGAAGCAGCTGTTTCATGGAAAAGTGCTAAGTAATTAATCACTTGTTATGAGGCTACCCGTCAGGCCATATGGTTAAGGAAATTGATATCTGACATGCATCTTGTTAATTCTATATCAAGACCTCTAACCATATATTGTGATAGTTCGTCTGTTGTTCACTTTTCTTAAAACCACAAGAATTCCAATTATACAAAACACTTTGATGTTAAATTCCTATTTGTTAGAGAAAAGGTTGTTAAATCTCAGACTCTTTTAGTTCACATACCAGGTGAACATATATTAGTGGATCCGTTGACCAAAGGTTTACTTGTAGGAGTCTTCAAATATCATGTTGCTCATATAGGTGTTGTTGAAAATTTTGATGTACCCTTGGTTTAGTGGGAGTCTGGGTTGAGTCCATAAGAGACTTTTGTGGTGTAAATGTGACTTTAAACTATTATTTTGTAATCCATTCTATTCAGATTTAGAGCCACATATATAATAATGTTAATATCACTTGTTTCCTTATCGGATTCAGTACTCATGTATGGTTTCTTTATGAACCTGGTGTGGTTTAGTATATACACACATCATGAATATTGATTGTTTAATTTTGTTGATTAATTTAATTGTTCTAATAATTGATTAATGTTATTCAAGTAGAAAATTGTTGGAATATTTTAATTTAAGAATGGATTAGCATTAACCTGATTATTAGAATAATTATGTGCAATTATTAATTAGACAACCAATATTAACCTAAACTAAGAATGAATCGGGTCCTTGTTGATATTTTGAATAATCCGTTCGTGATAGGTTGAATTACTTACAAACCCGTTGGGTAGAGACTCCAAACCACAACCAATATTAATAAGTAATTATCCCATTAAATTACTGATACAAAATGAATAGAGAGAGAGATTGTTTTTGTATGATAATGGAAACATTATTATTCCACTAATAATATTAAGCCTATCACACCATGTTTGTTTTTTTTAATCATTATCATCAACCACTTCAATTATCTCCATTATCAACCACTTCCATTATATCTCCACTATCAACAACTTTCATTATCTCCACTATCAACCATTCTCCATTTTTGTCTACATAATTATTCCTTCTTGTTTTGACATTAGCATATTAGAGCTTCCTCTTCATGCAAATTATACTCCCTAGCAAGAATAACAAAGAAGTGGTATTTTTTTTCCATTACACACACACTCTCTCTTTTTTCTTAAATATTGGGTAATAGTGTGTTATAATTCTCTACCAATTTACATCAAATGGCCGATATTTCTTCATATTCAGGTCGGTGTATTATATTTATTATCTCCTAATTTTGAACATATAATAATATGTTATATTGCAAAATTTTCATTTCTTACACATATTATGATATGTTATTTTATCATCTTGTTGGTTCTTTAGTTGTGGTAGGTGTCAAATACGGAGTTATTTGGTTCATTTATAGCACCAACAAATGGGCAAGAAGGCTTGTAAGAGAACACTACTATGAGTTAGCACGCCTTTCACTGGTAATGAGTAATGTGCTGTAGAACTTGGATTACCAGGTATATCTAAAAGGCTGGAGTTTGATATGGCAATGAAGAGTTGTGATTTGGAGAAAGATCCTCAGTGTTTCCTTACCATGAGTGGTAGTGGTAGGGGCCTAAGAGGGGATAACCTTAAGACAAAAATATGATAGAATGAACTCTCCTGGACATGGTTTTTTTCAAAAAGTTGGGGGAAATACCTATGCTTGTTCATCTAACTCTGCTCCTAGTACGCACCGATCTCTTGAAATTTCTCTCAAAGCGTGTACAACTCTAATAGAACACGAAGGCATTAAGCAATACAAGTACATAGATTGCCACAAGATGCACCTTGGGAGTTTAAATATGCAGAAATCATTGAACACAAAATGGTCTCTTAATGAGAAACGAAGATTTTCAATTGCCAACGTCATGGTGGAGTAAAGAATTGACAATACTATTGAGTTAGGTTCTTGGTGGAAATGAAAGCAAAGCTCTCGAGGAAAAGACAAGGATAATTTTGGTTAGCTTATTAAAAAGATGGGAGATGAGGAAGAAGTTTTCTACTTAGAGGATGTCTCCACACCCAAAATCAAAGGGCTACTAAAGTTAATTATGTGTACTGTGATCGATGAAGAGTAAGGATTTGTGGTGGGGTTTGAAGAATTGTCCACTCCTCAAACACGGACATTTTCTTCGATTCTTTAGGAAAGCAAGAGCAAGGACCCGACGTAAAGAAGCCACTGATCTCAACTTCTAATTCTCACCTTGTGGGCAAGGTGAAGCTTCAAGGGCTCGGTAATGATGGAGCCAGTATAATCTAAAGGATAAGGGCAAACCAAATCATGTGGTTGTTTTAGGAGAGCAATAGTGATGAGCTGTCCAAGTAAGATGTCCTGTTGTCTAACTAACAAGTCACATGCTTCATTAGTCACGGAGGAAGAGAGAGTCAGCATGTTATATAAGCTAGAGGAAGTTGAGGGAAATATAAGGAAGAAATCAGTATTGGCTTGGGAGAGTACTGGCTTCTTGAATGCCAAATATGGTTTTCTTATTTCTGTCTTAATACTTTCATGTTGTAATCCACCTACTATTGTTATTTTGCATACTAGTAGTAGCCTTATTTCATAAATAATACTAGTGAATGGCTACTTCGTCAGTGCCATTATTGCCGGATTCCAACACAATCCATCATGGTCCTCAAGTCAATGATGAAGTACATTGCGATTAGGAAAAAAATTGTATGATGTTAAAATTGCCGAAACCGATGATAATGAACTAGAAAATGAGGGGTTAGACAAAGAAATATTTCCAGGTCAGGCATAATCTTCAAGGGCTGAGTCCATAAGCCCTGATGAAAGTGATCTGGTTACTTCAAGGGGTGATTCAGACTGGACTTTATGACACTTTATTTTGAGTAAAAGATTGGCCTTCATCGCTCGTTCCATTCTTGTAAGTCCGAGAGTAAAATGTTCTCAAAGTTGGTCTCTTGAAAGGTTAAGAAGTTTAGGCAGGATCTTCAGCATATTTAAGCTCTCATGGTATGGCGTATAAATGAAGCAATCATATTCACAACACCTATAGTGTTATATATGGTTTCCCCTAAAATGACATCAACTGGATTAGAACATTGGATACACTTAGAACGGAGCTACCACCCTGCCCCCTCCCCAAAGATCCTCGTTCTTTGTTTTATTGCCATAACATCTCATACAGATGACAGAACCAACCTTGCATCTACAAGCAACATGGAACCAACACATAAGATTTTGTATAATCGGAAGCACATCCATTGAATTATGTCCAACTGTCACGGTAACAATATATTCTCCAAAAAACTTTAATCAAATTAACTGCTCCAAACAGTCCAAAATGAAGAAATAAATAAAGAGGAAAAAGAAAAGGCAAAATTAGCTACAGACAGGGTAAAAGACCTAATGCTGCAACTCAGCAGTTTGTTTAAAATTTTCTCTTTGAAAGACACATTAATACATCTTTTGCTCTAATGCCTAAACTGTCTTTGTTTTAGGGGCCTTCTTCTTGAGTTGTCTCCTCGGAATTGAGTTCTTCATCCCTATAAAGAACAGCAATGCACCAAAAAGTGCAGTGCTCTGCCACAAAAAGTAAACTTATATGGGTTATCATGCAGGATGGAATCATCAGTCAGAACGACATAGAATAACAGTTTCCACAAACCTGCATGAAATCGTTCAGCAGCAGACTATATTCCGACGTGTTAGGTCTATAGTTGTAGAAATCATACTGAAGGGGAGTGGTAAGAGCCAGTTGTGCTAGCTACGAAGAAAAAGAGGAAATTTTCAATCTGGATTAGTGATTTAAGACCACAACAATTATAGAGGCTTGAAAAGTGAATTTAATAGGAGCGCAAAGCTATACAAGCACACTTACCAGTAGAAAAGACCCAAATGAACTTCCAAACACGAACAGAACCCCTCCAACGCCCTTTAGAAATATGATAGTAGCAATTAATTGCCGCACCTGTATTAATAACTTAATCAGAAAGGCCACTACAATTGGAGTAAAAACTGAAACTCATTTCTGCTACAAGGACAATGGAAGAAGAAATGGTCTTACATCAATGTCTCGTACTCCAATCCCCAACTTGGAGGATAAATTTTCCTTTACAACTGTGAGCTTCGGAATCAATTCCATTGCAATAGGTCCACCATTGACATCAAATTCATTATACCTAGCAACATACAAGCTGTATTAATGCAAAGGCACTAATATATATATATATATATATATTGCGTTATGCATATTACAATTATCCTGCTATTTTAGCTTCACACATAAGCAGTCAACTAAGAACATTCTACTTCACTGGCAAATATAGATAATTAAACATTTGATTGGATATAATTTTGTGAAATTCAGTATATGACATGTCAGCCAAGCACTTTCTAGATCATGACCTGGTGATCTACCAATATGCAATGTTGCAAAATCAAATATAAGAGTTAAAATTGCAGAAAGCCTGCTGAAATGTCAAGTAACAAGTTCTCTAGAAAATGAAGACATCATATCTAAAATTTAGTAGACCAGCAATCTCTGCAAAAATGGTCAGTAGTACTTTGATCCTTGGATTTTCATGTAGCAACAGCCAAGGGAAAACCAGCCAAATCATTATTTCAAGCCCCCCTCTACTCAGCCCATCAATCAATCTATTCTAACATAACTTTTGCAAGGATAGTAATTTGATCATCAAGGTTCACAACAGTTATATCATATTATTATAGTTATAACAAGTATATTAGGTTAGGTAGAAAGTTGTATGCAGCCAACTTTCAAAGAATCATTTCAATTTCAAACTACCATCACTTCTAGGGACCCGCAAGTTATTTGTTGGAAATAACTTGCCACGTAAATTATAAAGTTGAGACACATAGATAGATATATATATATATATATATATATATATATATACATATACACATACATACATATATGTGTGTGTGTCTGAGCGGGTGCAAATAAGATAACAAGTATGATCATATATCCGTAGTAGAAGAACATAATTCGTATTAACTGAAAGTTAGTTGTTGGCGGAATATGGCTCTGCAATTGGATCTATACCCGTTTGTGGCCCGTAGTTAACTTGCATCAAAGTCTTAATACTTATGCAAACTTGAGAACTTTCAAAGATTTCTGCTTCAATTATGCCAAAGGCAAGTGCCAAGAAAAAAAAAAAAAAAAGGACAACAACACTAAATCCATATTTTAGGGGCAAATTTAGACTTCAATTTTCAAAGTTCATTTTAATTGCTCATATTCATCACATCCTTCTTAACAATTAAAAACGCGTCCTGAGTATTTTTATCAAGATCACCGAACAATCTCCACGAGCAAGCAACTCTGAGGGAAAGAATCCAATAGAGGTCAACACGACCGTCAACCACTCGATAGAAAGTAACAAAGTGGCAACGCAGATTTCTACTAACTGCAAACAACATACGGGTGTGTGTCTGTATGCAACCTCCAATCGCACGATCCAAATTTGACCACAAAAATAATTAAATTCAAACTATAAGATGGGAGACAAAAGCAAGAATAACCCAATTACCAAAGTTTACAAAACAAGCACAATGATGAATGGAAACCCTTAGCATTAATATAAATAGTAGTAAGAAAATAAGAGATCTGTAAAAACGACTCACATCTGCCACGCGGAGAGGATGAAGACGGAAGCAAAGAGGACGCGACCCAGAAAGGAGAAGAACCCCATTTTCTCTCCCTTCTGCAGAGTGGACGAGAGAGAATCAAGGCTTTCAGAATCAGCAGGTCGCGAGGAAGAAGAAAAGCGAGGTAGGGAGGAAGAGAGAGAGAGAAGGAAAGAAGAAAGTATAAGGGATCGAAGCGTCCAGTGGTCAGTCAATTAAAAAATGAAGGAAATAGTAAGCTATGGAATATTTTGAGCAAGTTGAGCAAGTCACGAAAGACGTGCTAGAAAGGGAAAAGACATTCAGCTTCATCACCCTCAACTTCAACATGCCACTTGTCTTATATCACTTCTTCATATTTCAATCGCTTGCACTTTCATCGGATTTTACTAATTAGGAAGAAATGTTTTGAAATTCTGGATAATATTTCTCTGCATGATCCCATGAATCCATGGAACTCGAAGTTGTTGTTACCTCAACCTTTTAATTGTGCGTTCCCTTCAGTACTGATTTAATAAAATACATAAATTCAATATAATAAATGTTTTTACGCAAATTTCGCTGTGTGATTTATAAATAACGTGCAGGGTATTATTTATTTAAAATGCATCTAATTATATATGAATTTTCTGCATGTATTATTTATATAGTGCAAGAGTGAAACTACCTTTTAAAAATAGTTAAATCCATCAAAATATGGATAAAATTGATAAATAATATTTAGATTTTTATTATTAAACTTTAATTTTATTCAATTATGATTTTTTTTTATGTGCTGAGGTGGAAAAAGTAATTCATCATATCACAAAAGAAGTTGATAACAAGCAATTAGAATTACATGTTACCTAGATTTGGATTGTCTCAATATTTTGTCGATGAAAATAAATTATTGTACTTTTTTTACATGACCATCATGTCATATAAGATAATCTATATTTATATTATTGATTTTTTAATTTGTATATCTATAATTAAGAATAGTATTACTATTATGAGTCAACATAAAATCACTCAATATATGTATTGAATCTAGTTTTTGTTAATCTCTTTTGAATCTAGTTTTTTTGTTTTCAGAAGTTAGATATGAAACTAAATTAATTCAAGTTTGGTTATCTTTTCACAATTTACAGTTATCAGTAACATGTCTGTTGAATTATATTAGAATTTTAATAAAGAAGCTTTATTTTATTGAGAATTATGTTTTGATATATGTAAGTTGATAATGGTTCATATATATATATAACGTATTGTTATACGGTATATTTTATACTACAATCAACTTCCATATAATATATGTGTGTTTACGGACAAATAAGATTAAGTTGAACACACATCTTAAAGTGCCTAAGATTAAGCATCAATGATTGATGTTGGATTTCAACGCAGCATAAAAGTAAATGAACTACTTATGAACAATACATAAATTTTAAACTCTAGATATAAAATATATAGATATTAATAAACTCTAAAATAAGGAGGAAATAAAAGAAAACTAAAGTTAATTTAAGGTTTACCTTTCTAATGTTTAATTGTTATAAAACAAAATTTCACATCACAAAAATAGAAACATAGTATTTTTCTAGTTTTTGAGGCAGGAAATGGAATATAGTAGGCCTTGAGCAAAAGCATGAAAAATAAAACTGTATATATTCTCATTAGGTTATTATATTGTATTTGACTATAATTGCAGGCACATGAAATGAGTTCAACGATTTTATTTTATTATTTAAACAAACTTTGATTTGAAAATAATGCTAAAAAAAAAAGCAAAGTGGGCAACAAACATGAATAAGGATCTGATCACCTATAATTCAGTCTGCCATAACTGAATTGATCATTGGTAGTGAACAGCCACTGAATATTTTTTGCTGATTTTCTAAGCTTTATTATTTACTATAATCACAATCATGTCACACCACAATGAACATATTTCTTTATCAATATTAATTGCATAACAGCTTAAGTTATATATGTACATGTGATTAGAATCTGTTTCACTCTAAGCTTTATACCACATCCAGATAATACGTTTGTGTGTGTAATAATAAATGAATATGGGATAAATTTTGTCTCCTACATGTTAATTTTGATAAGTGAATGTCTATTTAAAATTTTAATTTTTACATTTTCTTAGGATAAAAAATGTTCTATGTATATGAATGTGTATCTATACATTATCATTAATTAATATGAAAGAAAAGAGTAGGGTGAATCAAATTTATTGTAGAATAATAATTATGCAATGGGGTATCCAATGCCATATGCTTTCAAGTTTTTTTTTTTCGGGAAATTTTATTTGATTCCTGTAATGATATGCTTTAACTTGCATGTGGAAGTAGGGATCTCCATGCTGGCTTGTCTGACATTACAGTTTGATCCGCTGAAAATGATGCTAACTTGTTTAGATCCAAATCAAAGGAATATTGCATTTTCTATACTCTTCATGTCCAGTACTGTCTCCACTTTGGATCATCTGTTTGTGAATAAACAATTTGAAAAGAGATAAATATAAAATTTCTTTGATTTAAAATTACTTTTAAAAATGTGAATTCCATATTTTATATCTATTTTTTCTAATTTCATAAAAATTTTACATTGCAAGAATTTAGAGTATTTGAATGGCACACTTTACTTAACCTTCATGGATAAAATTAAAGTAGTTCGATTCTACTTCCTCTCCTCTTTACTCTTTAGATCCAATCTACTGCCACATAGTTTTCCTTTTTGCATTTTTAATGTTTTACCCATCTTGGTTGCATTTCTTTTAATATTTCATTTTTTTGATAAAAAAATGAATTCACTATAATATAATTAATTTTGATAGATAATTTTATAACCCGCTTATTGCATATAAAATGATCAAAGAAGAAAGCAATAAAATTTAATTCCTTATCTTAATCGATCAATAGATAAAATTAAGAACAAGAACATGACTCGTTTAATTTCATATATCGATATCAAATGAAAGAACATATATTGGATAAACCGGAAGAATTACCATTAGTTACTATTAATACACCTTACATAATGATTAAAAATTACTATGATAATCACTCTTAATGTCGCGTTGCTGTTAACTTATTTATATCATTTATATGAATCTTGAATTATTAGACCAAACTTCAAAGCTAAGGTTTGCTTTCATCACGTACGAAAAGAACTTTAAAAAAGTCGATATATATATTTTTAATTTAATTAACCCATTTTAATATGTATTTTATTTTAAAAATGGCATTTGTCTAAAGTATATTATTTATCAAAGAAATTAAGTAATTCTTTAAGTTGACATAGTATAAATATAATAAATATTTTAATGCTTTTTAAATTTTGTTATACTAAAGGGAGGATATTATATTGCCATATTCAAATATATTAATTGCATGATAATGTATTAAATAATGTGTTATATTTATATTTTAATATTAAAATTTTCAAAATTTTGTTTATAAATCCAAACCTCATTTTAAATTCCTCAACTTAATTATCCTATTTAATCTTTTATTTTTCAATAACTTTCAAATATCAATCTATAAATTAGAAATGAAAATAAAATAAAAAATTTGAAAATAATTGAAAAATATAAAAATTATAAAGTAAGTTGAAAAATTTATAAATTAATTAATATTAAAAAAAATAAAGAAGATAAAATGTGTATATTAATAAAGTCATAATTAAAAATTTTTAAATTTATGAATAAAATCTAAAAAAATTAAAATTAAAATATAAATAAATATATAATATAAATTGACATTCAATAATATCTTTAAATAAATTATTGTATCTTTTTATCAATATACTATGTAGTAATTTTACTAGTTGAACCACAATCAAACAAATTTACAATAACATATTAACTTTATTAAAAAAGTAAAAAATAATTAAATAAAAAAATTGTCGTTTGCTTTAAAAAGTGATTTGTTAGGTTAAATAAAAATAAAAAAACCTCGAAAGCCAGTTCTGGTCTTCTGGACAACGAACGATTACCTAGCACTCGCTCTCACTGAAAGCCACGTGCCAACAATTGCCACTAGGCCCATAGTTGTCACTTGCGTAGAGCGAGTAGCTTCTTTACCACACACTCGCACCTATTACCAGGTTTTCTGTTTTACAAAGCGACGCCGTTGCCTGTCTTGCCCTTGTCACCTCCTCGGTCGCCGGCTTTCTTTTATAATTTTCCCCCTCTTTCTGTTCAAAAGGAATAGGCTCACCCACGTCCCGTGGTCTCTCTCTGAACATCCATGGCTTTCACTGCCTTCTTCGGTAGACTCCTCTTCGCCTCTGTCTTCATACTATCTGCTTGGCAAGAGTAAGCCCTCTTCAGATCTCCTCTTCCTTTCCTCTTCTCCTTTTTCTCTCCGTATATTATGCTAACTGCTTTGTTTGATATCTGAGATATTTGCCGGGAAAGGAAGCGTTGATCTTACTTTTTTAAATAGTTCCTTGCTTGTCAAGTAAAGGAAGTTTAACTTTTGGGGCTAGTTGTGTGACATGGTGACTAGGGTCTAGGATAGCATCGACACTGATTCATTTGAAGCGAAGGAAGCAATTTTCTTATGTTTCTCTGTTTTTCTTCTGACTTTACTCTTTCTGATAGCTTGTCTTTATGAGATTTTAGGTGTTATTTGATGTGTGTACGATGGGAGAGGTGTAAGAAATGGTGAATTTTTTAGGATGTTGTGATTAGATATTTGAAGCTGTGTAGCTTTATTTGCCAGTAGGAATAGTTTTTCGTTCTCGTTGTTTCAAACTTTAGATTCTGGGTTAAGCTTGGCGGGTGTTTTTGATAAGTGGGGAGTCTTTGGCAAAATATTTTCAAAATATTCACAATCAGAAGGACACTTGATATTATTTTGTAGGACACATCACTTTTACTCCCTTTCACTCCACTACACCTCTTCTCTGCCACACTTAACTCTTTCAGGGTCAGGACTTGTCATTGAAAGGAACATTTCACGGTTCAATGGTCCGGTTGAACATACATATATGATACAACATATCAAATAATATAACACTTAAATCGATTTAATAGGTATACGATTCAGAAATTTATAAATATATTAAAAAAAGAAATTTGTTAACTTCTCAACCGAACATGTATTCGTTGACATATTTGCCATAGCAATTTTGGCAGTATCTTTCACTTACACCAAGTTTTCTTGATTTCTGACGGAGTTCCTCAACAATCCCTATACTTTACCTCATAGCTTGGACCCTTGGTTGACCAGACTTAAATCAAGCCTGAACCAAATTCAAGCCAAGCTTTGATACTAATTGTAGAATAAAACAGACAATAATAGGGATTTAATTGAAAGAACTTTTATTACTCTCTACAAAATTATAATAACTACCAATTCTACTTTTGAAATGTTAGAGCTGTCCTTTTCTGCAGTGTAATTTTCTTTCATAAGCTGTCTGGATTTCATATAACTCTGCTTTATCATATAGAGGTCTCCAGTCCACCGGGTGCCTTATACTTTCAAGATATGATGCACGTTCCCCTGTTTGTAACCTAAAAGCAACAGATCACAGCTGCCCATTTAAGAACACCATTTGTTTGTTTTATTAAGTTAAGGCATAATCATAGCTGTGTTAATGATTCACTATCTTGTTTTGTTTAAGTCCTTTTGCAGATCGTCCTCGGCTTATTTCATACTTGAGTTCTATGTTTTTCATTCCTTTTTCATTTTGATAGGTTCAATGACTTTGGTAATGATGGTGGACCGGCTGCGAAAGCCTTGGGACCCAAAGTTCATACCTTTTCTAGTCATGTATTAACTCACACTGGGATTAATGTCCCTAAAATTGAAGTAAGAAGTGTATTTACTTCTATCAAGCTACAGTTGAGATGATATATGGTTTTTCATATATTGAAACTTCCTTATCTGTGCTTTTCTATTCAACAGGTTAATAATTTAGTTGCTGTTTCAATTTTCCTGAAAGGAATTGGGGGCCCCTTTTTTATCTTTGGCAACTCCCTTGGAGCATATCTTTTGGTCTGTTGTTTTTTGTTTTCTCTTCTTGTTACTGTAATACTGTTTGTACTAAGTTTATCTAGCCAATCCAATGAATCTAATCGCTGTAATTTTTATTTGTTTGGCAGCTTTTGCATCAAGCAGTTTTCACCCCCTTGTTATATGACTTCTACAACTATGATGTTGAGACGAAAGAATTTACTGAGCTTTTTCTCAAGTTTACCCAGGTTGGTATCTCATATTGCAAGTCTGATAATAGCTGGTTGATAAGTGATTTGTTTCTATATTTTCTTATGCTCTTCATAAAATGCATTGGATCTTTTGCTGTGCATAGATATCTCTCCATATATGAAGCTCACAATCTTGGTACAGTTGAAATCTCAGAAAGAAGCTTAGATGCAGTTCTAGGATGTTTGGCTATGAGGATCTTCATTTAAATTGTGACAGTGAATAAGCCAATCATGTACTGCTGAGTTGGAAAAAAAAACATCGTTATTTTATTAATTGAAAAACGTCACAGATAATTCCCCAGAAATTGCACTTAAGTATTGTCCTTTGGTATTTCAGAGAAAATTGATTAAGTAGCATGGGTTTTGTTGAATTAATAGCCTTGTTTCATTTGCAGAATTTGGCATTATTTGGGGCATTGCTTTTCTATATAGGGATGAGGAATTCAATGCCTAGGCGGCAGCTCAGGAAGAAGGCTCCTAAAGATAAGACTATTTGAATAGTTCCTGCTCGATTAGTTTCCTCGTATTCCAAGACTCAGCCTTTTGTACCCAAAAGAAAAGGAGAAGAAAACTCAGTGATTTAGTTTTCTGAATTGGAAAGCATTTTTACCCTCTCGTTCCCTCCTCGTATTTGTGGTTGTACTTGTTTAGTTCTTACTATCCTTGACTCTCAGGTCCAATATATATCTCCAGTCTTACAAATTCCGTGGCTTATTGCTTGCCTATCAATTTATTAGCGTGGTCATTATATCACTACTTTCAGAGTCTATGGTTATGAAAAGTTTTACATTTTGAGAAGTCTCCCCCCCACCCCTCAATTTATATAGACTTCAAGACGTATGTAGTAGTGAAAAAGGTTAATTTTGCCTATGTTTTGAGATCAATTTTTATAGCATTTCAATGACCTTAGTAGCTCCCGTTAATAGTTTTAAATTGTAGCAATGTTGTTCTGGTCGTCTGTTTTTTCCGAGTAGTTTTATCATAAACTTTTTATATAATCATTAATTATTTGTTAGCTCATCACATCCATGTGCAAGAACGAACATGGTCGAAGTCAATGCGGCTTTACATGGAAATTTCGATCTATCTGATTATCTGGCTTAAATATCGAAGCTCATAACAAACTAGAACACTTGTCATCCAATGACTTGGCATCCTTATAATTTTTTAGTGAGAATTTATTAAAAAAATTTAAAGAAAAAGTAACTTATGATTAATTTAAAAAAAGTTGATTCCTTTACAGCACATTGTTTTAAAGTAAATTAAAATTATTATTTCGACAGTCCAGCTAAGCTTAGAACAAAGTTTGTCCGAAGACAAATTATTAATACGACTAAAATGATTACGTGCACTTTTATTTTGACGTATGAAAATTCACATTAAATGAAACCTAAAATATTTCTATTTTTAAGTTATATATACTGTAAGGATAACATTTTGTGTGGACTGGAGGGATACTTTTCAGTGTTACCTGACTCCTAATACTCCAAAGCCAGAAGAGTTGCCAGAAGTATGCAGGTATGTGTATCACTTCTCTTGCCAAATCAGATCAAGTTATTTGTTTGATTAACCTGGAAATTTTTATTACTGTATAACGTGCTATGGAAGTTTCTGCTGATGTGATGAATTAAAGTAATCAACTAGAATTTCGATACAACCCTCAAATCTTTAAAACAAATAGACATTGGATAGAAGTAAAATTGTAATATATAATTTGAGATAATACATAAAATTTGAGGTGAAAAAATCTCAATAAAATAAAAAATCATGGACAAGGAACAAAAGATTTTACTATGAATAAAAATAGGAATTATATATTCTTTCTATATAGCAAAGTTAATATGTTAAAAGGATGATATTAATCTCACAACTATCTATTTAGCTTACAAATCTCTCTCTCTATATAGGATTGTTATTTTCTTGGTTATGAAAAATGAAGTTTTAAAGCTATCAATTTATAGAAAAGAATGAAAGGCTTCAGTGCAATTTTTTAAGGATTAAATTGCAATTAAACATTTTTTTTTCAATTTTTCTTTAATGGGTTTGATTGGTCACCAACTAAAATAAAAGTCTTTGGTTAGTGCCTCCTTCTTTGACAATCTCCCACTTGAAGATTTGAATTGAGAATCAATCAATTTTCATACTATTTTTCCTTTCTTGCTATCTCCTGCTACTCACGTCTCTATTAAGTCAATAGAAAATCTACATCATATAAACTTATAAGTGTTCATTGGCTTTTTCATTGCATCTGCTAAGTTATCTTTACTATGAATTTTTTGTATATCCACATTTCATTCTTCCACCTTTTCTCAAATAAAATGATATTGAACTCGTATGTGTTTAGTTTTAGAATCAAATGTTGGATTCTTCGCTAGGTGGAGAGCACTTTGATTATCATAAGATAGTAAAATCTTTTTAGAATTGTACCTGAACTCTTCCAATAGTATCTGCAACCAAATTGTTTTTTTGCTTACTACAACCCATCAATTATAAGCCTGCCATCAAATCCTGTCATAGCCTAGTCAGAGAAGAAATAAATACACCAATAAATACAGCTGTCAAAGTGGGTTAATCTGGGCCACTTGAGCTGGTAGCTCGTTTAACCCACCATAAGGTGGTGGGTTAAAAATCTCAACCCACCCCACCTGGTGGGTTATGCGAGTTAATCCGTTTAATCTATCAAAAAATAATAAAAAAAATTATAAAAATTCAAATGTGGCTTTTTTTAAGCACATATTTTGTTTAATTAATCAATTTCTATATCAGTATAAATAAACAAAAAAAATTAAATAAAAAGCAAGTTTTAACAAATTAAAATAAGTAGAGTAATCCAATAATTCAACGATTTATTAATAATAAAAATATGATTATGAGTAAAATATTCAAATCTAGAAAATTATAAAATAATAAAAACAATACAACATATATATTAGGATTAATTTTTTTAAAATAGGAAAGTGTAGTGGGTTAGGGTGTTAGACTGAATGAATGAAATTTTTTTTTTTAAAAAAGTAACCCATTTAACCCGCGAGTTAGCTTTGTTTAATTTGTGGGTTAAATGAGCCGAATTAATATAAATATATTAAATTAGTTCTCAAAAAAATTTTTCAACCTAACTTACCTTTTTTGTGAGTTAGATGAGTTTGACTCGGTGGATTAAAGTCATTTTCATGGTTCTACTAATAAATGAGTTACGATGGCGAAAATAATTTTAAGAAAAGTTCAAAAATTTATTTAATATATTTATATCCACTCATTTGTAACTGTTGGCCCAAGATGATAAAAAGAACCCTCCTTTAAATGCTCCACCACCCACCTGTTCTCCTCAAGCCTGCCAGTTTTCCATAAATGTTGTTGTAGATGGACCTCTGCAGTTGCGGTGCCTAAAAAATGGCAACATTTTTTTTTTTTTTATAATTTTGATAAATATTAATATTGAAACTTGTGGCTCATGTATACTCTCTCACGTGTCGTGCTGTCGAATTAATAGTTCCTATAGGCCGTTCTGTAGAGGGAAGGAAAATGGGAATCACAGGGAAGCCTAAATCTGATAGACTAAGTGAGCTTGAAGTATTTGATGACACGAAAGCTGGTGTGAAGGGGCTAGTTGATGCAGGAGTGACAAAGATCCCTCCTTTATTTCATCATCCTCCTCATAAATCTGAAAAGGCTTCAAATTTAGGAAACAATGATCATATTATTCCAGTGATAGACCTTGCAGATATTGATAAAGGGGCAAGCATACGCCAAGAGATATTTGAAAAGCTCAGGGAAGCTTCTGAGACATGGGGTTTCTTCCAGGTGGTTAATCATGGTGTTCCTCAGAGTGTTCTTGAGGAGGTAAAAGATGGGGTGCGTAGGTTTTACGAGCAAGAGACTGAGGTAAAAAAGAAACTATACTCGCGTGATCAAATGAATACCTTTGTGTACAATAGCAATTTTGATCTGTATAGTTCTCCGGCTCTGAACTGGAGGGATACTTTTCTGTGTTACCTTGCTCCTAATCCTCCAAAACCAGAACAGGTGCCAGAAGTGTGCAGGTATGTGCATCACTTTTAGGCAAATAAGTTCAAGGACTTCAACCTAGAATTTGTTTTGTATATGATTGTGTAATGTTTTATCTGATTTCTGCCAAGGTTATGAATTTAGTGATCAATTAACCCACAAAGCATCTGCCAGAGCTTTGTTAGTATTTTCTTGTTTATTTATTGCATCTACCTGCAGAGACATATTACTAGAATACGGAAACCACGTAATGAAACTGGGGATAGTGCTATTTGAGTTATTATCAGAAGCTCTTGGTCTGAATGCAAACCATTTGAAAGACATGGGTTGTGCTGAGGGGCTTTTAGCTCTGGGCCATTACTACCCTGCTTGTCCTGAACCACACTTAACTATGGGAACCACCAAGCACTCAGATAATGACTTTCTCACAGTGCTTCTCCAAGACCACATAGGTGGCCTCCAGGCTCTTTATCAGGACAAGTGGATTGATATTCCCCCTGTTCCTGGAGCTCTAGTTATTAACATTGGTGATCTTTTGCAGGCAAGTTCTCTCTTGTTCTTCTCCATGTCTTTCTTTGTATTTCCTGCAACTATCACTGTGGATACTGCATCTTATCAGATAAAAAAACTTATTTAGTAAAGTAAAATAGAAAGAGTTGCCTGCAAGAGTTGAAGTCTCCATAGTTTAGAACTTTCTACCCAAAACAGAACCATTGCTAGGATTTCCAATGTTTCACCCCCTGATAGTGTTAGTTGGACTTGTTCATATATCAAACTACGCAATCTATGAGCAATAAGATTGAAAAATGAAGATGTAAAGGTTGAGTTCCGTTCTAATTAAACATCATATATTCTGAAGTGGTGATAATTGCTCATATATGGTCATACCAGCTGATACAAAAAGTTAGGCCTTGGTCTTATTTTGTACTCGTAGAATTTGAGTCATTACAAGAACTAGACACTGACACTGATAGTTACAAATGTTTAGACTATGTCTTGACTATTCTATATTAGCATTCGAGAATTAGGGTAGCTGAAGCACTGTATGCATTTGCTTATGATATTTGAAATTATGCTAGAAAAATATTGGTAATCGATAGCTTTTTTGAACTGCAGCTTATAACAAATGACAGATTCAAGAGTGTAGAACACAGAGTACTGGCAAATCTTGAGGGTCCAAGAATATCTATTGCATGCTTTTTTAGCTCGGGTGTCAAGTCATCATCAAAGCTTTATGGACCCATAAAAGAACTATTATCTGAAGATAATCCTCCAAGATACAGGGAAACCACAGTTGCAGAGTATGTAGCCCACTTCAATGATAAAGGACTTGATGGCACTTCTGCTCTTCTACATTTCAGGATTTGAGTTACGCAATGCAAACATATAAAAGTGGTTTATCATAGATAAATAAATAAATTGATTATTGTACTTGATAAGTTGGTGGTTTTGTCATTTACTAAATCAATTTGGCTATGGATCTTATCCTGTAAACTAGAGGTCTTGATTTGTATCTAGAAATTAGTTAGACTTTCAGAAATAAATTTGGTAATTATATTCTCGTTACATGCGAAAGTGCGAGACACAAAGTAGTTGGAAAGAGGAGTTGGTACGTCTCTCTCTACCAAACCCTGGTCATCTATTCAGAATATTTGACCTAGAATACCATAAAAAAACTACAGAGTTAAAAATTTTTTAGTATGTATTATCAAGTTTTCATTAAAACTCAAGGCCAGTGGAATAAATTTGTTATAGACTCCAATAATTTGATGTTGAAGTGCGAGTAACCATCTATTTATCCTGTTTTTGTTAAATAGCTTGATGGGAAATATCTTGAGACTGGAAACTAAATTTCGTTGAAAAAACAAAGATTTTTTTATTTATTCATGGGACGTTTTCTATATTATATGATAGAAAATAGAAGAGGCCGCGTTTCTCAATAGGCATGGGACAGCAAGAAAATAATATCAGCACCGAGAAGTTTCAGGCGTATGAAGTATGGATATGGTCGAACTTCAGTGTGCCGGTTTTGATGGGAAATTTGGATCCATATGATTATCTCACTTAAATACGATAATCTGATCAGGGCCAATTTCAGCAATCCTGAAAGCTACCATTTTTTAATTCTTATCACCGAATACGTGAATGTCTCGATTAGCAGCCCCTAAACAAATAAATACAGAATAATCACAATCCTACCGCATCTTTTAAAAGTCAAACTTTGACAAAAACGAATAAAACAAGTCATGCAGTATTTTCAAGGTCGCTTTTCTGTTTCTCTTCTGCATTTTATAATTTCTTCTTGTTCTCCTATACTTCCGAGAGAAGGAAAATGGGGGTTACAGGGAAGCCCGAATCTGATAGACTAAGTCTGCTCAAAGCTTTTGATGAAACAAAAGCTGGTGTTAAGGGGCTAGTTGATGGAGGAATCACAAAGATCCCTCCTTTATTCCATCATCCTCATGATAAATCTGGAAAGGCTTCAAATTCAGGAAACACAGAACATATTATTCCAGTGATAGACCTTTCAGATATTGATAAAGGGCCAAGCATACGCCAAGAAACAGTTGAAAGACTTAGGGATGCTTCTGAGACGTGGGGTTTCTTCCAGGTGGTCAATCATGGTGTGCCTGTGAGTGTTCTTGAAGAGATTAAAGATGGGGTGCGAAGGTTTTATGAGCAAGACACTGAGATCAAAAAGGAACAATACTCGCGTGATCAAACGAAAGCCTTCTTCTACAACAGCAATTTTGATCTGTACAGTACACCAGCTTTAAACTGGAGGGATAGTTTTACATGCTACATGGCTCCTAATGCTCCAAAACCAGAAGAGTTGCCAGAAGTATGCAGGTATGTACATCACTTTCAGGCAAATCAGTTCAGGGTATTTAATCTTGAGAGTTTATGTTTGAACATCTCTAGCTACAAGTTGAATGATTGATTGGATTTATTTAGATAAAATTAGGGTAAGTATTGGCTCCGTCATAATCTGGGTCATGTTCGTCAGGTTAATCGGACTAAATAGAAAAATGTGCAAATTTTATTGAGTTGACCCAAGTCAAGTTTAAGAAATGATATAAGCTTGATTCGATATTTATTTTAATATTTTAAATTTTTATAATATATTTTTAATTTGATTTAAAATAAATTTGATTTATAAATAAATTTTAAAATATTAATTTTTTAAACTTTTTATTATTTTTCACTCCAAATTTTAAAAAAATTAATTTTATTTTATTTCCTTTTAAATATTTTTTTATTTTTTGTTTAAAAAAATTATTTTCACAAAATAATTTATATTTTATATTTTATATTAAAAACAAAAAACAGACCTGATCTGGACTCACTTAAACTTGGTCTAACTCAATTAATAACTTGGTTTAATCAGGCCAAGTTAGGTCTAAAGTCCAAAAAAATTGACATAGTATAAAATCGGGCTAAATTTCGGGTTCGCAACAAACTCAATTTGGCCCAACTGTGCTCACCCCTAGATAAAACCTACAAGGTATCAATTTTGTGGGAAAAGTATTTTCTATTTTGATACTTGAAAGACAGTGTTATTATTAATTTAATTTATACTTTCCAAATTTTTGTATTAATTTAGTGTTAGGGATTATAATTTTGTTCTTCACATATTTTTTGATACTTGAATAATGATCTCAATATCATATTTTAGTACCCTAAAAGAATGAAGTTATTATACTTAGGTGCTAAAGTGTACAATGACATCGAGATCCAAACCAGGATTTTGTCCTTTATATATATTGGGTAACATTAAAACGAAACTGTACTCTGACTCTAAACTTTTGTATGATTTCTTTTGAGAACCAAAATAGAATTCATTGTCTTTCTATAAACATATTACCTCTCGAGCCAAGTTGGGTCTTCTATCTTTTAATATGCAGAATTGATCTATTTGGTATTTGAGGAAAATAGAATCCAGCATGTAAACCTATGAAGAGTGAAGTTTATGTTTTACATTACTTTGTCGCGTCTTCATTGCATCTACCTGCAGAGATATTCTGCTTGAATATGGGAAACACATATTGAAACTGGGGATAGTGCTGCTTGAGTTATTATCTGAAGCCCTCGGTCTGAATCCAAACCATTTGAAAGATATGAGTTGTGCTGAGGGGCTTGTCGTTCTTGGCCATTACTACCCAGCCTGTCCTGAACCAGACTTAACCTTGGGAACCACCAAGCATTCTGATAATGACTTTCTCACACTACTTCTCCAAGATCATGTTGGTGGCCTCCAGGTTCTTTATCAGGACAAATGGATCGATATCCCCCCTGTCCCTGGAGCTCTAGTTGTTAACGTTGGTGATCTATTGCAGGCAAGTTTGTGTTGTTCTGTGTGATTATGTGATTTGTGTGCAACTATAGGAATACACGAAAGGAGGATTGTTAACATAATAGTCTCTGGAATGAACCTTATTGCGCTTCATTTAACTGTTTGCTAGCTGTAATTTCTGGTGAAGTAACTAGAAGATGATACCATAATTGAAGCTAGCATACAGACTGTCAACATGGGTTTGCTCACTTGACCAAAGAGGATTGAAATAAGAGTTTTGCAGTTGAATCTCCCGTGATGTTATAAGCTTATGCTAGTAATAGGTTTTGACGCCGATGTTTTTTGAATGGGTTATTGCTTGCCTTTTGGTAAGCCTTTTCTTTAGTCTAATTCTTACGTCCAAATACCAGACATAGGTATTCTGAATTAAATGTGAATACGAGACTAAATGGCATGCTTTTGCATGTCACTGATGCCCTAGTCAATGACAATGAAGTAATCTAGCATGTCACTGTTGTTATTTCTGGTTTTGCTGGAATTTCTTTGGATACGTTTGTTACTTCAAATTTGCATATGAAGCTACTTGACATTGTTTTTGAATTGCAGCTGATAACAAACGACAGATTCAAGAGTGTAGAACACAGAGTAATGGCTAATCTTGTAGGACCAAGAATATCTATTGCTTCCTTTTTTTGCACGGGTGCTAGGTCATCTTCAAAGCTATATGGACCCATTAAGGAACTATTATCTGAAGACAATCCTCCAAAATACAGGGAGACCACAGTTTCAGAGTATGTAAAGTTCTTCAATGCGAAAGGGCTTGATGGGACTTCTGCTCTTCTGCATTTCAAGATTTGACTTAAGCAATACAGACACATAGATGGAAGTGGTTTATCATGAATAACTAATAGACTGCAGTAAATAAGTTGGTGGATTTATCGATGTGATTGTGGATCATGGACCGAGAAACATTAAGTACTGTCCGTTTATTTCGTTGAAGTTATTATCAATGAAAGTACATTTTTATCGTATCATTCGCTTGGTTTCAAAGAGTCAAAGACATGACACCGTTGAAAATGTTCTAGTGGGATATATATATTTTCAAGTTCTGGTGTGAATGAACTGGCGATGTGTTAATATTCAATGCGTAAGAAAACAGTTTTATATATATAATTCTAAATGTAAGCTATTTTATTCTTACAATCCCTTTCGTTGGTAACATAGAAACTTGTGGCTCATATATACTCTCACGTCTTCGGGAATCTAATTCGTTGATAACATACAAACTTGTGGCTCATGTATGCTCTCTCACGTGTCGTGCTGTCGGAATAGTAGTTTCAATAGGCCGTTCGGTAGAAAGAAGGAAAATGGGAATCACTGGGAAGCCAGAATATGATAGAGTGAGAGAACTTAAAGCATTTGATGATACGAAAGCTGGTGTGAAGGGCCTAGTTGATGCAGGAGTCACAAAAATCCCTCCTTTATTCCATCATCCTTATGGTAAATCTGAAAAAGGCTTCAAATTCAGGAAAGACAACTTGTTATTCCAGTGATAGACCTTGCAGATATGATAAAGGACCAAGCATACGCCAAGAAATAGTTGAAAGACTCAGGGAAGCTTCCGAGACGTGGGGTTTCTTCCAGGTGGTCAATCATGGTGTTCCTGTGAGTGTTCTTGTTCTTGAGGAAGTAAAGGATGGGGTGCGAAGGTTTCATGAGCAAGACAGTGAGGTAAAAAAGAAACTATACTCGCTTGATAGAACGAACCTCTTTTACTACAATAGCAATTTTGATCTGTACAGTTCACCAGCCCTGAACTGGAGGGACACTTTTACTTGTTGCCTGGCTCCTAATGCTCCAAAACCAGAAGAGTTGCCAGAAGTATGTAGGTACGTGCATCACTTTGGGGCAAATCAGATCAAGTTTTTTTATCTTGATAGTTTATGTTTGTTTGAGGTTTTTTTACTCTGACGAAAACTAATAACGATTGATATCCGTACAGAAGGCGAGGGAGGGGCTAGCATCAAAGCAGATACTTGCTGTACCACATGAGATGCTTTGATTTTTTAACCAACAAAAAAATATCCTGCAGTGTAATTTTAGATTGCGCATGATCATTTTTGTTATAAAATATTACAATATCTCTTACTGTATAGTAGTAGGGGATTTGGATTTGCCATAGCATACGTCATGAGCCCCAAAATTCTAACGATAATAATATATTAAATAAATTATATTATATAGTGTGTAAATTAGGTTTTAGTCTCACATATAAAAGATAATTTTTTTATTTGGTCCCTCCAAATTCCTATATGTATATTATAGCGTGTGTAATTTAGATTTTGACCCCATATTCACCTCTCACACTACTTACAAAATATTAAATGGTAACTTTGAAATAAAAAAATTCAACTTTTTCTTTAAATTTTTTTAATATGCTTTTATGATTTGTTCTTTACTCCTCTAAAATCTTTTCAAGTCTTAATTTAAATTTAATTCAGTTATGAGTCTATTTTTCATTTACTTAAAGTCTTTAACCTTCATTATGTGTTTTTTTACTTAGTCATGTGCATATATACAACTTTAAATTGATTTAGCATTTAGCATTACTATTCATACTTTACACCTTCACATCACGTTCTTTAGTTTAGTTCATTTTTTATTCTTAAGTTTTATACCTTTCTCAAACATTTGGTCACGACCTTAGCTAATTAGACGTGACCGGCATAGGAAACAAAGTATTTTTCATCCTCGTAAGCTTATCAATTATCTCAAGACAGCAAAAGTTTAACAAATACATGGACCTTTATCCGATAAACTCAAGACTAATACCTATAATTACCAAAAGAATCAATTCAATTTGTGTATAAATTTTGGCAGAGTCTCCCCTGAATTATGGACCTCCCGAAATTTCTACAACAGAGCTATTTGACATACAACATATTGGATAGCTCCATTCTCCCACATATGTATACAACACAGCCCACAACTACTGAAATATATCAAGACAATTAGTCTGTATACAATAGAGCAACTAAGTCTAATTACAAAATGTACCATAAGAAATCGTTGCTCTAACAACAAGTTAGGCTCACTAAAAAATATAGAAACACCAAGGCTCCTACTCCGTAAGTGGGTGTTCTGGATCAACACTGGAATATGAAATATTAAATAAAAAGGGTGAGTGGAAACTCAATGAATAGATAATTCTAATAATACAATGGGTGAGACAGTCTAACAATGGTAGAGTTTATCACTGAAATTTTCTTTGTTTAAAATCAAATA
Source organism: Delonix regia (assembly GCA_037074485.1). Classification (NCBI taxonomy): domain Eukaryota; kingdom Viridiplantae; phylum Streptophyta; class Magnoliopsida; order Fabales; family Fabaceae; genus Delonix; species Delonix regia. The sequence continues at coordinate 37,154,336 of CM073451.1, forward strand.
ACTTACAGAGATGATTTTAACAGTTCCAAAAGTATAAGGAAAACCATTTATGGTCAAATAAGTCCAGCCTTAAATTTTTCAAGTAATGTTCTTAACTCAAACGAATCAACATCTAATAAGAATTTAAAACATCTTCTTTAACATAATACATTGGGAATCTCCTACAAAACCATCATATATTTAGAATACAAAACTAGCCCAAGGCTAGTGTAAGTAGATTAGAGCAATGATCCATAATCGGCTATAGGCTTTGAATAAACATAATAATAGCCTTAAGCCTCAAACAGAATATGAAGATAAGGGCATCATATCCAACCATATCAAAATACCAATCACAGTGCATCATGGCTAACGTCTACTGTCATTAGCTTTAAGATTCTATTTTGGATATATTCCTAAAAGTTTCTTAAATATACAAACATCTATATTCAGAAATCAAAATTTCAAAGCTAGACCACTTTAGACTTTATATTTCAATAATTTAAAAATGCAGAATTATAAAGTTCATAAGCCAAAAAAATTCCTTGGTTTCAGAATATACAATAAAATTTATAAATTCAGAAGTCTATCCAAGGTACCAGAGATTACAAAAATTTATATATGAAAATAGATAATTTAAAACAAAATCTTGCATAATTAGGATTATCTACTCACCTAAGAGAATTATACCAACATTTTCCTAACCTTGTTTACAATCTCCTTGATGACAATTGTCCTAGCCACTTATAACATTAAATAAAATGCTCTTAACCTTTAATATTCACAAATAATTTCAACCATTTAATTTTGTCACCTACTTATTTATTTAGTCCTTCATTCACCTTTAACCTGCCACTTCTTCAATCCCACTTACCCTTCTTACTTCACAAAATCTTAAAAAATCAACTTTTTGGCCCACATTATTTGATAATACCCCAAATGCTCATAACCTTTACTTTTATTCAATTTGCTATATTATGTATTTATGAAAATTCGAATAACCTACCATCAACACCTATGTCACCACAAAGATTTATTCAATTAAATTCCTAAATCCTTCATTCGACTTACATTATTGTTCATTGTTATTTAATCAAGCCATATAAGGTTTCCAATTCAAATTTCCTCTTCTTTTTTTCTATGAAAAATCTATAAAAAATAAGGAAAATTAGCAATTCAACTTATAATTCAAATTAAAATTTCGAAAAATCTTAAATCACTTCTTAGATGTATAATAATATTTGAGAAGCCCCAAAAATTCAAATTTCACCTCCTTACAAGATTACCCATACACCAATAATTTGGGTGTTTTCAATCCAGAAGCTAAAACTCATAATTGATTAGTGATTTCAAGAGAGAAGGACACGAAATTTACCTATGATATGAAGTTCTAACTCAATTTGAAGCAATCACCCTGGATTGAGCTCAAACTTGTCTCTTTTTTAAGTGAACAGTGTCATGAGTTAGGGTTCTTCAATCTGAGTTTATTTTAACTAAATTGATCGGGAATTAAGATAGAGAATAGGCCGAAATACATAGAGCAACCGAATTCCTAGGCTACATCAAAGACAAACGCACTTAATTTCACGGATTTTCAAGCTGGAAAACATGTTGTGATATCCCGTCCTTACATGGGGAAGTCTAAGCTAGGATTAGGGAATCAGAAAGAAGTCATAGTCCAGGTGGGAAACTCTTCGAGTGGATCAAGCTCTTCTTTTTTTCCTTTATTACGAGATTCAGAAGTAAAAAAAAGTTGTATCGAAAAGGTGGGTTAGTCGCCTAGTGACATCCTAAATCCAATTACTTCACTCCCTTTGAAAGCTGGGTCCTCTTTAGGGCGGGCAAAAAATAGAGTATAGAATAAAAGGGGATAGCTTAACAGGTAGGTACCACTACCAACTACCTTAACGAAGGAAAGCAACTTGACACGTTTTCCAGTGAATTGGTGGCTAGTGGAGGTTGTTAGGATGCCGGTAAGGATGCTGGATTACTAGTTGTTCACTAGCGAGGTTGAATGGTGATCAAAAAGTGCTTTGAATGTCTGTTGGAGAATTTGCACACTGAAGAACGCGGGTAGAAGGAAATGATGGGTAGCTGAGTTTGTCTTGAAAAAAAAAATACTTTACTCAGGGCATTTTGTAATTTAATTGGGGATAATTGCAATTTCAGATTAAATTTTTTTTTTTTGAAGATACCTGGTTTCCATATTATGTTCAATTATAATGTTAGAAATGCCTATGGTAAGGATTAGGTATTCACATTAATTACTATCTCAGATAAAATTTCATCTGTCCCTATATTTAGTATTTCTTGAGTTCCTTTTTAAGTATTCTATTATCATATAAATTTTACCCCTATCCCAAGTGAATTTTCTCCTCTTCTTCAACTCTTAAAATAAAATAAATTATTTATTATTATTATTATTATTTTCTTTGGGTATTACACATTTTGACCGTTTAGAAACACGTTCATTCCATTTTTCTAGTATAATAATATATTAAATTTTGATTCATTGTTTTATGATTCATATCAAATTCATGCCTAAGCTTTCATTTTTTGTTCATACCTTCGTTTCATTATGTGCAAACTATTTGCCCGTAAGCACCTTAATTACTAATAATTTTCTGTATTACATTATATAATTTGTTTATCTTTTTAGTTTAAAGATTAGTTGTTTATATATATGTATATATATGATGGTTTTCTCCTATTACTTTTACTTTTTATTTTATTATTAGTTAATATTTTATTAACATTGGGATAATAAATTTTTTTAAAAATGAGTGTGTTTGATTTAATAATTTAATATTTTTATTTTACTAAATCTTGAATATTGTAATTAAAATAATTGACTTTATGCGCACAATATTATTTTTTGTTGGTGATATTGATTCTAAAAATATTTAAATAATATATATTATTTAATTAATTATCAATTTGTTCATATAATACGTTGGTGCTTAGTTGATCTTCAGCCCCCTAAGGTTAAATTGCTGGCTCTATATATGTAGTTGTCAAAACTCAAAACTAATATTTCATATACTATAAAATACATTTAGATTACGAAGAGCAGCTGAATGCAATCTTTAAATATATGTTTTTAAAAATATTAACTGCATGAGAAAAAATATTGGCTTTAATAAGGGTGTTCAAATCCCAGACGATGCTAGGTTTTGGTACCAACTTGAGACTCATGACATGACCAAGTAAGTACAAGTCATCTGAGTTTTAAATTTTTTTTTACATTTTTATTAATTTAAATTTAAAATATTTAAGAAAAAAAAAAGAAAATTGGGGTATATTTAATAAATGAGATATTTTATATTTATAAAAATAATTTGTGTTTAATGTAAATAAAAAAGTGGCTATTTCTTTTTTCAAAAAATCAATAATATATATATATATAAAGAAAATTAAAAATATTATACACATATATATAGATATGGTTGCGTTAAACCTAATTATCATGACGGGCTTTTAAAAATCGAGCTTTTCATTCAGGCTTTCATCCAAATTTTGTAGTCAAGCCTATCAGGCTTTTTAAAAAAAGATTAAATTAATTTTTTACTTAAGATTTGAGATAAATAACATAAATAGTTGTTACTATTACATGTAAGATTATATATAGAGAAGTTGTAAATACAAATGAGTTGTTGTATTGATATAAATCCTTTAAATAGGAATTATTAGTTTTTATTTCTTTATCATAATGTTACATTACACTAAGTTTTATTTTATATAATAAGTTTTTACTAATTAAAAAAGTATTCATTCGAATTTTTCAGGCTCAGGCTGAGCATTAAAAAAAGTCAGACCCCAACTCGTATTGCAAATCAGGCTTTTCTATTCAGGCTTTTTTTGTTTAGACTTTATTTTTTTCAGGTCGAACTCATTGAGTAAGGTGGACTTTTTAAATTATGATCAAGTCTAGGTTGGGCCAATGATATGCAAGAGCCTTGGATTAACCCAAAACGAGTCCTTGCATAAAGGACCTTATCTTGTGCCCTAGGGTGATTATGACCTGACCCTGGTTAGCGACCAGGAATTGGTTAGAAGGATCAGGTCATGATCACCCCTAAGATTGTGTGAATACATTCCACAGGAGTCCTAAAATAAGTAGTTTATTAAAACTCAAAATTGCAATTATACCAATAGGATCAGGATGTAGATTAGGATGCTCTCCTGGATAAAATCCTGTTCATGTCTTTTTTTAGTTTAATATATATTAAAATTTTGAGAATTATTAGAATACATAAAACTGTTAATTCATTTATATTCTTTTTACAAGATATATTCTATTAAAGAAAAAACTAAACAACCAAAAAAAATAAAATTTTAATAATTAAAATATTTTTCAAAAATGTTTTAAAGCAAATTTAAGATTAGAGAAAAAACATAAGTAAAACACAGGGATCCATTATCCTAGGATGTAATAATTAGGTCTTGTTTAGTACATCATATAAGGTCTAATAAGATAAGACTTGATAGTATAAAGTTTGATAAGATAAGACTTTATAAGAATATAATACTATGCGGTATTTGGTGTAACACTATATTGTATTGCATAAGATACTACTATTTTACTTTTGGTGACATTATATAACACTAGATAAAAAAAAATTAACTATTTTGAAAAAATTTCTTTTACTCCAAAAAATTTTATCCATCAAAATACCCAAGGAAAAAGAATTTAATGTTTTATTGGCGCTTATATGCGTTCATAATAATAGCAATATATCAATATACATTTAAGATGGAATTGGAAAAATTAAAATTGAAATAGAGAATAAATTAATAAAACCTCATTTTGGTCCATCACATATGGAGTATTTCTCAATTTGGTCCCTCATAGAATTTCATTTTCAACTTAATCCCTCACAAGTAAAATATTTCTTAATTTAGTCATTCACATTTAGATAGTTCTCAATTTGGTCTCTCACAAATAAAATCATAAAAGTAATGTCTTTCATATATTTTAAAATTTACTTATTTTTTGAGGATGTCATTGATAACAATTTTATATTTAAGAGATCAAACAAAGAAATTCCATGTGTGAGAGACTAAATTAAGAAGACATTTATTTGAAGGACTAAATTGTGAAGAAAACTCTAAGAAGGATCAAGTTGAAAAATATCTTATCTGTAAGAGACTAAATTAAAAAAAAAATTCCTATGAATTTGTATTTTATAAATTAAATTATTTTATTGTGATATTATTGATAGTAATTTTATTGATTTTATAGGATATTATTAATAACAATTCTATAAGGGATCAAATTAAAAATATCTTCTATGTGAGGTGCGAATTAAGAAAAAATTGAGTTAGTATTTTTTAATCAATTAACTTTTTTCTTTTTTGTAGATTTTATTGATAACAATTTTATTTGTGAATGATCAAATAGAAAAATGTCATATGCGAGAGACTAAATTATGAATATTCTAGAGTGACTAAAGTGAGAAGACAACACAGAAATTTTTTGAGTTTGTATTTTTTTAATTTAACTTACTTTTTAAGGATATTATTGATAACAATTATATTTTAGAGGAATCAAATGGAGAAATGTATATATGTGAATGACTAAATCATAAAACCAATTCTATAAGGGATCAATAGAAAAATATCTCATATGTGAGGAATCAAATTGAGAAAAATTTCTGAGTTCTTATTTTTAAATTAACTTATTTTTTAGAATATTATTAATAACAATTTCATTTGTGAGAGATCAAATGATAAAATGAATATATTAATATAATCAAACATAATTAGGTCAAGATAGGCTAAATTAGTAATATGACATTAGACCGAATTAAGAATAATTGACTAGAATTGAGTGTATAAGTTAATACAATTCAATATTTATACCAAATGTATGATAAATATAAATCACATTGTATAAATTTATATAATTTATAGCATTATACAGTATGCTACAACTCTTAGACTTCTAAACACACACCCCTAATCATAAATCACATTATATAAACTTATATACCTTAGTGTGTCAAATCAACTCCTAAAATTCTACGCACATGCACCTGCACACACCCTATCTTTTGAATTGCAACTGATAACAAACAACAGATTCTCAATAGTGTTGAAGAGGGGCTAATTTTGTAAGTCCAAGAATATCTATTGCTTCCCTTTTTCTTCACGGGTGCTAGGCCATCTTCAAAGCTATATGGACCCATTAAGGAACTTTTATCTGAAGACAACCCTCCAAAATACAGGAAGACCACAGTTGCAGAGTATGTAACCTTCTTCAACGCGAAAGGGCTTGCTGGGACTTCTGCTATTCTGCATTTCAAGATTTGACTTAGGCTATATAGATATATAGATGGAAGTGGTTTATCATGAAAGTGAAGTAAATAATTGTTGGATTTATCGATGCGATCTTGGACCTTGGACTGAGAAAAGTACTGTCCGTTTATTTCATTGAAGACATTACTAATGAAAGTACATTTTTATGGTAACATTCCCTTGGTTTCATATAACTTAGTTGAACAGGGTCAATGAATTGTGAAGTACAGTGGTTTTTTCAAAGAATGAAAGACATGACACCATTGAAAAATGTTCTAGTGGGATGTATATCTTTTCAAGTTCAGGTGTGAATGAACTGGGGATGTTCAATGAATAATTTTGGCCTAAAAAAAGAATTAGTAACTGATGACTGCTTTTTATCGAAATTATCATTAGAGGACAAAGTATTTCCGTCCCCATTGAACTCAACCAAATGCTGCATTGTAAACAACTCTTTCATATTTCACCCACTTAAAAAAGTGAATGAAAATTTTAAATTATACTTGTCGAAGTGAATGGGCAGGCAGTTTTAAATCCAGGAGCTTTATAACTTCAAAAGTCATGTTATCTACCTAAAGATTTTAATTCTATATTATATATATATATATATATAGAGAGAGAGAGAGAGAGAGAGAGAGAGAGAGAGAGAGAGAGTTCTAAATATAAGCTATGTTATTCTTACAATCCATTTCGTTAATAACATAGAAACTTGTGGCTCATATACACTCTCACGTGTTCGGAATCCATTTCGTTGATAAAATACAAAACAGCAGAGCATCAGCTTTGGGGGAAAACTTTTTTCTATTTGATGCTTGAATTGAAAGGCAGTGTTCTTATTAATTTAATATATTCTTTCCAAAATTTTTGTATTAATTTAACGTTAGAGATTATAATTTTATTCTATTTTCACATTTTTTTTATCCTTGAGTAATGGTGTCAACTTTCAATGTTATATTAGTACCTAAAAGAATGAAATTGGAATGAAGTTATTACTATACTTAGGTCCTAAAGTACAACATAGAGGTCCAAAATAGGATTTTTTTTCCCTTTATATATATGGTGAAAATAAAATGACACTAATTTTTTGTATGATTTCTTTTGCGATCCAAAATAGAATTTATTTTGTCTTTCTATAAATATATTACCCCTCTAGTCGAGTTTTGTAATATGCAGAACTAGCTTGAGACCGGTGTAGGATGGGTATTGTTTGATGAGAAAACTTGTAATATTGCATTTAAAATCTAATTTAAATAAGTATGAAGCTTTTCAAATATAATAAGTTATTATAGAAATAACAAAGTGACGAGTATATAGATAATACTTACTGACATGTCTAAAATTAGTGTATAAGAAGAAAGAATACCTAATTAATTAATAAAAGCTCAATAAATTAATTGTAATGCTACATCTGTCAGTCCAACAATAACTTATGTGCTTGGATTCGTTTTAAAAGGTGTATAATAAATTTGATTATAATTTAAAAAGTCTGTCTGACTCGAAAAAATAAAGTCTAAATAGAAAAGTTCAATTTGTAAAACGGGTTGGGTTCAAATTTTTTTTAAAGTCCAACTTAAGTTTGAAAAGACAGAATATATACTTTTTTAATAAATAAAAATTTATTATTTAAAGAAAAACTTAATGTAACGTGACATTTTGATAAATAAATAAAAAATAATACCTTTTATTTAAAGGATTTATACCAATACAACAACTTATTTATCTTTACAACTTCTGTATATATAATTTTACACGTAATAATAACAGTTATTTATGTTTTTTATCTTAAGTCTTAAATAACAAATTGATTTGACTGTTTTTTAAAAAGCACAATAGACCCAATAAACCTGACCTAAAAGTATAAGAAAAAGTCAAATTATAATATAGGTTTGAACTTTTTTAGAACTCAAATTTAAACCTAATTTTAAAAAATTGGACGCCATGAGCATGTATAGTGTAAAGCTACTTGATGATGAGATGTCATTCTCATTACGACGGAATTGGATTGCTGAAAATGTACATGTGCATTTAATAAGGTGTACACAACAAATTTAAATTGATATTGAGATTTTCTATGTTAATAATAAAGGAAAGAAAAAAAATGACGTACATTTTGCATTGAATGGCTCAATGGCAAGGAAACGTTTAGCATAGAAGAAGGTTGATTTGTTTCTCCAAACTCCTGGTAACAAATTAACATAATTAATTTGTGCAAACCAATTGTTTCTATGACTGTACTTATAGTTTATGGGCAAACCTGACTCAATCTATGAGATGATATGAAAGCATGAATTAAATTCACGTCATCAATGACATTTGATATTGCAAAACTAGAGTTTTGTTCAAGGTTGAATTTAGTGACTTTAATTGTGAAGAAATATTTTTTTGGCTTTCTTTTCTTTTGTTATTTTGTTGTTTCTGTCTCTGTGTTTTGGGGTTGGTTGCTGTTTTTTTCTGGTTCGTTTTGTTGTCTTTTTGTTGTCTTTGTTTGGGTTGGCTGGGTGTTCGTTGGTTTTGTTGTGCTTTGCTTTGTTTTTGTTTTCTTTGTTTGGTTGGTTTTGTTGTTCTGGGATGCTAGTGTTCTTTGCTGTTTTTCAGTTTTTTTTTTCTGACCAAAAAAATAAATCTTGAAGAAATATCACTTCTAGAGAAGTTGTTGTAGTTCTTCAGGAAATAAATCATCTTGACTAACCTTTTGCAACAAAATAGAACTAAGTTCACTGAACGACAGAGCGGTATTAAGCGTAAAATTAATAACACAATTATGAATTAGAGGTTCCATGCCTGAATAAGACGCTGCTTTAGTTTCTTTGTAGTTTGGGCCATAAGTTTATAATCTTGAATGTCAAATAAAACAAAAAAAGCATTGCCAATGTGATCCATCACCAAAATATGGATTTTATATTTGTTAAAACAAATAAAACGACATAACAATAATGTTTATTTAGAGAACAATGAAGTTATTGGAAAAAGGGTGTGAAATAACTTTAAACTAATGTGTACTAAACCATGGTATAACCATTGCTGGAACTTTTCTACAATTTGGACACATCAATATGTTGAGTGACGGAGCCACATACTCAAATTTTTTTTTTTTAATCTTTATTGTATTGAACTCTAATTGTATGCCTCCATGTATCTTTATTTTTTGAACCGGTTGAAAGTATTCATCTTAAATGATTAGATCAAGTTATATTGTTTTATTATTGGACATTTAATTTGAACCCATTTGTAATACCCTATGAAATTAATAATAAAAATAATAGATAATTTGATTTATTTTAAGAGCTGAAGAAGGAGAGAGAAATTCACTTAGGAAAGGGGTAAAATTTACATGGTAATAGAATATTAAAAAGGGATACTGAAAAAGGAACTCAAGCAATACTAAATATAGATGTAAATAAAATTTTATCAGAGATGGTAACTAATGTGAGTACTTTAAATCTTATTTTGTTCATTCCTAACACTTATAACTCAACAGAGTATGATAACAAAGTATTTATAAGAAAAAAATTCATCTATTAAAGTGAAATACCCTCTACATATATTATTATAATGCCCTAATTATATCATATTATCTCCACTTACATTATTATAATCCCTTAATTATATCATATTATCCCTACTTACATTATTATAATCCAATCATTATATCATATAATCCCATCAAAGTCCCATTTCTCTTCGCATTTCTTCCTTTCCACATTCATCATTATGCATCTTCTTCCACCGGCAGTCGAGGCTTCCTCTGTTGCGGATACTTCCTCCAAGTCGTAGCATCATTGCCAACCCGTGCACCACAACCACTAACCTCCAAGTGGCCAAAAAAACAAGGAAATTTACGGTGGGTGAATAGTGACAAACTTTAGCTCAAATTTCGCGAAATCAAGTGCTTCTTTCTTCGATTTGGCTTAGGAATTCAACTCCCCTAGGTATTTTGGCCAGTTCTCTATCATAATCATCGATGAATTTAGTTAAAACAACCCCAAATCGAATAAACCCCAATTCTAGTACTGTTCATATATGAAAATCACAATTCAAGCGAGAAAGTGATGAAATTGAGCTTAATTCGGTCTAATCCCATCAAATTGAGTTCATGTTTTACCTCCTAGATGATTTTCACATCTTTCTCCTTTGTAATCACTGATCAATTATGAGTTTTGGCTTTCAGATTGAAAAACCCCAAATCATAGGTCTAGGTGTGATCTTGGAAGAAGATGAAATTTGAATTTTTTGGGCTTCTTAAATATTATTATGCATCTAGGAAGTGATTTAGAATTTTTTAAAATTTTAATTTGAATTATAAGTTGAATTACTAATTTTTTGTATTTTTCCTAGATTTTTAATGGAGCAAAAGAGAGGAATTTGAATGGGAAACCTTATATGCCTTGATTAGATAACAATGAACAATAATGCAATTTGAATGAAGGATTTTGAAATTTAATTGAATAACCTCAAAGTGACATTGGTGTTGATGGTAAGTGTTGGAATTTTAATAAGTGCATAATGGAGTTAATTGAATAAAAATAAAGGCCATGAGTATTTTGGAGTATTAGTAAGGAAAGTGGGCTAAAAAATTTGATTTCCTAAAATTATGTGAAGTAAGAAGGCCAAATTGAGATGAAGAAGTGATTGGTTAAAGGTGAACAAGGAATAAATAATTAGCTTAGTGACATGATTAAATAGTTGAAATTATTCATGAATACTAGAAGTTAAAAACATTTTATTTAATGTTATAGGTGGCTGGGAAAATTGTCAACAAGAGAATTGTAAATAAGGATGGAAGAGGTTGATATACTCCTCTCAAGTGACTAAATAATCCTAATTATGCAGGATTTCATTCTAAAGTATCTATTTTCAAATATAAATGTTTGTATCTTTAGTATCTTGGGCATACTTTAAATTTATAAATGTTATCACGTATTCTGAGACTAGGAAATTTGTTAGTTGATAAACTTTATAATTCTGCACTTTAAATTATCTGAATTATTGAAATATGAAATTGAAGTGGTATGACTTTGAAATTCAGATTTCTGAATATGGATGTCTATATATTTTCTAAATTTTGGGAACTAACGGTAATAGACGTTAGTCATAGTGTATTGTGATTAGTAATATAATATGGTTGGGTATGGTACTCTTACCTCCATATTCTATTTGAGGCTTATGACCATTATTATAATTATTCACAGCTTAAGGCTGAAAATGGGTAACTGTTCTGATCTATTTTCACTAGCCTTGGGCTAGTTCTGTATTTTAAAACTTTGACTGGTTCTGTGGGAAATTTCCTAATGTATTCTGTCAATGGTTTTTCTCTGCTTTCGGTACTATTGATTTATAGCTGTAAGTCTATTCCTTTTCTTATAAAATTAGAATTACCTACTCACTGAGTTTCCACTCATCCCATTATTTAACATTTTTCAGATTCCAGCACCAATCCAAAACACCCACCTACGGAGTAGGAATTGTGGTGTTTTTATTCTTTTGGTAAGTCTAGCCTGTTGCTAGAGTAATGATTTTTTTTTCCTTGTTTTGTAATTAAACTTAGTTGCTCCCTTGTATACAAACTGAATGTTTTGATGTATTACCATGGTTGTGGGCTGTGTTATAATTAAGCATGGGAGAGCAGAGTTCACCTATCTATTGTACGTTAGATACTCTACTATAGAAATTTCAGGAGGTCCATGATTTAAAGGATACCCTGTCAAACTTTCTACACGAAGATTGAATTGATGCTTTTGATAATTGCATGCAGAGTTATAAGTCTTGATGTTTATTCAATGAGAGTTTATATATTTGTTAAGTTCTGCTATTTGAGATATCTAATAGGTTTATGAAGATGAATGATACCTCATTCCCCATGCCAGTTACGTCCTATTGGCTCAGGTTGTGACACTATATATATATATATATATATATATTATGTATGTAATTTTTTATTTAATTTTTATAAACATTTAATGCATTTTTGTAAATAGTAGTTTTACAATAATTAAGTAGAACATAATTAAGTTCAAATGTCAATATGTTACTTAGCTCTCAAACAATTGTCCTTAAAATGCTAATTTTTTTTTAAAATGTTGATGGCTAAAATATTATTTATAATACTCTATAAAAATGCCTTTTTTTTTTTTTTTTTTACAAATTGACAATTATAAATGTTAATATTTTACCTGATAAACTTTTCTACTTTTTTCAAAATACTATTTTATGATATTTATAGAACAATCATAGTATTATCAAGTGATAATATTTTTGTTTAATATATCTTTGTTATGCATTATATGAATAATGAGTACATATGACTTCATGCGTACTTCACTTTAGTAGTGAAATTAATATTAATATGAAGAGTATTATATAGTACAATACTCATTTAAATTTATAGTTAATTTTAAATTTAAAAAGAAGAAAGTCAAGATATTGTTAATAAATTAACCTCATTTAGTTTAATTCGAAAGTATAAATGATACAAATTTATTTTAAAAAAATATAATATTAAATTATAATTTTTCAAAATAAAATATAAAAAATTAAAAGCAAATTTGATCCCCCACTAGCTCAGGTCCTGGCTCCGCCACTAAATATGTCATTAATAGTCTTCACTTTCCTCGTACATTTGTCACACATTCATATTTCCATCTAAAGTTGGTTTGGATCTTATGAATAGTCGCAAGAGTCACAAATGTTCCAATCTATATAGCAAAAGTGAGCATTATTTAAGTGAACTTAATGTAATTAACATCAATGAGTGTATTGAATTTAATCAATTTTACTGACTTAAATTGATTCTCTGATGTCACCCATGGACATGTACTTTGATGAGGAGAAAAAGTCCTGTTTGGCTAAATTGTTGGGTTAGAGGATGCGTAACCAATGCTGCTCTAAAACCATCAAGTATATTTCATCTAACAATGAATGTATAGTATTAATAGATAAATTGAGTAATGAATTTAACTATACAACATTTTCTATTAAGTGTAAAGTAATACCTTTGCTCGTAGTGTGATAATTCAAGAATATCACTATTGAAATGCAATTTTTAGGCACTCCATGAATCTCACATTTGCGTTTGTCCTATTCATGGAATAATAATATTAAGTAAACTAATTGCATATATTTATAATATTGGCAGAATTTTGAGCAAAAGTATATACGAAGAAAAAGCAATGAGGTTTATTACCTTTAAATTCATTTACTCTTGCTAGTTGAAAAACCACCACAATTGATGGCTCAGTTGCTTCCCTTATATACTTCATTGTCATACTAGCATAATTACCAAATAGAGTGCATTTGATTGTTTGTTTACTGTCAATTTAAAACTTTAAAATTAACTATCTCATATAGTAATTATATATGATATAAGAAAATTGAATTTCATAACACTAAAGATGTCGATTGATATTGTATATTACCTATGATCTTGTATGTCCATAACAAAACGATCAAATGTCTTTCCATTCTTCTCAAATAGCTCAACCTTGCCATAAGATGCAATCTCACCAATGACATTTGTGAGATAAATTATTAAATTTCTCTCATAGTCCAAATGTTCATAAAACTTTGAATATGTAATTAACATGTAGATATGTAGGGAACATACTAATCAGGTATCCTTTCGGAGCTTGCCTTAATAGTATATTTGAAACTGGTACAAAGTAAAATGCAAAAGCAAGCATTGTGATTTGGCATTGATGGACTTTTGTTGCAAGTTTGAAATTTATCCTGTAAGCATGGAGGGCTGCTCTAAAATCTCTATTGTTTAAACCAATGTGCCTATTAACAATTTTATAGCAGTTGCCTTCCTCTAAAAGAGGCTTACGAATATGGATAAGATTTTTCCGTGTTATTGAAGCTTGTATCTTAGTGCTATTTCGTGGAACAAAAACAAACACAATCAAAATATACATGAACTCAGTGAAGATTATTTAAATGTGGTAATTTGAAAGAGAGTCATGTAACCTTTTCATCCAAGAGAATCATGTTTATGCCAACAATGTGATGCGGTGGGTATTCTTCGAGCAACCTATTCATGACCATGGATGAAATGATGTGCTTTCTTAACTTTCTTTTGTACTTGATTAATTTCATCCGTATGTATTATCAATGAGCATAAACATGTAAACACTAGCATTCCACTTATAACATTTTTTATGAAATATTTATCATCTTATTTGAACAAAAAGATTAAAAGATACGGATTTGAATAACTATTGACAATCTTTTATGAAGTTTTTAACTAATTATTTTCTTCTTTTTAACAGAATGACATTTTATATTAAAAAAAATTACTTTTTTGTTTTATTCTAAAGAGTGTAGAACTTCTAACATTAAAAGATATTTAGTCTTTTTCTATTTAACAAATTGACATTTTTATATTTAAAATTTCTGTTTTCTTTTATTCTAATATTTTTCTTAAAAAAGTAGTACTTGTTAAAATTTTATCATAAAAGGTTAAATTGTTTTTTAAAAATAATGTATTACAAAAAATAAAAATAAAAAATATTTATTTTTATTTTAATAATTTTTTAAAAAATAAATACTTATGAATAAAAATTATTGTGCATCCAAATGACGTGTGTTTGGGTGCAGAACATTTGCAGTGCATATACTGCACAGTAGATTATCTTATTTTGACAAAGCAATCAACTCTCAAAAGAGGGTGAATTGAGTGTTTGTAAAAATTTTAATTCTATTCAAAAATTGATTTGCTAAATACTTGGTATGAAGTTTACTTTGAAATGTATAAAGCAAAACAACTATTATAACAATCAAGGAAATATTTTATATTGAAGCTTGAAGTATGAAGATAACAATTTTCATTCCCAAAGACAGAGTACTCAACAATTTGTAATTTAATTTGATTCAAAAGCTTATATTCATATAAACTAAAATAACCAAATAATCTCTTTTACAATTGTGTTGCTTAAAGTAGATATAAAATAATGCAACCATCAAGAAATTACAATACTTCTTGCAACATATCAAAATAAAAACAAAGCATAAATAAGGCAACTTGAGATATAAAGAGTACAAGGATAAAGAAAGCAAACTCTAAGATTTATCTTGGTTCGGCTCCAATCCAAGCCTATATCCAATCCTTAAGTTTCCACTTGAGATTTCTCCACTAATTCCACAAGTTTAACTGGGCAATTGTGAATTCATTTATTTTCAAACCAACCCATTTACTATCTATTATTTGATCATCTATAACATCCAACTTAAACTAGAGTTGTTTCTCACTCTAAAACCAAATAACACTTCACTTCCTACAGGAAAATCAGTCTAAGAGATTCCTCACTCTTGTTTTCTCTCCCAAGGGATATACCACCCTTGCCTTACAAAGATTAAAGATCAATAATATTACTTAAAGAAGCTCTCCAGAGAGTATATATACAAAATGAACATCTAAGAACTCAAATGATAGAGATTAAGCAAGTTTTAGCTCAATGATGATTGTTTCTCACTCAAAGATGTTAAAACAAGTTTATAAACATATTATAGCACTTGGTTCTACTTAAAAATATGTTTAGAGGTTCATAGATATAAGGTTCTATGATAAATAGATGTTAGACATGTAAAATAGGCGTTAAAAAAAGTTACTTTTTGGTTTTTTGTCCTAAATAAGTCGACTGTTAGGTCCATTAATCGATTGTTGCTATGGAAATTTGAATTCTGGACATTCTGTGATCCATCAGTCGACCAACAAATTCCATCAGTTATATAATGGCTTACAAAGGCTCCATCAATCAACCAATGGGTTCCATCAGTCAACTAATGATTTACAGAAGCTCCATTAGTCATTTGTTGCATAGAATATACTCTAAATGGTCATACCTTTTTCATTTCAAATTCATTTTATGTGAATCACATATTGTTAGAAAGCTCTTTGAGTCTATTTTCTAATGAAATAAGTTTTGTATCAAATTCTCATACAATTTATGAGATATAATTAAAATAGTGACCAAAGGTCAGAAAAAGATTTTTAGTAGAATTTATATCTTACTATCTTTTAAGTCCAAACTTATATTTTGATAATCAGATTTTCTTGAGCCAATAAATGCAAATCTATACCATTAAATTTTAGAAAATAACTCTTAGCCTATAATACATATACCTATTTAATTGATTTGCTTCCTTGATACAACCAAGTTTCCAAATCTTCAAATCTTTAAATTCTTCAGCAATTAAAACATCTTTCTTGGTTGCTAATTCTTTGTGTTGAGCCTCAAATTGATATTTCATTCCATTCACTTCATTGCTTACTCTTATCTCCATGGAGCATCCTATATAATAAATATTTAACCTAAATAGTTAGTCCAATTCATATTTAACAATATGCAAACTTTAGTAGCAATTAACACACTATAAATATTTTTATCACGTATATGATATTGATATAATTATATATATCCAACTTAGATTATATATAACATTAAAGCATATTGAAGATGATATGAGCAAGCATAGCTCATATAGAGGATGATTCAAGTATAAAGTATTACAAGTTAATGATTTATCAATCAAGCATATGTTGATACTATATTTGTAACTCATGTCACATATTTGTCATTATTAAAACTTATAATATAGAACCTTAGGGTCAATAGATTCAAGTTGTCCAATTATTATTTACAAGTTACATTGTTGTAGGGGATCTAAATTTCCTATGTGAGAATTGCAATGCTTTAATGTGGCATACTCAACTCAATATTTACAACACTTCTAATGAAATTGAGAATCGAATATCATCAGTCAGGTATAATTTATTGACATTAATTTTTTCAATGTATTTTTTAACATTAATGATTGTACGTTCAACATTTAGTTCATCCTTTATAGAGCTGTCAAAACAGGCCAAGTGGGTTAAACAAGTTGGCCTGTGTGGGTTGGTGGGTTAAATGGGCCAATTCATTTAAGCCACCTCAATTTGGTGCACTAGGATTATAAACCCATCCCACATTAAACGGGCCAACCCTACCAAAAAAATTTTAAAAATTTTGTTTAAAAAAGTATCCGAAACATTAAAAACTTCAATTATCAACTCAAATATCTAATTTAAGTACCAAAAGTTCATTAATTTTGCCCATTATTGATAAAATATTGAATATTTAAAGGCAAACGGAGGATAAAAACTATTGGATACTATGAAATATTCAATCTTTCATAAAAGTAACTTCATAAAAACTCTTAAGTGAGTCAACCCACTAACCCACCTAGCTAGCTCATTTAACACGTGGGTTAAGTAGGTTGGGTTAATTTTAGCACACCTATGTTAAATGAGTTGAAAATTTCCACCAAACTTACAAAATGGTGGGTTAAACAAGCTAAACTTGTTTTGATGACTCTAATTCTTTGTACTTATTGTGATATAGGTCTATTGACAACAAGGATGCATTAAATCCTAGCATTGTTTCCAATCTCAAGAGGATTCTTGATCAACATAATCCGTTTGTAAAATGTTTTAGAATGGCTACTGAGAAATTTAATTTGATCATTCTAGAAGCTTGAAATTAGGCTTGATTCGTTATAGAGAAAGAGATGGAAGAACATACAATACACCAAGCACAAATGAGGTTATTACATTAATTATAGTTGACTTTGACATTTCAAGTCCACAAAGAGATATTATCTTGAAAACTCAATTTGGACAACTCAAGCGAATTAGTGAATTGCAGCCATGTCACATTCCACTTCAATATTTGTTACTATTTTCATATGGTGAAGATGGCTACCGTGAAGATGTCTCCCACTCTAACTCATCTATTTCTTACTCTAGCCAAAGAACAAAGGTCACTCTTCAGGAGTGGTTGGCTTTCAGGCCTTAAGATAGAACTGAAGAGAAATTTTTGCTCATACATTCTAAAAGACTTCTAAAACAATTCATTATTGATGGATACACTATGGCATACATTATGGCAAAGTCTCAAAGATTGACATACATAAAAAATCTTTAAAAAAATAGCTCATAGTCGAATTTACAGAGGGTTGGAATATGCCATTTTGCGTGGAGATATTAATGGTTTTTTCACTGAAAAAGTGTCATCTTACCATTCAGTTTTACTGGGAGAGCTAGATACATGATTCAAAATTATCAAGATGTAATAGAAATATGTAAATGGGCAGGGTACCTAGATCTATTTATTACTTTTACATGTAATCCAAATTGGCCAGAGTTATAACGCATATTGAATCATATAGGCAAACGACCTAAGGGTCGACCAAACTTATGTTGCAAAATGTTCAAGATTAAGCTCCATCAACTCTTGAAGGAGTTACGAGATAAAAAATTCTATTGAAGAGTTGTAGCCAGTAATTCCTTTTGTTATTTAAGATATATTTATGATGAATCAATTAATAGTTGTCTATTTATTTCTTTTTTCTTGTGATTTATGCATTATTTGTTGGTGTCAATCCATGGTTTACTCGTAGTTTCTACTAAGCCACTAATTAACAAGGCCTCAATCTATCAACTTAGAGATTGAGATTAGCTCTATGATAATAGGAAATTGCACGTTGAATATATAGAAGCTACAGCTGCATTGATTGCTAACTCATTTGATCTATCAGCTACCCACACTCTGTAACATATTGAAAATCCAATTTGTCAAATTGCTAAAATGCAACAGATCTAATATATTAGAAAAAGAAAAAGAAAAAAAGAGACCCTACCATGCAGTTAATAATGCATAAGGTCCAAGGTAAATTTAAGGATAGTAAAATGCCTATTAGTCTTTGAAACTAAAGTACAAGGTCTATAAAAAAATAGGGAATTTAAAGTTTCATTGACAAACATGGAATACGAGTATGCAGATGAATACACTTTCATAAATGGTTAAAAAAAAAAGGAGAAAATTCCGTACTTTACAAAGAAAGTAGGGAAATGTTGAATAACAAAGCAATAATCATCAGATGTCATTGCTAATCATTAAAAAGGGCTATTAGTAGATGATAAGTGCTAAAAGAGCACAGAAGGAACATTGTCCATGCAATAAAAGTTATTTTCCCATAAAAAAATACGGGGAAGGAAAACAATTTACGAAACCAAGGAAGGGAAATTGAACAAGTAAATATTAGAGATGATAATTACTTATCATAAACATTCATTTACTAGCTTAAACTTTTAAATTGAATTAGTCCCTAAATTGGTGACTTGAAATATTAAGCAAGCCTTTCTTGCAAAGGTGACCTGGAATCATTTTCTAAAGTTCCCAACTGTTGCAAACCATAAGCCATGTTAAAGTTCAGATGTTGGAGGCCCTAGTCACCTAAAAGTTGCTTCTTCTTTTTTTTTCACTTGATTCAACCATCTTTCCTGAAATGGAAAACCAGAAATGACGTAGAGCTAGGTCAAAATACCATGAAAAGAGCAGTTATATCTTTCTTTCTTTTCTTCTTTTTTGGGTGTACTCACAAGGAGTTTTTATTGTTCGGAAAGTGCTTTATCCATTTGTTCAAATAAACCTGTTCATCATGTCTTATGCATATTTGCAGTTTTACAAATGGAAAACCCAGTAGAGAATTTCATAACATGAGCATCATTTTCTTCATTATTTGAAAATTCTTTCGATAATAGCAAAGGCAATTCAGTAGTAATTACAACTCGAACCCTTCTTCTTCTGTGACGCAAAGTTGAAGTAGCAGAAAAATTCAATATATGAATCAAATGTAAGTAATCTGACTCTCCACAACATATCCAAATGACATGATAAACATGGAATTGTTGAAATATTAATTTGAAATTTCTAAAAAATTGTCATGGTTTACTAAATGTACAAGTTCATGGTGTGTGTAGGTGCATTGTATGAAGAGATTCATGTATAGTATGAGTCTTATATTTAGGGAATGATAATTAATATATCCATAATAGTGTGGTTCATGTATTGTATAAGTCATGTACTTAGAAAAGTGTGATACATGTATGTGTGATACATGTATTAATTATTGAATATAATGAATGTAACTAGCCATCTGAGTGACTATATATACCCTATATACTTGATGATTTAAGTGAAGTTGAATAAGCCAAGCAATTGGAGTACAATTGAGAAATTGAAGTTCCTCTCCTCCTATATAGTTTCTCTTCTTCCTTTTCTAACAGGAATTACACAAAAGACGTCCCTTATGTCTTGATAAAGAAGCTCTAACCATTGAGAAGCAACTGTGGCAGCTGAAAAACATAGATGCATCCATATCAGTCTAGGCATTGTATTAAAACATTTTTATTACTATCCTACCAAGTACTAAAACCATAAATTTTCTCATACATCAGTTAATTGATAGCAAATAAACGTTATGAACCCTATTAATCTCATTATTAGGAATGCTTAGAAAAAAATGAAAAATACAAACAGTGACAAAAATTTTAAACTAACATAGAAATGCATAAGTGTGCGAAAGTAGGTACTAGCCTTTTAGAAAGAAAGATAAGGCACTAGTTAAGTTTGGTGAATCCTTATTTGATAATGATCTTAAACTCACGGATGCCTTGAAGATGACAAATTTTGAGCTAAAACATTATCTTTAGTTATATGAATGGATTATGATACACATTTCAATTCTAACAAAAACCAACTTTACCCTATAAAATCCTACTATAATCATCATCCATCATCATATGACACTTTCTTGTTTCCAAGTCCCTTTTGTAAACTTCTGCTCTTACGCTTGTTATATATGCTGCTTGCTTGCTTCCAACATTTCCATTTTCATGCATCTCAGATCTTACAAGAGCCTTTATGATTAAAAGGACATGCTTTCTATTTCTTGCATGGTTTATAATCATTGGGTTTAATTCATTGTGCAATCCATTTGGAGCAACAATTTTAGTGAACCGATTGACCTGTTCTTTTTTTGCAAGTTCCAACTTTTTCTTGAGCATATCTTTCTTACATTTCCTCTTATGCTATATGGGCAACGGAATGCCTCCATGAGAAGATGAAAGAAATCTATTTTGCTTCATATCTTTCCATATTCTTAGAGGATCTTTTTCCTCTGTTGCCTTAGCATAACTCCCACTCTTAGAAACATCATTTGACTTGAATTGACCATTTTGAAAATTTGCAAAGTCAAGATTAACGAAGCTCGTATTATCTTGTGCATTAAGGTCAACGTTAATTCCTTTAGATTTAATAAAATTGATATCGTCTTCCATGTCAGGCTTCCTATACAGGTGTACTTTAATGGGATTCTCAGCGCATTCACCCTAGGAACAAGCTTCTGTGTTCAGATCCAATGGCAACTAAACCCTTTGTTCTTCTCCTTTAGTAGACTCTGGATAATGGGTATCAATTCCTGAGGCATGAGTTCTCGAGTAAATCAAAAAATCACTGAAACTGAAATCAAATCCATAAAAGGAGAAAAGAACAAGCACGAAGTACTTATCTCACTTAAATAATGCTTCAGGTTCACAAAAATTAAACCAAATAATTAGTTCAAATGCAATAAAACCGAATATCATTCAATTTATAACTTGTTCTTGGGAATCTTATCCAGTATCTAGATGTGAAGCAAACGTTGGATTATATAAAGTAGAAATTGCTTTCATTAGCAAGTTCAAAATTAAGTTATAAGTCGTTCAAAACTACATATGATATTGCGCACAAAAAATTAATATGTGACTCAACATTAACTGTAGACTGAATGACGGACCCAAGATCCCTCATTTTCATTCGTTTTCGAGGGAGGTCCTACTTTTGTCCCAAATGAGTGCTTGTCTACTTCTCTCTCATTATCTAAAAACGCAGGAATTGAATAAGAACAAGGAAGAGCCATTTGTTCGGGTAAACTCAAGAACTAAAGATCCCAAACTGAAATTCTGGTTTAAAGGTTCACAACGATGGTTTCCCATTCATATTCCTCAACACCCCCTTTGAATTGCAAAGTTTTATGCTCTAACAAAATGATTTGAAAGATGATTAATTGTTAAGATAGCAAAGAAGACCCATTAATCTTGATCCTTCCATTTGGCATGCTTGGGTAGAGGGAGTTGAGGGGAGGGAGAGGGAATGGGAACATTTGGTTACAACTTTGGTGAGGTAATGTCATTCCCTAATATCCTTAATTCCCACAAATAAAGTAATGTGGACTCCCTTGAAGCTTTTCTAGGAATCCATGACAAAATTACTATACTATCCACCCTTTCACTTGCTTTCTCTCCTAGCTATCCTTAATAGACACTGTCATTGGAATACATCCACCACCATCAGCTGAAGCCGGAACAAACATGAACCACCATCGTTACCCATTTTTGCCCCCACACTTGTCGATGCATACAGAAGATGAGTGGATGATATTGACCCAAAAAAAAAAAAGGATGGACGGATGATAGTGACAAAAAAAAAAAGGAACATCCGTGGACAGTGATTTAAGAAAGCAAAAAAGAAAAAATATTAGTTTTTATCAAAATTTTAAAAAATAATTAATATTATTTTAAATTTTTTAATAAAAATATTATAGTCATTTGTATAATTTTCATTCTCATTCTTACTCCTTCTATCAATATCATACCAAACATAATAAATAAATCTAAAATTGTATTTCATCAAAACTCATTCTTATTCACGTTCTTTATTTTTTTTCAACCAAATGTGTCTTAGGAATAGTAAATTGATTTGAAGTTGCGGGAGAGAGGCACAGTAAGCGCGCTCTTAAACGTTGTCTGATAAATCAATCAACTACATTCTTTGTTTAACTTCTATACGCTAATGAGTGACAAGGTGGTTTTACTCAAATTCAAATTGGTGGGACAGGGGAAAGGGGTATAGTGGGAGGTTGGGTACATGGCTACATATTTTAACAACTAGCATGTGACCTAAGCTTTTAGTGCTTAATATGGTTCTCTCTGGTCCGAAGTTTAGGAAGAGAGTAATAGAAGGACCAAATTTGAAGCCCATGTGTGCGGGGCTTGAGACCAGGATACAAGGGAACTTATGACTCATGATGAAAGGAAATACCAAGGTTTTAAGAAATTATGATCCACTTTTTTTATATATAAATTTCAAAGAGAGAACAAAGGAAAAAAAAAAAAAAGAGAGAGAGTGGATGAAATGAGTAGAAGTAAACCCTATATACATACTTACTCTTTATTTATTCTTTTATCAAACTTTACACTACACAAAAAAATGTAAATGATCCATTTTCTATATGAAGACCGAAGTTTGACTTGGTGTCAAAACTCTATCAATCTTTGGTGGTATTTGTTTCTTCAATTATTTCTGTACATAGCAAGGTTTATACAACACACAAAAGAACCACCTAATTTTTAAAAAATATTTAAAACTTTTTGAACCCTTAATGCACAGTGGGTTTGACTTGAAAACTGAAGAAAACATACAATTTCTACACGACATTGACCTTGACAAAGGTATGGGCTACAATGTCTGAGGTCCATAAGACTCTGTCATGTGCAATTCAACAATATGGGAACTTTCGGTAATTTTTTTTTTTACTAAAGTGAGGTAGAAGATTTCTTGTACAAATAATAACTCATTAGATTATTCTTTTTTTTTTTTTTCTGGTTATTCTCATTGTTTTGAATAGTCATAGTGCTACATGTAGCATTTGTGCTAGAAGTAATTTGCACAAATAATTACCGTTACATTAATCTTTTTAATTAAAACGAAGATTTAGTCCATTTATTGGGTGGATATGAATTTTTTTTATAAAAAAAACCATTTAAATGCACGCCGAACGTAATAATCCTTATTGATTTGGTTTAATTTACTATGAAGAACGGATTTCGATTAATTTTGAACACCTCTACTGAGAAGTTTTGATGGATGTGAGACGAGGTGAACAACTATTCTACAAGTTTGGGATAATCAATAAATTTACCCAATTAAGTGAAATATATACCAGATCAAAAAATACATAACGAAATTATTTAATAAGAGCAAAAAGAGGATTATAAATGAAAATAAAACTTTAGTTTATAATAATGCAAAGATCTCAACAATAATTTGTTGATTGAGAGACGGTTAAACATTGTACCTATAAACAAGAGAAACCTTCTGAGAGAGCTCCAGAGTCATTACAAAAACTTAAACACTGAGGAAAAGGCTGAAGAGGAGAGATCGTATGGCTTTTGGGTTTTCAGGTTCTTCCTCTTCTTCGAATTGGATCATGTAAAACATACCCCATGTTTTAGTTGTTGATGATGATCACATTAATCGCAAAATTGTTGAGAAGCTGCTCATAAACTCCTCTTGCGAAGGTAACATACCATTTCTCTCGTTCATCTTGCTTTCACTTTTCTATAGCATTGGAGGAGTTTATGTTTGAGAAGAGATTAATGAGTTTTTTCGGTTGGGTTTGGGATCAGGCATTGATTTGTATATTGAACAGAAAAAAATGGACCAAGGGTATTGGAATTATTGGGCTTGGCAAGTGAGGAACAAAACACCGCAAAAGAACACTCTGAGTAATTATTGCTTGAACTATAGTATTCTCTTTTCATATTAATCAAACTTTGCATAAATTTTAGCAAACTTTTAACTCATTTCACTGCTATGATATGATTGTTTTTAAATATCCCAAATAAATTTGGTTATCACATACTATTCTATGCCTGGGATGACAAGCTATGAGCTACTAAAGAAAATCAAGGTATTTAGTAAAAATCTTGGTTCTATAGATATATTTCCAATTTTTTTCTTCTCAAATCTTTTCCATTAAGGTCTATATATGTTTTTTGTTTGGAAATATGAATCTTCTGTCATGAAGGAGGTTCCAGTGGTGATCATGTCCTCTGAAAATGTCCCAACTCGGATAAACAAGTAATTCCCAGCATTTATTAAATACATACCAATATACCATAGATCATAATATATCTCACTATTTATATTAGTTTGTTCTCGTCCACTTGATTAATTATATATGCTGAAACAGGTGTTTGGAGGAGGGAGCTAAAATGTTCATCTTAAAGCCCCTTAAACAGTCTCATGTAAATAAATTGATATGTCAATTGTTGACTGCAAAGGCTGAAACTCCTCCAGTCGAATAGTTTAGGTCTTGCTAATTCCATTAGTTTTGGTGTGGAAAATGAAGAGCAATGGATTTTAGGATGCTTTAATGTCTACTACACTGGTTTAAGGTTTCTTTTGCTACACTAAGATACACTCTGTTTCGTGAATTCCTGATTCAGAATTAAAGCCATGGGTTGCCAATCTCCATCTATGAAAATTGAGTTTACAATCTCCGATACTGAGAAAGATTTGCCAAAATGAATTCTATATCTTAAGCAACTCTTAAACTGATGAATTAGATAGATAATTGTATAATAAAGTATACTATATATATTACGGAAAAAAGTTGAAAAAGTACTTAAACTACTAGAAAAATGCTATATAGATACGGACAAAATCCCTGTGATAATATATACTCCAATAGGAGAATATACAAAGGGGAGTGTAATCTCGAAACTGATTTTGCCTTAAACTCAAAACGCTGCTAGAATAGAAGTCTGAATAACAAATTACTTGAATTAATCATACAGCATTTTCAATACAAAGAGCATTGTTAACAAACCAACTTGCATGAAAGATCAACAAAGAACTTTACTACCACACAGACAAGAAGCCTGATATTTGCTTGCTTCAAGATCTGACAAAATTTGCTTTGTTACTTCAGCTGGAAACCTTCCTGTGAAATTTGGGTGAACATTAGCTATTATGAATTTAAAAAAAAAAAAAAAAATCCACTGATACCGCTAAGATTCACTGAGTTACTAAAATTCATACAAGTAATTTATTAGTATCATTTTCAGTTTCAAACAAACCTTGGATAAGATTATCCAGCTTTAAGAATATCTCTCCGAGTCTGCTCTGTCCACAAGGTTTATACTTTAGGTAGAATTTGCTTTAAGAATATCTCCCTGAACTTTGAAGTTCGAAGCTGAAAGTAGAAATTGAGTTAGGTAGGCCTCACACTAACTAAATAATATTTAACTTCCTCCCTCAGTCCTCTCCTTCAACTCCAATTCCAAACAATATGTTTTCAGCTTTTTCAATTTCTCTTTCTTCGTTTACTATTTTCACTTTCACTATAGTTTACCAGATCTTTATCTCGCCATCTTTACCCTCTCTAAATTCAGCAACTATAATGGAAGCGCTCAACCATCAAACACATTCACCACCACGCTGCATTTCAATATAAGCACTTGTACTTATACACAGTAAATAAACAGAACAAGGAAACTGAATTTCACTTCAGAAGCCAATTCAACTATTGACATTAATTATATACCAGTAAACTGTCATAATCACGGACCTTATTGCTGCATAAATTGATTAGATATATTTTGAAAAATTCTGCTGGCACAAGTCCTACTATCTTTCCATATTTTAGACCGTATGTACAGAGGCATGCAGAAAAAGTTGGATCTAGATGGAGACTGATATAACCCATTCTGTATATGCTATGACCATCATGCATGTCATATGTACTATTTTCTCATTTCTCTTGCTTAACCCACCATCTTCCCATCGGCCTCCTGTGAATTTCTCTTCTTCTGAACCCCTAAATACTTAAGTGCTCTAAATCTTGTCTAATCATAGTCTAAACCCATTAAAATAAGAAAAATTAAAAGACCTCACATCACTGTCATAAGTTCAACAGATCTAAATCAGAATCTAAATCGGTTTGAATAGCATGATCCCATGAACGATAATTCAAAGATGTTCGATCACACAAAACGGTTTGGTATACTTTTTATGCGATTATGTCCGTTCTTTGCCCTTAATTTTTTTTAAGAAAAAAAAATTAACGTCATAATCTAATTATTCCAAATAATGCATGAAAAGAAGACAAAGATAAAATAGGTGCGGAAACAAGACATGCCCCATTCTTCCTCAAGCAGTCTTGTCGGCACAATTGTGTTGTCACCAAACCCAGAACCAACAATAATTATCCAAAACTAAAACACCTCTTCATTACATTTTACAGAGAGTAATTTGATACTCTCTGTTACAGGTCACTCCCACACACCACTCTAATCATCCTTAAGTTCCAATTTTAACTTCAATTGGGTCTCTCTT
The DNA here is from genome assembly GCA_037074485.1 of Delonix regia. Lineage (NCBI taxonomy): Eukaryota > Viridiplantae > Streptophyta > Magnoliopsida > Fabales > Fabaceae > Delonix > Delonix regia. The sequence goes on from CM073451.1 coordinate 37,181,644, forward strand.
TTTTTTCTTTAATGAGAAAATCACTATCAAGTATTAGCATACTTTCACTACATTTGGCTAGAAGAAATGAATAACATTCCAAAATGGACAATTAAATGAAATTAGATTTAATGAACAGATAACAAAATATGCATACGAATAAATAATGACCATGGGCATTGCAGGGCAGATGAAGATTCATTGTAAACTAGAAGAAGAACCAATATGAAATTAACTAAAACAAATCATTACAACAACCAATTCCAAGTCGGGTGGAAAGGAACTCACAAAATCATCCATGGCCGAAAATTTCAGAGAAAAAACAAAGGGAGAAGGGAATTTCTTCGCAATGGAGCTTCTTTCATGCACAACTTCCTAGAAAAGAGTACTAGACTTGCACGATTGGAAGGTCGCATGATCGAGCACAACAAGCATAGAACAGAAAACTGTGAACGAAGGAAAGGGAAGAATATTACCAGAAGCTAAAAAGAAAAACGCAAGATAGGCTTACCGTCGGGTGGAAGGAGCGCCACTAGAAGAGATGAAGAAGGAGAAATTTGGGGAAAATGGTATGGGAGGCTCAGGAAGAAACAGTCCCTCTCTTCTGCAACAAAATGGATCGAGGGTTTCAGAGAAGATAGGCACGAAGATGAAAATGAGAGATAAAGGATGGACTGGCTAATCACTCCATATGAAAAAAAAATGGGCGCTCTTGACGCGGACGGATTATGTGTTTGATGGCAATTTAATATTTTTGTAAAAAAAAAAAAAAAGTTGCTAATCAGAGACAGATTTGAACGTTTGATACGAAAATAGATAGTTTGAGATGGAAAAAATCGGTCGCAAATTTTGTTTTAGTAATCAGTAATGCTCAATTACTGACATCGTATCTAAATCGTATGATTCGTATCTATTTCAGTCTTTATTAGATAGCACTGACTGTGTCTGTGTCTAAATTGCATTTTTATTTAACATTTTTTTAATAGCATTATAACGAATAATAATACAGAAATAACACATGTCATTTAGCATAAATCAGCAATTATTGCTTGAAATATAGTGCACTTATACACTACAATTATAGTTGTTTTTATACATAAAAAATTTACATATGGGTGCACTTTAGTCTCAATCATCGTATGTAAGTATACTATATTAAGCGCGCAGGAGAATTTTAGCATAGACGCCCCTGCTGGCTTGTAACAATATACAAGTAGAACTAGTTTATTTGTGGGCAGACTGTCAAGCTTTATTGAAAATTAGTTTGTTTTATAATATGTTAATATATTTTAAATTAATAGTATTTGTAAGTTATTAAAACTTGAATGTAATAATATATTGTGATATAAAATAAATATAATAAATTAGAGAATATTCATAAAATTAGTTATGTGATATTAGTAAAAAAAAAGTGACGATAATAAATTTATTAAAAAAATATCATCATAAACTATTTAACCCTATATTTTTTTTATTTTAATTTTAGATCATATTAAGTTATATTTGTAATTTTTTATTAAAAAATTTAAGAAACAATTAATTAATTAACTCATTATTTTTCTTATTGACTTAAAAAAGTATTTGAACTTCAAAGATTTTCTAATTTAAAAGACAGTTAATTATTTTATTATTGAAAAAATTCCTAATTTAAGAGGCAATTAATTAATAACTTCAAAAATAATTTACACACTTTAAATAATTATTGATACATATATGATAAAGGTGAAAAGTAATCACATGAGATGCTAAGAGTTTGCTAAACAAAATCTTCTCATTCGTCAATGAAACTCCCATATTAAAGAGAATATATTTGACTTATATATAATAGATACTATAAAATTGAGAAAAAGGTAATTTTAAAATTGAGCACTTGCCAAGATTGTTGCATAATTTTATCACATTCTAAGTAGTTGAAATTTGAAAATGCGTTTTAAAAAAATAAATAAATTATTATTAATAAATTTGAAACCTCACTCAATTTCTCTATATTTTATATCATATTGACCTCTTAGTTTTGTACAAATTAAATCTTTTAGTTAAACTTTAGATCGAGGCTTGTGCTATGCATTGATATTGTTTGATAGGACAGTTTTAAGTATTACCTTAAGTGTCCTATTTTAATAAATAAATATTAAATTTGCGATGCGATAAATTATTATATATTGGTCAAAAAAATTGTTGTATAAAAACAATCAAGTGGTAGCAGTCGATATGATAACTAACTGATATAATTAGAAATAAAATCTATGAATGAAGAAAATGCCTATATAATTAATATAAGCACAATGAACTGATTATAATGCCAAAGATAATAAATTACATATGCACTTTAGTAATATTCCTTCATTGTCTATGCGTATGTGCAGTTAAACAATGTACATCTATGTAAAATCAAAATACCCATATAATTAAAATAACTAATCGATTAAGTGTAGTGCTGAGAGTAACTATTTGCCCTTTATCAATGAGGGTGGAAAATGATAACAAAAGACCTTTATTATACTTAGTTTTAAAATGAGTTATAGTAGGGAAATAAGTGGTTTGAGTCACGTTGTAAAAAGTTATTCTTAGGAATATTTTGTAAATATACTAATTTCTCATAGAATCTAGCAAGAAGAGATGATAGGTGATAGTAATTGTGTGTGTTATGTAACCCAAAGAGATGCTTTATTTATTAGAGAAAAAACTAGTCATTAGGTAATGGTAAAAATAAAATGTTACAACTGAAATAGTCTAAATGTCACAACGATCAAGGTCAACGACAACGATAATTAATTAATGATAAATATTAGCAACAGTCAAGTAAAAGTTTAAAGGTCTTATCTTAAAAACATATAGGCTAATTTTGACTCTTTCAAGGCAGGAGAAAATTTAATTACAAAAATTATTATTTTTTGGATGAGCTTTTTAATATAATTTTTGTAAAAAGCTAGGCCACATAATTTTATCACACGCAAAGGGGTTGAAATCCCCTATTTGAACTAGGTTTGAGCCCATTAACCCATGCTTGTGTGCACGAGACCTCCGCCCTTTCTTGGCTCTTTACAAGCCCAATCTCACATGTAATTATATATACATTCAAGGTCTCATATTTCTAAGCAATGTGGGACTTCTTTTGAAATAACCACACACACACACATTCTTCAACAATCCCCCACATATTTCAAAAGAATAATTTTAAAAATGAAAGGTGAATTTTGGTTACAAAAAATCTATGGGTTACATACAAGTGTTATAGTTTTAAACCTAGTATCTTTTAGACTATGAACCAAATCTAGATAGATATGACATAACCGACAGAGACATGGTGAAGTTTAGAATTTTTATTACTATAAACTCTTATTTGTAACTTAGAGATCTTATTAGCCACATTACACTCTCACAATTCTTGTGTTATCGTGGTTTTGCACTTTAATTGGCCATGTGCATGCTTGGTAGTTCATGAGTGCTCTAGAGATTTTGCCAAAGATCTCATAGGATCAACTCCACTCCACACTCATATAGGTGATTTCATCAAGTGTATCTGTAATTAATACACCACTCATAGAGGCTGTGAAAATCATTAAGAGCTTTGTGTTCATCTTCTCATTCAATGTATTATAGCACTTTCTCACACTAAAAGAAGGGACAATAATTAATAATGTTAGCATAATTAACAAGTGACTTGTTATTTCCTATATGAACCTATTTCATAAGATCTCCAATCACAAAGATTAAGTTACAATCACTGTTAATTTCAAATTGGCTTAAGTCTCATTCTCCTCTATGTTTGAAGGATTAGTTTCCTTACCCAAGGTTTTATCAAAGGGTCTGCAAAATCATTTCTCACCTAATATAATCGATCGATATCATATTATCTCGTAGTAGTTGTATGACCACATCATCTCTTAGACGAATAAGTTTACTTTTACCATTAAAAGTTTTATTCTTAACAATGGCTATTACCACTTGGCAATCATAGTGCATTGGCATAAAAGGAGTTGGTTTATTCCAAATGGTATATTAGTTAAGAAGTTTTTTAACCATTCAGTCTCAATACCAACCAATTCCAGAGCAATAAAATCTAACTTTATAGTAAATCTCACTACAATAATTTGTTTGGCAAATCTCCAAGTTATTATACCACCACTAAGGGTGAATATATAACCACTAGTGGATTTTGTCTCATCTGAATATGAGATCCAATTAGTATCACTGTATTCTTTGTAATACAGTGAGAAATCCACTATTCATAATACTATAGTTCATGGTACCTCTTAAATATCTCATTAATTTAACTAACATAGCCCAATGATCATGGTTTAGGTTGTATGTATATCTACTTAATCTACACACAGCATAAGTTATATCAAGTTAGGTGAAATTCATTAAATGCATCAGACTTCCAATGATCTATGCATACTCAAATTGAGCAATGGGTTCCTTACTTATTTTCTTACGTGGAGGATCCACTATATTAGTGGTAGCCATAGAGCATATGATAAGTAAATAATAATATATCTAACCAGGCTCTGATACCAATTGTAAAGCAAATAGACACCAGATAGAAGCAAAACTATAGCAAATAATTTGAGATGACACACAGAATTTTATGTGAAAAAACTCAATAGGGTAAAAAACCACGGATAAGGAAGAAATAACTTTACTATGAGCAAGAATAGGAATTGCATCTTCTCTCTATATAGCAAGGATAATATGCTAATAGGAGAATACTAAACTCCAACTCTCTATTTATCTCACAAATCTCTCTCTCTATGTAGATTACTCATTTTTTTGTTGTGAGAAACGAGGTTTTAAAGTTTTTTGTTTATAAGAAAAGATGAAGAGTTTTTATGTAATTTTTTTAGGGACTAAACTGCAATTAAACATTTTTTCTTTTCAATTTTTCTTTGGTAGGTTTGGTTGGTCACCAACCAAAATAGAAGTCTTTGGTTGGTGCCTTTTTCTTTGACAAAATCATTGATACATGGCTTTCTCAATATATTCTGAGACTGAGACACTTCAAATTGAAGATTATGCTTGTATGCTAAAATTAATATATCATACGGTTAGAATTAGAACGTTTAAAAGAATTTCTGAATTACTTTTTCCTCATTCAAAACATAGTTTAATTATACAATACTTCCTTAATTTTAGTAAAATATGTTTATTGAAATAAGAATGACTTTAGATACTTATCTGCCTCCCCTTAAGATTGAACATAAAATAAAAAGTTGGAATTAATAAAATTTTCACGAGTTGTGTTGTCAGAATGACTTTTGTTTTTTTATTTTTTTTCCTTGTGATGATTTCATATTCTTAAAATATGATGTTTATAGTTGTGATAAAATAATCATTGAATATAGTATAATAGATTGCTCATTATAACTATACTCATTAATTACACAAAAATTTAATAAATTCTTTTAAAAACTAGTAATTGTTAAACAATTAATTATGTCATATATTAAAGAATATGGTGTTTCTAAAAATATAACAATCACACTTTTTTTTAAGGTGAAATAATCTAACCTATAAGGCTATGATTAATTAAGTACACAATATCAAAGGTCAGAACATGAAATTTAACGTACTTTCTTGCTTGCCTGTGGCTTCTAACTGTTGAGATATTTTAGTAGAACATGGGAAACACATAATGAAACTGGGGATAGTGCTATTTGAGTTATTATCAAAAGCTCTTGGTCTGAATCCAAACCATTTGAAAGAGATGGGTTATGTTGAGGGACTTGTCACTCTAGGCTATTACTATCCTGCTTGTCCAGAACCAGAGATAATCCTGGGAACCTCCAAACATTCTGATAATGCAAGTGCTTCTTCAGGACCATATTGGTGGCCTTCAGGCTCTTCACCAAGAGAAATGGATTGAAATTCCTCCTGTTCTTGGAGCTTTTGTTGTTAACATTGGTGATCTTTTGCAGGCAAGTTTTCTCTTGTTCTTTTCCATGTTTCTTGTTTTTCCTCTAACTATTATATATATATATATATATATATATATGTATGTAACAGTTGAATCAATATGAATCATATGGATCCTATAATTAAAGATTAATTGATACCTCATCGTGCCTTTTAACTAGCAGATATTATTGACATAAATCTTAGGTTCTTTCTTTTTTGAGCGAAGTAAAAGAAAGAAAATACGTACCATACTTGAAGTTGGAATCAATCACTATTCTATTTGCTTTTGCTTGACTCAAGTGGCTAGAATTGAAGTCTCTAAGTTTAGAACCTTCTACCCAAAACAACACTAGTCTCTATAGTCAAAGTAGAAAGTCTGAAATGAGCAAGCAATGAATGTGGCATTTTGATATCTAATAGTTTCATATATTTTGATGTATACTTCATAGTTCATACCATGTGATACTTAGCGAGTTAGACTCTTAATCATGTCTTGTATACTTAGGAAAACGTGTCACTATAGTTAGTAAACAAGGGGCTATATTTTGAGAAATTATTACTTGCTAATAGTCTTGTACTTTATCTTAAAGATGAGTAGTGTCTTGAATTCTAGTTTATAATTCATGCACGCATCAAGTACAAACTTATAGTGTAGCAAAAGCATTGTATATATGCATTTTTTACTTACAGTTTTTGCTGATACATTTAAAAAGATCAATGGTAAATTTGTAGTAATTGATAATTTTGTTGAAATGTAGCTGACAGTAAACAACAGATTCAAAAGTGTAAAACATAGAGTAATAACTAATCTTGTAGGGCCAAGAATATTTGTTGCATGTTTTTTTAACACGGATTTTAGATCATCCTCAAAGCTGTATGGACCCACAAAAGAGCTATTGTCTGAAGATAATCCTCCCAAATATAGGGAAACCACAGTTCAAGAATACATAGCCTGCTTCAATGCAAAAGGTCTTGATGTAACTTCTGTTCTTCCACATTTCAGGATTTAAATTAATATTACACAGTGCATGTTGAAGATAAACAAATAAATGATTAAACATGAAAAGTTGGTGCTTAGTGTGGTTATGGATCTTGGACAAGAAATTTATATTGACTGCTTGTTTTAATTGAAGATCATGGTGGTTGGGGTATTACATCTCTATCCTTGGATTTATATTTAGTGGATGAAAAATTCAATTCTCACACACTTTATTATTGAATTCTTAAAGTTTTGAACCCAGACTCATTTACTCTAAAAAAAAAGTTTGAGAATGAATAATTTTTTTTTTTAACTAGTTGAATTCAAGGTTTAGCGTTTGAAATACTTTAAAGTTCATTTGCATGTCTAAACGGAGATTTACTTTGCAAATAGGTTTGTTTATTTTGACATTTGATTTCCTCTAAAATTACTTTTGCCCACTAAACTTCTATGCATGGGAGAGAAAAAAAAGAAACTTTAACATTTGACAAATTAAATTAATAGCAAAACTCAATTTAGAGATAAAAGTTTTTAAATATGAATCACGGTCATATAAAATTAGTTTGACTAAAGTAAATTTTAAAAATCAAGTTAATCCAAAATTAATTTTGCTCAATTCCAATCCAAACACACATGAAATTTATTTATATAAAATGTGTTTGTATAAAATCATAATAAAGAAAATTCTCTCAAAAAAAAAATAATATAATTCAAAACTCAAATTACAATTTGAATGGCATTATTTCTTTACTTTTTCTATTTAATTATCGAAATAATATATACGCACATGGAAGAGGATCTCCTCCAATGGTTCAAACCTAATGGAGAATCTCCATTATATTTAGAATCGTTGGATTTTAATCTAATAGTCCAAATTTTATGGAACAATTCTTTAATTTAATTTTAATAAAAATATTTATTTTGAAATTTTTTTTAAGTCATTAAATATTAATCCAATAATTTTAGATTTACAAGAGTTTATGTAGTAGCTCAAGACTAGAAATCCTCTTCCATACACACGCATTCCTAGAGGGAAATGGGTATCACATATATTACTTAGACTTGCATCTCCAACTTTAAAATACTCATAAAAATATCCAATTCAGCTATATAAATTTTGAATCAGGATTGTCTACAGTAGAGTATCCTCTGTAGATGATCTATAGGCATAAATTTTGTAAATACCCATAAATCTAATTATTTTGCTCATTTCTAATTTCAACAAGGACATCACAATGTGTATACCTTATTGTCTGTTAATTTTGACTTTAAACTCCATATGGAACAATGAAATAATATGGAATTGAATTGATTGGTATTCAACTATAGTGCAAAATTTGTTTAGAACAATATTTCTTCAAAATTGAATTGATTTGCAAATAAGGTTTTATCTAAAATTGTTGATATCAACAATTTCAATAGGACTTTTATGTGGAATTGATTTCCATTGCGATGAAAATGGCAGTTCGATTCTAAGCAATTTTTCAATTTAAATTAAGATTAACAAAGAAAAATTTAAGATAAAAATATAAATTTTTATTGAATTTGATGTATTTTATAAATATTCCAAACAATGTAGTTCATTTATTAATCAATTGAAACCACAATTCTTAAGTCACACATGAAAATTAGTTGATTTCAGTTTAACTTTTCTAGTTTATAAATTTATATATCTTACATCGCTATATCAAATAAATAACACATTAAATAGACATGGGGTTTTAAAAAGACATCTCTTTATGCTTAAAGTTAAAAATTTATTTAATTATATAAAATTAATTTGTCAAAAATTGAAATTTACTACACATAACATATGTGTATATCTAGTTAGTTTTTTTAAATAACTATATAATTTGATTCAATAAAAATAAAAAATAAAAAATAAAACGATTTGTTATATAATTTTTAGACATCAGATCGTGTGTTTTCAATGCATTATTGGTCAAAGATGTAATACCCATAAAATTTATACTAAAAAAGGAACTCAATCAGAGTTAAATGAAAATGCAGATAAAATTTTATTTGAGATTATAACCTAAGTAAGTACCTAAGCCTCACCCTGTATATTTTTAACACTTGTAACTCAACAAAATATGGTAACTAAGTACCTGTAAGGGAAATTTTGATTTGATAAAAATAAAATATTTTCCATTTAAAATATTTTATATTCTTAGTTATTTCCACCAACTCCACTTACTATATTTTATTACCCTTATTATATCACTAACATTATTATAATCCCCATTTATCATATCATAATCCACTAAATTATACTACAAAACATACATCAACTACACCATTTTTGCACCTTCCTTCTCGGTTCAGTACACAAGTCAAGCCTCCAACCTCCAGCAGCCATTCCAACTCATCGGCGAGTGATTAACATCATCACCGACGATCCCCAATCACTGGCGGCCTTCCCTACTGGCCATATTGTCAGAAAATTAAGTCTGAGCTCCTCACTGTGCAAACTTTTCTCCAGCCAACTAGAGCTTCCTCCATTCTCATTCCACCTCGTTGGTGACTCCTAAACACACTTGGCTTCCCATCATGTTCACTAGTAGCCAAATCACTGGAATGTCTCTAATTTTTCAATAGTTCGAAGGGGATGAATCCGAGCTCCAAATTCATCGAAATTAGTGCGCTTTAATCTGATTTAGCTTAGGGCTTCACTTTCTGCAACATTTATAGCCCTTTCTCCCTCATTAACAATAATAAATTTGGTCTAATCTGCTCAGAATCGAAGAACCCTAATTTTGGCATTGTTTATCTAAAAAAGAGGCAAATTTAAGCTCAATTCGGACAATTTGCTTCAAATTGAGTTAGGATTACACTTTATAGATGAATTTTGCACTCTTTTCCCTTGAAATCACTGATCAATTGTGAATTTTGGCTTCTGGATTGAAAAATCGTAATTTAGGGTCTAGGGGTAATTTTGAAAATATGTGAAATATGTGTTCTAGGGCTTCTTAAATTATATTATGCATCTAGGGAGTGATTTAGAACTTTTAGAAATTTTAGTTTGAATTTTAAAGCAGATTTCTAATTTTTCATAATTTTCCTAGATTTTTCATGAAGAAAAAGGAAGGAAATTAGATGGAAAAAATTAGTTTGGCTTGATTAGATAACAATAAATATTATCTGAGGTTAAATGAAAAATTTGGAATTTATTAGATGACCCCTAAGTGAAATTTGTGTGATGCTAGGTGTTAGAAATTTAATAAATGCTTAATGGAATAATTGAATAAAATAATAATAATAGTAATAATAATGATAATAAAAATAATAAAATGAAATATAGGTTATAAGTATTTTGAAGTATTATTTAAGAAAGCGGTCCATATATTTAATTTCCTAAAATTTAGTAAAGAAAGAGATGAATTGGATAAAGGTAAATAAGGAATAAATAAATAGGTTTGTGACAAAATCAAATAATTAAATTCATGAGCACTGGATGTTAAGATTATTTTATTTAATGCTTTGTGTGACTAGAAAATTGTCAACAAAGGAATTATAATTAAGGACAAAAGGAGGTTGGTATATTCCTCTCAAGTGAGTAGATATTCCTAATTATGCAAAATATTATTCTGAATTTTAAATTATTAGAAATACTGAAAAATGAATCTAAAATGGTACAAGTTTAAAATTTCCAATAGTTGTGCATGGATGTTTACTTATTTCTGAAATATTGGGAATATGTCCAAAACAAAACCCTATAACTAACAACAATAGATGTTAGCGGTAGTGCACTATAATTGATAATCTGATAAGGTTAAGTATTATACCTTTATGATTATATATTGTTTGAGGCCTAGGACCATTATGATATTTACTCAGAGCCTATGGCTGAATGAGTATATGATATAATCTGTTATCACTAGCCTTAGGTTAGCCCTGTATTCTGTAATTACGACTAGTTTTGTAGGAAATTCCCAAATGCATTTTGTTAATGATTATTCTCTGTTTGATATTATCGAATTATAACTGTATGATATTTAGTTTTAAATTTTGAAAGACGTACCATTGTAAATCTATACCATTTTTTGCAATATTATAATTACCTACTCACTGAGTTTCCACTCACCCCATTATTTAACATTTTTCATATTCCAACACCGATCCAGAACACCCACCTATGGAATTGTAATCGTGGTGATTAATTCCTTGGTGAGCCTAACCTACTGCTGGAGCTATAGTTTTTTCTTGTTTTATAATTCAATATAGTCGTTTCCTTGTATACAGGCTAAATGTTTAATGTATTATCATTATATGTTAGTTAACTCCACTGTAGAAATTTTAGGAGGTCCGTAACTTAGGGAATAACCTACCCAACTTTCTACATAGAGATTAAACTGTCTCAGTTAATGTCTATATGAAAGTTATGAGATTTAATGTTTATTTAATGTGGGTTCACATAAGTTCTGCTATCTTGAGTTTTTTTGATAGGTTCACAAGGATGAAGGATACTTCATCCCCATGTTGGTCACATCCTATCAACCCAGGTCATGACAAAGTTGTTATTAGACCTCGGTTTAGAGATCCTTGGTATGCCTGTATCTTGTGGAGCAAGGGGTCCCCAGTGGTACCTTGGTTATCATTATGTACCTGGGCATAATCATAACTGAGTTCCTGTTGGGAATCTCATAGGGTATCTAATGTTATTTATCTAGTCCATTTCATATCTCATATTTATAAGAGTCTATAATTTTGGATTTGGCACTAAACAAATTTTTTCTTGTGTTTAAAGGGACAATGTTATCTAGATCACATGTCATTGCTGATCAGGCCATAGAAGAGGCCTCTGTAGGGGCTTCTATTCAGCCAGACATACTACCCCCTAGCGGTCGAGGTAAAGGACGAGCACGTGCAGAAGTGTTGGCAAAGCTCATACAAGGGGTGGGCCAGCAGTCAAGCCTCCAATCAGAAATGTTCTTGAAAAGTGGGCAAAACCTTCTGAACCTTAGGTCCCTACTAATATAAAATTAATAGTCAAACTCTAGGGAGTTCTAAAAGCTATAAAGAGTTTGATAGCCCTGATAGTGACACAACTAGCTGGCCATAATGCCCTTTCTACCATTGTGCCCTCTACAGAATAAATAAGGGCTATAGAACCTCAAGATGGAGCTGAAGAGGTTGGTGGCAGAAGGATCTTAACCGAATTCATCAAATTCAAGCCTCCCACTTTTACAGGGATGGATAATCATGAGGACCCTCAATAGTTCATTGAAGACATTGAACCAACTGTCCTTCATGGAAATCAATTACCTTAGCTGCTTTCCTTTTAAAGAAAGTTGTTAGATCGTGGTATGAGTACCTACTGCAAGGAAGACCATCTGAGTTGCCTTCTCTCAAATGGGAATAGTTCAAAGAATTGTTTATTGGGCAATTTTTACCCATAAGTATTAAGGATGCTCTTCTGAGGAATTCAAGAGCTTATGGCAAGTCCCTAAGGTATCGATTGATGAATATGTCATCCAATTTACTGAGCTGTCCAAGTATGCCCCTCATTTAGTTCCCACTAAGAGGGTCAGAATTAAACAATTTATGATGAACTTGATGAAGTCATTATTCAGGGTTACGCCACCCTAGATCAGTCAGTTTACCTCTTTCATTGCAGCGACAGATTGTGCTTGAAATATTGAGATGAGGGATAGAGAAAATAATACAGTGCATAAGAAGAGGAAGTGGTTAGAGGAAGGAAAACCTTTAGGGAGTTTTACCATGGGTGGATCATCTAAAGGACCTAGGGCATTAGGTCCGGTTCAAACTTTTTAGTCCAACCCAGAATCTTCAATCCAAACAATGGCAAGTACCGGAAGACACAAAGGGAATTTTAAGGACTTCATACCTGTGCCTCAATTTGATTCAGCATAGAACCCAAGAGGTCAACCTCTTTATTCCACGTATGGGAAATCTCATCCTGGTCCATGTCATAAGGAGTCCAGGGCATGCGTTAGATATGGGTAAGTAGGGCATATGATACGAGATTGCCCTTTGACCCCTCATAGTTCTAGCCAGGGATCACTACGGCCATCTAGTTTTACGTATACGAGACCCAGGCCCCAAGGTGCATTTTTAGCTCGGGGTGGCAAAGGAAATAGTGGTAGAACTTCTTCTGGTAGAGGTCAGACATCTTCTAGAATGGGTCAGGCGTGAGTATTTACTCTAAATAAATAGGATGCTTAAGCATCGAATGCAGTGATTATAGGTACAATTATAGTATGTTCTCATGCTACTCATGTGTTGTTTGATCCTGGTGCTACTCATTCTTTTATGTCCCCACACTTTGTAAAATTGATTAGCAAGGGTTATGTCAAATTAAAGGGCTCTTTGATGGTAACAACTCCGTTATAAGAATCCACTTTAGTGGATTAAGTATGTAAATCATGCACGATTATGATTGATAGCCATGAAACAATGGTTAATTTAATTATTTTAGCTATGACTAATTAATGTGATCCTCATAATAGATTGGTTGGCTTCCTGTTATGCCCCCATGGATTGTAATCTTAAAGTTATAAGATGAGAATTCCTAAATTAACTATCTGTTGTTATCCAAGGCGATTGTACAGTGACTCCTAACAATTTGATATCCGCCATTGAGGCAAGAAAGTTGTTAAGAAGCATATGTCAAAGCTACTTAGCCTCAGTCCAAGACATAAAAGTAGCGGTTCCAACATTGCATCAAGTGCTAGTAGTCGATGAGTTTTTGGATGTATTCTTAGAAGAATTACCTAGACTACCTCTGATAGAGAGATTGAATTTAGCATTGATCTACTACTAGGAACCCAACCAATCTTTATACCTCCCTATAGAATAGCACCACTAGAACTTAGGAAATTGAAGAATCATTTGTAATATTTGTTAAATAAATGCTTTATCTACCCGAGCTCGTCACTGTGGGGAGCTCCGGTCTTGTTTGTAAAGAAAAAGGATGGGTCCCTCAGGTTGTATGTGGATAATAAGCAGTTAAATAAGGCGATAGTGTGAAATAAGTACCCTTTACCTCGCATTGATGATCTATTCAATTAGTTACAAGGTGTACAATACTTTTCTAAGATTAATTTGCAATTAGGATATCATCAATTGAAGATTAAACGAGAAGATATTCCTAAAATGGCTTTTAGGACTCGGTACAACCATTATGAATTTTTAGTGATGTCCTTTAGACTAACCAATGCCTTCGCAACTTTTATGGATATAATGAATAAGGTTTTCAAGCCTTTCCTTGATCGATTTGTTATAGTTTTTATTGATGACATCTTGGTTTACTCAATGAGTCAAGGGGAGCATGAACAACATTTAATAATGGTGTTACATATATTGAGAGAGCATCAACTGTATGTAAAGTTCTCTAAATGCCAGTTCTAACTTGATAAATTGGCATTCCTAGGCCATATGGTTTCAAATGAAGGTGTTCAAGTGAATCCTAGTAAGATGGAAGTAGTTCAAAAGTGGCCCTGACCTACTATGGTCACTAAAATCCATAGTTTTTTGAGTTTGGCCAGCTATTACCGACGATTTGTGAAAGATTTCTTTAAAATGGCCTATCTTTTGACTAAACTAACCCAAAAAAATGTAAATTTTCAATGGACAAAAGCATACGAGGAAAGTTTCCAAAAATTGAAGGACTGTTGACATTAGCACATATTCTTGTGTTGCCATTAGGATCTGGCGGCTACACTATTTATTATGATACCTCTAGAGTGGGGTTGGAAGCATTTTGATGCAGCATGGTCGTGTGATTGCCTATGCCTCAAGACAATTGAAGAAACATAAGTAGAATTATCCTACCCATGACTTAGAAATGACCGCTGTAGTGTTTGCATTAAAAATATGGCATCACTATTTGTACGTGCGAGACTTGCAAAATTTATATAGATCGTAAGAGTCTTAAGTACTTTTTTTAACAAAGAGATCTCAACCTGAGATATAAGAGGTGGATGGAATTGCTGAACAATTATGACTTTACTATCTTATACCACCTAGGCAAAGCCAATGTTGTTACAAATGCCTTAAGTAGAAAGTCAATGGGAAGTCTGGCATATATAATTGAAATGAGAAGACCATTAATTGAAGATATCCACTGGTTAGTAAGAAATGGTGTTAGGCTTGGAACCAAGAAGCTGTGTGTGTTATTAGTGGGTGTTCCAAGTTCCTCTTCGTTGAATGAAAGGGTGAAGGCTACTTAGGAAGCGAATACTCAAATTCAAAAGTTAATTGAAGAAGTTGAGAATGTCAAATGAAGAGAGTTTACTCAAGACTCAGAAGGATATTATGGTATGGTCAAAGGTTATGTGTACCCAAGGATGGTGAACTCATAAGAGAGATTATAGAAGAAGCTCATCAAAACCCTTATACCATCAATCCAAAAGCGACAAAGATGTATCAAGATTTGAAACAGCTGTATTAGTGGGAAGGACTGAAGAAGGATGTAGCAAATTTTGTTTCTCGTTGCTTGGTTTGTCAACAGGTGAAAGCAAAACATCAAAAACCAGCAGATTACTCCAAAAAATTGAGATACCGCAATGGAAACAGGAAATAATAATTATGGATTTTGTGATAGGCCTACCTCAAACTTTGAAGGGTTTTAATTCTATATGGGTGATTGTAGATAGACTGACCAAATTTGCACACTTTCTATCGGTGAAAACAACTTATGGTGTTGCCAAGTATGCTCAGATATATCTAAATGAAATTGTGAAGCTTCACGGTGTCCATATCTTAATTATTTCTGATCGAGGGCCCTAATTTACCTCTAGGTTCTAGAGAGCTTTTCAAGATGCAATTGGCACTCGATTAGATCTTAGCACAACTTTCCACCTATAGACTGATGGTCAATCAGAATGTATTATGAAGCTTTGTATAGTAGGCAATGTCGTTCTTTTATTGATTGGTTTGAAGTAGGTGAAGCAAGGATTTTAATACCAGAGTTAGTTCAAAATGCTATAAACAAGGTGAAGTTAATTAGGGAGATATTGTTAACCGCCCAGAATACGAAGAAAGACTATACAGATAATCGAAGTTGAGATTTGGAATCTATGGTGGGTGATCAAGTGTTCCTCCATGTGTCTCTGATGAAAGGTATAATGAGATTCATAAGGAAAGAAAAATTAAGCCCCCATTATGTTGGGCCTTTTGAAATTCTAGGAAGAATTAGAGCAGTGGCGTATCACTTAACTCTACCTCTAGAACTAGCGGATGTACATCCTATGTTTTATGTATCTATGCTCAAGAAGTATTTACCTGATTTATCTTATGTACTCAAAACCCAAGATGTTCAGTTAGATGTTGGGTAAACCTACGAAGAAGATCTTATAGTGATTCTAGATAGGCAGGTTAAGAAGCTTTGATCGAAGGAAATTGAATTGGTGAAGGTTTTATGGCATCATCATTCCCAAGAGGAAGCGACATAAGAAGCAAAGAATGATATGTGTGTCAAATACCCCTAATTATTTCAAAATTAAAGCATGTAGATGATTTAATTCGGGGACCAAATTTCTTAAGGGGGAGGAATGTAATACACATGAAATTTATACTCAAAAGGAAACTTAGTCAGAGCTAACTAAAGATGCAGATAAAATTTTATCTGAGATTGTAACTTAAGTAAGTACCTAAGCCTCATCCTGTGCATTTTTAGCATTTGTAACTCAATAAAGTATGGTAACTAAGTATCAATGAGGGAAATTTTGATTTGATAAAAATAGAATATTTTCCATTTGAAATATTTTATATTCTTAATTATTTCTACTAACTCCACTTACTATATTTTATTGCCCCAATTATATCACTAACATTATTATATCCCCCACTTATTATATCTTAATCCACTAAATTATACTACAAAACATATATCAACTACACCATTTTCGCACATTCCTTCTCAGTTCAATACGCTTCAATATGCAAGTCCAGTCTACAACCTCTGGTAGCATTCCAACTCACCAACGAGTGACTGGCATAATCACAGGCCATCCCCAACTACCAACGGCCACCCCCACCTACTATATTGTTAAAAAATCGCGTCTGAGCTCTTTACAGTGCAAATTTTTCTTCAATAAACTAGAGCTTCCTCCGACCTCGTTCTACCTCGCCGGTGACTCCTCTCAGCCACAACAACACCGTTGACCTCCTAATAACGTTCATCAACGGCCAAATCGCTAAAATTTCTCCAATTTTCTGACAATTCGAATGGGATGAACCCAAGCTCCAAATTCATTAAAATTGGTGCGTTTTAATCCGATTTAACTTAGGGCTTCACTTTGTGCAACATTTTCGGCACTTTTCCTTTATTTACATTGATCAATTTGGTCTAATTTGCTCATAATTGAAGAACCCTAATTTTGGTACTATTCATCCCAAAAAAAGGCGAATTTGAGCTCAATTCAGATTGTTTACTTCAAATTGAGTTAGGATTATACTTCCTATGTGAATTTCACACATTTTTCCCTTGAAATCACTGATCAATTATGAATTTTGGCTTCTGAATTGAAAAACACTAATTTAGAAGTCTAAGGGTAATTTTGGAAATATGTGAAAATTGTGTTTTGATGGCTTCTTAAATTTTATTATGCATCTAGGGAGTGATTTAGAATTTTTGGTAATTTTAGTATTTTAGAACGAATTTCTAATTTTTTGTAATTTTCCTAAATTTTTCATAAAGAAAAAGGAAAGAAATTAGACGGAGAAAATTAGTTTGGTTTGACTAGCTAACAATAAATATTATCTGAGGTTAAATGAAAAATTTTTGATAGATTCACGAGAATAAATGATACTTCATCCCTATGCCGGTCACGTCTTATCGATCCAAATTTTGACAAAAGATATCATGGAGTATTGATGTTACATGGTCAAAGCTTAACATCATAACAAACAAAAATGGTAAAATTATCTTAAATTTGAATAATTTGTGCGGATTGTTTTATTTAGAAATTTAACTTTTGTCCAAATGAGAATATAATGTAATATTTTTTTTAGAGATTTTTTTTCGGGCAACTAAGGAAAGTTCAAATATGGGGATACAAATCATACTTCTCACTATGCAAAAGCACTCATTGGGTCAATTTTACATAAATATTCTTAAAATGTTTATATACATTAATCATTAATTTTAATTATTTTAGTTATTTAAATATATATATATATATATATATATATATATGTGATGTTAACTTGTAAAAATTATTATTGGATGCCAGGAGAATTTCTCCCATACCAAAATTGAAGAATGGGAGGATGAGAAAAATTAAATGGTGGCCTTGTGGACTTGCCATTTGGGATTTGGATTCCTTGCCGCGTAGTAGTTTTGCGTAGCTTTCATTTTCTCTCCTGTTCTTTTGTATAGGACATTTTGAATTTTTTTTTTTTATAGAGGACTTGGATCATTTATAATATTGTAAAATTTGTATTAAAATGTGAATAATTAAATTTTAATTTAATGATTTATATTTTATTTATTTAAAATAAAAATTATAAAATAAAATATGAGTTATTGAATTAAAATTTAATGACTCACATTTTACTATAAAATTTATAATAAGATATACTTGCTACAGGTGATCTGTAAGCTTGTATAAAATATCATTTTTTTATTTATATAAAAATAGAAAAGGTTTGTATTATCTTTTTATTTATATATTACATTTTTTCTTAAAAAATTAATATTCATTAAAATTTAAGGAAAAACTGTTATCCTGCCGTCTCTAATAACAAACTACGACCCAACAGGCATCAATTATAAGCCTGCCATCTACTCCTGTCATAGCCTCGTCAGCAAAGAAATAAATACACCAATAAATGAATTATGACGGTGACAAATAATTTTTTGAAAAATTAAAAAATTTATTTTATATATATATATATATATCCACTCATTTGTAAGTGTCGGCCCTGGATAATAAAAAGAACCCTCCTTTAAATGCTCTACCACCTTCCCGTTCTCCTCAAACCTACCAGTTTTCCATAAATATTGTTGCAGATGGACCTCTGCGGTTCCAGTGCATAAAAAAATGGCAACATTTTTTTTTTTTTATTTTGATAAATATTAATATTGAAACTTGTGGCTCATGTATACTCTCTCACGTGTCGTGCTGTCGAATTAAAAGTTGCTATAGGCCGTTCCGTAGAGAGAAGGAAAATTGGAATCACAGGGAAGCCTAAATCTGATAGACTGAGTGAGCTTGAAGTATTTGATGACGCGAAAGCTGGTGTGAAGGGGCTAGTTGATGCAGGAGTCACAAAGATCCCTCTTTTATTCTATAATCCTCCTCATAAATCTGAAGAGGCTTCAAATTTAGGAAACACTGAACATATCATTCCAGTGATAGACCTTGCAGGTATTGATAAAGGGGCAAGCATACGCCAAGAGATAGTTGAAAAGCTCAGGGAAGCTTCTGAGACACGGGGTTTCTTCCAGGTGGTTAATCATGGTGTTCCTGAGACTGTTCTTGAGGAGGTAAATGATGGGGTGCTTAGGTTTTACGAGCAAGATACTGAGGTCAAAAAGAAACTATACTCGCGTGATCAAATGAATACCTTTGTGTACAATAGCAACTTTGATCTGTATAGTTCTCCGGCTCTGAACTGGAGGGATACTTTTCTGTGTTACCTTGCTCCTAATCCTCCAAAACCAGAAGAGTTGCCAGAAGTGTGCAGGTATGTGCATCACTTTTAGGCAAATAAGTTCAAGGACTTCAACCTAGAATTTGTTTTGTATATGATTGTGTAATGTTTTATCTGATTTCTGCCAAGGTTATGAATTTAGTGATCAATTAACCCACAAAGCATCTGCCAGAGCTTTATTAGTATTTTCTTGTTTATTTATTGCATCTACCTGCAGAGACATATTACTAGAATACGGAAACCACGTAATGAAACTGGGGATAGTGCTATTTGAGTTATTATCAGAAGCTCTTGGTCTGAATGCAAACCATCTGAAAGACATGGGTTGTGCTGAGGGGCTTTTAGCTCTGGGCCATTACTACCCTGCTTGTCCTGAACCACACTTAACTATGGGAACCTCCAAGCACTCAGATAATGACTTTCTCACAGTGCTTCTCCAAGACCACATAGGTGGCCTCCAGGCTCTTTATCAGGACAAGTGGATTGATATTCCACCTGTTCCTGGAGCTCTAGTTATTAACATTGGTGATCTTTTGCAGGCAAGTTCTCTCTTGTTCTTCTCCATGTCTTTCTTTGTATTTCCTGCAACTATCACTGTGGATACTGCATCTTATCAGATAAAAAAACTTATTTAGTAAAGTAAAATAGAAAGAGTTGCCTGCAAGAGTTGAAGTCTCCATAGTTTAGAACTTTCTACCCAAAACAGAACCAGTGCTAGGATTTCCAATGTTTCACCCCCTGATAGTGTTAGTTGGACTTGGTCATATATCAAACTACGCAATCTATGAGCAATAAGATTGAAAAATGAAGATGTAAAGGTTGAGTTCCGTTCTAATTAAACATCATATATTCTGAAGTGGTGATAATTGCTCATATATGGTCATACCAGCTGATACAAAAAGTTAGGCCTTGGTCTTATTTTGTACTCGTAGAATTTGAGTCATTACAAGAACTAGACACTGACACTGATAGTTACAAATGTTTAGACTATGTCTTGACTATTCTATATTAGCATTCGAGAATTAGGGTAGCCGAAGCACTGTATGCATTTGCTTATGATATTTGAAATTATGCTAGAAAAATATTGGTAATCGATAGCTTTTTTGAACTGCAGCTTATAACAAATGACAGATTCAAGAGTGTAGAACACAGAGTACTGGCAAATCTTGAGGGTCCAAGAATATCTATTGCATGCTTTTTTAGCTCGGGTGTCAAGTCATCATCAAAGCTTTATGGACCCATAAAGGAACTATTATCTGAAGATAATCCTCCAAGATACAGGGAAACCACAGTTGCAGAGTATGTAGCCCACTTCAATGATAAAGGACTTGATGGCACTTCTGCTCTTCTACATTTCAGGCTTTGAGTTACGCAATGCAAACATATAAAAGTGGTTTATCATAGATAAATAAATAAATTGATTATTGTACTTGATAAGTTGGTGGTTTTGTCATTTACTAAATCAATTTGGCTATGGATCTTGTCCTGTAAACTAGAGGTCTTGATTTGTATCTAGAAATTAGTTAGACTTTCAGAAATAAATTTGGTAATTATATTCTGGTTACATGCGAAAGTGCGAGACACAAAGTAGTTGGAAAGAGGAGATGGTACGTCTCTCTCTACCAAGCCCTGGTCTTTTTGCTTTCAGGACTTCCAGAAATAAATTTGGTAATTATATTCTGGTTACATGCGAAAGTGCGAGACACAAAGTAGTTGGAAAGAGGAGTTGGTACGTCTCTCTCTACCAAACCCTAGTCATCTATTCAGAATATTTGACCTAGAATACCATAAAAAAACTACGCTGAGGTAAAAATTTTTTAGTATGTATTATCAAGTTTTTATTAAAACTCAAGGCCAGTGGAATAAATTTGTTATACACTCCAATAATGTGATGTTGAAGTGCGAGTAACCATCTATTTATCCTGTTTTTGTTAAATAGCTTGATGGGAAATATCTTGAGACTGAAACTAAATTTTGTTGAAAAAACAAAGATTTTTTTATTTATTCATGGGACGTTTTCTATATTATATGGTAGAAAATAGAAGAGGCCGCGTTTCTCAATAGGCATGGGACAGCAAGAAAATAATATCAACACCGAGAAGTTTCAGGCGTATGAAGTATGGATATGGTCGAACTTCAGTGTGCCGGTTTTGATGGGAAATTTGGATCCATATGATTATCTCACTTAAATACGATAATCTGATCAGGGCCAATTTCAGCAATCCTGAAAGCTACCATTTTTTAATTCTTATCACTGAATACGTTAATGTCTCAATTAGCAGCCCCTAAACAAATAAAGACAGAATAATCATAATCCTACAGCATCTTGTAAAAGTCAAACTTAGACAAAAACGAATAAAACAAGTCATGCAGTATTTTCAAGGTCGCTTTTTTGTTTCTGTTCGGCATTTTATAATTTCTTCTTGTTCTCATATTCTTCCGAGAGAAGGAAAATGGGGGTTACAGGGAAGCCCGAATCTGATAGACTAAGTCTGCTCAAAGCTTTTGATGAAACAAAAGCTGGTGTTAAGGGGCTAGTTGATGGAGGAATCACAAAGATCCCTCCTTTATTCCATCATCCTCATGATAAATCTGGAAAGGCTTCAAATTCAGGAAACACAGAACATATTATTCCAGTGATAGACCTTTCAGATATTGATAAAGGGCCAAGCATACGCCAAGAAACAGTTGAAAGACTTAGGGATGCTTCTGAGACGTGGGGTTTCTTCCAGGTGGTCAATCATGGTGTGCCTGTGAGTGTTCTTGAAGAGATTAAAGATGGGGTGCGAAGGTTTTATGAGCAAGACACTGAGATCAAAAAGGAACAATACTCGCGTGATCAAACGAAAGCCTTCTTCTACAACAGCAATTTTGATTTGTACAGTACACCAGCTTTAAACTGGAGGGATAGTTTTACATGCTACATGGCTCCTAATGCTCCAAAACCAGAAGAGTTGCCAGAAGTATGCAGGTATGTACATCACTTTCAGGCAAATCAGTTCAGGGTATTTAATCTTGAGAGTTTATGTTTGAACATGTCTAGCTACAAGTTGAATGATTGATTGGATTTATTTAGATAAAATTAGGGTAAGTATTGGCCCATCATAATCTGGGTCATGTTCATCAGGTTAACCGGACTAAATAGAAAAATGTGCAAATTTTATTGAGTTGAACCAAGTCGAATCTAAGAAATGATATAAGCTTGATTCGATATTTATTTTAATATTTTAAATTTTTATAATATATTTTTAATTTGATTTAAAATAAATTTGATTTATAAATAAATTTAAAATATTAATTTTTTAAACTTTTTATTATTTTTCACTCCAAATTTTAAAAAAATTAATTTTATTTTATTTCCTTTTAAATATTTTTTTATTTTTTGTTTAAAAAAATTATTTTCACAAAATAATTTATATTTTATATTTTATATTAAAAACAAAAAGCAGACCCGATCTGGACTCACTTAAACTTAGCCTAACTCAATTAATAACTTAGTCTAATCAAGCCAAGTCAGGTCTAAGGTCCAAAAAAATTGACATAGTATAAAATTGGGCTAAATTTCAGGTTCGCAACAAACTCAATTTGGCCCAACTGTGCTCACCCCTAAATAAAACCTACAAGGTATCAATTTTGTGGGAAAAGTATTTTCTATTTTGATACTTGAAAGACAGTGTTATTATTAATTTAATTTATACTTTCCAAATTTTTGTATTAATTTAGTGTTAGGGATTATAATTTTGTTCTTCACATATTTTTTGATACTTGAATAATGATCTCAATATCATATTTTAGTACCCTAAAAGAATGAAGTTATTATACTTAGGTGCTAAAGTGTATAATGACATCGAGATCCAAACTAGGATTTTGTCCTTTATATATATTGGGTAACATTAAAACGAAACTGTACTCTGACTCTAAACTTTTGTGTGATTTCTTTTGAGAACCAAAATAGAATTCATTGTCTTTCTATAAACATATTACCTCTCGAGCCAAGTTGGGTCTTCTATCTTTTAATATGCAGAATTGATCTATTTGGTATTTGAGGAAAATAGAATCCAGCATGTAAACCTATGAAGAGTGAAGTTTATGTTTTACATTACTTTGTCGCGTCTTCATTGCATCTACCTGCAGAGATATTCTGCTTGAATATGGGAAACACATATTGAAACTGGGGATAGTGCTGCTTGAGTTATTATCTGAAGCCCTCGGTCTGAATCCAAACCATTTGAAAGATATGAGTTGTGCTGAGGGGCTTGTCGTTCTTGGCCATTACTACCCAGCCTGTCCTGAACCAGACTTAACCTTGGGAACCACCAAGCATTCTGATAATGACTTTCTCACACTACTTCTCCAAGATCATGTTGGTGGCCTCCAGGTTCTTTATCAGGACAAATGGATCGATATCCCCCCTGTCCCTGGAGCTCTAGTTGTTAACGTTGGTGATCTATTGCAGGCAAGTTTGTGTTGTTCTGTGTGATTATGTGATTTGTGTGCAACTATAGGAATACACGAAAGGAGGATTGTTAACATAATAGTCTCTGGAATGAACCTTATTGCGCTTCATTTAACTGTTTGCTAGCTGTAATTTCTGGTGAAGTAACTAGAAGATGATACCATAATTGAAGCTAGCATACAGACTGTCAACATGGGTTTGCTCACTTGACCAAAGAGGATTGAAATAAGAGTTTTGCAGTTGAATCTCCCGTGATGTTATAAGCTTATGCTAGTAATAGGTTTTGACGCCGATGTTTTTTGAATGGGTTATTGCTTGCCTTTTGGTAAGCCTTTTCTTTAGTCTAATTCTTACGTCCAAATACCAGACATAGGTATTCTGAATTAAATGTGAATACGAGACTAAATGGCATGCTTTTGCATGTCACTGATGCCCTAGTCAATGACAATGAAGTAATCTAGCATGTCACTGTTGTTATTTCTGGTTTTGCTGGAATTTCTTTGGATACGTTTGTTACTTCAAATTTGCATATGAAGCTACTTGACATTGTTTTTGAATTGCAGCTGATAACAAACGACAGATTCAAGAGTGTAGAACACAGAGTAATGGCTAATCTTGTAGGACCAAGAATATCTATTGCTTCCTTTTTTTGCACGGGTGCTAGGTCATCTTCAAAGCTATATGGACCCATTAAGGAACTATTATCTGAAGACAATCCTCCAAAATACAGGGAGACCACAGTTTCAGAGTATGTAAAGTTCTTCAATGCGAAAGGGCTTGATGGGACTTCTGCTCTTCTGCATTTCAAGATTTGACTTAAGCAATACAGACACATAGATGGAAGTGGTTTATCATGAATAACTAATAGACTGCAGTAAATAAGTTGGTGGATTTATCGATGTGATTGTGGATCATGGACCGAGAAACATTAAGTACTGTCCGTTTATTTCGTTGAAGTTATTATCAATGAAAGTACATTTTTATCGTATCATTCGCTTGGTTTCAAAGAGTCAAAGACATGACACCGTTGAAAATGTTCTAGTGGGATATATATATTTTCAAGTTCTGGTGTGAATGAACTGGCGATGTGTTAATATTCAATGCGTAAGAAAACAGTTTTATATATATAATTCTAAATGTAAGCTATTTTATTCTTACAATCCCTTTCGTTGGTAACATAGAAACTTGTGGCTCATATATACTCTCACGTCTTCGGGAATCTAATTCGTTGATAACATACAAACTTGTGGCTCATGTATGCTCTCTCACGTGTCGTGCTGTCGGAATAGTAGTTTCAATAGGCCGTTCGGTAGAAAGAAGGAAAATGGGAATCACTGGGAAGCCAGAATATGATAGAGTGAGAGAACTTAAAGCATTTGATGATACGAAAGCTGGTGTGAAGGGCCTAGTTGATGCAGGAGTCACAAAAATCCCTCCTTTATTCCATCATCCTTATGGTAAATCTGAAAAAGGCTTCAAATTCAGGAAAGACAACTTGTTATTCCAGTGATAGACCTTGCAGATATGATAAAGGACCAAGCATACGCCAAGAAATAGTTGAAAGACTCAGGGAAGCTTCCGAGACGTGGGGTTTCTTCCAGGTGGTCAATCATGGTGTTCCTGTGAGTGTTCTTGTTCTTGAGGAAGTAAAGGATGGGGTGCGAAGGTTTCATGAGCAAGACAGTGAGGTAAAAAAGAAACTATACTCGCTTGATAGAACGAACCTCTTTTACTACAATAGCAATTTTGATCTGTACAGTTCACCAGCCCTGAACTGGAGGGACACTTTTACTTGTTGCCTGGCTCCTAATGCTCCAAAACCAGAAGAGTTGCCAGAAGTATGTAGGTACGTGCATCACTTTGGGGCAAATCAGATCAAGTTTTTTTATCTTGATAGTTTATGTTTGTTTGAGGTTTTTTTACTCTGACGAAAACTAATAACGATTGATATCCGTACAGAAGGCGAGGGAGGGGCTAGCATCAAAGCAGATACTTGCTGTACCACATGAGATGCTTTGATTTTTTAACCAACAAAAAAATATCCTGCAGTGTAATTTTAGATTGCGCATGATCATTTTTGTTATAAAATATTACAATATCTCTTACTGTATAGTAGTAGGGGATTTGGATTTGCCATAGCATACGTCATGAGCCCCAAAATTCTAACGATAATAATATATTAAATAAATTATATTATATAGTGTGTAAATTAGGTTTTAGTCTCACATATAAAAGATAATTTTTTTATTTGGTCCCTCCAAATTCCTATATGTATATTATAGCGTGTGTAATTTAGATTTTGACCCCATATTCACCTCTCACACTACTTACAAAATATTAAATGGTAACTTTGAAATAAAAAAATTCAACTTTTTCTTTAAATTTTTTTAATATGCTTTTATGATTTGTTCTTTACTCCTCTAAAATCTTTTCAAGTCTTAATTTAAATTTAATTCAGTTATGAGTCTATTTTTCATTTACTTAAAGTCTTTAACCTTCATTATGTGTTTTTTTACTTAGTCATGTGCATATATACAACTTTAAATTGATTTAGCATTTAGCATTACTATTCATACTTTACACCTTCACATCACGTTCTTTAGTTTAGTTCATTTTTTATTCTTAAGTTTTATACCTTTCTCAAACATTTGGTCACGACCTTAGCTAATTAGACGTGACCGGCATAGGAAACAAAGTATTTTTCATCCTCGTAAGCTTATCAATTATCTCAAGACAGCAAAAGTTTAACAAATACATGGACCTTTATCCGATAAACTCAAGACTAATACCTATAATTACCAAAAGAATCAATTCAATTTGTGTATAAATTTTGGCAGAGTCTCCCCTGAATTATGGACCTCCCGAAATTTCTACAACAGAGCTATTTGACATACAACATATTGGATAGCTCCATTCTCCCACATATGTATACAACACAGCCCACAACTACTGAAATATATCAAGACAATTAGTCTGTATACAATAGAGCAACTAAGTCTAATTACAAAATGTACCATAAGAAATCGTTGCTCTAACAACAAGTTAGGCTCACTAAAAAATATAGAAACACCAAGGCTCCTACTCCGTAAGTGGGTGTTCTGGATCAACACTGGAATATGAAATATTAAATAAAAAGGGTGAGTGGAAACTCAATGAATAGATAATTCTAATAATACAATGGGTGAGACAGTCTAACAATGGTAGAGTTTATCACTGAAATTTTCTTTGTTTAAAATCAAATAACTTACAGAGATGATTTTAACAGTTCCAAAAGTATAAGGAAAACCATTTATGGTCAAATAAGTCCAGCCTTAAATTTTTCAAGTAATGTTCTTAACTCAAACGAATCAACATCTAATAAGAATTTAAAACATCTTCTTTAACATAATACATTGGGAATCTCCTACAAAACCATCATATATTTAGAATACAAAACTAGCCCAAGGCTAGTGTAAGTAGATTAGAGCAATGATCCATAATCGGCTATAGGCTTTGAATAAACATAATAATAGCCTTAAGCCTCAAACAGAATATGAAGATAAGGGCATCATATCCAACCATATCAAAATACCAATCACAGTGCATCATGGCTAACGTCTACTGTCATTAGCTTTAAGATTCTATTTTGGATATATTCCTAAAAGTTTCTTAAATATACAAACATCTATATTCAGAAATCAAAATTTCAAAGCTAGACCACTTTAGACTTTATATTTCAATAATTTAAAAATGCAGAATTATAAAGTTCATAAGCCAAAAAAATTCCTTGGTTTCAGAATATACAATAAAATTTATAAATTCAGAAGTCTATCCAAGGTACCAGAGATTACAAAAATTTATATATGAAAATAGATAATTTAAAACAAAATCTTGCATAATTAGGATTATCTACTCACCTAAGAGAATTATACCAACATTTTCCTAACCTTGTTTACAATCTCCTTGATGACAATTGTCCTAGCCACTTATAACATTAAATAAAATGCTCTTAACCTTTAATATTCACAAATAATTTCAACCATTTAATTTTGTCACCTACTTATTTATTTAGTCCTTCATTCACCTTTAACCTGCCACTTCTTCAATCCCACTTACCCTTCTTACTTCACAAAATCTTAAAAAATCAACTTTTTGGCCCACATTATTTGATAATACCCCAAATGCTCATAACCTTTACTTTTATTCAATTTGCTATATTATGTATTTATGAAAATTCGAATAACCTACCATCAACACCTATGTCACCACAAAGATTTATTCAATTAAATTCCTAAATCCTTCATTCGACTTACATTATTGTTCATTGTTATTTAATCAAGCCATATAAGGTTTCCAATTCAAATTTCCTCTTCTTTTTTTCTATGAAAAATCTATAAAAAATAAGGAAAATTAGCAATTCAACTTATAATTCAAATTAAAATTTCGAAAAATCTTAAATCACTTCTTAGATGTATAATAATATTTGAGAAGCCCCAAAAATTCAAATTTCACCTCCTTACAAGATTACCCATACACCAATAATTTGGGTGTTTTCAATCCAGAAGCTAAAACTCATAATTGATTAGTGATTTCAAGAGAGAAGGACACGAAATTTACCTATGATATGAAGTTCTAACTCAATTTGAAGCAATCACCCTGGATTGAGCTCAAACTTGTCTCTTTTTTAAGTGAACAGTGTCATGAGTTAGGGTTCTTCAATCTGAGTTTATTTTAACTAAATTGATCGGGAATTAAGATAGAGAATAGGCCGAAATACATAGAGCAACCGAATTCCTAGGCTACATCAAAGACAAACGCACTTAATTTCACGGATTTTCAAGCTGGAAAACATGTTGTGATATCCCGTCCTTACATGGGGAAGTCTAAGCTAGGATTAGGGAATCAGAAAGAAGTCATAGTCCAGGTGGGAAACTCTTCGAGTGGATCAAGCTCTTCTTTTTTTCCTTTATTACGAGATTCAGAAGTAAAAAAAAGTTGTATCGAAAAGGTGGGTTAGTCGCCTAGTGACATCCTAAATCCAATTACTTCACTCCCTTTGAAAGCTGGGTCCTCTTTAGGGCGGGCAAAAAATAGAGTATAGAATAAAAGGGGATAGCTTAACAGGTAGGTACCACTACCAACTACCTTAACGAAGGAAAGCAACTTGACACGTTTTCCAGTGAATTGGTGGCTAGTGGAGGTTGTTAGGATGCCGGTAAGGATGCTGGATTACTAGTTGTTCACTAGCGAGGTTGAATGGTGATCAAAAAGTGCTTTGAATGTCTGTTGGAGAATTTGCACACTGAAGAACGCGGGTAGAAGGAAATGATGGGTAGCTGAGTTTGTCTTGAAAAAAAAAATACTTTACTCAGGGCATTTTGTAATTTAATTGGGGATAATTGCAATTTCAGATTAAATTTTTTTTTTTTTGAAGATACCTGGTTTCCATATTATGTTCAATTATAATGTTAGAAATGCCTATGGTAAGGATTAGGTATTCACATTAATTACTATCTCAGATAAAATTTCATCTGTCCCTATATTTAGTATTTCTTGAGTTCCTTTTTAAGTATTCTATTATCATATAAATTTTACCCCTATCCCAAGTGAATTTTCTCCTCTTCTTCAACTCTTAAAATAAAATAAATTATTTATTATTATTATTATTATTTTCTTTGGGTATTACACATTTTGACCGTTTAGAAACACGTTCATTCCATTTTTCTAGTATAATAATATATTAAATTTTGATTCATTGTTTTATGATTCATATCAAATTCATGCCTAAGCTTTCATTTTTTGTTCATACCTTCGTTTCATTATGTGCAAACTATTTGCCCGTAAGCACCTTAATTACTAATAATTTTCTGTATTACATTATATAATTTGTTTATCTTTTTAGTTTAAAGATTAGTTGTTTATATATATGTATATATATGATGGTTTTCTCCTATTACTTTTACTTTTTATTTTATTATTAGTTAATATTTTATTAACATTGGGATAATAAATTTTTTTAAAAATGAGTGTGTTTGATTTAATAATTTAATATTTTTATTTTACTAAATCTTGAATATTGTAATTAAAATAATTGACTTTATGCGCACAATATTATTTTTTGTTGGTGATATTGATTCTAAAAATATTTAAATAATATATATTATTTAATTAATTATCAATTTGTTCATATAATACGTTGGTGCTTAGTTGATCTTCAGCCCCCTAAGGTTAAATTGCTGGCTCTATATATGTAGTTGTCAAAACTCAAAACTAATATTTCATATACTATAAAATACATTTAGATTACGAAGAGCAGCTGAATGCAATCTTTAAATATATGTTTTTAAAAATATTAACTGCATGAGAAAAAATATTGGCTTTAATAAGGGTGTTCAAATCCCAGACGATGCTAGGTTTTGGTACCAACTTGAGACTCATGACATGACCAAGTAAGTACAAGTCATCTGAGTTTTAAATTTTTTTTTACATTTTTATTAATTTAAATTTAAAATATTTAAGAAAAAAAAAAGAAAATTGGGGTATATTTAATAAATGAGATATTTTATATTTATAAAAATAATTTGTGTTTAATGTAAATAAAAAAGTGGCTATTTCTTTTTTCAAAAAATCAATAATATATATATATATAAAGAAAATTAAAAATATTATACACATATATATAGATATGGTTGCGTTAAACCTAATTATCATGACGGGCTTTTAAAAATCGAGCTTTTCATTCAGGCTTTCATCCAAATTTTGTAGTCAAGCCTATCAGGCTTTTTAAAAAAAGATTAAATTAATTTTTTACTTAAGATTTGAGATAAATAACATAAATAGTTGTTACTATTACATGTAAGATTATATATAGAGAAGTTGTAAATACAAATGAGTTGTTGTATTGATATAAATCCTTTAAATAGGAATTATTAGTTTTTATTTCTTTATCATAATGTTACATTACACTAAGTTTTATTTTATATAATAAGTTTTTACTAATTAAAAAAGTATTCATTCGAATTTTTCAGGCTCAGGCTGAGCATTAAAAAAAGTCAGACCCCAACTCGTATTGCAAATCAGGCTTTTCTATTCAGGCTTTTTTTGTTTAGACTTTATTTTTTTCAGGTCGAACTCATTGAGTAAGGTGGACTTTTTAAATTATGATCAAGTCTAGGTTGGGCCAATGATATGCAAGAGCCTTGGATTAACCCAAAACGAGTCCTTGCATAAAGGACCTTATCTTGTGCCCTAGGGTGATTATGACCTGACCCTGGTTAGCGACCAGGAATTGGTTAGAAGGATCAGGTCATGATCACCCCTAAGATTGTGTGAATACATTCCACAGGAGTCCTAAAATAAGTAGTTTATTAAAACTCAAAATTGCAATTATACCAATAGGATCAGGATGTAGATTAGGATGCTCTCCTGGATAAAATCCTGTTCATGTCTTTTTTTAGTTTAATATATATTAAAATTTTGAGAATTATTAGAATACATAAAACTGTTAATTCATTTATATTCTTTTTACAAGATATATTCTATTAAAGAAAAAACTAAACAACCAAAAAAAATAAAATTTTAATAATTAAAATATTTTTCAAAAATGTTTTAAAGCAAATTTAAGATTAGAGAAAAAACATAAGTAAAACACAGGGATCCATTATCCTAGGATGTAATAATTAGGTCTTGTTTAGTACATCATATAAGGTCTAATAAGATAAGACTTGATAGTATAAAGTTTGATAAGATAAGACTTTATAAGAATATAATACTATGCGGTATTTGGTGTAACACTATATTGTATTGCATAAGATACTACTATTTTACTTTTGGTGACATTATATAACACTAGATAAAAAAAAATTAACTATTTTGAAAAAATTTCTTTTACTCCAAAAAATTTTATCCATCAAAATACCCAAGGAAAAAGAATTTAATGTTTTATTGGCGCTTATATGCGTTCATAATAATAGCAATATATCAATATACATTTAAGATGGAATTGGAAAAATTAAAATTGAAATAGAGAATAAATTAATAAAACCTCATTTTGGTCCATCACATATGGAGTATTTCTCAATTTGGTCCCTCATAGAATTTCATTTTCAACTTAATCCCTCACAAGTAAAATATTTCTTAATTTAGTCATTCACATTTAGATAGTTCTCAATTTGGTCTCTCACAAATAAAATCATAAAAGTAATGTCTTTCATATATTTTAAAATTTACTTATTTTTTGAGGATGTCATTGATAACAATTTTATATTTAAGAGATCAAACAAAGAAATTCCATGTGTGAGAGACTAAATTAAGAAGACATTTATTTGAAGGACTAAATTGTGAAGAAAACTCTAAGAAGGATCAAGTTGAAAAATATCTTATCTGTAAGAGACTAAATTAAAAAAAAAATTCCTATGAATTTGTATTTTATAAATTAAATTATTTTATTGTGATATTATTGATAGTAATTTTATTGATTTTATAGGATATTATTAATAACAATTCTATAAGGGATCAAATTAAAAATATCTTCTATGTGAGGTGCGAATTAAGAAAAAATTGAGTTAGTATTTTTTAATCAATTAACTTTTTTCTTTTTTGTAGATTTTATTGATAACAATTTTATTTGTGAATGATCAAATAGAAAAATGTCATATGCGAGAGACTAAATTATGAATATTCTAGAGTGACTAAAGTGAGAAGACAACACAGAAATTTTTTGAGTTTGTATTTTTTTAATTTAACTTACTTTTTAAGGATATTATTGATAACAATTATATTTTAGAGGAATCAAATGGAGAAATGTATATATGTGAATGACTAAATCATAAAACCAATTCTATAAGGGATCAATAGAAAAATATCTCATATGTGAGGAATCAAATTGAGAAAAATTTCTGAGTTCTTATTTTTAAATTAACTTATTTTTTAGAATATTATTAATAACAATTTCATTTGTGAGAGATCAAATGATAAAATGAATATATTAATATAATCAAACATAATTAGGTCAAGATAGGCTAAATTAGTAATATGACATTAGACCGAATTAAGAATAATTGACTAGAATTGAGTGTATAAGTTAATACAATTCAATATTTATACCAAATGTATGATAAATATAAATCACATTGTATAAATTTATATAATTTATAGCATTATACAGTATGCTACAACTCTTAGACTTCTAAACACACACCCCTAATCATAAATCACATTATATAAACTTATATACCTTAGTGTGTCAAATCAACTCCTAAAATTCTACGCACATGCACCTGCACACACCCTATCTTTTGAATTGCAACTGATAACAAACAACAGATTCTCAATAGTGTTGAAGAGGGGCTAATTTTGTAAGTCCAAGAATATCTATTGCTTCCCTTTTTCTTCACGGGTGCTAGGCCATCTTCAAAGCTATATGGACCCATTAAGGAACTTTTATCTGAAGACAACCCTCCAAAATACAGGAAGACCACAGTTGCAGAGTATGTAACCTTCTTCAACGCGAAAGGGCTTGCTGGGACTTCTGCTATTCTGCATTTCAAGATTTGACTTAGGCTATATAGATATATAGATGGAAGTGGTTTATCATGAAAGTGAAGTAAATAATTGTTGGATTTATCGATGCGATCTTGGACCTTGGACTGAGAAAAGTACTGTCCGTTTATTTCATTGAAGACATTACTAATGAAAGTACATTTTTATGGTAACATTCCCTTGGTTTCATATAACTTAGTTGAACAGGGTCAATGAATTGTGAAGTACAGTGGTTTTTTCAAAGAATGAAAGACATGACACCATTGAAAAATGTTCTAGTGGGATGTATATCTTTTCAAGTTCAGGTGTGAATGAACTGGGGATGTTCAATGAATAATTTTGGCCTAAAAAAAGAATTAGTAACTGATGACTGCTTTTTATCGAAATTATCATTAGAGGACAAAGTATTTCCGTCCCCATTGAACTCAACCAAATGCTGCATTGTAAACAACTCTTTCATATTTCACCCACTTAAAAAAGTGAATGAAAATTTTAAATTATACTTGTCGAAGTGAATGGGCAGGCAGTTTTAAATCCAGGAGCTTTATAACTTCAAAAGTCATGTTATCTACCTAAAGATTTTAATTCTATATTATATATATATATATATATAGAGAGAGAGAGAGAGAGAGAGAGAGAGAGAGAGAGAGAGAGTTCTAAATATAAGCTATGTTATTCTTACAATCCATTTCGTTAATAACATAGAAACTTGTGGCTCATATACACTCTCACGTGTTCGGAATCCATTTCGTTGATAAAATACAAAACAGCAGAGCATCAGCTTTGGGGGAAAACTTTTTTCTATTTGATGCTTGAATTGAAAGGCAGTGTTCTTATTAATTTAATATATTCTTTCCAAAATTTTTGTATTAATTTAACGTTAGAGATTATAATTTTATTCTATTTTCACATTTTTTTTATCCTTGAGTAATGGTGTCAACTTTCAATGTTATATTAGTACCTAAAAGAATGAAATTGGAATGAAGTTATTACTATACTTAGGTCCTAAAGTACAACATAGAGGTCCAAAATAGGATTTTTTTTCCCTTTATATATATGGTGAAAATAAAATGACACTAATTTTTTGTATGATTTCTTTTGCGATCCAAAATAGAATTTATTTTGTCTTTCTATAAATATATTACCCCTCTAGTCGAGTTTTGTAATATGCAGAACTAGCTTGAGACCGGTGTAGGATGGGTATTGTTTGATGAGAAAACTTGTAATATTGCATTTAAAATCTAATTTAAATAAGTATGAAGCTTTTCAAATATAATAAGTTATTATAGAAATAACAAAGTGACGAGTATATAGATAATACTTACTGACATGTCTAAAATTAGTGTATAAGAAGAAAGAATACCTAATTAATTAATAAAAGCTCAATAAATTAATTGTAATGCTACATCTGTCAGTCCAACAATAACTTATGTGCTTGGATTCGTTTTAAAAGGTGTATAATAAATTTGATTATAATTTAAAAAGTCTGTCTGACTCGAAAAAATAAAGTCTAAATAGAAAAGTTCAATTTGTAAAACGGGTTGGGTTCAAATTTTTTTTAAAGTCCAACTTAAGTTTGAAAAGACAGAATATATACTTTTTTAATAAATAAAAATTTATTATTTAAAGAAAAACTTAATGTAACGTGACATTTTGATAAATAAATAAAAAATAATACCTTTTATTTAAAGGATTTATACCAATACAACAACTTATTTATCTTTACAACTTCTGTATATATAATTTTACACGTAATAATAACAGTTATTTATGTTTTTTATTTTAAGTCTTAAATAACAAATTGATTTGACTGTTTTTTAAAAAGCACAATAGACCCAATAAACCTGACCTAAAAGTATAAGAAAAAGTCAAATTATAATATAGGTTTGAACTTTTTTAGAACTCAAATTTAAACCTAATTTTAAAAAATTGGACGCCATGAGCATGTATAGTGTAAAGCTACTTGATGATGAGATGTCATTCTCATTATGACGGAATTGGATTGCTGAAAATGTACATGTGCATTTAATAAGGTGTACACAACAAATTTAAATTGATATTGAGATTTTCTATGTTAATAATAAAGGAAAGAAAAAAAATGACGTACATTTTGCATTGAATGGCTCAATGGCAAGGAAACGTTTAGCATAGAAGAAGGTTGATTTGTTTCTCCAAACTCCTGGTAACAAATTAACATAATTAATTTGTGCAAACCAATTGTTTCTATGACTGTACTTATAGTTTATGGGCAAACCTGACTCAATCTATGAGATGATATGAAAGCATGAATTAAATTCACGTCATCAATGACATTTGATATTGCAAAACTAGAGTTTTGTTCAAGGTTGAATTTAGTGACTTTAATTGTGAAGAAATATTTTTTTGGCTTTCTTTTCTTTTGTTATTTTGTTGTTTCTGTCTCTGTGTTTTGGGGTTGGTTGCTGTTTTTTTCTGGTTCGTTTTGTTGTCTTTTTGTTGTCTTTGTTTGGGTTGGCTGGGTGTTCGTTGGTTTTGTTGTGCTTTGCTTTGTTTTTGTTTTCTTTGTTTGGTTGGTTTTGTTGTTCTGGGATGCTAGTGTTCTTTGCTGTTTTTCAGTTTTTTTTTTCTGACCAAAAAAATAAATCTTGAAGAAATATCACTTCTAGAGAAGTTGTTGTAGTTCTTCAGGAAATAAATCATCTTGACTAACCTTTTGCAACAAAATAGAACTAAGTTCACTGAACGACAGAGCGGTATTAAGCGTAAAATTAATAACACAATTATGAATTAGAGGTTCCATGCCTGAATAAGACGCTGCTTTAGTTTCTTTGTAGTTTGGGCCATAAGTTTATAATCTTGAATGTCAAATAAAACAAAAAAAGCATTGCCAATGTGATCCATCACCAAAATATGGATTTTATATTTGTTAAAACAAATAAAACGACATAACAATAATGTTTATTTAGAGAACAATGAAGTTATTGGAAAAAGGGTGTGAAATAACTTTAAACTAATGTGTACTAAACCATGGTATAACCATTGCTGGAACTTTTCTACAATTTGGACACATCAATATGTTGAGTGACGGAGCCACATACTCAAATTTTTTTTTTTTAATCTTTATTGTATTGAACTCTAATTGTATGCCTCCATGTATCTTTATTTTTTGAACCGGTTGAAAGTATTCATCTTAAATGATTAGATCAAGTTATATTGTTTTATTATTGGACATTTAATTTGAACCCATTTGTAATACCCTATGAAATTAATAATAAAAATAATAGATAATTTGATTTATTTTAAGAGCTGAAGAAGGAGAGAGAAATTCACTTAGGAAAGGGGTAAAATTTACATGGTAATAGAATATTAAAAAGGGATACTGAAAAAGGAACTCAAGCAATACTAAATATAGATGTAAATAAAATTTTATCAGAGATGGTAACTAATGTGAGTACTTTAAATCTTATTTTGTTCATTCCTAACACTTATAACTCAACAGAGTATGATAACAAAGTATTTATAAGAAAAAAATTCATCTATTAAAGTGAAATACCCTCTACATATATTATTATAATGCCCTAATTATATCATATTATCTCCACTTACATTATTATAATCCCTTAATTATATCATATTATCCCTACTTACATTATTATAATCCAATCATTATATCATATAATCCCATCAAAGTCCCATTTCTCTTCGCATTTCTTCCTTTCCACATTCATCATTATGCATCTTCTTCCACCGGCAGTCGAGGCTTCCTCTGTTGCGGATACTTCCTCCAAGTCGTAGCATCATTGCCAACCCGTGCACCACAACCACTAACCTCCAAGTGGCCAAAAAAACAAGGAAATTTACGGTGGGTGAATAGTGACAAACTTTAGCTCAAATTTCGCGAAATCAAGTGCTTCTTTCTTCGATTTGGCTTAGGAATTCAACTCCCCTAGGTATTTTGGCCAGTTCTCTATCATAATCATCGATGAATTTAGTTAAAACAACCCCAAATCGAATAAACCCCAATTCTAGTACTGTTCATATATGAAAATCACAATTCAAGCGAGAAAGTGATGAAATTGAGCTTAATTCGGTCTAATCCCATCAAATTGAGTTCATGTTTTACCTCCTAGATGATTTTCACATCTTTCTCCTTTGTAATCACTGATCAATTATGAGTTTTGGCTTTCAGATTGAAAAACCCCAAATCATAGGTCTAGGTGTGATCTTGGAAGAAGATGAAATTTGAATTTTTTGGGCTTCTTAAATATTATTATGCATCTAGGAAGTGATTTAGAATTTTTTAAAATTTTAATTTGAATTATAAGTTGAATTACTAATTTTTTGTATTTTTCCTAGATTTTTAATGGAGCAAAAGAGAGGAATTTGAATGGGAAACCTTATATGCCTTGATTAGATAACAATGAACAATAATGCAATTTGAATGAAGGATTTTGAAATTTAATTGAATAACCTCAAAGTGACATTGGTGTTGATGGTAAGTGTTGGAATTTTAATAAGTGCATAATGGAGTTAATTGAATAAAAATAAAGGCCATGAGTATTTTGGAGTATTAGTAAGGAAAGTGGGCTAAAAAATTTGATTTCCTAAAATTATGTGAAGTAAGAAGGCCAAATTGAGATGAAGAAGTGATTGGTTAAAGGTGAACAAGGAATAAATAATTAGCTTAGTGACATGATTAAATAGTTGAAATTATTCATGAATACTAGAAGTTAAAAACATTTTATTTAATGTTATAGGTGGCTGGGAAAATTGTCAACAAGAGAATTGTAAATAAGGATGGAAGAGGTTGATATACTCCTCTCAAGTGACTAAATAATCCTAATTATGCAGGATTTCATTCTAAAGTATCTATTTTCAAATATAAATGTTTGTATCTTTAGTATCTTGGGCATACTTTAAATTTATAAATGTTATCACGTATTCTGAGACTAGGAAATTTGTTAGTTGATAAACTTTATAATTCTGCACTTTAAATTATCTGAATTATTGAAATATGAAATTGAAGTGGTATGACTTTGAAATTCAGATTTCTGAATATGGATGTCTATATATTTTCTAAATTTTGGGAACTAACGGTAATAGACGTTAGTCATAGTGTATTGTGATTAGTAATATAATATGGTTGGGTATGGTACTCTTACCTCCATATTCTATTTGAGGCTTATGACCATTATTATAATTATTCACAGCTTAAGGCTGAAAATGGGTAACTGTTCTGATCTATTTTCACTAGCCTTGGGCTAGTTCTGTATTTTAAAACTTTGACTGGTTCTGTGGGAAATTTCCTAATGTATTCTGTCAATGGTTTTTCTCTGCTTTCGGTACTATTGATTTATAGCTGTAAGTCTATTCCTTTTCTTATAAAATTAGAATTACCTACTCACTGAGTTTCCA
The DNA here is from genome assembly GCA_037074485.1 of Delonix regia. Taxonomy (NCBI): domain Eukaryota; kingdom Viridiplantae; phylum Streptophyta; class Magnoliopsida; order Fabales; family Fabaceae; genus Delonix; species Delonix regia. Next base: position 37,220,490 of record CM073451.1, read on the forward strand.
CTCATCCCATTATTTAACATTTTTCAGATTCCAGCACCAATCCAAAACACCCACCTACGGAGTAGGAATTGTGGTGTTTTTATTCTTTTGGTAAGTCTAGCCTGTTGCTAGAGTAATGATTTTTTTTTCCTTGTTTTGTAATTAAACTTAGTTGCTCCCTTGTATACAAACTGAATGTTTTGATGTATTACCATGGTTGTGGGCTGTGTTATAATTAAGCATGGGAGAGCAGAGTTCACCTATCTATTGTACGTTAGATACTCTACTATAGAAATTTCAGGAGGTCCATGATTTAAAGGATACCCTGTCAAACTTTCTACACGAAGATTGAATTGATGCTTTTGATAATTGCATGCAGAGTTATAAGTCTTGATGTTTATTCAATGAGAGTTTATATATTTGTTAAGTTCTGCTATTTGAGATATCTAATAGGTTTATGAAGATGAATGATACCTCATTCCCCATGCCAGTTACGTCCTATTGGCTCAGGTTGTGACACTATATATATATATATATATATATATTATGTATGTAATTTTTTATTTAATTTTTATAAACATTTAATGCATTTTTGTAAATAGTAGTTTTACAATAATTAAGTAGAACATAATTAAGTTCAAATGTCAATATGTTACTTAGCTCTCAAACAATTGTCCTTAAAATGCTAATTTTTTTTTAAAATGTTGATGGCTAAAATATTATTTATAATACTCTATAAAAATGCCTTTTTTTTTTTTTTTTTTTACAAATTGACAATTATAAATGTTAATATTTTACCTGATAAACTTTTCTACTTTTTTCAAAATACTATTTTATGATATTTATAGAACAATCATAGTATTATCAAGTGATAATATTTTTGTTTAATATATCTTTGTTATGCATTATATGAATAATGAGTACATATGACTTCATGCGTACTTCACTTTAGTAGTGAAATTAATATTAATATGAAGAGTATTATATAGTACAATACTCATTTAAATTTATAGTTAATTTTAAATTTAAAAAGAAGAAAGTCAAGATATTGTTAATAAATTAACCTCATTTAGTTTAATTCGAAAGTATAAATGATACAAATTTATTTTAAAAAAATATAATATTAAATTATAATTTTTCAAAATAAAATATAAAAAATTAAAAGCAAATTTGATCCCCCACTAGCTCAGGTCCTGGCTCCGCCACTAAATATGTCATTAATAGTCTTCACTTTCCTCGTACATTTGTCACACATTCATATTTCCATCTAAAGTTGGTTTGGATCTTATGAATAGTCGCAAGAGTCACAAATGTTCCAATCTATATAGCAAAAGTGAGCATTATTTAAGTGAACTTAATGTAATTAACATCAATGAGTGTATTGAATTTAATCAATTTTACTGACTTAAATTGATTCTCTGATGTCACCCATGGACATGTACTTTGATGAGGAGAAAAAGTCCTGTTTGGCTAAATTGTTGGGTTAGAGGATGCGTAACCAATGCTGCTCTAAAACCATCAAGTATATTTCATCTAACAATGAATGTATAGTATTAATAGATAAATTGAGTAATGAATTTAACTATACAACATTTTCTATTAAGTGTAAAGTAATACCTTTGCTCGTAGTGTGATAATTCAAGAATATCACTATTGAAATGCAATTTTTAGGCACTCCATGAATCTCACATTTGCGTTTGTCCTATTCATGGAATAATAATATTAAGTAAACTAATTGCATATATTTATAATATTGGCAGAATTTTGAGCAAAAGTATATACGAAGAAAAAGCAATGAGGTTTATTACCTTTAAATTCATTTACTCTTGCTAGTTGAAAAACCACCACAATTGATGGCTCAGTTGCTTCCCTTATATACTTCATTGTCATACTAGCATAATTACCAAATAGAGTGCATTTGATTGTTTGTTTACTGTCAATTTAAAACTTTAAAATTAACTATCTCATATAGTAATTATATATGATATAAGAAAATTGAATTTCATAACACTAAAGATGTCGATTGATATTGTATATTACCTATGATCTTGTATGTCCATAACAAAACGATCAAATGTCTTTCCATTCTTCTCAAATAGCTCAACCTTGCCATAAGATGCAATCTCACCAATGACATTTGTGAGATAAATTATTAAATTTCTCTCATAGTCCAAATGTTCATAAAACTTTGAATATGTAATTAACATGTAGATATGTAGGGAACATACTAATCAGGTATCCTTTCGGAGCTTGCCTTAATAGTATATTTGAAACTGGTACAAAGTAAAATGCAAAAGCAAGCATTGTGATTTGGCATTGATGGACTTTTGTTGCAAGTTTGAAATTTATCCTGTAAGCATGGAGGGCTGCTCTAAAATCTCTATTGTTTAAACCAATGTGCCTATTAACAATTTTATAGCAGTTGCCTTCCTCTAAAAGAGGCTTACGAATATGGATAAGATTTTTCCGTGTTATTGAAGCTTGTATCTTAGTGCTATTTCGTGGAACAAAAACAAACACAATCAAAATATACATGAACTCAGTGAAGATTATTTAAATGTGGTAATTTGAAAGAGAGTCATGTAACCTTTTCATCCAAGAGAATCATGTTTATGCCAACAATGTGATGCGGTGGGTATTCTTCGAGCAACCTATTCATGACCATGGATGAAATGATGTGCTTTCTTAACTTTCTTTTGTACTTGATTAATTTCATCCGTATGTATTATCAATGAGCATAAACATGTAAACACTAGCATTCCACTTATAACATTTTTTATGAAATATTTATCATCTTATTTGAACAAAAAGATTAAAAGATACGGATTTGAATAACTATTGACAATCTTTTATGAAGTTTTTAACTAATTATTTTCTTCTTTTTAACAGAATGACATTTTATATTAAAAAAAATTACTTTTTTGTTTTATTCTAAAGAGTGTAGAACTTCTAACATTAAAAGATATTTAGTCTTTTTCTATTTAACAAATTGACATTTTTATATTTAAAATTTCTGTTTTCTTTTATTCTAATATTTTTCTTAAAAAAGTAGTACTTGTTAAAATTTTATCATAAAAGGTTAAATTGTTTTTTAAAAATAATGTATTACAAAAAATAAAAATAAAAAATATTTATTTTTATTTTAATAATTTTTTAAAAAATAAATACTTATGAATAAAAATTATTGTGCATCCAAATGACGTGTGTTTGGGTGCAGAACATTTGCAGTGCATATACTGCACAGTAGATTATCTTATTTTGACAAAGCAATCAACTCTCAAAAGAGGGTGAATTGAGTGTTTGTAAAAATTTTAATTCTATTCAAAAATTGATTTGCTAAATACTTGGTATGAAGTTTACTTTGAAATGTATAAAGCAAAACAACTATTATAACAATCAAGGAAATATTTTATATTGAAGCTTGAAGTATGAAGATAACAATTTTCATTCCCAAAGACAGAGTACTCAACAATTTGTAATTTAATTTGATTCAAAAGCTTATATTCATATAAACTAAAATAACCAAATAATCTCTTTTACAATTGTGTTGCTTAAAGTAGATATAAAATAATGCAACCATCAAGAAATTACAATACTTCTTGCAACATATCAAAATAAAAACAAAGCATAAATAAGGCAACTTGAGATATAAAGAGTACAAGGATAAAGAAAGCAAACTCTAAGATTTATCTTGGTTCGGCTCCAATCCAAGCCTATATCCAATCCTTAAGTTTCCACTTGAGATTTCTCCACTAATTCCACAAGTTTAACTGGGCAATTGTGAATTCATTTATTTTCAAACCAACCCATTTACTATCTATTATTTGATCATCTATAACATCCAACTTAAACTAGAGTTGTTTCTCACTCTAAAACCAAATAACACTTCACTTCCTACAGGAAAATCAGTCTAAGAGATTCCTCACTCTTGTTTTCTCTCCCAAGGGATATACCACCCTTGCCTTACAAAGATTAAAGATCAATAATATTACTTAAAGAAGCTCTCCAGAGAGTATATATACAAAATGAACATCTAAGAACTCAAATGATAGAGATTAAGCAAGTTTTAGCTCAATGATGATTGTTTCTCACTCAAAGATGTTAAAACAAGTTTATAAACATATTATAGCACTTGGTTCTACTTAAAAATATGTTTAGAGGTTCATAGATATAAGGTTCTATGATAAATAGATGTTAGACATGTAAAATAGGCGTTAAAAAAAGTTACTTTTTGGTTTTTTGTCCTAAATAAGTCGACTGTTAGGTCCATTAATCGATTGTTGCTATGGAAATTTGAATTCTGGACATTCTGTGATCCATCAGTCGACCAACAAATTCCATCAGTTATATAATGGCTTACAAAGGCTCCATCAATCAACCAATGGGTTCCATCAGTCAACTAATGATTTACAGAAGCTCCATTAGTCATTTGTTGCATAGAATATACTCTAAATGGTCATACCTTTTTCATTTCAAATTCATTTTATGTGAATCACATATTGTTAGAAAGCTCTTTGAGTCTATTTTCTAATGAAATAAGTTTTGTATCAAATTCTCATACAATTTATGAGATATAATTAAAATAGTGACCAAAGGTCAGAAAAAGATTTTTAGTAGAATTTATATCTTACTATCTTTTAAGTCCAAACTTATATTTTGATAATCAGATTTTCTTGAGCCAATAAATGCAAATCTATACCATTAAATTTTAGAAAATAACTCTTAGCCTATAATACATATACCTATTTAATTGATTTGCTTCCTTGATACAACCAAGTTTCCAAATCTTCAAATCTTTAAATTCTTCAGCAATTAAAACATCTTTCTTGGTTGCTAATTCTTTGTGTTGAGCCTCAAATTGATATTTCATTCCATTCACTTCATTGCTTACTCTTATCTCCATGGAGCATCCTATATAATAAATATTTAACCTAAATAGTTAGTCCAATTCATATTTAACAATATGCAAACTTTAGTAGCAATTAACACACTATAAATATTTTTATCACGTATATGATATTGATATAATTATATATATCCAACTTAGATTATATATAACATTAAAGCATATTGAAGATGATATGAGCAAGCATAGCTCATATAGAGGATGATTCAAGTATAAAGTATTACAAGTTAATGATTTATCAATCAAGCATATGTTGATACTATATTTGTAACTCATGTCACATATTTGTCATTATTAAAACTTATAATATAGAACCTTAGGGTCAATAGATTCAAGTTGTCCAATTATTATTTACAAGTTACATTGTTGTAGGGGATCTAAATTTCCTATGTGAGAATTGCAATGCTTTAATGTGGCATACTCAACTCAATATTTACAACACTTCTAATGAAATTGAGAATCGAATATCATCAGTCAGGTATAATTTATTGACATTAATTTTTTCAATGTATTTTTTAACATTAATGATTGTACGTTCAACATTTAGTTCATCCTTTATAGAGCTGTCAAAACAGGCCAAGTGGGTTAAACAAGTTGGCCTGTGTGGGTTGGTGGGTTAAATGGGCCAATTCATTTAAGCCACCTCAATTTGGTGCACTAGGATTATAAACCCATCCCACATTAAACGGGCCAACCCTACCAAAAAAATTTTAAAAATTTTGTTTAAAAAAGTATCCGAAACATTAAAAACTTCAATTATCAACTCAAATATCTAATTTAAGTACCAAAAGTTCATTAATTTTGCCCATTATTGATAAAATATTGAATATTTAAAGGCAAACGGAGGATAAAAACTATTGGATACTATGAAATATTCAATCTTTCATAAAAGTAACTTCATAAAAACTCTTAAGTGAGTCAACCCACTAACCCACCTAGCTAGCTCATTTAACACGTGGGTTAAGTAGGTTGGGTTAATTTTAGCACACCTATGTTAAATGAGTTGAAAATTTCCACCAAACTTACAAAATGGTGGGTTAAACAAGCTAAACTTGTTTTGATGACTCTAATTCTTTGTACTTACTGTGATATAGGTCTATTGACAACAAGGATGCATTAAATCCTAGCATTGTTTCCAATCTCAAGAGGATTCTTGATCAACATAATCCGTTTGTAAAATGTTTTAGAATGGCTACTGAGAAATTTAATTTGATCATTCTAGAAGCTTGAAATTAGGCTTGATTCGTTATAGAGAAAGAGATGGAAGAACATACAATACACCAAGCACAAATGAGGTTATTACATTAATTATAGTTGACTTTGACATTTCAAGTCCACAAAGAGATATTATCTTGAAAACTCAATTTGGACAACTCAAGCGAATTAGTGAATTGCAGCCATGTCACATTCCACTTCAATATTTGTTACTATTTTCATATGGTGAAGATGGCTACCGTGAAGATGTCTCCCACTCTAACTCATCTATTTCTTACTCTAGCCAAAGAACAAAGGTCACTCTTCAGGAGTGGTTGGCTTTCAGGCCTTAAGATAGAACTGAAGAGAAATTTTTGCTCATACATTCTAAAAGACTTCTAAAACAATTCATTATTGATGGATACACTATGGCATACATTATGGCAAAGTCTCAAAGATTGACATACATAAAAAATCTTTAAAAAAATAGCTCATAGTCGAATTTACAGAGGGTTGGAATATGCCATTTTGCGTGGAGATATTAATGGTTTTTTCACTGAAAAAGTGTCATCTTACCATTCAGTTTTACTGGGAGAGCTAGATACATGATTCAAAATTATCAAGATGTAATAGAAATATGTAAATGGGCAGGGTACCTAGATCTATTTATTACTTTTACATGTAATCCAAATTGGCCAGAGTTATAACGCATATTGAATCATATAGGCAAACGACCTAAGGGTCGACCAAACTTATGTTGCAAAATGTTCAAGATTAAGCTCCATCAACTCTTGAAGGAGTTACGAGATAAAAAATTCTATTGAAGAGTTGTAGCCAGTAATTCCTTTTGTTATTTAAGATATATTTATGATGAATCAATTAATAGTTGTCTATTTATTTCTTTTTTCTTGTGATTTATGCATTATTTGTTGGTGTCAATCCATGGTTTACTCGTAGTTTCTACTAAGCCACTAATTAACAAGGCCTCAATCTATCAACTTAGAGATTGAGATTAGCTCTATGATAATAGGAAATTGCACGTTGAATATATAGAAGCTACAGCTGCATTGATTGCTAACTCATTTGATCTATCAGCTACCCACACTCTGTAACATATTGAAAATCCAATTTGTCAAATTGCTAAAATGCAACAGATCTAATATATTAGAAAAAGAAAAAGAAAAAAAGAGACCCTACCATGCAGTTAATAATGCATAAGGTCCAAGGTAAATTTAAGGATAGTAAAATGCCTATTAGTCTTTGAAACTAAAGTACAAGGTCTATAAAAAAATAGGGAATTTAAAGTTTCATTGACAAACATGGAATACGAGTATGCAGATGAATACACTTTCATAAATGGTTAAAAAAAAGAGGAGAAAATTCCGTACTTTACAAAGAAAGTAGGGAAATGTTGAATAACAAAGCAATAATCATCAGATGTCATTGCTAATCATTAAAAAGGGCTATTAGTAGATGATAAGTGCTAAAAGAGCACAGAAGGAACATTGTCCATGCAATAAAAGTTATTTTCCCATAAAAAAATACGGGGAAGGAAAACAATTTACGAAACCAAGGAAGGGAAATTGAACAAGTAAATATTAGAGATGATAATTACTTATCATAAACATTCATTTACTAGCTTAAACTTTTAAATTGAATTAGTCCCTAAATTGGTGACTTGAAATATTAAGCAAGCCTTTCTTGCAAAGGTGACCTGGAATCATTTTCTAAAGTTCCCAACTGTTGCAAACCATAAGCCATGTTAAAGTTCAGATGTTGGAGGCCCTAGTCACCTAAAAGTTGCTTCTTCTTTTTTTTCACTTGATTCAACCATCTTTCCTGAAATGGAAAACCAGAAATGACGTAGAGCTAGGTCAAAATACCATGAAAAGAGCAGTTATATCTTTCTTTCTTTTCTTCTTTTTTGGGTGTACTCACAAGGAGTTTTTATTGTTCGGAAAGTGCTTTATCCATTTGTTCAAATAAACCTGTTCATCATGTCTTATGCATATTTGCAGTTTTACAAATGGAAAACCCAGTAGAGAATTTCATAACATGAGCATCATTTTCTTCATTATTTGAAAATTCTTTCGATAATAGCAAAGGCAATTCAGTAGTAATTACAACTCGAACCCTTCTTCTTCTGTGACGCAAAGTTGAAGTAGCAGAAAAATTCAATATATGAATCAAATGTAAGTAATCTGACTCTCCACAACATATCCAAATGACATGATAAACATGGAATTGTTGAAATATTAATTTGAAATTTCTAAAAAATTGTCATGGTTTACTAAATGTACAAGTTCATGGTGTGTGTAGGTGCATTGTATGAAGAGATTCATGTATAGTATGAGTCTTATATTTAGGGAATGATAATTAATATATCCATAATAGTGTGGTTCATGTATTGTATAAGTCATGTACTTAGAAAAGTGTGATACATGTATGTGTGATACATGTATTAATTATTGAATATAATGAATGTAACTAGCCATCTGAGTGACTATATATACCCTATATACTTGATGATTTAAGTGAAGTTGAATAAGCCAAGCAATTGGAGTACAATTGAGAAATTGAAGTTCCTCTCCTCCTATATAGTTTCTCTTCTTCCTTTTCTAACAGGAATTACACAAAAGACGTCCCTTATGTCTTGATAAAGAAGCTCTAACCATTGAGAAGCAACTGTGGCAGCTGAAAAACATAGATGCATCCATATCAGTCTAGGCATTGTATTAAAACATTTTTATTACTATCCTACCAAGTACTAAAACCATAAATTTTCTCATACATCAGTTAATTGATAGCAAATAAACGTTATGAACCCTATTAATCTCATTATTAGGAATGCTTAGAAAAAAATGAAAAATACAAACAGTGACAAAAATTTTAAACTAACATAGAAATGCATAAGTGTGCGAAAGTAGGTACTAGCCTTTTAGAAAGAAAGATAAGGCACTAGTTAAGTTTGGTGAATCCTTATTTGATAATGATCTTAAACTCACGGATGCCTTGAAGATGACAAATTTTGAGCTAAAACATTATCTTTAGTTATATGAATGGATTATGATACACATTTCAATTCTAACAAAAACCAACTTTACCCTATAAAATCCTACTATAATCATCATCCATCATCATATGACACTTTCTTGTTTCCAAGTCCCTTTTGTAAACTTCTGCTCTTACGCTTGTTATATATGCTGCTTGCTTGCTTCCAACATTTCCATTTTCATGCATCTCAGATCTTACAAGAGCCTTTATGATTAAAAGGACATGCTTTCTATTTCTTGCATGGTTTATAATCATTGGGTTTAATTCATTGTGCAATCCATTTGGAGCAACAATTTTAGTGAACCGATTGACCTGTTCTTTTTTTGCAAGTTCCAACTTTTTCTTGAGCATATCTTTCTTACATTTCCTCTTATGCTATATGGGCAACGGAATGCCTCCATGAGAAGATGAAAGAAATCTATTTTGCTTCATATCTTTCCATATTCTTAGAGGATCTTTTTCCTCTGTTGCCTTAGCATAACTCCCACTCTTAGAAACATCATTTGACTTGAATTGACCATTTTGAAAATTTGCAAAGTCAAGATTAACGAAGCTCGTATTATCTTGTGCATTAAGGTCAACGTTAATTCCTTTAGATTTAATAAAATTGATATCGTCTTCCATGTCAGGCTTCCTATACAGGTGTACTTTAATGGGATTCTCAGCGCATTCACCCTAGGAACAAGCTTCTGTGTTCAGATCCAATGGCAACTAAACCCTTTGTTCTTCTCCTTTAGTAGACTCTGGATAATGGGTATCAATTCCTGAGGCATGAGTTCTCGAGTAAATCAAAAAATCACTGAAACTGAAATCAAATCCATAAAAGGAGAAAAGAACAAGCACGAAGTACTTATCTCACTTAAATAATGCTTCAGGTTCACAAAAATTAAACCAAATAATTAGTTCAAATGCAATAAAACCGAATATCATTCAATTTATAACTTGTTCTTGGGAATCTTATCCAGTATCTAGATGTGAAGCAAACGTTGGATTATATAAAGTAGAAATTGCTTTCATTAGCAAGTTCAAAATTAAGTTATAAGTCGTTCAAAACTACATATGATATTGCGCACAAAAAATTAATATGTGACTCAACATTAACTGTAGACTGAATGACGGACCCAAGATCCCTCATTTTCATTCGTTTTCGAGGGAGGTCCTACTTTTGTCCCAAATGAGTGCTTGTCTACTTCTCTCTCATTATCTAAAAACGCAGGAATTGAATAAGAACAAGGAAGAGCCATTTGTTCGGGTAAACTCAAGAACTAAAGATCCCAAACTGAAATTCTGGTTTAAAGGTTCACAACGATGGTTTCCCATTCATATTCCTCAACACCCCCTTTGAATTGCAAAGTTTTATGCTCTAACAAAATGATTTGAAAGATGATTAATTGTTAAGATAGCAAAGAAGACCCATTAATCTTGATCCTTCCATTTGGCATGCTTGGGTAGAGGGAGTTGAGGGGAGGGAGAGGGAATGGGAACATTTGGTTACAACTTTGGTGAGGTAATGTCATTCCCTAATATCCTTAATTCCCACAAATAAAGTAATGTGGACTCCCTTGAAGCTTTTCTAGGAATCCATGACAAAATTACTATACTATCCACCCTTTCACTTGCTTTCTCTCCTAGCTATCCTTAATAGACACTGTCATTGGAATACATCCACCACCATCAGCTGAAGCCGGAACAAACATGAACCACCATCGTTACCCATTTTTGCCCCCACACTTGTCGATGCATACAGAAGATGAGTGGATGATATTGACCCAAAAAAAAAAAAGGATGGACGGATGATAGTGACAAAAAAAAAAAGGAACATCCGTGGACAGTGATTTAAGAAAGCAAAAAAGAAAAAATATTAGTTTTTATCAAAATTTTAAAAAATAATTAATATTATTTTAAATTTTTTAATAAAAATATTATAGTCATTTGTATAATTTTCATTCTCATTCTTACTCCTTCTATCAATATCATACCAAACATAATAAATAAATCTAAAATTGTATTTCATCAAAACTCATTCTTATTCACGTTCTTTATTTTTTTTCAACCAAATGTGTCTTAGGAATAGTAAATTGATTTGAAGTTGCGGGAGAGAGGCACAGTAAGCGCGCTCTTAAACGTTGTCTGATAAATCAATCAACTACATTCTTTGTTTAACTTCTATACGCTAATGAGTGACAAGGTGGTTTTACTCAAATTCAAATTGGTGGGACAGGGGAAAGGGGTATAGTGGGAGGTTGGGTACATGGCTACATATTTTAACAACTAGCATGTGACCTAAGCTTTTAGTGCTTAATATGGTTCTCTCTGGTCCGAAGTTTAGGAAGAGAGTAATAGAAGGACCAAATTTGAAGCCCATGTGTGCGGGGCTTGAGACCAGGATACAAGGGAACTTATGACTCATGATGAAAGGAAATACCAAGGTTTTAAGAAATTATGATCCACTTTTTTTATATATAAATTTCAAAGAGAGAACAAAGGAAAAAAAAAAAAAAGAGAGAGAGTGGATGAAATGAGTAGAAGTAAACCCTATATACATACTTACTCTTTATTTATTCTTTTATCAAACTTTACACTACACAAAAAAATGTAAATGATCCATTTTCTATATGAAGACCGAAGTTTGACTTGGTGTCAAAACTCTATCAATCTTTGGTGGTATTTGTTTCTTCAATTATTTCTGTACATAGCAAGGTTTATACAACACACAAAAGAACCACCTAATTTTTAAAAAATATTTAAAACTTTTTGAACCCTTAATGCACAGTGGGTTTGACTTGAAAACTGAAGAAAACATACAATTTCTACACGACATTGACCTTGACAAAGGTATGGGCTACAATGTCTGAGGTCCATAAGACTCTGTCATGTGCAATTCAACAATATGGGAACTTTCGGTAATTTTTTTTTTTACTAAAGTGAGGTAGAAGATTTCTTGTACAAATAATAACTCATTAGATTATTCTTTTTTTTTTTTTTCTGGTTATTCTCATTGTTTTGAATAGTCATAGTGCTACATGTAGCATTTGTGCTAGAAGTAATTTGCACAAATAATTACCGTTACATTAATCTTTTTAATTAAAACGAAGATTTAGTCCATTTATTGGGTGGATATGAATTTTTTTTATAAAAAAAACCATTTAAATGCACGCCGAACGTAATAATCCTTATTGATTTGGTTTAATTTACTATGAAGAACGGATTTCGATTAATTTTGAACACCTCTACTGAGAAGTTTTGATGGATGTGAGACGAGGTGAACAACTATTCTACAAGTTTGGGATAATCAATAAATTTACCCAATTAAGTGAAATATATACCAGATCAAAAAATACATAACGAAATTATTTAATAAGAGCAAAAAGAGGATTATAAATGAAAATAAAACTTTAGTTTATAATAATGCAAAGATCTCAACAATAATTTGTTGATTGAGAGACGGTTAAACATTGTACCTATAAACAAGAGAAACCTTCTGAGAGAGCTCCAGAGTCATTACAAAAACTTAAACACTGAGGAAAAGGCTGAAGAGGAGAGATCGTATGGCTTTTGGGTTTTCAGGTTCTTCCTCTTCTTCGAATTGGATCATGTAAAACATACCCCATGTTTTAGTTGTTGATGATGATCACATTAATCGCAAAATTGTTGAGAAGCTGCTCATAAACTCCTCTTGCGAAGGTAACATACCATTTCTCTCGTTCATCTTGCTTTCACTTTTCTATAGCATTGGAGGAGTTTATGTTTGAGAAGAGATTAATGAGTTTTTTCGGTTGGGTTTGGGATCAGGCATTGATTTGTATATTGAACAGAAAAAAATGGACCAAGGGTATTGGAATTATTGGGCTTGGCAAGTGAGGAACAAAACACCGCAAAAGAACACTCTGAGTAATTATTGCTTGAACTATAGTATTCTCTTTTCATATTAATCAAACTTTGCATAAATTTTAGCAAACTTTTAACTCATTTCACTGCTATGATATGATTGTTTTTAAATATCCCAAATAAATTTGGTTATCACATACTATTCTATGCCTGGGATGACAAGCTATGAGCTACTAAAGAAAATCAAGGTATTTAGTAAAAATCTTGGTTCTATAGATATATTTCCAATTTTTTTCTTCTCAAATCTTTTCCATTAAGGTCTATATATGTTTTTTGTTTGGAAATATGAATCTTCTGTCATGAAGGAGGTTCCAGTGGTGATCATGTCCTCTGAAAATGTCCCAACTCGGATAAACAAGTAATTCCCAGCATTTATTAAATACATACCAATATACCATAGATCATAATATATCTCACTATTTATATTAGTTTGTTCTCGTCCACTTGATTAATTATATATGCTGAAACAGGTGTTTGGAGGAGGGAGCTAAAATGTTCATCTTAAAGCCCCTTAAACAGTCTCATGTAAATAAATTGATATGTCAATTGTTGACTGCAAAGGCTGAAACTCCTCCAGTCGAATAGTTTAGGTCTTGCTAATTCCATTAGTTTTGGTGTGGAAAATGAAGAGCAATGGATTTTAGGATGCTTTAATGTCTACTACACTGGTTTAAGGTTTCTTTTGCTACACTAAGATACACTCTGTTTCGTGAATTCCTGATTCAGAATTAAAGCCATGGGTTGCCAATCTCCATCTATGAAAATTGAGTTTACAATCTCCGATACTGAGAAAGATTTGCCAAAATGAATTCTATATCTTAAGCAACTCTTAAACTGATGAATTAGATAGATAATTGTATAATAAAGTATACTATATATATTACGGAAAAAAGTTGAAAAAGTACTTAAACTACTAGAAAAATGCTATATAGATACGGACAAAATCCCTGTGATAATATATACTCCAATAGGAGAATATACAAAGGGGAGTGTAATCTCGAAACTGATTTTGCCTTAAACTCAAAACGCTGCTAGAATAGAAGTCTGAATAACAAATTACTTGAATTAATCATACAGCATTTTCAATACAAAGAGCATTGTTAACAAACCAACTTGCATGAAAGATCAACAAAGAACTTTACTACCACACAGACAAGAAGCCTGATATTTGCTTGCTTCAAGATCTGACAAAATTTGCTTTGTTACTTCAGCTGGAAACCTTCCTGTGAAATTTGGGTGAACATTAGCTATTATGAATTTAAAAAAAAAAAAAAAAATCCACTGATACCGCTAAGATTCACTGAGTTACTAAAATTCATACAAGTAATTTATTAGTATCATTTTCAGTTTCAAACAAACCTTGGATAAGATTATCCAGCTTTAAGAATATCTCTCCGAGTCTGCTCTGTCCACAAGGTTTATACTTTAGGTAGAATTTGCTTTAAGAATATCTCCCTGAACTTTGAAGTTCGAAGCTGAAAGTAGAAATTGAGTTAGGTAGGCCTCACACTAACTAAATAATATTTAACTTCCTCCCTCAGTCCTCTCCTTCAACTCCAATTCCAAACAATATGTTTTCAGCTTTTTCAATTTCTCTTTCTTCGTTTACTATTTTCACTTTCACTATAGTTTACCAGATCTTTATCTCGCCATCTTTACCCTCTCTAAATTCAGCAACTATAATGGAAGCGCTCAACCATCAAACACATTCACCACCACGCTGCATTTCAATATAAGCACTTGTACTTATACACAGTAAATAAACAGAACAAGGAAACTGAATTTCACTTCAGAAGCCAATTCAACTATTGACATTAATTATATACCAGTAAACTGTCATAATCACGGACCTTATTGCTGCATAAATTGATTAGATATATTTTGAAAAATTCTGCTGGCACAAGTCCTACTATCTTTCCATATTTTAGACCGTATGTACAGAGGCATGCAGAAAAAGTTGGATCTAGATGGAGACTGATATAACCCATTCTGTATATGCTATGACCATCATGCATGTCATATGTACTATTTTCTCATTTCTCTTGCTTAACCCACCATCTTCCCATCGGCCTCCTGTGAATTTCTCTTCTTCTGAACCCCTAAATACTTAAGTGCTCTAAATCTTGTCTAATCATAGTCTAAACCCATTAAAATAAGAAAAATTAAAAGACCTCACATCACTGTCATAAGTTCAACAGATCTAAATCAGAATCTAAATCGGTTTGAATAGCATGATCCCATGAACGATAATTCAAAGATGTTCGATCACACAAAACGGTTTGGTATACTTTTTATGCGATTATGTCCGTTCTTTGCCCTTAATTTTTTTTAAGAAAAAAAAATTAACGTCATAATCTAATTATTCCAAATAATGCATGAAAAGAAGACAAAGATAAAATAGGTGCGGAAACAAGACATGCCCCATTCTTCCTCAAGCAGTCTTGTCGGCACAATTGTGTTGTCACCAAACCCAGAACCAACAATAATTATCCAAAACTAAAACACCTCTTCATTACATTTTACAGAGAGTAATTTGATACTCTCTGTTACAGGTCACTCCCACACACCACTCTAATCATCCTTAAGTTCCAATTTTAACTTCAATTGGGTCTCTCTTTTTTTTCTTTAATGAGAAAATCACTATCAAGTATTAGCATACTTTCACTACATTTGGCTAGAAGAAATGAATAACATTCCAAAATGGACAATTAAATGAAATTAGATTTAATGAACAGATAACAAAATATGCATACGAATAAATAATGACCATGGGCATTGCAGGGCAGATGAAGATTCATTGTAAACTAGAAGAAGAACCAATATGAAATTAACTAAAACAAATCATTACAACAACCAATTCCAAGTCGGGTGGAAAGGAACTCACAAAATCATCCATGGCCGAAAATTTCAGAGAAAAAACAAAGGGAGAAGGGAATTTCTTCGCAATGGAGCTTCTTTCATGCACAACTTCCTAGAAAAGAGTACTAGACTTGCACGATTGGAAGGTCGCATGATCGAGCACAACAAGCATAGAACAGAAAACTGTGAACGAAGGAAAGGGAAGAATATTACCAGAAGCTAAAAAGAAAAACGCAAGATAGGCTTACCGTCGGGTGGAAGGAGCGCCACTAGAAGAGATGAAGAAGGAGAAATTTGGGGAAAATGGTATGGGAGGCTCAGGAAGAAACAGTCCCTCTCTTCTGCAACAAAATGGATCGAGGGTTTCAGAGAAGATAGGCACGAAGATGAAAATGAGAGATAAAGGATGGACTGGCTAATCACTCCATATGAAAAAAAAATGGGCGCTCTTGACGCGGACGGATTATGTGTTTGATGGCAATTTAATATTTTTGTAAAAAAAAAAAAAAAGTTGCTAATCAGAGACAGATTTGAACGTTTGATACGAAAATAGATAGTTTGAGATGGAAAAAATCGGTCGCAAATTTTGTTTTAGTAATCAGTAATGCTCAATTACTGACATCGTATCTAAATCGTATGATTCGTATCTATTTCAGTCTTTATTAGATAGCACTGACTGTGTCTGTGTCTAAATTGCATTTTTATTTAACATTTTTTTAATAGCATTATAACGAATAATAATACAGAAATAACACATGTCATTTAGCATAAATCAGCAATTATTGCTTGAAATATAGTGCACTTATACACTACAATTATAGTTGTTTTTATACATAAAAAATTTACATATGGGTGCACTTTAGTCTCAATCATCGTATGTAAGTATACTATATTAAGCGCGCAGGAGAATTTTAGCATAGACGCCCCTGCTGGCTTGTAACAATATACAAGTAGAACTAGTTTATTTGTGGGCAGACTGTCAAGCTTTATTGAAAATTAGTTTGTTTTATAATATGTTAATATATTTTAAATTAATAGTATTTGTAAGTTATTAAAACTTGAATGTAATAATATATTGTGATATAAAATAAATATAATAAATTAGAGAATATTCATAAAATTAGTTATGTGATATTAGTAAAAAAAAAGTGACGATAATAAATTTATTAAAAAAATATCATCATAAACTATTTAACCCTATATTTTTTTTATTTTAATTTTAGATCATATTAAGTTATATTTGTAATTTTTTATTAAAAAATTTAAGAAACAATTAATTAATTAACTCATTATTTTTCTTATTGACTTAAAAAAGTATTTGAACTTCAAAGATTTTCTAATTTAAAAGACAGTTAATTATTTTATTATTGAAAAAATTCCTAATTTAAGAGGCAATTAATTAATAACTTCAAAAATAATTTACACACTTTAAATAATTATTGATACATATATGATAAAGGTGAAAAGTAATCACATGAGATGCTAAGAGTTTGCTAAACAAAATCTTCTCATTCGTCAATGAAACTCCCATATTAAAGAGAATATATTTGACTTATATATAATAGATACTATAAAATTGAGAAAAAGGTAATTTTAAAATTGAGCACTTGCCAAGATTGTTGCATAATTTTATCACATTCTAAGTAGTTGAAATTTGAAAATGCGTTTTAAAAAAATAAATAAATTATTATTAATAAATTTGAAACCTCACTCAATTTCTCTATATTTTATATCATATTGACCTCTTAGTTTTGTACAAATTAAATCTTTTAGTTAAACTTTAGATCGAGGCTTGTGCTATGCATTGATATTGTTTGATAGGACAGTTTTAAGTATTACCTTAAGTGTCCTATTTTAATAAATAAATATTAAATTTGCGATGCGATAAATTATTATATATTGGTCAAAAAAATTGTTGTATAAAAACAATCAAGTGGTAGCAGTCGATATGATAACTAACTGATATAATTAGAAATAAAATCTATGAATGAAGAAAATGCCTATATAATTAATATAAGCACAATGAACTGATTATAATGCCAAAGATAATAAATTACATATGCACTTTAGTAATATTCCTTCATTGTCTATGCGTATGTGCAGTTAAACAATGTACATCTATGTAAAATCAAAATACCCATATAATTAAAATAACTAATCGATTAAGTGTAGTGCTGAGAGTAACTATTTGCCCTTTATCAATGAGGGTGGAAAATGATAACAAAAGACCTTTATTATACTTAGTTTTAAAATGAGTTATAGTAGGGAAATAAGTGGTTTGAGTCACGTTGTAAAAAGTTATTCTTAGGAATATTTTGTAAATATACTAATTTCTCATAGAATCTAGCAAGAAGAGATGATAGGTGATAGTAATTGTGTGTGTTATGTAACCCAAAGAGATGCTTTATTTATTAGAGAAAAAACTAGTCATTAGGTAATGGTAAAAATAAAATGTTACAACTGAAATAGTCTAAATGTCACAACGATCAAGGTCAACGACAACGATAATTAATTAATGATAAATATTAGCAACAGTCAAGTAAAAGTTTAAAGGTCTTATCTTAAAAACATATAGGCTAATTTTGACTCTTTCAAGGCAGGAGAAAATTTAATTACAAAAATTATTATTTTTTGGATGAGCTTTTTAATATAATTTTTGTAAAAAGCTAGGCCACATAATTTTATCACACGCAAAGGGGTTGAAATCCCCTATTTGAACTAGGTTTGAGCCCATTAACCCATGCTTGTGTGCACGAGACCTCCGCCCTTTCTTGGCTCTTTACAAGCCCAATCTCACATGTAATTATATATACATTCAAGGTCTCATATTTCTAAGCAATGTGGGACTTCTTTTGAAATAACCACACACACACACATTCTTCAACAATCCCCCACATATTTCAAAAGAATAATTTTAAAAATGAAAGGTGAATTTTGGTTACAAAAAATCTATGGGTTACATACAAGTGTTATAGTTTTAAACCTAGTATCTTTTAGACTATGAACCAAATCTAGATAGATATGACATAACCGACAGAGACATGGTGAAGTTTAGAATTTTTATTACTATAAACTCTTATTTGTAACTTAGAGATCTTATTAGCCACATTACACTCTCACAATTCTTGTGTTATCGTGGTTTTGCACTTTAATTGGCCATGTGCATGCTTGGTAGTTCATGAGTGCTCTAGAGATTTTGCCAAAGATCTCATAGGATCAACTCCACTCCACACTCATATAGGTGATTTCATCAAGTGTATCTGTAATTAATACACCACTCATAGAGGCTGTGAAAATCATTAAGAGCTTTGTGTTCATCTTCTCATTCAATGTATTATAGCACTTTCTCACACTAAAAGAAGGGACAATAATTAATAATGTTAGCATAATTAACAAGTGACTTGTTATTTCCTATATGAACCTATTTCATAAGATCTCCAATCACAAAGATTAAGTTACAATCACTGTTAATTTCAAATTGGCTTAAGTCTCATTCTCCTCTATGTTTGAAGGATTAGTTTCCTTACCCAAGGTTTTATCAAAGGGTCTGCAAAATCATTTCTCACCTAATATAATCGATCGATATCATATTATCTCGTAGTAGTTGTATGACCACATCATCTCTTAGACGAATAAGTTTACTTTTACCATTAAAAGTTTTATTCTTAACAATGGCTATTACCACTTGGCAATCATAGTGCATTGGCATAAAAGGAGTTGGTTTATTCCAAATGGTATATTAGTTAAGAAGTTTTTTAACCATTCAGTCTCAATACCAACCAATTCCAGAGCAATAAAATCTAACTTTATAGTAAATCTCACTACAATAATTTGTTTGGCAAATCTCCAAGTTATTATACCACCACTAAGGGTGAATATATAACCACTAGTGGATTTTGTCTCATCTGAATATGAGATCCAATTAGTATCACTGTATTCTTTGTAATACAGTGAGAAATCCACTATTCATAATACTATAGTTCATGGTACCTCTTAAATATCTCATTAATTTAACTAACATAGCCCAATGATCATGGTTTAGGTTGTATGTATATCTACTTAATCTACACACAGCATAAGTTATATCAAGTTAGGTGAAATTCATTAAATGCATCAGACTTCCAATGATCTATGCATACTCAAATTGAGCAATGGGTTCCTTACTTATTTTCTTACGTGGAGGATCCACTATATTAGTGGTAGCCATAGAGCATATGATAAGTAAATAATAATATATCTAACCAGGCTCTGATACCAATTGTAAAGCAAATAGACACCAGATAGAAGCAAAACTATAGCAAATAATTTGAGATGACACACAGAATTTTATGTGAAAAAACTCAATAGGGTAAAAAACCACGGATAAGGAAGAAATAACTTTACTATGAGCAAGAATAGGAATTGCATCTTCTCTCTATATAGCAAGGATAATATGCTAATAGGAGAATACTAAACTCCAACTCTCTATTTATCTCACAAATCTCTCTCTCTATGTAGATTACTCATTTTTTTGTTGTGAGAAACGAGGTTTTAAAGTTTTTTGTTTATAAGAAAAGATGAAGAGTTTTTATGTAATTTTTTTAGGGACTAAACTGCAATTAAACATTTTTTCTTTTCAATTTTTCTTTGGTAGGTTTGGTTGGTCACCAACCAAAATAGAAGTCTTTGGTTGGTGCCTTTTTCTTTGACAAAATCATTGATACATGGCTTTCTCAATATATTCTGAGACTGAGACACTTCAAATTGAAGATTATGCTTGTATGCTAAAATTAATATATCATACGGTTAGAATTAGAACGTTTAAAAGAATTTCTGAATTACTTTTTCCTCATTCAAAACATAGTTTAATTATACAATACTTCCTTAATTTTAGTAAAATATGTTTATTGAAATAAGAATGACTTTAGATACTTATCTGCCTCCCCTTAAGATTGAACATAAAATAAAAAGTTGGAATTAATAAAATTTTCACGAGTTGTGTTGTCAGAATGACTTTTGTTTTTTTATTTTTTTTCCTTGTGATGATTTCATATTCTTAAAATATGATGTTTATAGTTGTGATAAAATAATCATTGAATATAGTATAATAGATTGCTCATTATAACTATACTCATTAATTACACAAAAATTTAATAAATTCTTTTAAAAACTAGTAATTGTTAAACAATTAATTATGTCATATATTAAAGAATATGGTGTTTCTAAAAATATAACAATCACACTTTTTTTTAAGGTGAAATAATCTAACCTATAAGGCTATGATTAATTAAGTACACAATATCAAAGGTCAGAACATGAAATTTAACGTACTTTCTTGCTTGCCTGTGGCTTCTAACTGTTGAGATATTTTAGTAGAACATGGGAAACACATAATGAAACTGGGGATAGTGCTATTTGAGTTATTATCAAAAGCTCTTGGTCTGAATCCAAACCATTTGAAAGAGATGGGTTATGTTGAGGGACTTGTCACTCTAGGCTATTACTATCCTGCTTGTCCAGAACCAGAGATAATCCTGGGAACCTCCAAACATTCTGATAATGCAAGTGCTTCTTCAGGACCATATTGGTGGCCTTCAGGCTCTTCACCAAGAGAAATGGATTGAAATTCCTCCTGTTCTTGGAGCTTTTGTTGTTAACATTGGTGATCTTTTGCAGGCAAGTTTTCTCTTGTTCTTTTCCATGTTTCTTGTTTTTCCTCTAACTATTATATATATATATATATATATATATATATATATGTATGTAACAGTTGAATCAATATGAATCATATGGATCCTATAATTAAAGATTAATTGATACCTCATCGTGCCTTTTAACTAGCAGATATTATTGACATAAATCTTAGGTTCTTTCTTTTTTGAGCGAAGTAAAAGAAAGAAAATACGTACCATACTTGAAGTTGGAATCAATCACTATTCTATTTGCTTTTGCTTGACTCAAGTGGCTAGAATTGAAGTCTCTAAGTTTAGAACCTTCTACCCAAAACAACACTAGTCTCTATAGTCAAAGTAGAAAGTCTGAAATGAGCAAGCAATGAATGTGGCATTTTGATATCTAATAGTTTCATATATTTTGATGTATACTTCATAGTTCATACCATGTGATACTTAGCGAGTTAGACTCTTAATCATGTCTTGTATACTTAGGAAAACGTGTCACTATAGTTAGTAAACAAGGGGCTATATTTTGAGAAATTATTACTTGCTAATAGTCTTGTACTTTATCTTAAAGATGAGTAGTGTCTTGAATTCTAGTTTATAATTCATGCACGCATCAAGTACAAACTTATAGTGTAGCAAAAGCATTGTATATATGCATTTTTTACTTACAGTTTTTGCTGATACATTTAAAAAGATCAATGGTAAATTTGTAGTAATTGATAATTTTGTTGAAATGTAGCTGACAGTAAACAACAGATTCAAAAGTGTAAAACATAGAGTAATAACTAATCTTGTAGGGCCAAGAATATTTGTTGCATGTTTTTTTAACACGGATTTTAGATCATCCTCAAAGCTGTATGGACCCACAAAAGAGCTATTGTCTGAAGATAATCCTCCCAAATATAGGGAAACCACAGTTCAAGAATACATAGCCTGCTTCAATGCAAAAGGTCTTGATGTAACTTCTGTTCTTCCACATTTCAGGATTTAAATTAATATTACACAGTGCATGTTGAAGATAAACAAATAAATGATTAAACATGAAAAGTTGGTGCTTAGTGTGGTTATGGATCTTGGACAAGAAATTTATATTGACTGCTTGTTTTAATTGAAGATCATGGTGGTTGGGGTATTACATCTCTATCCTTGGATTTATATTTAGTGGATGAAAAATTCAATTCTCACACACTTTATTATTGAATTCTTAAAGTTTTGAACCCAGACTCATTTACTCTAAAAAAAAAGTTTGAGAATGAATAATTTTTTTTTTTAACTAGTTGAATTCAAGGTTTAGCGTTTGAAATACTTTAAAGTTCATTTGCATGTCTAAACGGAGATTTACTTTGCAAATAGGTTTGTTTATTTTGACATTTGATTTCCTCTAAAATTACTTTTGCCCACTAAACTTCTATGCATGGGAGAGAAAAAAAAGAAACTTTAACATTTGACAAATTAAATTAATAGCAAAACTCAATTTAGAGATAAAAGTTTTTAAATATGAATCACGGTCATATAAAATTAGTTTGACTAAAGTAAATTTTAAAAATCAAGTTAATCCAAAATTAATTTTGCTCAATTCCAATCCAAACACACATGAAATTTATTTATATAAAATGTGTTTGTATAAAATCATAATAAAGAAAATTCTCTCAAAAAAAAAATAATATAATTCAAAACTCAAATTACAATTTGAATGGCATTATTTCTTTACTTTTTCTATTTAATTATCGAAATAATATATACGCACATGGAAGAGGATCTCCTCCAATGGTTCAAACCTAATGGAGAATCTCCATTATATTTAGAATCGTTGGATTTTAATCTAATAGTCCAAATTTTATGGAACAATTCTTTAATTTAATTTTAATAAAAATATTTATTTTGAAATTTTTTTTAAGTCATTAAATATTAATCCAATAATTTTAGATTTACAAGAGTTTATGTAGTAGCTCAAGACTAGAAATCCTCTTCCATACACACGCATTCCTAGAGGGAAATGGGTATCACATATATTACTTAGACTTGCATCTCCAACTTTAAAATACTCATAAAAATATCCAATTCAGCTATATAAATTTTGAATCAGGATTGTCTACAGTAGAGTATCCTCTGTAGATGATCTATAGGCATAAATTTTGTAAATACCCATAAATCTAATTATTTTGCTCATTTCTAATTTCAACAAGGACATCACAATGTGTATACCTTATTGTCTGTTAATTTTGACTTTAAACTCCATATGGAACAATGAAATAATATGGAATTGAATTGATTGGTATTCAACTATAGTGCAAAATTTGTTTAGAACAATATTTCTTCAAAATTGAATTGATTTGCAAATAAGGTTTTATCTAAAATTGTTGATATCAACAATTTCAATAGGACTTTTATGTGGAATTGATTTCCATTGCGATGAAAATGGCAGTTCGATTCTAAGCAATTTTTCAATTTAAATTAAGATTAACAAAGAAAAATTTAAGATAAAAATATAAATTTTTATTGAATTTGATGTATTTTATAAATATTCCAAACAATGTAGTTCATTTATTAATCAATTGAAACCACAATTCTTAAGTCACACATGAAAATTAGTTGATTTCAGTTTAACTTTTCTAGTTTATAAATTTATATATCTTACATCGCTATATCAAATAAATAACACATTAAATAGACATGGGGTTTTAAAAAGACATCTCTTTATGCTTAAAGTTAAAAATTTATTTAATTATATAAAATTAATTTGTCAAAAATTGAAATTTACTACACATAACATATGTGTATATCTAGTTAGTTTTTTTAAATAACTATATAATTTGATTCAATAAAAATAAAAAATAAAAAATAAAACGATTTGTTATATAATTTTTAGACATCAGATCGTGTGTTTTCAATGCATTATTGGTCAAAGATGTAATACCCATAAAATTTATACTAAAAAAGGAACTCAATCAGAGTTAAATGAAAATGCAGATAAAATTTTATTTGAGATTATAACCTAAGTAAGTACCTAAGCCTCACCCTGTATATTTTTAACACTTGTAACTCAACAAAATATGGTAACTAAGTACCTGTAAGGGAAATTTTGATTTGATAAAAATAAAATATTTTCCATTTAAAATATTTTATATTCTTAGTTATTTCCACCAACTCCACTTACTATATTTTATTACCCTTATTATATCACTAACATTATTATAATCCCCATTTATCATATCATAATCCACTAAATTATACTACAAAACATACATCAACTACACCATTTTTGCACCTTCCTTCTCGGTTCAGTACACAAGTCAAGCCTCCAACCTCCAGCAGCCATTCCAACTCATCGGCGAGTGATTAACATCATCACCGACGATCCCCAATCACTGGCGGCCTTCCCTACTGGCCATATTGTCAGAAAATTAAGTCTGAGCTCCTCACTGTGCAAACTTTTCTCCAGCCAACTAGAGCTTCCTCCATTCTCATTCCACCTCGTTGGTGACTCCTAAACACACTTGGCTTCCCATCATGTTCACTAGTAGCCAAATCACTGGAATGTCTCTAATTTTTCAATAGTTCGAAGGGGATGAATCCGAGCTCCAAATTCATCGAAATTAGTGCGCTTTAATCTGATTTAGCTTAGGGCTTCACTTTCTGCAACATTTATAGCCCTTTCTCCCTCATTAACAATAATAAATTTGGTCTAATCTGCTCAGAATCGAAGAACCCTAATTTTGGCATTGTTTATCTAAAAAAGAGGCAAATTTAAGCTCAATTCGGACAATTTGCTTCAAATTGAGTTAGGATTACACTTTATAGATGAATTTTGCACTCTTTTCCCTTGAAATCACTGATCAATTGTGAATTTTGGCTTCTGGATTGAAAAATCGTAATTTAGGGTCTAGGGGTAATTTTGAAAATATGTGAAATATGTGTTCTAGGGCTTCTTAAATTATATTATGCATCTAGGGAGTGATTTAGAACTTTTAGAAATTTTAGTTTGAATTTTAAAGCAGATTTCTAATTTTTCATAATTTTCCTAGATTTTTCATGAAGAAAAAGGAAGGAAATTAGATGGAAAAAATTAGTTTGGCTTGATTAGATAACAATAAATATTATCTGAGGTTAAATGAAAAATTTGGAATTTATTAGATGACCCCTAAGTGAAATTTGTGTGATGCTAGGTGTTAGAAATTTAATAAATGCTTAATGGAATAATTGAATAAAATAATAATAATAGTAATAATAATGATAATAAAAATAATAAAATGAAATATAGGTTATAAGTATTTTGAAGTATTATTTAAGAAAGCGGTCCATATATTTAATTTCCTAAAATTTAGTAAAGAAAGAGATGAATTGGATAAAGGTAAATAAGGAATAAATAAATAGGTTTGTGACAAAATCAAATAATTAAATTCATGAGCACTGGATGTTAAGATTATTTTATTTAATGCTTTGTGTGACTAGAAAATTGTCAACAAAGGAATTATAATTAAGGATAAAAGGAGGTTGGTATATTCCTCTCAAGTGAGTAGATATTCCTAATTATGCAAAATATTATTCTGAATTTTAAATTATTAGAAATACTGAAAAATGAATCTAAAATGGTACAAGTTTAAAATTTCCAATAGTTGTGCATGGATGTTTACTTATTTCTGAAATATTGGGAATATGTCCAAAACAAAACCCTATAACTAACAACAATAGATGTTAGCGGTAGTGCACTATAATTGATAATCTGATAAGGTTAAGTATTATACCTTTATGATTATATATTGTTTGAGGCCTAGGACCATTATGATATTTACTCAGAGCCTATGGCTGAATGAGTATATGATATAATCTGTTATCACTAGCCTTAGGTTAGCCCTGTATTCTGTAATTACGACTAGTTTTGTAGGAAATTCCCAAATGCATTTTGTTAATGATTATTCTCTGTTTGATATTATCGAATTATAACTGTATGATATTTAGTTTTAAATTTTGAAAGACGTACCATTGTAAATCTATACCATTTTTTGCAATATTATAATTACCTACTCACTGAGTTTCCACTCACCCCATTATTTAACATTTTTCATATTCCAACACCGATCCAGAACACCCACCTATGGAATTGTAATCGTGGTGATTAATTCCTTGGTGAGCCTAACCTACTGCTGGAGCTATAGTTTTTTCTTGTTTTATAATTCAATATAGTCGTTTCCTTGTATACAGGCTAAATGTTTAATGTATTATCATTATATGTTAGTTAACTCCACTGTAGAAATTTTAGGAGGTCCGTAACTTAGGGAATAACCTACCCAACTTTCTACATAGAGATTAAACTGTCTCAGTTAATGTCTATATGAAAGTTATGAGATTTAATGTTTATTTAATGTGGGTTCACATAAGTTCTGCTATCTTGAGTTTTTTTGATAGGTTCACAAGGATGAAGGATACTTCATCCCCATGTTGGTCACATCCTATCAACCCAGGTCATGACAAAGTTGTTATTAGACCTCGGTTTAGAGATCCTTGGTATGCCTGTATCTTGTGGAGCAAGGGGTCCCCAGTGGTACCTTGGTTATCATTATGTACCTGGGCATAATCATAACTGAGTTCCTGTTGGGAATCTCATAGGGTATCTAATGTTATTTATCTAGTCCATTTCATATCTCATATTTATAAGAGTCTATAATTTTGGATTTGGCACTAAACAAATTTTTTCTTGTGTTTAAAGGGACAATGTTATCTAGATCACATGTCATTGCTGATCAGGCCATAGAAGAGGCCTCTGTAGGGGCTTCTATTCAGCCAGACATACTACCCCCTAGCGGTCGAGGTAAAGGACGAGCACGTGCAGAAGTGTTGGCAAAGCTCATACAAGGGGTGGGCCAGCAGTCAAGCCTCCAATCAGAAATGTTCTTGAAAAGTGGGCAAAACCTTCTGAACCTTAGGTCCCTACTAATATAAAATTAATAGTCAAACTCTAGGGAGTTCTAAAAGCTATAAAGAGTTTGATAGCCCTGATAGTGACACAACTAGCTGGCCATAATGCCCTTTCTACCATTGTGCCCTCTACAGAATAAATAAGGGCTATAGAACCTCAAGATGGAGCTGAAGAGGTTGGTGGCAGAAGGATCTTAACCGAATTCATCAAATTCAAGCCTCCCACTTTTACAGGGATGGATAATCATGAGGACCCTCAATAGTTCATTGAAGACATTGAACCAACTGTCCTTCATGGAAATCAATTACCTTAGCTGCTTTCCTTTTAAAGAAAGTTGTTAGATCGTGGTATGAGTACCTACTGCAAGGAAGACCATCTGAGTTGCCTTCTCTCAAATGGGAATAGTTCAAAGAATTGTTTATTGGGCAATTTTTACCCATAAGTATTAAGGATGCTCTTCTGAGGAATTCAAGAGCTTATGGCAAGTCCCTAAGGTATCGATTGATGAATATGTCATCCAATTTACTGAGCTGTCCAAGTATGCCCCTCATTTAGTTCCCACTAAGAGGGTCAGAATTAAACAATTTATGATGAACTTGATGAAGTCATTATTCAGGGTTACGCCACCCTAGATCAGTCAGTTTACCTCTTTCATTGCAGCGACAGATTGTGCTTGAAATATTGAGATGAGGGATAGAGAAAATAATACAGTGCATAAGAAGAGGAAGTGGTTAGAGGAAGGAAAACCTTTAGGGAGTTTTACCATGGGTGGATCATCTAAAGGACCTAGGGCATTAGGTCCGGTTCAAACTTTTTAGTCCAACCCAGAATCTTCAATCCAAACAATGGCAAGTACCGGAAGACACAAAGGGAATTTTAAGGACTTCATACCTGTGCCTCAATTTGATTCAGCATAGAACCCAAGAGGTCAACCTCTTTATTCCACGTATGGGAAATCTCATCCTGGTCCATGTCATAAGGAGTCCAGGGCATGCGTTAGATATGGGTAAGTAGGGCATATGATACGAGATTGCCCTTTGACCCCTCATAGTTCTAGCCAGGGATCACTACGGCCATCTAGTTTTACGTATACGAGACCCAGGCCCCAAGGTGCATTTTTAGCTCGGGGTGGCAAAGGAAATAGTGGTAGAACTTCTTCTGGTAGAGGTCAGACATCTTCTAGAATGGGTCAGGCGTGAGTATTTACTCTAAATAAATAGGATGCTTAAGCATCGAATGCAGTGATTATAGGTACAATTATAGTATGTTCTCATGCTACTCATGTGTTGTTTGATCCTGGTGCTACTCATTCTTTTATGTCCCCACACTTTGTAAAATTGATTAGCAAGGGTTATGTCAAATTAAAGGGCTCTTTGATGGTAACAACTCCGTTATAAGAATCCACTTTAGTGGATTAAGTATGTAAATCATGCACGATTATGATTGATAGCCATGAAACAATGGTTAATTTAATTATTTTAGCTATGACTAATTAATGTGATCCTCATAATAGATTGGTTGGCTTCCTGTTATGCCCCCATGGATTGTAATCTTAAAGTTATAAGATGAGAATTCCTAAATTAACTATCTGTTGTTATCCAAGGCGATTGTACAGTGACTCCTAACAATTTGATATCTGCCATTGAGGCAAGAAAGTTGTTAAGAAGCATATGTCAAAGCTACTTAGCCTCAGTCCAAGACATAAAAGTAGCGGTTCCAACATTGCATCAAGTGCTAGTAGTCGATGAGTTTTTGGATGTATTCTTAGAAGAATTACCTAGACTACCTCTGATAGAGAGATTGAATTTAGCATTGATCTACTACTAGGAACCCAACCAATCTTTATACCTCCCTATAGAATAGCACCACTAGAACTTAGGAAATTGAAGAATCATTTGTAATATTTGTTAAATAAATGCTTTATCTACCCGAGCTCGTCACTGTGGGGAGCTCCGGTCTTGTTTGTAAAGAAAAAGGATGGGTCCCTCAGGTTGTATGTGGATAATAAGCAGTTAAATAAGGCGATAGTGTGAAATAAGTACCCTTTACCTCGCATTGATGATCTATTCAATTAGTTACAAGGTGTACAATACTTTTCTAAGATTAATTTGCAATTAGGATATCATCAATTGAAGATTAAACGAGAAGATATTCCTAAAATGGCTTTTAGGACTCGGTACAACCATTATGAATTTTTAGTGATGTCCTTTAGACTAACCAATGCCTTCGCAACTTTTATGGATATAATGAATAAGGTTTTCAAGCCTTTCCTTGATCGATTTGTTATAGTTTTTATTGATGACATCTTGGTTTACTCAATGAGTCAAGGGGAGCATGAACAACATTTAATAATGGTGTTACATATATTGAGAGAGCATCAACTGTATGTAAAGTTCTCTAAATGCCAGTTCTAACTTGATAAATTGGCATTCCTAGGCCATATGGTTTCAAATGAAGGTGTTCAAGTGAATCCTAGTAAGATGGAAGTAGTTCAAAAGTGGCCCTGACCTACTATGGTCACTAAAATCCATAGTTTTTTGAGTTTGGCCAGCTATTACCGACGATTTGTGAAAGATTTCTTTAAAATGGCCTATCTTTTGACTAAACTAACCCAAAAAAATGTAAATTTTCAATGGACAAAAGCATACGAGGAAAGTTTCCAAAAATTGAAGGACTGTTGACATTAGCACATATTCTTGTGTTGCCATTAGGATCTGGCGGCTACACTATTTATTATGATACCTCTAGAGTGGGGTTGGAAGCATTTTGATGCAGCATGGTCGTGTGATTGCCTATGCCTCAAGACAATTGAAGAAACATAAGTAGAATTATCCTACCCATGACTTAGAAATGACCGCTGTAGTGTTTGCATTAAAAATATGGCATCACTATTTGTACGTGCGAGACTTGCAAAATTTATATAGATCGTAAGAGTCTTAAGTACTTTTTTTAACAAAGAGATCTCAACCTGAGATATAAGAGGTGGATGGAATTGCTGAACAATTATGACTTTACTATCTTATACCACCTAGGCAAAGCCAATGTTGTTACAAATGCCTTAAGTAGAAAGTCAATGGGAAGTCTGGCATATATAATTGAAATGAGAAGACCATTAATTGAAGATATCCACTGGTTAGTAAGAAATGGTGTTAGGCTTGGAACCAAGAAGCTGTGTGTGTTATTAGTGGGTGTTCCAAGTTCCTCTTCGTTGAATGAAAGGGTGAAGGCTACTTAGGAAGCGAATACTCAAATTCAAAAGTTAATTGAAGAAGTTGAGAATGTCAAATGAAGAGAGTTTACTCAAGACTCAGAAGGATATTATGGTATGGTCAAAGGTTATGTGTACCCAAGGATGGTGAACTCATAAGAGAGATTATAGAAGAAGCTCATCAAAACCCTTATACCATCAATCCAAAAGCGACAAAGATGTATCAAGATTTGAAACAGCTGTATTAGTGGGAAGGACTGAAGAAGGATGTAGCAAATTTTGTTTCTCGTTGCTTGGTTTGTCAACAGGTGAAAGCAAAACATCAAAAACCAGCAGATTACTCCAAAAAATTGAGATACCGCAATGGAAACAGGAAATAATAATTATGGATTTTGTGATAGGCCTACCTCAAACTTTGAAGGGTTTTAATTCTATATGGGTGATTGTAGATAGACTGACCAAATTTGCACACTTTCTATCGGTGAAAACAACTTATGGTGTTGCCAAGTATGCTCAGATATATCTAAATGAAATTGTGAAGCTTCACGGTGTCCATATCTTAATTATTTCTGATCGAGGGCCCTAATTTACCTCTAGGTTCTAGAGAGCTTTTCAAGATGCAATTGGCACTCGATTAGATCTTAGCACAACTTTCCACCTATAGACTGATGGTCAATCAGAATGTATTATGAAGCTTTGTATAGTAGGCAATGTCGTTCTTTTATTGATTGGTTTGAAGTAGGTGAAGCAAGGATTTTAATACCAGAGTTAGTTCAAAATGCTATAAACAAGGTGAAGTTAATTAGGGAGATATTGTTAACCGCCCAGAATACGAAGAAAGACTATACAGATAATCGAAGTTGAGATTTGGAATCTATGGTGGGTGATCAAGTGTTCCTCCATGTGTCTCTGATGAAAGGTATAATGAGATTCATAAGGAAAGAAAAATTAAGCCCCCATTATGTTGGGCCTTTTGAAATTCTAGGAAGAATTAGAGCAGTGGCGTATCACTTAACTCTACCTCTAGAACTAGCGGATGTACATCCTATGTTTTATGTATCTATGCTCAAGAAGTATTTACCTGATTTATCTTATGTACTCAAAACCCAAGATGTTCAGTTAGATGTTGGGTAAACCTACGAAGAAGATCTTATAGTGATTCTAGATAGGCAGGTTAAGAAGCTTTGATCGAAGGAAATTGAATTGGTGAAGGTTTTATGGCATCATCATTCCCAAGAGGAAGCGACATAAGAAGCAAAGAATGATATGTGTGTCAAATACCCCTAATTATTTCAAAATTAAAGCATGTAGATGATTTAATTCGGGGACCAAATTTCTTAAGGGGGAGGAATGTAATACACATGAAATTTATACTCAAAAGGAAACTTAGTCAGAGCTAACTAAAGATGCAGATAAAATTTTATCTGAGATTGTAACTTAAGTAAGTACCTAAGCCTCATCCTGTGCATTTTTAGCATTTGTAACTCAATAAAGTATGGTAACTAAGTATCAATGAGGGAAATTTTGATTTGATAAAAATAGAATATTTTCCATTTGAAATATTTTATATTCTTAATTATTTCTACTAACTCCACTTACTATATTTTATTGCCCCAATTATATCACTAACATTATTATATCCCCCACTTATTATATCTTAATCCACTAAATTATACTACAAAACATATATCAACTACACCATTTTCGCACATTCCTTCTCAGTTCAATACGCTTCAATATGCAAGTCCAGTCTACAACCTCTGGTAGCATTCCAACTCACCAACGAGTGACTGGCATAATCACAGGCCATCCCCAACTACCAACGGCCACCCCCACCTACTATATTGTTAAAAAATCGCGTCTGAGCTCTTTACAGTGCAAATTTTTCTTCAATAAACTAGAGCTTCCTCCGACCTCGTTCTACCTCGCCGGTGACTCCTCTCAGCCACAACAACACCGTTGACCTCCTAATAACGTTCATCAACGGCCAAATCGCTAAAATTTCTCCAATTTTCTGACAATTCGAATGGGATGAACCCAAGCTCCAAATTCATTAAAATTGGTGCGTTTTAATCCGATTTAACTTAGGGCTTCACTTTGTGCAACATTTTCGGCACTTTTCCTTTATTTACATTGATCAATTTGGTCTAATTTGCTCATAATTGAAGAACCCTAATTTTGGTACTATTCATCCCAAAAAAAGGCGAATTTGAGCTCAATTCAGATTGTTTACTTCAAATTGAGTTAGGATTATACTTCCTATGTGAATTTCACACATTTTTCCCTTGAAATCACTGATCAATTATGAATTTTGGCTTCTGAATTGAAAAACACTAATTTAGAAGTCTAAGGGTAATTTTGGAAATATGTGAAAATTGTGTTTTGATGGCTTCTTAAATTTTATTATGCATCTAGGGAGTGATTTAGAATTTTTGGTAATTTTAGTATTTTAGAACGAATTTCTAATTTTTTGTAATTTTCCTAAATTTTTCATAAAGAAAAAGGAAAGAAATTAGACGGAGAAAATTAGTTTGGTTTGACTAGCTAACAATAAATATTATCTGAGGTTAAATGAAAAATTTTTGATAGATTCACGAGAATAAATGATACTTCATCCCTATGCCGGTCACGTCTTATCGATCCAAATTTTGACAAAAGATATCATGGAGTATTGATGTTACATGGTCAAAGCTTAACATCATAACAAACAAAAATGGTAAAATTATCTTAAATTTGAATAATTTGTGCGGATTGTTTTATTTAGAAATTTAACTTTTGTCCAAATGAGAATATAATGTAATATTTTTTTTAGAGATTTTTTTTCGGGCAACTAAGGAAAGTTCAAATATGGGGATACAAATCATACTTCTCACTATGCAAAAGCACTCATTGGGTCAATTTTACATAAATATTCTTAAAATGTTTATATACATTAATCATTAATTTTAATTATTTTAGTTATTTAAATATATATATATATATATATGTGATGTTAACTTGTAAAAATTATTATTGGATGCCAGGAGAATTTCTCCCATACCAAAATTGAAGAATGGGAGGATGAGAAAAATTAAATGGTGGCCTTGTGGACTTGCCATTTGGGATTTGGATTCCTTGCCGCGTAGTAGTTTTGCGTAGCTTTCATTTTCTCTCCTGTTCTTTTGTATAGGACATTTTGAATTTTTTTTTTTTATAGAGGACTTGGATCATTTATAATATTGTAAAATTTGTATTAAAATGTGAATAATTAAATTTTAATTTAATGATTTATATTTTATTTATTTAAAATAAAAATTATAAAATAAAATATGAGTTATTGAATTAAAATTTAATGACTCACATTTTACTATAAAATTTATAATAAGATATACTTGCTACAGGTGATCTGTAAGCTTGTATAAAATATCATTTTTTTATTTATATAAAAATAGAAAAGGTTTGTATTATCTTTTTATTTATATATTACATTTTTTCTTAAAAAATTAATATTCATTAAAATTTAAGGAAAAACTGTTATCCTGCCGTCTCTAATAACAAACTACGACCCAACAGGCATCAATTATAAGCCTGCCATCTACTCCTGTCATAGCCTCGTCAGCAAAGAAATAAATACACCAATAAATGAATTATGACGGTGACAAATAATTTTTTGAAAAATTAAAAAATTTATTTTATATATATATATATATATCCACTCATTTGTAAGTGTCGGCCCTGGATAATAAAAAGAACCCTCCTTTAAATGCTCTACCACCTTCCCGTTCTCCTCAAACCTACCAGTTTTCCATAAATATTGTTGCAGATGGACCTCTGCGGTTCCAGTGCATAAAAAAATGGCAACATTTTTTTTTTTTTATTTTGATAAATATTAATATTGAAACTTGTGGCTCATGTATACTCTCTCACGTGTCGTGCTGTCGAATTAAAAGTTGCTATAGGCCGTTCCGTAGAGAGAAGGAAAATTGGAATCACAGGGAAGCCTAAATCTGATAGACTGAGTGAGCTTGAAGTATTTGATGACGCGAAAGCTGGTGTGAAGGGGCTAGTTGATGCAGGAGTCACAAAGATCCCTCTTTTATTCTATAATCCTCCTCATAAATCTGAAGAGGCTTCAAATTTAGGAAACACTGAACATATCATTCCAGTGATAGACCTTGCAGGTATTGATAAAGGGGCAAGCATACGCCAAGAGATAGTTGAAAAGCTCAGGGAAGCTTCTGAGACACGGGGTTTCTTCCAGGTGGTTAATCATGGTGTTCCTGAGACTGTTCTTGAGGAGGTAAATGATGGGGTGCTTAGGTTTTACGAGCAAGATACTGAGGTCAAAAAGAAACTATACTCGCGTGATCAAATGAATACCTTTGTGTACAATAGCAACTTTGATCTGTATAGTTCTCCGGCTCTGAACTGGAGGGATACTTTTCTGTGTTACCTTGCTCCTAATCCTCCAAAACCAGAAGAGTTGCCAGAAGTGTGCAGGTATGTGCATCACTTTTAGGCAAATAAGTTCAAGGACTTCAACCTAGAATTTGTTTTGTATATGATTGTGTAATGTTTTATCTGATTTCTGCCAAGGTTATGAATTTAGTGATCAATTAACCCACAAAGCATCTGCCAGAGCTTTATTAGTATTTTCTTGTTTATTTATTGCATCTACCTGCAGAGACATATTACTAGAATACGGAAACCACGTAATGAAACTGGGGATAGTGCTATTTGAGTTATTATCAGAAGCTCTTGGTCTGAATGCAAACCATCTGAAAGACATGGGTTGTGCTGAGGGGCTTTTAGCTCTGGGCCATTACTACCCTGCTTGTCCTGAACCACACTTAACTATGGGAACCTCCAAGCACTCAGATAATGACTTTCTCACAGTGCTTCTCCAAGACCACATAGGTGGCCTCCAGGCTCTTTATCAGGACAAGTGGATTGATATTCCACCTGTTCCTGGAGCTCTAGTTATTAACATTGGTGATCTTTTGCAGGCAAGTTCTCTCTTGTTCTTCTCCATGTCTTTCTTTGTATTTCCTGCAACTATCACTGTGGATACTGCATCTTATCAGATAAAAAAACTTATTTAGTAAAGTAAAATAGAAAGAGTTGCCTGCAAGAGTTGAAGTCTCCATAGTTTAGAACTTTCTACCCAAAACAGAACCAGTGCTAGGATTTCCAATGTTTCACCCCCTGATAGTGTTAGTTGGACTTGGTCATATATCAAACTACGCAATCTATGAGCAATAAGATTGAAAAATGAAGATGTAAAGGTTGAGTTCCGTTCTAATTAAACATCATATATTCTGAAGTGGTGATAATTGCTCATATATGGTCATACCAGCTGATACAAAAAGTTAGGCCTTGGTCTTATTTTGTACTCGTAGAATTTGAGTCATTACAAGAACTAGACACTGACACTGATAGTTACAAATGTTTAGACTATGTCTTGACTATTCTATATTAGCATTCGAGAATTAGGGTAGCCGAAGCACTGTATGCATTTGCTTATGATATTTGAAATTATGCTAGAAAAATATTGGTAATCGATAGCTTTTTTGAACTGCAGCTTATAACAAATGACAGATTCAAGAGTGTAGAACACAGAGTACTGGCAAATCTTGAGGGTCCAAGAATATCTATTGCATGCTTTTTTAGCTCGGGTGTCAAGTCATCATCAAAGCTTTATGGACCCATAAAGGAACTATTATCTGAAGATAATCCTCCAAGATACAGGGAAACCACAGTTGCAGAGTATGTAGCCCACTTCAATGATAAAGGACTTGATGGCACTTCTGCTCTTCTACATTTCAGGCTTTGAGTTACGCAATGCAAACATATAAAAGTGGTTTATCATAGATAAATAAATAAATTGATTATTGTACTTGATAAGTTGGTGGTTTTGTCATTTACTAAATCAATTTGGCTATGGATCTTGTCCTGTAAACTAGAGGTCTTGATTTGTATCTAGAAATTAGTTAGACTTTCAGAAATAAATTTGGTAATTATATTCTGGTTACATGCGAAAGTGCGAGACACAAAGTAGTTGGAAAGAGGAGATGGTACGTCTCTCTCTACCAAGCCCTGGTCTTTTTGCTTTCAGGACTTCCAGAAATAAATTTGGTAATTATATTCTGGTTACATGCGAAAGTGCGAGACACAAAGTAGTTGGAAAGAGGAGTTGGTACGTCTCTCTCTACCAAACCCTAGTCATCTATTCAGAATATTTGACCTAGAATACCATAAAAAAACTACGCTGAGGTAAAAATTTTTTAGTATGTATTATCAAGTTTTTATTAAAACTCAAGGCCAGTGGAATAAATTTGTTATACACTCCAATAATGTGATGTTGAAGTGCGAGTAACCATCTATTTATCCTGTTTTTGTTAAATAGCTTGATGGGAAATATCTTGAGACTGAAACTAAATTTTGTTGAAAAAACAAAGATTTTTTTATTTATTCATGGGACGTTTTCTATATTATATGGTAGAAAATAGAAGAGGCCGCGTTTCTCAATAGGCATGGGACAGCAAGAAAATAATATCAACACCGAGAAGTTTCAGGCGTATGAAGTATGGATATGGTCGAACTTCAGTGTGCCGGTTTTGATGGGAAATTTGGATCCATATGATTATCTCACTTAAATACGATAATCTGATCAGGGCCAATTTCAGCAATCCTGAAAGCTACCATTTTTTAATTCTTATCACTGAATACGTTAATGTCTCAATTAGCAGCCCCTAAACAAATAAAGACAGAATAATCATAATCCTACAGCATCTTGTAAAAGTCAAACTTAGACAAAAACGAATAAAACAAGTCATGCAGTATTTTCAAGGTCGCTTTTTTGTTTCTGTTCGGCATTTTATAATTTCTTCTTGTTCTCATATTCTTCCGAGAGAAGGAAAATGGGGGTTACAGGGAAGCCCGAATCTGATAGACTAAGTCTGCTCAAAGCTTTTGATGAAACAA
Source organism: Delonix regia (assembly GCA_037074485.1). Lineage (NCBI taxonomy): Eukaryota > Viridiplantae > Streptophyta > Magnoliopsida > Fabales > Fabaceae > Delonix > Delonix regia. The sequence continues at coordinate 37,258,118 of CM073451.1, forward strand.
AAGCTGGTGTTAAGGGGCTAGTTGATGGAGGAATCACAAAGATCCCTCCTTTATTCCATCATCCTCATGATAAATCTGGAAAGGCTTCAAATTCAGGAAACACAGAACATATTATTCCAGTGATAGACCTTTCAGATATTGATAAAGGGCCAAGCATACGCCAAGAAACAGTTGAAAGACTTAGGGATGCTTCTGAGACGTGGGGTTTCTTCCAGGTGGTCAATCATGGTGTGCCTGTGAGTGTTCTTGAAGAGATTAAAGATGGGGTGCGAAGGTTTTATGAGCAAGACACTGAGATCAAAAAGGAACAATACTCGCGTGATCAAACGAAAGCCTTCTTCTACAACAGCAATTTTGATTTGTACAGTACACCAGCTTTAAACTGGAGGGATAGTTTTACATGCTACATGGCTCCTAATGCTCCAAAACCAGAAGAGTTGCCAGAAGTATGCAGGTATGTACATCACTTTCAGGCAAATCAGTTCAGGGTATTTAATCTTGAGAGTTTATGTTTGAACATGTCTAGCTACAAGTTGAATGATTGATTGGATTTATTTAGATAAAATTAGGGTAAGTATTGGCCCATCATAATCTGGGTCATGTTCATCAGGTTAACCGGACTAAATAGAAAAATGTGCAAATTTTATTGAGTTGAACCAAGTCGAATCTAAGAAATGATATAAGCTTGATTCGATATTTATTTTAATATTTTAAATTTTTATAATATATTTTTAATTTGATTTAAAATAAATTTGATTTATAAATAAATTTAAAATATTAATTTTTTAAACTTTTTATTATTTTTCACTCCAAATTTTAAAAAAATTAATTTTATTTTATTTCCTTTTAAATATTTTTTTATTTTTTGTTTAAAAAAATTATTTTCACAAAATAATTTATATTTTATATTTTATATTAAAAACAAAAAGCAGACCCGATCTGGACTCACTTAAACTTAGCCTAACTCAATTAATAACTTAGTCTAATCAGGCCAAGTCAGGTCTAAGGTCCAAAAAAATTGACATAGTATAAAATTGGGCTAAATTTCAGGTTCGCAACAAACTCAATTTGGCCCAACTGTGCTCACCCCTAAATAAAACCTACAAGGTATCAATTTTGTGGGAAAAGTATTTTCTATTTTGATACTTGAAAGACAGTGTTATTATTAATTTAATTTATACTTTCCAAATTTTTGTATTAATTTAGTGTTAGGGATTATAATTTTGTTCTTCACATATTTTTTGATACTTGAATAATGATCTCAATATCATATTTTAGTACCCTAAAAGAATGAAGTTATTATACTTAGGTGCTAAAGTGTATAATGACATCGAGATCCAAACTAGGATTTTGTCCTTTATATATATTGGGTAACATTAAAACGAAACTGTACTCTGACTCTAAACTTTTGTGTGATTTCTTTTGAGAACCAAAATAGAATTCATTGTCTTTCTATAAACATATTACCTCTCGAGCCAAGTTGGGTCTTCTATCTTTTAATATGCAGAATTGATCTATTTGGTATTTGAGGAAAATAGAATCCAGCATGTAAACCTATGAAGAGTGAAGTTTATGTTTTACATTACTTTGTCGCGTCTTCATTGCATCTACCTGCAGAGATATTCTGCTTGAATATGGGAAACACATATTGAAACTGGGGATAGTGCTGCTTGAGTTATTATCTGAAGCCCTCGGTCTGAATCCAAACCATTTGAAAGATATGAGTTGTGCTGAGGGGCTTGTCGTTCTTGGCCATTACTACCCAGCCTGTCCTGAACCAGACTTAACCTTGGGAACCACCAAGCATTCTGATAATGACTTTCTCACACTACTTCTCCAAGATCATGTTGGTGGCCTCCAGGTTCTTTATCAGGACAAATGGATCGATATCCCCCCTGTCCCTGGAGCTCTAGTTGTTAACGTTGGTGATCTATTGCAGGCAAGTTTGTGTTGTTCTGTGTGATTATGTGATTTGTGTGCAACTATAGGAATACACGAAAGGAGGATTGTTAACATAATAGTCTCTGGAATGAACCTTATTGCGCTTCATTTAACTGTTTGCTAGCTGTAATTTCTGGTGAAGTAACTAGAAGATGATACCATAATTGAAGCTAGCATACAGACTGTCAACATGGGTTTGCTCACTTGACCAAAGAGGATTGAAATAAGAGTTTTGCAGTTGAATCTCCCGTGATGTTATAAGCTTATGCTAGTAATAGGTTTTGACGCCGATGTTTTTTGAATGGGTTATTGCTTTCCTTTTGGTAAGCCTTTTCTTTAGTCTAATTCTTACGTCCAAATACCAGACATAGGTATTCTGAATTAAATGTGAATACGAGACTAAATGGCATGCTTTTGCATGTCACTGATGCCCTAGTCAATGACAATGAAGTAATCTAGCATGTCACTGTTGTTATTTCTGGTTTTGCTGGAATTTCTTTGGATACGTTTGTTACTTCAATTTTGCATATGAAGCTACTTGACATTGTTTTTGAATTGCAGCTGATAACAAACGACAGATTCAAGAGTGTAGAACACAGAGTAATGGCTAATCTTGTAGGACCAAGAATATCTATTGCTTCCTTTTTTTGCACGGGTGCTAGGTCATCTTCAAAGCTATATGGACCCATTAAGGAACTATTATCTGAAGACAATCCTCCAAAATACAGGGAGACCACAGTTTCAGAGTATGTAAAGTTCTTCAATGCGAAAGGGCTTGATGGGACTTCTGCTCTTCTGCATTTCAAGATTTGACTGAAGCAATATAGATATATAGATGGAAGTGGTTTATCATGAAACTAAAAGACTGAAGTAAATAAGTTGGTGGATTTATCGATGTGATCGTGGATCTTGGACCGGGAAACATTAAGTACTGTCCGTTTATTTCGTTGAAGTTATTATCAATGAAAGTACATTTTTATCGTATCATTCGCTTGGTTTTATATAGCTTTGCTGAACTGGGTCAATGAATTGTGAAATACAGTGGTTTTTTCAAAGAGTCAAAGACATGACACCGTTGAAAATGATCTAGTGGGATATATATCTTTTCAAGTTCTGGTGTGAATGAACTGGCGATGTGTTAATATTCAATGCGTAAGAAAACAGCTATATATATATATATAATTCTAAATGTAAGCTATTTTATTCTTACAATCCCTTTCGTTGGTAACATAGGAACTTGTAGCTCATATATACTCTCACGTCTTCGGGAATCTAATTCGTTGATAACATACAAACTTGTGGCTCATGTATGCTCTCTCACGTGTCGTGCTGTCGGAATAGTAGTTTCAATAGGCCGTTCGGTAGAAAGAAGGAAAATGGGAATCACTGGGAAGCCAGAATATGATACAGTGAGAGAGCTTAAAGCATTTGATGATACAAAAGCCGGTGTGAAGGGCCTAGTTGATGCAGGAGTCACAAAGATCCCTCCTTTATTCTATAATCCTCATGGTAAATCTGAAAAAGGCTTCAAATTCAGGAAAGACAGAACATGTTATTCCAGTGACAGACCTTGCAGATATTGATAAAGGACCAAGCATCCGCCAAGAAACAGTTTAAAGACTCAGGGAAGCTTCTGAGACGTGGGGTTTCTTCCAGGTGGTCAATCATGGTGTTCCTGTGAGTGTTCATGAGGAGGTAAAGGATGGGGTGCGAAGGTTTCATGAGCAAGACACTGAGGTCAAAAAGAGACTATACTCGCTTGATAGAACGAACCTCTTTTACTACAATGGCAATTTTGATCTGTACAGTTCATCAGCTCTGAACTGGAGGGATACTTTTACTTGTTACCTGGCTCCTAATGCTCCAAAACCAGAAGAGTTGCCAGAAGTATGTAGGTACGTGCATCACTTTGGGGCAAATCACATCAAGTTATTTTATCTTGAAAGTTTATGTTTGTTTGAGGTTTTTTTACTCTGTCGAAAACTAATAACGATTGCTATCCGTACAGAAGTCGAGGGAGGGGCTAGCATCAAAGCAGATACTTACTGTACCATATGAGATGCTTTGATTTTTTAACCAAGATCGCGCATGATCATTTTTAGTTATAAAATATTACAGTATTTCTTACTTTACAGCAGGGGATTTGGATTCGCCTTAGTATGTGTCATGAGCCCCAAAATTCCAACCATAATAATATATAAAATTAATCATATTATGCAGTGTGTAAATTAGGTTTTAGTCTCACATATAAAAGAAAATTCTTTTGTTTGGTCCCTCCAAATTCCTGTATGTATATTATAGTGTATGTAATTTAGATTTTGACCCCATATTCACCTCTCACACAACTTACAAAATATTAAATGGTGACTTTGAAATTAAAAAATTCAAATTTTTTCTTTTAAATATTTCTAATATGCTTTTATGATTTGTTCTTTACTCCTCTAAAATCTTTTCATGTCTTAATTTAAATTCAATTCAGTTATGACTTTATATTTTTCATTTACTTATAGTCTTTAATCTAAATCTATTTTAACCAAATTGATCAGGGATTAAAATAGAGAACTAGACGAAATCCATAGAGCAATTGAATTCCTAAGCTAAATCAGATACAAATGCACTTAATTTTCACGGATTTTCAAGTTGGAAAACATGTTGTGATATCCTGTCAGTGAATCTGTATTTTCCGGCCAATTAGTGGCTGAAAAGTGCTCTGAATGTTTGTTAGAGAATTTGCACAATGAAGAACGCGGCTAGGAGGAAATGATGGGCAGCTAAGTTTGTTTGAAAAAAAAATACTTTACTCAGGGCATTTTGTAATTTAATTGGGGATATTTGCATTATCAAATCAATTTTTTTTTTTAAGATACTTAGTTTTCATATTATGTTTAGTTATAAATGCTAGAAATGTCCATGGTAAAACTTAATTACTCACATTGATTGCTATCTTAGATAAAATTTTATCTACCTTATATTTAGTACTTTTAAAAAAAAATTTTTGAGTATTCTATTATCTTGTAAATTTTATTCCTATCCTAAATGAATTTTTTTCTTTTCTTCAACTCTTAAAATAAAATAAATTATTTATTATTATTATTATTTTCTTTGGGTATTACACATTTTGAACGTTTAGGAACACATTCATTCCATTTTTTCTAATATAATAATATATTAAATTTTGATTCATTGTTTCATGATTCATTTCAAATTCATGCCTAATGCTTTCATTTTTTGTTCACACCTTCGTTTCATTATGTGCAAAACTATTTGCCCGTATGCACCTTAATCACTAATAATTTTCTCTATTATATTACACAGTTTGTTTATCCTTTTAGTTTAAAGATTAGTTGTTTGGATATATATATATATATATATATATATAGACGGTTTTCTCCCATTACTTTTACTTTTTATTTTATTATTAGTTAATATTTTATTAACATTGGGATAATAAATTTTTTAAAAAATAAGTGTGTTTGATTTAATAATTTAATATTTTTATTTTACTAAATCTTGAATATTGTAATTGAAAAAATTGACTGTATATGAACAATATTATTTTTTGTTGATGATATTGATTCTAAAAATATTTAAATAATATATATTATTTAATTAATTATCAATTTGTTCATATAATACGTTGGTGCTTAGTTGATCTTCAGCCCCGTAAGGTTAAATTGCTGGCTCTATATACGTAGTTGTCAAAACTCAAAACTAATATTTCATACACTATAAAATACATTTAGATTACGAAGAGCAGCTGAATGCAATCCTTAAATATATGTTTTTAAAATTATTAACTGCATGAGAAAAAATATTGGCTTTAATAAGGGTGTTCAAATTCTAGGCAGTGCTAGGTTTCGATACCAACTTGAGGCTCATGACATGACCGAGCAGGGACAAGTCATTTGACTTTAAATTTTTTTTTTACATTTTTATTAATTTAAATTTAAAATACTTTTTTAAAAAAAAGAAAATTAGGGTATATTTAATAAATGAGATATTTATATTTATAAAAATAATTTTTATTTAACGTAAATAAAAAAAGTGGCTATTTCTATATTAAAAAAACCAATAATTATATATATATATATATATACATATATATATATATATATATATATATGGTCAGGTTAGACCTGATCATCGAAGTAAACTTTTAAAAATTAAACTTTTTATTCAAATTTTTTAACCAGGCCTATCAGACTTTTTAAAGAAAGATTAAATTAATTTATTACTTAAGATTTGATAAACATAATATAAATAGTTATTACTATTACATGTAAAATTACATATAAAAAGATTATAAATACAAATGAGTTGTTGTATTAATATAAATTCTTTAAATAAAAATATTAATTTTTATTTCTTTATTATAATGCCACATTATACTAAAAGAATGAAGATCCTCTTCAGTCCACCTCCAATGGTAGTTGGCCCCCCTTCACCATCCATCAAAGCCTTCTCTTCACCTTCCTCTATGTGCAAAGTACATCTAGACATGACCCTAGTATGAACAGGGGTATTATGGTAAACACGCCATTCATTTCAATGCAAATCCACCCATTCCATTGCCATTTTGAGGGAGACCACTCTCCCAAGAGTAAGAGAGAGAGTCACCAACGGGAGAAGGAATTATGGGGCTTAAAATGAACCAAATAAGGTTGAGGGAATGTCACTTCTTTCTATCGCCTGGATGAAGTGAACCAAATAGACCGTAAGTGAATGGTGTGACAACTTAAAGTAATAAATGACAATCAATTAAGGGTTGGCAGTGCAAAAGGAAATTTCAAAATAAAGGGGAGTGTTGAAATATTAATTTGAAATTTCTAAAAAATTGTTATGGTTTACTAAATGTATAAGTTCATTATGTGTGTAGGTGCATTGTATGGAGAGATTCATCTATGGTAAGAGTTATATATCTACGAAATGATGATTAATATATTTAGAATAGTGTGGTTCATGTATTATATAAGTCATGTACTTAGAAAAGTGTGATACTTGTTACATGTATTGATTATTGAATATAATGAATGTAACTAGCCATATGAGTGACTATATATACCCTATATACTTGATGATTTAAGTGAAGTTGAATAAGCCAAGCAATCAGAATACAATTGAGAAATTGAAGTTCCTCTCCTCCTATATAGTTTCTCTTCTCCTTTTCTAACTGGAATTACGCAAAAGATGCCCCTTATGTCTTGATAAAGAAGCTCTAACCATTGAGAAGCAACTGTGGCAGCTGAAAAACATATATGCATCCATATCAGTCTAGGCATTGTATTAAAACATTTTTATTACTATCCTACTAATTACCAAAACCATAAATTTTCTCATACATCAGTTAATTGATAGCAAATAAACTTTATGAATTCTATTAATCTCCTTATTATTAGGAATGCTTAGAAACAATGAAAAATACAAACAGTGACAAATTTTAAACCAACATAGAAATGCATAAGTGTGCGAAAGTAGGTATTAGCCTTTTAGAAAGAAAGATAAGGCACTAGTTAAATTTGATGAATCCTCATTTGATAATGATCTTAAACTGACGGATGCCTTAGTTGAAGATGACAAATTTTGAGCTAAAACATTATCTTTAGTTATATGAATGGACTGTGATACAAAACTTTCAATTCTAACACCATCGCCAACTTTACCCTCTAAAATCCTACAAGAATCATCATCCATCATCATATGATACTTTCTTGTTTCCAAGTCCTTTTTTGTAAACTTCTGCTCTTACACTTGTTATATATGCTGCTTGCTTGCTTCCAACATTTCCATTTTCATGCATCTCAAATCTTACAAGAGCCTCTATGATTAAAAGGACATGTTTTCTATTTCTCACATGGTTTATAATCCCTGGGTTTAGTTCATTGTGCAATCCATTTGGAGCAACAATTTTAGTGAACCTATTGACCTATTCTCTCTTTACAAGTTCTAACTTTTTCTTGAGCATATTTTTCTTACATTTCCTCCCATGTTGTTTGGGCAATGGAATGCCTCCATAAGAAGATGAAAGAAAGCTATTTTGCTTCATATCTTTCCATATTCTTAGAGGATCTTTTTCCTCTGTTGGCCTAGTACAACTCCCACTCTTAGAAATATCATTTGACTTGAATTGACCACTTTTAAATTGTGTAGAGTCAAGATTAACTAAGCTCGTATCATCTTGTGCATTAAGGTCAATGTTAATGCCTTTAAATTTAACAAAATTGATATTGTGTTCCTTATCAAGTTCCCTATATAGGAGTACTTTAGTGGGATTCTCAGCGCATTCACCCTAGGAACAAGCTTCTGTGTTCTGATCCAATGGCTTCTGAACACTTTGTTCTTCTCCTTTAGGTGACTCTGGATAATCAGTATCAATTCTTGAGGCATAAGTTCCCGAGTAAATCAAAACATCACTGAAACTAAAATCAAATCCATGAAAGGAGAAAAGAACAAGCACGGAGTACTTATCTCACTTAAATAATGCTTCAGGTTCACAAAAATTAAACCAAATAATTAGTTTAAATGTAGTTGAACTGAATATCATTCAATTTATAACTTGTTCTTCGAAATTTAATCCAGTATCCATACGTGAAGCAAACGTTGGATTATATAAAACAGAAATTGCTTTCATTAGCAAGGTCAAAATTAAGTTATAAGTTGTTCAAAACTACATATGATACTTTGTCCAATTAGAAATAAAGGGCGCACGAAAAATTAATATGTGACTCAACACTACCTGTAGACTGAATGACGGACCCAATATCCCTCATTTTCATTCGTTTTCAGGGGAGGTCTTGTTTTTGTCCCAAATGAGTGCTTGTCTACTTCTCTCTCATTATCTAAAAACACAAGAATTGAATAAGAACAAGGAAGAGCCATTCGTTCGGATAAACTCAAGAGTTAGAGATCCCAACCTTAAAATCTGGTTTGAAGGTTCACAGCGATGGTTCTCTGTTCATATTCCTCAACACCCCCTTTGAATTGCAAAGTTTTATACTCCAACCATATGATTGGAAAGATGATTAATTGTTAAGATAGCAAAGAAGACCCATTAATCTTGATCCATCCATTTGGCATACTTGGTTAGAGGGAGTTGAGGGGAAGGAGAGGGAATGGGAACGTCTGGTAACAATTTTGGTGAGGTAATGTTATTCCCTAATATCCTTAATTCCCACAAATAAAGTAATGTGGACTCCCTTGAATTGTTAATGGAATCAAAGAGCTTTTCTAGGAATCCATGGTAAAATTATTACACTGTCCACCCTTTCACTTGCTTTCTCTCTTTAACTGACACTGTCATTGGAATACATCCACCACCATCGGCTGACACCGAAACAAACACCGACCACCATCGTTACCCATTTTTGCCCCCATACTTGTCGATGCATACAGAAGATGAGTGGATGATGGTGACAAAAAGAAAAAAACAAGGAACATCAGTGGACAGTGATTTAAGAAAGCAAGAAAGAAAAAATATTAGTTTTTATCAAAATTTTAAAAAATTATTGATATTATTTTAAATTTTTTAATGAGAATATTATAGTCATTTGTATAATTTTCATTCCCATTTTCACCCCTTTTATCAATATCATACTGAATATAATAAATGAGTCTAAGATTATGTTCCATCAAAACTAATTCCGATTCACATTCTTTATATTTTTTCAACCAAAGGTGTCTTAGGAATAGCAAATTGATTTGAAGTTGCGGGAGAGAGAAAGAGTAAGCGCGCTCTTAAACGTTGTCTGATAAATCAGTCAACTACATTCTTTGTTTAACCTCTATACCTTAATGAGTGACAAGGTGGTTTTACTCAAATTCAACTTGGTGGGGCAGGGGAAAGGGGTATAGTGGGAGGTTGGGTACATAGCAACATATTTTAACAACTAGCATGTGACCTAAGCTTTTAGTGCTTAATATGGTTCTCTCTGGTCCGCAGTTTAGGAAGAGAGTAATAGAAGAGCCAAATTTGAAGCCCATGTGTGTGGGGCTTGAGACCAGGATACAAAGGAAGCTATGACTTATGATGAGAGGATATACCAAGGTTTTAAGAAATTATGATCCACTTTTTTTATATATAAATTTCAAAGAGAGAACAAAGGAAAAAAAAAGAGAGCGGATGAAATGAGTAGAAGTAAACCCTATATACATACTTACTCTTTATTTATTCTTTTATCAAAATTTACAACCAAAAAAAAAATGTAAATGATGCATATGAAGACCGAAGTTTGACTTGGTGTCAAAACTCTATCAATCTTTGGTGGTATTTGTTTCTTCAATTATTTTTGTACATAGCAAGGTTTATACAACACACAAAAGAACCACCTAATTTTTTAAAAATATTTAAAACTTTTTGAACCCTTAATGCGCAGTAGGTTTGACTTGAAAACTGATGAAAGCATACAATTTCTATAGGACAATGACATTGACAAAGGTACGGGCTACAATGTTTGAGGCCCACAAGACTGTCATGCGTGATTCAACAATATGGGAACTTTCGGTAATTTTTTTTTTTTCCTAAAGTGAGGTTGAAGATTTCTTGTACAAATAATAACTCATTAGATTATTCTTTTTTTTTTTTCGGCCATCAATAGATTATTCTCATTGTTTTGAATAGTTATAGTGCTACATGTAGCATTTGTGCTAGAAGTAATTTGCACAAATAATTACCGTTACATTAATCTTTTTAATTAAAACGAAGATTTAGTCCATTTATTGGGTGGATATGAATTTTTTTTTTAAAAAAAAACCCATTTAAATGCACGCCGAATGTAATAATCCTTAGTGATTTGGTTTAATAAACTATGAAGAACGGATTTCGATTAATTTTAAACACCTCTACTGAGAAGTTTTGATGGATGTGAGACGAGGTGAACAACTATTCTAAAAGTTTGGGATAATCAATAAATTTACCCAATTAATTGAAATATGTACCAGATCAAAAATTACATATTGAAATTACTTAATAAGAGCAAAAAGAGGATTATAAAAGAAAATAAAACTTTAGTTTATAGCGACGTTATGAACTCTGTTGAACTCTGTTATAATAATGCAAAGATCTCAACAATAATTTGTTGATTGAGAGAACGGTTAAACATTGTACCTATAAACAAGAGAAAGCTTCTGAGAGAGCTCCAAAGTCATTACAAAAGCTTAAACACTGAGGAAAAGACTGAAGAGGAGGGATCGTATGGCTTTTGGGTTTTCAGGCTCTTCCTCTTCTTCGAATTGGATCATGGAAAACATACCCCATGTTTTAGTTGTTGATGATGATCACATTAATCGCAAAATTGTTGAGAAGCTGCTCATAAACTCCACTTGCAAAGGTAATATACCATTTCTCTCGTTCATCTTGCTTTCACTTTCTATAGTATTGGAGGAGTTTATGTTTGAGTAGAGATTAATGGGTTTTTTCGATTTGGTGTGGGATCACTCATTGGTTTTATAAGGATGCTATTGACTGAAGTGACAACGGCGAAAAATGGACCAAGGGTATTAGAATTATTGGGCTTGGCAAGTGAGGAACAAAACACCGAAAAGGACATATGAGTAATTCTTGCTTGAACTATAATATTCTCTTATCATATTAATCAAACAATGCGTAAATTTTAGCAAACTTTTGACTCATTCACTGCTATGATATGATTGCTTTGAAACATCCAAAATAAATTTGGTTATCACAGACTATTCTACGCCTGGGATGACAGGCTATGAGCTACTAAAGAAAATCAAGGTATTTAGTAAAAATCTTGGTTCTATAGATATATTTCCAATTTTTTCCATTAAGGTCTATATATGTTTTTTGTTTGGAAATATGAATCTTTTGTCATGAAGGAGGTTCCAGTGGTGATCATGTCCTCTGAAAATGTCCCAACTCGGATAAACAAGTAATTCGCAGCATTTATTAAAATACATACCAATATACCATAGATCATAATATATCTCACTATTTACATTAGTTTGTTCTCCTCTATTTGACTAATTATATATGCTGAAACAGGTGTTTAGAGGAGGGAGCTAAAATGATCATCTTAAAGCCCCTCAAACAGTGATGTAAATAAATTTATATCTCAATTGTTGACTGCATAGGCTGAAACTCCTCCACTCGAATAGTTTAGGTCTGGCTAATTCCATTAGTTTTGGTGTTGAAAAATGAAGTGCAATGGATTTTTGGATGCTTTGATGTCTACTACACTGGTTTAAGGTTTCTTTTGCTACACTATGATACACTCTGTTTCGTGAATTCCTTATTCTAGAATTAAAGCCATGGGTTGCCAATCTCCATCTATGAAATTGAGTTTACAATCTCCGATACTGAAAGATTTGCCAAAATGAATTCTATATCTTACGCAACTCTTAAACTGATGATTTAGGTAGATAATTGTATAATAAAGTATACTATATATATTATGGAAAAAAGTTGAAAAAGTACTTATACTAATAGAAAAATGATATATAGATACGGACGAGATCCCTGTAATAATATATACTCCAATAGGAGAATATACAAAGGGAGGCTAGTGTAATCTTGAAACTGATTTTGATTTAAACTCAAAACGCTGCTAGAACAGAAGTCTGAATAACAAATTACTTGAATTAAACATGCAGCATTTTCATTATAAAGAGCATTGTTAACAAACCAACTTGCATGAAAGATCAACAAAGAAGAACTTTACTACCACACAGACAAGAAACCTGATATTTGCTTGCTTCAAGATCTGACAAAATTTGCTTTGTTACTTCAGCTGGAAACCTTCCTGTGAAATTTGGGTGAACATTAGCTATTATGAATTAAAAAAAAAAAAAAAAAATCCACTGTTACCGCTAAGATTCACTGAGTTACTAAAATTTACACTTTCAGTTTCAAACAAACCTTGGATAAGATTATCCAGCTTTAAGAATATCTCTCCGAGTCTGCTCTGTCCACAAGGTTTATACTTTAGGTAGAATTTGCTTTAAGAATATCTCCCTGAACTTTGAAGTTTGAAGCTGAAAGTAGAAATTGAGTTAGGCAGGCCTCAAACTAACTAAATAATAATATTTATCTCGCCATCTTTACCCTCTCTCAATTCAGCAACTAATGGAAGCGCTCAACCATCAAACACATTCACCACCACGCTGCATTTCAATATAAGCACTTGTACTTATACACAGTAAATAAACAGAACAAGGAAACTGAATTTTACTTCAGAAGCCAATTCAACTATTGACATTAATTATATACCAGTAAACTGTCTTAATCATGGACCTTATTGCTGCATAAATTGATTGGATATAATTTGAAAAATTCTGCTGGTACAAGTCCTACTATCTTTCCATATTTTAGACCGTATATACAGAGGCATGCAGAAAAAGTTGGATCTAGATGGAGACTGATATAACCCATTCTGTATATGCTATGACCATCATGCATGTTATATGTACTATTTTCTCATTTCTCTTGCTTAACCCACCATCTTCCCATCGGCCTCCTGTGAATTTCTCTTCTTCTGAACCCCTAAATACTTTAGTACTCTAAATCTTGTCAAATCATAGTCTAAACCCATTAAAATAAGAAAAATTAAAAGAACTCACATCACTGTCATAAGTTCAACAGATCTAAATCAGAATCTAAATCGGTTTGAATAGCATGACCCCATGAACGATAATTCAAAGATGTTCGATCATTCAAAACGGTTTAGTATACTTTTTATGCGATTATGTCCGTTCTATGCCCTTAATTTGTTTTCTTAAAAAAAAAATAACGTCATAATCAAATTATTCCAAAAAATGCATAAAAAGAAGACAAAGATAAAATAGGTGCGGAAACAAGACATGTCCCACTCTTCCTCAAGCAGTCTTGTCGGCACAATTGTGTTGTCACCAAACCCAGAACCAACAATAATTCAGCGTATCCAAAACTAAAACACCTCTTCATTACATTTTACATACAGTAGTTTGATACTCTCTGTTACAGGTCACTCCCACACACCACTCTAATCATCCTTAAGGTCCAATTTTAACTTCAATTGCGTCTCCCTTTTTTTTTTTTTTTCTTTAATGAGAAAATCGCTATCAAGTATTAGCATACTTTCACTACATTTGGCAAGAAGAAATGAATAACATTCCAAAATAGACAATTAAATGAAATTAAATATAATGAACAGATAACAAAGTATGCATACGAATATATAATAGCCATGGGCATTGCGGGGCAGATGAAGATTCATTGTAAACTAGAAGAAGAACCAATATGAAATTAACTAAAACAAATCATTACAACAACCAATTCCAAGTCGGGTGGAAAGGAACTCACAAAATCATCCATGGCCGAATATTTCAGAGAAAAAACAAGGGATAAGGGAATTTCTTCCCAATGGAGCTTCTTCCATGCACAACTTCCTTGGAAAGAGTACTAGACTTGCACAATTGGAAGGTGGCATGATCGAGCACAACAAGCATAGAACAGAAAACTGTGAACGAAGGAAAGGGAAGAATATTACCAGAAGCTAAAAAGAAAAACGCAAGATAGGCTTACCGTCGGGTGGAAGGAGCGCCACTAGAAGAGATGAAGAAGGAGATATTTGGGGAAAATGGTATGGGAGGCTCAGGAAGAAACAGTCCCTTTCTTCTGCAACAAAATGGATCGAGGGTTTCAGAGGAGATAGGCACGAAGATGAAAATGAGAGATAAAGGATGGACTGTCTAATCAATGAGAAAAAAATTGACGCGGACGGATTCTGTGTTTGATGGCAATTTAATATTTTTGAAAAAAAAAAAAGATGCTAATCAGAGACGGATTTGAACGTTTGATACGAAATTAGATAGTTTGAGATAGAAAAAATCTGTTGCAAATTTTGTGTTAGTAATCGGTAATGCTCAATTGCCGACATCGCATCTAAATGGTATGATTCGAATCTATCTGTGTCTTTAATTCATAGCACTGACTGTCTCCGTGTCTAAATTGCGTTTTTATTTAACATTTTTTTTAATAGCATTATAACGAATAATAATACAGTAATAACACATATCATTTAGTATTAATCAGCAATTATTGCTTGAAATATAGTGCACTTATACACAACAGTTATTTTATACATAAAAAATTTACATACGGGTGCACTTTAGTCTCAATCATTGTATGTAAGTATACTATATTAGGCGCGCAAGAGAATTTTAGCATACACGTCTGGCTTGTCACAAAATACAAGTAGAGCTAATTTATTTGTGTGCAGACTGTCGAGCTTCATACAAAATTAGTTTGTTTTATAGTACGTTAATATATTTTAACTTAATAGTATTTGTAAGTTACTAAAACTTGAATTTAATAATATATTATAATATAAAAATAATAATAAATTAAAAAAAGTTTATGAAATTAATTATGTGATATAGGTGAGAAAAAAATGGTGATCATAAGTTCATTAAGAGGACATTGTTATAAACCACTTAATTGTATTTTTTTTATTTTAATTTTAGACTATGTTAAGTTATATTTATAATCATTTAATAGAAAATTTAAAAAACAATTAATTAATTAACTCATTATTTTCTTAGTTGAATTCAAAAAGTGTTTGAACTTCAAAGATTTTTTAATTTAAAAAGCAATTAATTATTTTATTATTCAAAAAAATTTTAATTTAAGAGACAATTAATTAATTTATTAATTAATAACTTCACGAAGGATTTACATACTTTAAATAATTTTTAATACATATATAAGAAAGGTGAAAAATAATCACATGAAATGTTGAGGGTTTGCTCAACAAAGTCTTTTTATTAATCAACGGAACTCCTAGTTAAAAAGTATTTACTTTACTTATATATAATAGATACTATAAAATTGAGAAAAAGGTAATTTTAAAATTGAGCACTTGGAAAAGATTGTTTCATAATTTTATCACATTCTATGTAGTTGAAATTTGAAAATGCATTTTAGAAAAATAAACAAATTATTATCAATAAATTTGAAACCTCACTCAATTTCTCTATATTTTATATCATATTGACCTCTTAGTTTTGTACAAATTAAATCTTTTAGTTAAACTCCAGATTAAGGCTCGTGCGATGCATTGATATTGTTTGATAGGAAAGTTTTTAGTATTACCTTAAGTGTCCTATTTTAATACATAAATATTAAATTTGCGATGTAATAAATTATTATATATTGGTCAAAAAATTGTTGTATAAAAACAATCAAGTGGTAGCTGTCGATATAATAATTAATTGATATACTTAGGAATAAAATCTATGAATAAAGAAAATGCCTATATAATTAATATAAGCACAATGAACTAATTATAATGCCAAAGGTAATAAATTACAAATGCACTTTAGTAATATTCCTTCATTGTCTATGCATATGTGCAGTTAAGCAATGTACATCTATGTAAAATCAAAATACCCATATAATTAAAATAACTAGTCGATTAAGTGTAGTGCTGAGAGTAACTACTTGCCCTTTCATCAACGAGGGTGGAAAATGATAACAAAAGACCTTTATTATACTTAGTTCTAAAAATGAGTTATAGCTGTAAGGAACAAATGGTTTAAGTCATGTTGTAAAAAGTTGTTCTTATGAATATTTTGCGAACATATGAATTTCTCTTAATATTAAATAGACCCTTCTGAATGAGAGCCCAAGAACAAAGTCTACCAAGAAGAGATGATAGACAATATGATTATGTGTGTTATGTAACCCAAAGATATACTTTATTTATAGGAAAAAAAACTAGTCGTTTATGTTATGATTGAAATAGTCAAAATGTCACAACAGTCAAGGTCAACAGCAACAGTAATTAATTAATGATAAATATTAGCAATGGTCAAGTAAAAGTCTAAAGGTTGGGTTCTAAAAACATATAGGTTAATTTTGACTCTTTCAAAGTTGGAGAAAAATAATTACAAAAATTATTATTTTTTGGATAAGCTTTTAAAAATATTTTTTGTAAAAAGTTAGGCCACACAATTTTATCACACGCAAGGGGGTTGAAATCCCTAATTTGAACTACATTTGAGCCTATTGACCCATGCTTGTGTGCACGAGACCTCTACCCTTTCTTGACTTTTTACAAGCTCAATCTCATATGTTATTATATATACATTCAAGGTCTCATACTTCCAAACAATGTAGGATTTCTTTTGAAATACTCATACACACATACTTTCTTCAATAATCCCCCATATATTTTAAAAGAATAATTAAAAAAATGAAAGGTGAATTTAGGTTACTGAAAATCTCTGGGTTACATACAAGTGTTATAGTTTTGAATCTAATGTCTTTTAGACTATGAACCAGATCTAGATAGATAAGATATAACCCACAGAGACATGGTGAAGTTTAGGACTTATGTGAACCATAAACTCTTATTTGTAAGTTAGAGACTTATTAGCCACATTACACCCCTACAATTCTTGTGTTATCATGGTTTTGCACTTTAATTGGTCATATGCACGCTTGGTAGCTCATGAGTGCTTTAGAGATTTTACCAAAGATGTCATAAAAGTGGCTCCACTCCACACTCATATAGGTGATTTCATCAAGTGTATCTACAATGAATACATCACTCATAAGCGCTATTAAAAACATTAAGAGCTCTGTGTTCATCCTCTCATTCAATGCATTATAGCACTTTCTCGCACCATAGGAAGGGACAATAATTAATAGTGTTAGCATAATTAACAGGTGACTTGTTATTTCCATATGAACCTTCTTCATAGGATCTCAAATCACAAATGTTGGATTACCATCACTGTTAATTTCAAATTGGCTTAAGTCTCATTCTCTTCGATGTTTGAAGGATTAGTTTCCTAACTAAAGGTTTTATCAAAGGGTCTGCAAAATTCATCTCTGATCTCACATAATCAATCAATATCATATTATCTCTTAGTAGTTGTTTAACCACATCATGTCTTAAACAAATAAGTTTACTTTTACCATTAAAATTTTTATTCTTAATAATGGCTACTGCCACTTAGCAATCATAGTGCATTGACATAAAAGGAGTGAGTTTTACTCCTAATGGTATATTAGCCAAGAAGTTTTTTAACCACTCAGCCTTATTATCAACTAATTCCAAAGCAATAAACTCTGACTCCAAAGTAGATCTCGCTATAATAATTTGTTTGACTGATCTCCTAGTTATTGCATCACCACTGAGGGTGAACACATAACCACTACTAAATTTTGTCTCATCTGAATTTGAGATCCAGTTAACATCATTGTATCCTTTCTAATACAGTGGAAAATCCACTATCCATAATACCATAGTTTATGGTATCTCTCAAATATCTCATTAATCTGCACACTGCATAAGCTATATCAAGTTAGATGAAGTTCATTAAATGCATCAGACTTCCAATGATCTGTGCATACTTAGATTGAGTAATGGGTTCCTTTTTATTTTCCTTCAGTTGAATGTTAGGATTATACGAAATATAGATCAGTTTGTCATCATAATGACCAAACTTTCTCAATAATTTTTCAACATAATCATTGTTAATGATCTTAACACCTAGAATTACTTTAGCCTTACCCATGTCTTTCATGTCAAATTTAGATGCTAAAAACAATTTTATTTTATTTATAACATCTATGTTAGTACTAAAGATCAACATATCATCTATATATAAACTGATAATAGCACAATCATCATTTTCAAGTTTTGTATACACATATCTATCTATTTCAACAAAAATAAAACCATCATTGGTCAAAACTTGATCTAATTTCTCATGCCACTGTTCTTGTGCTTGTTTCAATCCATAAAAGAATTTAAGAAGTTTGCAAACTTTGTTTTCTTGTCTAAGACAACACAACCCTTAGGTTGCTTCATGTAAATTTATTCTTCTAAATCATCATTCAAGAAAGTTGTTTTAACATCCATTTGATAAATAAAAAGTTTGTAGGCTGAGGCTAAAACCATCAAAACTCTAATAGAAGAAATTCTTGTAATAGGAGCAAAAGTATCAAAATAATCAACATTTTACTTTTCAGTAAAACCTTTTGCTATTGATCTTACTTTATATTTATCAATAGATTCATTAGGATTACATTTCCTTTTGAAAATCCATTTACTATATATAGTTTTTGTTTTAGGAGGTAAATCTACCAAAGTCCATATTTTTTTTTTTTGTAAGAGAATCAATTTCAGTTTTAATTGCTTCTTTCCAAACTTATGCATTTGGAGATGCAATAGCCTCAGAATAAGTTAAAGGATCATTTTCCACAAGATAAGTATAAAATTCATCACCAAAGGAAGTCTTATTCCTTTGCCATTTGCTTTTTCTCAAATCCTCAGATGAATTCTCAACGTTTTCTTCATTAGCTATAGATGAATATGTAAATGCAGGTGCGTGAGAAATATTATCAATTTTCAAAGGAAAAATATGCTAAAAAAGACTCAGCATTCTTAGTCTCTACTATGATATTAGAATTAAGTACATCACTTTTCAAGACAAGAAACCTATATGCAGCACTATTCTCAACACATCCAATAAGAGATGTGATCAGAAGTTTTAAAGCTTATTTTCCTTTTCTTGGGGTTTGTTAACATAGCCATTGCTAAACGGCCCAACACTTTTAAAAATGTTAAGTTAGTTGAACACTCTTTCCATAGCTCATATAGTGTTTTATCATTCTTTTTATACGGTATTCTATTTTGTAGACGTCATGCAGATAACAGAGTCTCATCCCAAAGATTATTTGGAGCTAAAAAGTTAATCAACATAGCATTCATCATTTCTTTTAAAATTATATTTTTCCGTTCTACTACTTCATTAAACTCAGGAGAATAAAAGGGAGTAATTTCATGAATTATTCATTCCTTTTCACAAAACTCATTGAATAATATATATTCACCTCCTCTATCTGGCCATACTCTTTTAATTTTCTTATCTAATTAGTTTTCTACTTCGGCTTTATATAAAAGGAAAATATTAAACGCCTTGTCTTTATTTATAAGTAGGTACACCTTAGTGTATCTTGAAAAATCATTAATAAATGTTATATAATATTTTTTCCCACCTCTAGTCATGGTTTGTTTTAGGTCTCCTAAGTTTATATGAATTAAACTAAGTAATTCGGTTTCTCTTTGTACATTATGAAAAGACTTCTTGGTTTGTTTAGACTAAGTATAAGTCTCACATTTGTC
Source organism: Delonix regia (assembly GCA_037074485.1). NCBI lineage: Eukaryota > Viridiplantae > Streptophyta > Magnoliopsida > Fabales > Fabaceae > Delonix > Delonix regia. Next base: position 37,278,187 of record CM073451.1, read on the forward strand.
TAAAATTGTATTATTAATTCCAGAAATAAAACAAAGACTTTGCATTTTCTTAATATAAGAAACACTAATATGTCCTAATCTTACATGCCACAAATCAACAGGATCAATCAAGTAAGTAAAAGAAGATACGTTCTCATTTATAATTTCATAAACACTGAGTATAAAGAGTCCTTGATTACAATAGTATTTGCTAATAAAAACATTATTCTTTGTCATTATAATCTTATCAAACTTAAATGACACTTTAACCTTAGCCTTTCCCAATAAAGCCACAGAGATCAAATTTGCTCTAATGTTAGTTACATGTAGCACATCTTTGAGGGCCAAGGTCTTGCCAGATGTGAGCTTGAAAAGAACTTTACCTTTTCCAAGAACATTTGCAATTCTTCAGTCACCAAGGTACATGTGTTCTTCTCCATCTCCCACTGTAGTGTAGGAGGCAAAGGCATCTTTGTTTGTACAAATATGCCTAGTAACACCAGAGTCTATAACCCAATCTTTCACATCGGCTACCATGAAAGCTTGAGAAATGACCGCAGCAATTATGTCATCTCTTTAGACTAAATTTCCATTTGGCTTTAAAGGCTTGTCATTTCTCGCTCTCTTCCTACATTAAGCAGTATGATGACCAAGTTTTCCACAGACAAAATAGTCTCCCTTCTTTTTTAAGGTGGGGTTAGATAACTTAGGCTTATAATCAATTTTCTCTTTGTCATACCTTATTTTATGCTGCTTTTCTTGTACAAAGTTTGCCTTTGTGATCATTTCCTTTGCTTTTATAACTTTGAGCTCTTTCTGATTTGTGTCTTCTATTATGATGTGAGTGATCAAATTTGGAAGCAATAGTTGCCTTTACTTGTGCATAAATTGTTGTTTGTAATCACTCCATGAATCTGGTAACTTCTTAATCAGTAAGCGAGCAACAAACTTATCAGGGAGGTTGATCTTCTCAACTCAAAGTTCCTGTAATAATTTGTGATATTCATTAATTTGCATTTTTATGTTCTTTTCTATTGGTCATCTCCCATTTGTAGTAGTTGATGATGACAAATTTATGCTTTCCAGCATCCTCAGTAATATATTTGAGAATAATTGATTCCCAAATTCTGTTGGCTACCTCGTATACGCAATACACATCAAACAGTTCATTAGACAAGGTACTAATTATTGTATGTCTACATACCTTGTTTACATTTTTCTAAGCCTCCAATGTTTTTGCATCAACGGTTGATGATGGCATTGGGTCAATAAGTGCTGAAGCAACTCCATGCATATCCAAGGTAAAGAAAATCCATTCTTGCCATCTCCGAAAGTTTTATCCGTCAAACACTTAGATTTTTTATATATCTAGAAATGGCTTGGCATAGGGAACTGGTGTCATGATTGGAGCAGTCATAGCTCCCTGAGTGCAAGTTACAGTAGGTGTTATAGTATTCAATGATGGTGTAGTATCACTAGAGGCATTGGCAGCAGCGGTGGTGGTAGTGTCCATATTCCTAAGATTGTAGGGAAATAAGTGGTCAAAGTCACATTGTAGAATGTTGTCCTTAGGAATATTTTGCAAACACATAAATTTCCCCTATGATTAAACAGATGTGCTACATGTTGTCCTTTAATGTTAGTTAAGTGAGAGCCTAGGGAAAAAATCTAGCTAGACAAGATGAGAGGCAATAATGATTGTGTGTGTTTTATAACCCAGAGAGATGCTTTATTTATAGTAGAAAAATCTAGTCATTGGGTAACAGTAAAAATAAAACATTACAATAGAAACAATCAGAAAGTCACAACAATCATGGTCAACAGCAACGATAATTAATTAACGGTAAATATTAGCAACGGTCAAGTAAAAGTGTAAAGGTTTGGTTCTAGAAACAAATAGGTTAATTTTGACTATTTCAAGGTAGGATACAAATTAATTACAAAAATTATTATTTTTCAAATAAAATTTTTAAAATAATTTTTGCAGGGCCACATGATTTTATTATGTGTAGGGGGTTAAAATCCTCAATTTGAACTAAGTTTGAGCTTATTGGCCTATGTTTTTGTGCACGAGGCCTCCACCCTTTCTTAGCTTTTTACAAACTGAATCTTATATATTATTATATATACACTCAATGTCTCACACTTCCAAGTAATGTGGGACTTCTTTTGAAATACCCACATACACTTTTTTCAACATAAAATCATTTACTATAAAAAAATACATTGAAAATACTAGTGTCAATTTATACATATATGACGATATTCTATTATCAATCACAATTGTCATAAATATAGAGTTGAGTTAATTTTGTCTTTTGTCCTTCGATTGATAGCAAGCTACCAATGATATTATAATTTTATCCACTCAATCAATATGTATAAGGGCTAAGGGTATTATTTATCATTTTGTCAACTTTCCTACCTATTAAGATAATGAAAACATAATATTTTATGAATTTTATCAATGAAATTTTAGTGTTCGTCTACATTCATATAAAATACTAACATTTTGAGAGAACCATGAAGATCCATAAATAAAAGAAAATCTACTTTCTCTCTTAAACAATATAGACAATATGTTGGATTCAAATTGGATGCTAACTTAACAAAAATTTCAATATACCATATTAAAGCATTTTCACACATAAAATTGGGATCACCCACATTAAGGTAACTTGTGAATAATGATTGAACGACATGAATCCATTAATTAGAGTTAGAATATCGAAGGCTATATTAAAATAAATGGAAATGTAATTCTTTAATGAAAAAAGTAATTATATGTAAAAAGTTAGTGTTTGCTTGCGTATGCTCACTAATAATAAATAAATGTCAATTTAATCAAGCACAGAAGCAAGATAGGCATACCATTTCATCCATGGTCATGAATAAGTTGTTGAAAAAAAATATTGCTCTCATTGTCATAGTATTCTACAATGTTAAGAAATAATTTTATTTAATAAATGAAAATTAATTTTTTTTGTGAAATACATTCCTAGTTCTAATTTATCATATCAGCTTATTTAATCTTGAAACTTTGTTCTTTTCTCTCTTTTTTTTTCTATGTTTTGAAGATCTCTAGCTAGCTAAATGATCAATTAGATGTTCTAGATAAAATAGTAAAACATCAATTTTTGGATTAATTTAATATATTTTTTCCAAAATTCTTGTATTAATTGAACATTAGATATTATAATTTTGTTCTAATTTCACATATTTTTTTATCCTTGAGTAATGGTGTCAACTATCAATGTCATATGAGTACCCTAAAAGAATGAAATGGAATGAAGTTATTATACTTAGGTCCTAAAGTACGACCAAGTGATCCAAATTGGGATTTTAACCTTTACATAGAGGGTAAAATTAAAATTACCCTAATTTTTTGCACGATTTCTTTTAAGACCCAAATATAATTCATTTTGTCTTTTTATAAATATATTATCCCTCTAGTTGAGTTGTGTAATATGTAGAATTGATCTATTTGATATTTGAGAAAAATAACATAACAAAAAATGAAAACCAACATGCAAAACTATAAAGAGTTCTAAGTAGCAGCAGTAAAACGAAGGTTACATCATGAAGTTTATATTTTATATTACTTTCTCGCCTCTTTATTGCATCTACCTGCAGAGATATACTTTTAAAATATGGGAAACACATAATGAATATGGGGATAGTGATGTTTGAGTTATTATATGAAGCTCTTAGCCTGAATCCGAACCACTTGAAAGATATGAGCTGTGTTGAGAGGCTTGTCAATCTTGGCCATTGCCATTATTACTCAACCTATCTTGAACCAGACTTAACCATGGGAATCACCAAGCATTCTAATAATGACTTTCTCACAGTACTTCTCCAAGATCATATTGGCAGCCTCCAAGTTCTTTATCGGGACAAATGGACTGATGTTCCCTATGTCCTTGGCACTCTAGTGGTTAACATTGGTGATGTTGTTCTCTTCTGTATGATTATGTTTTGTTTGTGTTTTTTCTACAACTAGAGGAATACATGAAAGGAGAATAGTTAACATAAACTTTTATAGACTCAAGAATGAACCTTATTATGCTTCACTTAATAGTTTGCAATGTGTTATTTTTAGTGAAGTATTTAAAAGATTTAAAGTGAAGCTAGCATGCAAACTGTCAAAATGGGTTTGCTCATTTGATCGAAGGGAATTCAAATGAGAGTTTTGTTATTAAATCATGTTATATGCTCGTGCTTGTAATCAATTTTAATGCCCAATTAATTGAACAGCTTATTACTTGCCTTTTGCAGGCCATGTCTTTAGGCTGATTCAAATGTCCAAATGCATAGGTATCATAGGACTCCCATATATGAATATGAGACAAAAAGGGATTCTTATGCATGTCATTCGAAAGTCTTTGAATACGATTATTACTTCAAATTTACATATGGAGCTACTTGACATTGTTTTGAATTGTAGTTGATAACAAACGACATATTCAAGAGTGTAGAACATAGAGTAATGGCTAATCAGTTAGAATAATTTTAGTGGATTAGCATTAATCGTATTATTAGAACAATTTTGTGTAATAATTAATTAGGGAATCAATATTAATCTAAACTAATAATAGATTGTGTTCTTGTTAAACATGAGTAACCAGTGATGAGTTAGATTATCCAGTAACCCATTGGGTAGAAACCCCAACCCACAACCTAAGTTTAATTAATAATTATCCCATTAGATTACTAATTGGAGAGTTGATGATTGAGAGATGAATTGAGCTCATTTAATAGAATCTTGTTAATAGGCTTGTTTTATTAAAATATTAAAACCCATTTTATTAATTTAGATGAAGGGTTTTTTAAGATTATAAAAGGACTCTTTATCTATCAGTGAAGCCTAAGTTTTTTGTGCTTATCTCTTTTGTGCGCACAACTCTCTTTATATGGAATTGAGTTTTGTAGGCTGTAATTCTTTCCTATTCTGTCACATTGAAGATATACACCATAGTTACTGTAACTTTTTAGGTTAGATTAATTTATCCTTAAATGTCTCTCATTTTAATCATATTTATGTATGATAATTTCGCAATTGGTATCAGAGCCTTAGGTTCAAGATCTGATTATTTATTCATGAAAATCTATTTTGTTTTTTTGTAGGCCATGAATGAAGCTTTCATACATGCACAAGCCATGCACATGTTATTAATGAAAACCTTAATTTTTTGGAAGCCAAATACATTAAATTGGAGGAAGCATTGATCGAAATCGTTATATAAGTTTTATTAATCTAGTAATTTTACGCATAATAGTGGCTAGAACATGCCCAGATTTTGAAATAATACTAGGCCTTGAACACTTAAAAAAGGCACTAAATTTTTTATCTCAAATTCTTCTAAATGGTATATTTTCGTTCAAAATCTTCTTAGGGGTTTTGAAGATCAAAAGATTTGAAGCAAATGGCTTGATTATCGTGCTTTAAAACTCATGGAATGCTTGATCACCATTAATGGATGAACTCGAGAAAACTCAGAAACTTTCGAACATCAATACAAACAAATGGAGGTATTTCAATTGAAATCTCTTAAAGGGTTTGATAGATCATGAAATTCTGAGAATTTTAATACCAAATATACCCTATCAAATATCATATTTTAATGGGTTCATTCGGGTTGCAAAACAGGTTGGATGACACAATTCAAGATCTACTACATAAAGAAGTCAATGAACAGTATTAGGTAGCCATGCCCACTCGCAACCTCTAGCATGTGTGACCATCTAGAAGGCCCATTCTAACCCATTTTTTTAGCTTCCACATTCTTTTTTATTTCCTAATTTATGGTAATTTTTCTAGAATTTTTTGAAATCCTCAAATATGAGTTCTTGAATTTCCATGGTATTCCAAACTATATTTCAAATAAGTGCTCTCTGAATTTTGGGCTAAAAATTTTAGTGCATATTCTAAGTGTATCCTAGTACCATATATTTTTCAAATTTTCAAAGGTGAAATACTTTGATAGGCCAAATAATTTTTGGAGAAAATTATGCTTTTATAAATTCAATATTATGCTAAATTTAATTGTGAGGTCAATTTCTGTGTAGATTTAATGAATTTGGTTATAGAAATTATTGTCCAAATTATCTTAAAACTTTTTATGCAATATACTCATATGTCATGGGTGACACAAATTGTTATGGTTGAGCAATTGGGCCAAATTGACTGTTAAAAGTCCAAATGTATGCCTAATGAGTGGCCTGACTTAAAATAGACATAACTCTTAGTACAAATGGAATTTTTGGGTTATAAAACCATTCTGGAAAGCTCACTCAGTGCCTGATGCTTGAAAAATTGTTGAGGTCAATTCGATCTATTTTCTAGCCCAAATTCCATATTTTTCATTGACTTTAGGACCTTTGAATTTTAAAGAACTTGGTTATGGGCTTCAACAATAAACTAATGAAATTTGTTCGAAGCTAATATTCCCTTCAAGAATGGTAACTATATAAAACCAACTATTATTTGTTTAGATGTTCTGTAATTTAAACAAAATTAGAGATGAAAAGCATGATTGGTTTTATGCTCTTGGCAGTCAATCATACATTATTTGAAATTACGTGAAATCCAAAGTGTTTGTATTTTCTTGCTCTTAGGTATGATTTAGAAATCTTACTTGCTGTGAAGATCACTTGGACAATTGGCACCTCGTAATTGTGAGCTCACCTATAGTGGGACCAATTGTAAGGATGTTTGTTAGTTAATTTAATTAAGGCATCCATATCAAATTAATATTATATAGTTATTGCTGGGTAAATATCATTGGCACTAGATACACCCTATCAATGTAGCACTGACAATGTGATTTGATATTATTGAGGTTTAGTTGAATTGATGTCTTAATATTTCTTGTACCATATTGGTATAGAGATATTAGAGACATTTGGTTGTATAGGCCTTTTAATGTAGAATGAGTTTTCTTAGTTTATTGTAGTCCAAGACCCTTAGGCAGGATTATGAAAAACATTCTTGTTAATATAGTTGCATAATCTGAGACTTTTGAAGGAAACTTTGTTTTATAATTATGTGCAAACACATAGTACATGTTTCCTAATTTCATTACTTCAACTCTTGTTAACAACAACTATCAGCAATAAAAACTCTCAGTGGGATAAACTATAATAATTTTAAAAGTCCCTAAAATTTGTTTTGGCAATTACACTAATGGCTCTGGCCCTGGGGTGGATACACCTATTGCACCTAGTAACAATTCCATTATCTTAAAAGTCTTTCTTAAACTGTGACACCACTTTATTAGCGAGTGTGTGTATGTGTGTGTGTGTGAAGGCATTAATAGAAACAATGGTGGGATATATAAGGGCCACTTGAGAGACATTTTAAGCAACTTGTTAGGGCTTGAAAAAGGTCATGACCTTTCCCAATTTGAAAACACTTGATTTAAAGGAGTGTTTGGTGTTCAATGAACACATGTTAAAGCTCGTGTACGTTATCATAAAGCTAAAATCCTCTCATCATGTCTTATGAGATAAACCCCAGATTTGACACACTTTTATGTATCTCCTGTCATAGTTTAACTATTGAAGGTTTCATACCATACCTAGCAAGATAAACTTATAGTTGTTGAATTGATTGAGGTTGTTCTTTAAAAGGTTAAACTTAAATAAAATGGGTAATGCTATCATAGTGAATTCTTTGAATTTTGGATCTAGTTTCGAGTTGAATGTAAGTTTGTAAAGAACTAAACGCTGAAGTCCTAATTAGTAATGAAAATTGAGAATAGTAGGTAGCGAGTTAATGTGATATTTAAGTTACCTATTTTAGGACCTTGTAAGGGCAAAATATCTTTTGTAGTAACTGGATTATGGATTGTCCCTCTGGCTCTAGTTAATTTAAATTCAATGTTGTTGAATTTGTCGCTCTAAATTGTTTTTCGAATTTTACAATTCCATCACCAGATTTGACTATTAAGTGTTGTAGGGTAATTATTTAAGTCATATTTATGGAAAGAAAAGTTGATGAGACTAATTGAACAGAACATCTTATACAACATTAATGTATGGATTCTATATAGACTGTATTAAAAATAGTTACTCTTGTTATAGCTAGGTGTAAGGGGACAACTAGGAATATAAAACTATTATGATAACCACTAACATGAAAAATTTGTAACCCTAAGTTTATAACTATGTTTCTGCTATACTATAGTATGATATGTCAGATCCTTAAAAAAAATTTTTAGCTACTGGTATAATATATTTGCAAAACATATCTTGTTATGACTAATGTTTTATATTTGTTACCCTTTTATAAAAGTCAGTCTTAATCAGTCACCATGTTTTAAAATTTTGGAATTCAAATTTGGGTTTTTTAAACTAGTGATTATGAGTGGGTCTTCAAAACCCAGTAAGGGGTTATAAGAGAAATATGAAAGGGTTTTAAGCTTGATATGATCATGGCGGTTGTGATAAGCATAAGGACTTAAATGTTCTCATACATTTCATTAGTGTCCATTAATGGGCATTCTTGGAATGATCATGAAGTTAATTGGACTTTTAATAAGAGATCAGCGAACCTAAATGGATGGTTTTATGAAATCATGGATTGAGATGTGTAAATTAAATTATCAATCTTAAGTTGAAACAAGTTTTGGGAAACATTATCTCAAGTTTAACAAGGTTATAAGCAACCGCAGTTTTATTTTCATAATGTATGTTAAATGACATACTATTAGCTTTTAGTGGCATTAACCTCTTTGTGATATTAACCTTCTAGTATTAAACTAACATGATAAATCTTAGTGAGACCTTTTGTGCTCTTAGAATTCGGTTCCGTTGTAAAAGGTCTTGTATTTTTTCCAATTTATTTGAAAGAATTCCAGTTGATTGAGTGCTCTTAGAATTCAAAATGCACTCGTGTTTCTTTTGTGGTGTAACTATTCAAATAGGAGATAGAGATGTCATTTAAACCTATTGGGTCCTTAATATAACAAAGCAGGGACTAAGATGAAAAGAAATTTTCATTTGTTTCTGCTATTGGTAGCTCGATGCATGCTCAAATAGACACTTGTATTGATATAGCCAGTGCTATAATATTCCTCAAATATACTTGGATCTTTTAGGTGAATAAGTTCATTAAGACTAACCCATTAAAGTTTTGAAAAATTCTAACTCTTAGGTATTTCAAAATTTTGATGCCTTAGTTTAGTAGAAGTCTGAGTTGTGTTCTTAAGGAACATGTAATACCCATTAAAAAAATAATAAATAAAAATAATAAATAAATAAATAAATATATATATATATATATATAGGGGAAATATTATAGAGTATTAAAAATATATGTAAATAATATCATATCTAAACTAGAAGTTAGCATGAATATTTAAGCCTCATCCTATGCATTTTCAACATCTGTAATTGAATCTCAAAGCATGTAAATTAGGTGTTTCCTAAAAATTTTATTTAATATTACAATGAATCTTCTAGGAAATTACCTATATGCCCTTAGTAGGATTATTATACCATTAACTTACTTCTTCTTTGTGCTTTACATCCTTCACTGAAAATATACTCACATCTCCTCTCCTTCCTAAATCACTTCTACCTGTGTCATTGGAGTTTGCCAGTGGCTATCAGCGTTGTTGCCTCCCCTATCAGCCAAACTTGTCCTCTGTCGGCCCGTAGTTAACTGGAAAACGCAAGATTTCTGACAAGATTATGTTAAGTGCACATCCACCAAAATTCAAGCAATTCTGATGGATTATGCTTCAATCTTGTTCAGGGCTTTTATTTCTTCATCATTTTTGGCCACTTCTCCCTTATTTACATCGATCAATTTTGCTCCATTAGCTCACAATCAAAAAAACCTCGACCTTTGGTATTGCTCATATGAGAAAGTGACAAGTTTGAGCTTAATCTGGCACTATCTCATCAAATTGGGTTGGGAATTTATATCCTAGGTAATTTTTGCATGATTCTCTAGTTTTTTAAGCTTCCAATTTGATGAATTGGCCTTAAAATTTGAAAATCCCTGCTTTAGGTGAAGAACGTGAATAATGACTGAAAATTTGAATTTGAAATTAGAGTTTAATTTGAAGGTAATTCAAGGAACCCTTTTAGCAGTTTTAGTTTTAGGTAAGTATCTAACACTTCCTAAGTGTAAATATGATGATTAGATTGCTTAATTAAAAACCCTTCTTTTCTTGGTAAGGTTAAAGTGTGCCAAGCGATAATATATGGAGATTTCTTGATTCCTTAATGTCATTAGACCTCAAGGAGAACAAGTTGAGTTGTTGGAAATCATTGTTGAAGTGATAAGTCATTTGGGAATTTCTCTCAAATTATTTTATATTTAATTGTTGATTGGAGGAAACCTGAAGAATGAAAGCACATTGAAAGTGATTATAATTACTGAATAAATTATTCGGTTATTGTTTAAATAAATGTTGACCCAAAAGAGGCAATGATAGAGCTATTTGGGGATTAGTATGGTATTGGAATTTACAATTAAGATAATTATTATTGGCAAGTGTGTTTAATGTTATTTTAATAATTAAAAGCATCAAGGTCTTGTGTTGGGTATAACGCTTGATATGTGAGGTGAAGTTGATGGGAATTACGTGAATTTTTAGGCATATGAGCATTATTAAAGACATTGGAATATTTTAGTGTAAATTAATTGAGTTGGCTGGTGGAAAGGATGCAATGGTAAATTTTTGCGCTATTTGGGTGGCCAAAGTAATTGTGTTGTACATGTGAAATTATGTATTAATTATGGTCATTGAAATCATCATGAGAAATAACGAATGACCTTATAGAAAAGCATAAACTACTACAATGGATATTAAATGCCAACTCATTATGGGAATTTGTTAGAATTTATTCAAGTTTAGATGTTTCTTAGAATAAGATATTAAAGGTATATCATTTGTATTTAAAGTCCTAACAGTTGCACTTTATGTCATGGTATGAGAAGTTGAATTGGTGTACTTTGAGTAAATGAGTATATAATCCTAATTATGCAAGATTTTTGTTTTAAATTATCTAATTTCAAATGCAAATTTTGTTATCTTTGGTACCTTGGGGTAGGCTTCTAAATTTATAAATGTTATTGCATATTCTAAAACCTAGGAATTTTGTTAGCTTTATAGACTTTATGATTCTACATTTTTGAATTATTTAAATATGAAATTATGAGGTGTTCTAATTCTGAAATTCTAATTTTTGAATATGAATTTTTGTATATTAAAGAAACTTTTAGGAATGTATCCAAAGCAGGACCCTGTCGTTAACGGTAGTATACGTTAGCCATAATGCACTACGATTGATATTTCGATATGGTTGGATATGATACCTTTACCTTTATATTTCGTTTGAGGCTTAAGGCCATTGTTATGATTATTCAGAGCTTAAAGCCGATCATGGTTATTTGCTCTGATCTAATTATACTTGTCTTGGACTAATTCTGTATTTTATATATTGGATGGTTCTATAGGAGATTCCCAAGTATTCTGTTAGATTTGGATATTTTTAATTCTCATTATATATTGATTCATTTGAGTTAAGAACGTGCTTTAAATATTCAAGGTTGGACTTATTTGACAATTAATGGTTTTCTTATGCTTTTGGAACTATTGATTTAACCAAGTAAGGTATTCAGTTTTAAATAACGAATGTTTTAGTGATAAACTCTACCATTGTCAATTTGTCCTTTCCTTTGTATAATTAGCATAATCTACTCCCTTAGTTTTCACTCACCAAATTATTTAAAATTTTTTAGATCTCAACGCCGATCCATAATATCTACCTACAAAGTAGGAGTTGTGGTGTTCTGTTTTTGGTGAGCCTTGCCTATTAACAGTGCAACGGTCTCTTGTTGTACATTCTATTATTAGACTTAATTGCTCCATTACATACATCTCAATTGTTTTGATGTGTTTCTATTACTGTGGGCTATTTTGTATACCTTTGTTGAGGAGTCCAGCTCTCTATTCTATTATATATTAGAATGTTCAGTTGTAGAAATTTCGGGAGGTCTATATTTTTAGAGAGACTTTGCTGAAATTTTTACATAGATATTAAACTAATTCTGTTGGTAATTACATATAGATGTATTAGTCTTGGTTTATTCGATGGGGATTTATGTTTTAGTTTAAGTTATACTATCTCTGAGGTATTTGATAGGCTTACAAGGACAAGGGATACCCCGTTCCCTGTGGCGATCATGTCCTATTGGTTAAGGTCGTGACAGAACACTTTAGCATATTTTGACATTTATAACATTTGTTTCCCTATCAGATTTAATGTTCTTGGTTATGCTAAATTTTGGATATAATTCAGAATTGAAACTTTGTCAGTATTTATAACACTGATTTTTTCATATCAAATTCAATGTTATTGATTCATGGTTTCATTTCTAAATTTTTCCTTATCTCAGACTAGTGTGGTTCACATTCATGATGAACATATGTTTACAGATCCATTGGCCAAAGGCTAACCCATATGAGTATTTCAAAAGCTTGTAACTCATATGGGTCTTATTGAATTCTTAATGAAGTATTGGTCTAATGGGACTACGAGTTGAGTCCTTAAGGGACTTTTATGGTGTAATATGATACCAAGATATCATTTCGTATTCTGTTCTATCTAGATATTGAAAATAAGTTTATGAAAATATTAATATCACTTATTTTTCTATCAGATCCCGTGATCTTGTATAGTTTTATTTCTAAACTCTTTATGGTTTAATAAATACATATTTATGTGTTCTAGCAAATATTGATTACTTACCTTTGTTAATTGCTTGTTGTAATAATAATAATTTGTTAATGCTATTCAAGTGGGAGATTGTTGGAATAATATTAATGAATTAGCATTAATTGTATTATTAGAATAATTGTGTGTAATAATTAATTAGGCAATTAATATTAATCTAAACTAAGAATGGATTGAGTTCTTGTTGAATGTGGGTAATCAGTAATAAGTTAAATTATTCATTGGTCCATTGGATAAGGACCCCAACCCACAACCCAAGTTTAATTAGTAATTATCTCATCAGGTTACTAATTGAAAAGTTGATGACTGAGAGATGAATTGGGCTTATTTAATAAAGTTTTGTTAATGAGTTTGTTTTATTAAAATACTAAAACCTACTTTATGAAATTGGCTAAAGGGTTTTTTAAGATTATAAAAGAATTATTTAGTTATTAGTGAAGCCTAAGTTTTATGTGCCTCTCTTCTATGCTCATAAGTCTCTTTGTGTGGATTTAGGTTTTGTAGGTTGTAGTTCTATCATGATCTTTTACATTGAATGTATACATCATGACTACTACACATTTAGATCAGATTAATTTTTCCCTAAATTTCTTTTATTCTTATAATTTTGCATAATTTTATAGGTTAATTTTTCCCTGAATTTCTTTTATTCTTATAATTTTGCATAATTTTATAGGTTAATTTTTCCCTAAATTTCTTTCATTCTTATAATTTTGCATAATTTTATAGGTCCAAGAATATCTATTGCTTCCTTTTTATTCACGAATGCTAGGCCGTCTTCAAAGCTATATGGACCCATTAAGGAACTATTATTTAAATACAACCCTCCAAAATACAGGGAGACCACGGTTAACAGAGTATGTAGCCTTCTTCAATGCAAAAGGACTTGATGGGACTTCTGCCCTTCTATATTTCCGCAGACTTGGGCTATATAAACATACAATGGAAGTGGTTTATACTTTATCATGAATAAATTAATAATAAAGTAAATAAATTGGTGGATTTATCGATGTGATCGTGGAACATGGATTGAAAAACTAGTAGTATCGTCCGTTTATTTCGCCAGAGGCATTACAAATAAAATTACAAATATACATTTTTATGGTAACATTCGCTTGGTTTTATATAACTTTGTTCAAATGGATCGAGAATTGTGAAATTCAGTGGTTTTTTTAGAGAATCGAAGACATGACACTATTGAAAATGCTCCAATGGGATCCATATCTTTTCATGTTCTGGTCTGAATGAACTGGCGATGTGTTAATATTCAATGGAGATTTTGTTTTTGGCAAGCAGATAACTTTTTTAACTTCGAAATTCGTGCTATCTATCTCAAGAGTTCGATATATATACACACTTCGGTCAAAATAAACTTGGCACAATAAAGGACTGGTTGATTAGAAATTATTGTCCAACAAACTTTTTTGTATTGTACCATTTGAGTGTATTTTTCTTTCTCAGGTCTCTTTTTTTTTTTTTTTCGGTTGATCGTAATGTAAGACAATTTAGTACCATTGACGCCATACAAATTTATTAATTGATTGATATGTTATTAATATATACATTAATAATTTATTAGTTTATCAAAGTATTTTTTTACAAAACAAAAAAGATATTAATTTGAGTCTCTACTTTTGAATTTAGTATCAATTAAAATCATCTTTTATTTTTTAAGAAATGACCCAAGATAACTCCTCTCTAAGTGATAATTAAGCAAATAATACATCTACTACAAAGTGAGGAAGGGACTGCTTTGAATCAAATTTTAGAAAGACAAAGATCATTTTAAAACTTTCAATTCATGAATGACCAAAATAAAAATTTGTTTAGAAATGGAAGACCTAAATGATATTTTTCTCTTTCTCAAAACATTAAATATGATCAATGTACATATTATGTATTGTGATTATAGAAATATTATTTTAATAAAAGATTAAAGAATAGGGCAAAATTGGTCATCTACTTTTGTAATTTATGACAATTTGGTTCCTCACAGATTAATTGTAACAAATTAATCCCTCACATATTCAAATTTGTGCATAATCAATCCATCCGTTTAGAATAATGAGAAACAAATTTTACATAAAATATGATTTTTGAGGAATTGATTTGTCACAATTAATTTGTGAAGAACCAAATTATCACAAAACGTAATAATGGAAAACCAATTTGGTACTTTTCTCTAAAAAAAATCAGAAATTATTGATATTTTATGCATTTGTTGAACCAAAACAACTTCATAATTATAGCTTTTAATTGGTTTTATTGAATATAATTTATGAATAATTTATTTTTCCAAAAAGTAAAAATATATTGGATGCATAGGTAATTAATTTATTTAACCATTACAAGTTCATAATGTAATTAGTGTTATTAAATGGAAGTCATAGAACTATTTAATTATATTTGCAACAAACTGAAATTATATTCAATGTATACTTAAATAATATACTTTATAAACTTTTTTTTTCTGCCCATCATATATTTTATAAGCATTAGGCTGAGTAAAAAGATATATAAAAGCGGTTAGATATGATATATAATGAGACATTAATTTTAAGAGAAAATAAGTAACATTAAGTTATATTTTATAAGAAATGTTTAATTAAGTCATCAATGTATTTCTATGTATAAAAAAATTATTATTTTATGAAGAAAAAATATCTTTTTGATCTATCATTTATTACAAAATTGTCATTTTAGTATTTTATTCGTTAAAATACACAAACTAGTTTCTATTCATTGAAAAATGTCACATTTAACTTATCACTTTTTAAAAAATTATCAAATTTAATCTCTTTATCGAACTCTAAATCCTAAATTTAGAGAACTAAATCTTCTTTTTTAAAAAAAAATAAAATAAGGAACCAAATGTAATATATTTCAATTAATGAAAGATTATTTTGAATATTTCAATAAGTGAGAAACTAAATAAATATTTTACTCTTAATTTACGTATCAAATAAGACTTGTATAATTCTTTAAAAATGTATTATTTTATAAATTTAGTGAATTACTAATTCATTAGACAAAAATTCTATTTTAGTCCCTCATTCATTGGCTTATTTCTATTTTAGTCATTCACTCATTATAATTCTTATTTTGGTCCCTTGTTCAATCTAAAGTTACTTAAATTGGTCCCCCTATTTAACCGTCACTTAACATGTGATGTGTCATGTTATCTGCTGATGTAGAAAAACTGAATAGCCACGTCAACAATAATTCAGCGTCTCACCTCATGACCCTCAGCAATGGTTCACCGGAATTGAGCTTGTTCAATTTTTCCACAGGCATAGCAATCCAGGCTCAATCGAACCGTCACTCTCCTTGTAACCCATCTGATATGGATCTTGCATCAGTAAAACGCCAGAAGAGACCATGAGGTGATGGTTTTACTGATGTAGCGTTTTACTGACTAATAGGCTAGAATAGAATTGTGCATTGCTGTTAGACAGGTGAACAAAATATTACGGGAACATCCAATAAAAAAGAAGAAGAAAGAGCAGACAGTTCAAGTAAGCTAAAGAATGACTACAACTCTTAAATAAACACAAATAGAAAATAAGTGGTTCTTAGTTCTTCAATGGTATTATTGCGTGCTAGACAAATTGACGTGATGTGGCCTACTTTTTAGGAAATGTTATTATATTATTTTGTAGTGTTAATAAATTTAGTATTATTATTATATATATCTTGATAAGTAAATGAATTTTATTTAAAATTTAAAATTTAACTCAATTATGTTTTAAAATTAAATTACGTGTTTTGTATGAATGATGATACTATTAAATACTTAACATATTGAAATGATTCGGATTTCCGTCTGAGTGAGTGTTATATAAGTTTCATGATTTGGGATTAATTAGTTGCAGTAATTGCTATCTCACTTTCGCCTAAATGCTTGATCAAAGTCGGCTTAAGCATTTTGCACCTTGGAATAATATTATTAGCACTTGTTCTATTCGCGTTTACCTGTAGAAAAAAGATTGAGAGCTCTGACTCAGAAACCAGATATCAAAGTAGATGTGAAGGTTGTGCCCATAACAATGACAGGAATCAATCTGCATAACACAAGGAAAATCTTAGCCAGGATTGATCTGGGCTAAAATTTTAGGAAAAGTGAGTTTAAGAATCAGATAAAGATAAAGATGTAGAGTGTAGACATATGAACTTACATCTTCAAGCAGAGCTAGTTTCTGAGCCTTATCATCTTTGGACAAACCTTTTCCTACTTAACAACCAAGAAAAGTATACTGATTGGTGTTCAACTGGATCCCAAACGGAAATTTGTTGGAAGAAGAGATTGAAATTTTTGAATGTCTCTTTATATTTTTGTGTTAGTAAAAGATCTAACCCATAATATCTAATTCTAGCATTTTCATAACATTACAATTTGAGTCTTATTTGCATCTGAATTCTAACAAACTACTTCAATGGCTCAAAAGCACAAGCAGAACAGAGGCATAGACATATTCATACCTCTGTGGCTATAATTTAAACAGAAGAGGAGATAGACTACTTCATCTTACTCACACGTGAAGGTTGTAGAACATTTAAATCATGAGCAAGAAATTCTCATTACAAACCTTTTTTTTTTGCCATTAATACCAATTTGACCTTCTTTCCATCTGAATTCTGATACAGAACGAAAGTACAAACATAACAGAGGCATAAAAATATGGATACCTATAGGACCATAACTAACACAATTACGAGCAATTATGAGCTCTAAAACTGAAGATTAATGCTAAGGAAACAACCGAAGCAACCACAGCCTTATGCATACAAATTTTAAAACTAGTAGAACCTGAAGAAACTGAAAATGAGGAAGAGACTTAAGGTCACATGAAATGCAGGTATAAACAAAGTTAGCTTCTTTTAGAAGTCTCTGAGTTAAAGAAAGAACCTGGATATAATATTCGAAATGGGTTAGCCACCCTCCTCCTTATAGAATGGGATTTAAGGCCATAATAATTAATTTTCAGTGATGGAGTATTACAGTTATTCACCATTGGCACAATAATATGTCATTTTATACGTTTTTACTGATGCGGGATCAATGTCAGTCTTGCACCTGGGTGCGATTGCAGACGAAATCCACTGCTACCAAAGATGATAGATTATTGGGTTGAGAGGAGAGTGATGGCAGAAAGCAGAGCTTAGAGGGTCGAATATGGCAAACAGGTTGAGCAGAAGAATGACGATCAGGTTGAGCCTAGTGTGCCTTTGATGCCTGTGAAAAAATCGAAAAGCCTCTCTTCCGGTGCACCGTTGCTCAAAGGGTCTTGGGATGAGACGTTGAAATGTTGTTGATGTGGCTGCTCAGTTTTGCCACATCAGCAAATAAAATGCCATGTTGAGTAAGGGTTAAATAACCGAGGGACCAATTTCGATTTGAATTGAGTGAGAAATAAAAATGAGAATTATAATAAGTGAGGAATTAAAATAAAAATAAATCAGAACTAAAATAGAATTTTTGTCCTAACATATTATGTAAATTTCAAGTTGAGATTAGTTAAAATTATTATTTAATAGAGATTAATTTATCGAAATTAGATGTGTACAGCTATATAGGTCAGTATTGGACCATTTGCCCACCGCTTTTGAATCCAAGTATCTTTCTGGACATTTTTGGTAAAAAAATTCAGAAAAGTCTCACAAAATCTTTTTTTTTTTTTAGGTGAAAAAACTCTACAAACCTTATCATATTTAATAAATATTTATGCAAACACTTATTAATTATTGATCTACTGTTTTTATATTAAAATGTTTTTTAATAAATAACAAAACAAAGATTTGAACTTAAAACCTCTTATTTACTATTTATAATCCAATCGGTGGATAAAACCTAATTTAATTTCTATCCTTTTTACATTTGAAGACATGAGGACTTTTTGATTATGCAAGTATATAACTCTAAATAATAAAATTAATCAAATTTTATAGAATTTTAAATGAATAATTAATTATCAAGGCTCTTCTAGAGGATTCTTTTTAGTATCACTTTGAAAGGTAACGAGATCGCCGAACCTAGACGAGAGTTTCGCCTTCTGAAGCGTTTAGGTGTTATAGTCTACCTTACCCCTTTGGCTGATACATTGAAGATGTTGAATCCAAATATGTTTTATCTGTTTCTTTGTCTTTTGCTCCACCCATCCATAATGGTTGGATAATGTTTCATCTTTGCAATCGCTCAAATTTTCTCTTATTCAGCCCGATCGAAAATCAATGAGAGTTTTCAAGCAATTGTGAAGATGAGACTTTATCCCATTGCTATGTCACATTGAACTGTGGAGTTCAGGAGAATTTTGTCATCGTTAGCTACATTGAACTTCTTAATCCATTGTTACTTGCATGTTGGTATGATGGGTTTTGCTTAAAACAAGGAAAGATTTATTTATTTTTTGGTACCAAAAATTGAAGAATAAAATCACATAATACATATAATATCCAAACAACTCGAATGTCAATTTAAACACACTTACACATACTAAAACCCTTTTGATGTAGGGCTTGGAAGCACCACCCACAAGGAACTCTAAGCATGCGCTAAGAGCTTCCAATCTCGACTCTTTCAAGACAAACTCATTATACATGAACTACATTTTTTTTAGACCAGAGGTTGAAGGGTAAAATTAACTAACTCAAGTGGCATAACAAGGTAAGATGCTTTAGTTACAAGTTCATTTGTACTTTCTCTTAACGTGCATTTTGTTATTATGGGTTATTAAATGCTTATTCTCAGCAGATTGGAGCGCCAATTGCAGATCAAAAATTTAATTTATTTTCTTAAAATTATCAATTTCAGTTTTTATATTTTAAATGCTAACAACGAGCAAAAGGAGATACAATGGTGGATCTGCACTCATGCGCCTGATGCGTGTTGAAGAAGCTTTCATGAATTTTTTTTTAAAAAATTCAAATTTGGTATTTCCGTTTTGTTCAACAACAAAATGTCACCGATAGATGCTTGTAAGATCTCATCACTTGTGATTTCCTTTCAGTTTGGGGTTTCTGTTTCAAGCTTTTTGTGAGTCTTTACTCTTTTCACGTTGCATACTACTTTCAATATTCTGCTAAAAAAAGCAACACAGTTATGGTACTGTATATATCTTGTGCTTACTTCTCACTCTGTAAAACTAATTTGCAGTTATCCTTGATATATTCAGGGGTAATAATTCACTTAAATTTTTAATTTTCATATAAAGTTTTATTTTATATTTTTGACTTATTTATTCAGTTGATAAGAGTTTGGGTCCGTGGAGTTTTAAAAATTTTACTTTTTTAATTTAAATATTTGATTCAAAAATTTTTGATCACGTTAAAATTATATTTTAAATTTGTTGTATACATACCAACAACGCAAGGAAAAACTTATTTAAAGAAGATTCCCGACGGTTACCACCAAAGCTCCATGTATAGTGGGAACCTCAACCCATTCATGCATTTGAAGAACTTGAAGACCATTTATCTGGTCTGTCAAAACTATTGTGATGAAGTCACTATCAGTGAGATTGCTAACTCCATAGCTAGTTCTGGGTCTGGACATGGCTGATAGTACTAGTGATCTAGAAGGCGATGAGAGGGATTGAGCACAGAGCCTGTGACAGTAACTGTGACACACTACAAGCTAATGGCATTGATCCATTAGTTTCTGAGTATACAATTGCAAAATCTCTGCAAGTTTATAATCCAACTCATCAAGCATCGAGATATTATCAAAAGAGGGTTTTGTAGTGATTGAAGCATTATCATGTAGTGAACATTTACTGTAAGGAACGAGTATTGGATATAGACATAGATATCATTATCAATTAGAAACTCACCAAGGAAATCAGAAATCATAATCAATTCTAAGCATCTTCAAGGGCTAATAAATTTAGTAAGCAAAACGCATTATTATTATGGTTGTGGGACCCTGATGAGAGCAGAGACTTGCAATGAGTCAAATGAATAAGCAAAGCAATGCAATTCTACAATTTAGATGAGATAGAAAGAGTTGCAAAATAGAATTTAGATCTTATCTCGTACAATAGATTTACTGTACAGTTTTTAACTCTACAAATTTGTTTTTTAATTTTTGTTAAAACCTTTTAAAAAATGAACAATTATTGTACAACAAATTTGCTCTACAAGAGTTAATTCGCTCATTATGAAATGAAAGAAAATGCAGATAACGAAAAATTAAGTATTTCATTGCATGAATGTCTGAAGGTAGATACAAATAACCAATATAATAAAGTCACCCTGCATATTGTATAGTGGTGTTCCTTATTTCTTTCCCACCCTGCATATAGGACAAGAAAATAAAGTCAAACATAAGCAAGATGATAACAAGCATCTTATTTTAATGCATAGTTCATCCATTTATGGCCAGAAGAAAAATGCCTAGATCATCCATAATACTTTGATAATATATATGTTTAGGAGTTGAACAATTACTTCATACCCTTCTACTTTCTGGTGTTAGTTCTGCATTTTTGTCATTATATTAAGTTGACCAACAAAGCTCAAAACTCATGATCAGACCCCTGAATCAACTAGAATGGTGTAGCTATTTACAATAGACACAACATCTTACAATTATAAGTTGGTCTTATGGCAATTGGGAAAAGCACAACAAACACATCAACAGTTTTTGTTTAATATTCATACAAAATTTTACATTCTCCTCCTATTACAGATACAGCTTAAAAAAGTTGTCCAAGAGAGAGCAAGAGGAAGAATGAAGGGAAAATTATCGATAGGGATCAAGAAATTAAATTAAATTTTCGTATATGCTTTATAGTTTTAATTTATTGTGAAGTGTATATAATAACTATCAGAATTTAGCAACATCTTATTATAGTTATTAAAGGAAAGTTACAAATTTACTACAGCTAAGTTAAAATTGTCAAATTTAAGTATAAAATAGTTAATAAAATAGTAAGTTTCTCATTTGTGATGGTTAATGTAAATCTAATTGGGGTTGTTTATCGATCCCATTTGAATTTTGGATACTGATAAAAAAAAAAAATGTAACCCATCAACCGAATGAGAAAAAAGAAAAAACATTGTACAAGTTCAATCCAACAGTGATCGGTTTGGATTGAATCACATGGTTGATTGTTTGGAATAAAAAATAATTTAATATAATCTAATTTATTTCTACTGCTTAAATATAATTACAGAAATCAACATGTCATATATAATATTACAATAAAAATCACTCGTTAAAAGGTAGAAACATGATTGAGAATTATCTAATGAGTAAAGATTCATTTGGTTTGTCATAAATGAGATATTTTTTAATTTTGAATTTATAGAATTATCTTTTTAGTTTTGTCCTTTACAAATAAGCTATCTCTCAATTTGGTCCCTTATAGCATTGCTTTATCAATTTGATTTTTTTACAAATAAAATAATTATTCATAATATACTTTATATTTTGAAATTAGCATATTATTTAAGGACATTATTGATAACACTTTATTTATGAGGGGCTAAATTAAAAAATAACTCATCTCTAAGGTGCTAAAATGAGGTTTTAGTCAATATTAAAAAAAGAGAAATTAATGAAAAAATATATGTGAATTATTATATATAATATAAAATTATAGCAAATCAATTTGGTTCATCGGTAATTAGATTTACAAAGCAGACTCCCAGCAATCAATGGCCAAATCAATTTTGAGTAAATTTTATCTTATTAATTTGATTAAAAGATTGGTTTTGATCAGTTTTGGTTGACACTCAAAGTTTATAATCATCTTTTCCGGTAGTTTCAAACTTTCAAATGACCTCAATTTAATGACACACATGTCAATATGATGTTCCTTTCGTTCGGGCTTGTTATTATAGTTGGATTTGTAAATCACGAAATTTAGTTGAAATATTATTTGAAAGTTAATATCCTTTAATTGAAAATAAAATTATATTGAATATTTACATGTTGATTTGGATCATTCTTTCAAAACTGTATTCAAGCATATTTGTTTTCTATCCACTCATTGTTCTTTGTGCTTCACATCTTCTCTTTCTTTCCAATATTTCAGATTTGGAAGCATTATACTTCAGATTCTTAGATTTATCTCTGTATCAATCATGCAAGTATTACTCAAGAAAGCAAGTCTTATAATGGATGGACAAATTTGAAATGTGTTGGTCTTCATATAATATAATTTTGAGTTAATGTCGCTGAAGGAACAAATCTTCAACTTTGTGTATATAGATCTAATGATAGATTTAGGATATAACTATAAAGGAAATGAAAATCTTTATATAAAAAATTTAAACTAAAGACGGTAAACTTTTATAATCAAAATGAAAACAAAATTAGAGCATGTAATTATATATGATCACAAATAGGGAGAATAAATTAATCAAAATCTGACATAATGAAAACGACATAATTGCTATGAGTATTGGTTGAGTCAAAATATTTCAACCTCCAATGCCCAAGAATGTCTCTGAGTGTTTGATGGCAGAGAGAATAATAGTATTTTTTTTGTATGTATCAAATTAGGACTTCAATGTGTTTATAGAGTTTTATTTTAATAATATAATTAATTAATATTATTAAAATAAAATCATTTAGAATCCTTAAAATGATTTCTTATTTAATTAATTAGAAAAAATAAGCTCATTAAATATCTCTGGATAACAATATCAAATTAGTAATCTGACGGGATGATTACTAATGTTCTTGAGCTATGGGTTGAGTTTCCGCCTAGTGGACTTGTAGATAATTAAACCAATCACTAATTATTTACAAATTAAAATAAAACCCTATCCATTCATAGTTTACAAATTATAATATTAATTGTCTAATCAGTAATAAGAAGATATTAATATAATAAAATAATTAATACTAATCCATAAAATATTAAAATTATTCTAACACTAAAAAAATTAAAATTTTTATAAATTAAAAAAATAAATCAATAATATACAATAAAATTATATATAAAAATTAACATCGTAAATATTTAAGGGTCATGATCAGACCCCACACCCTCCTTAAATTAATTCCTAATAAATATAGATTTTTGACATATATGTAAATGTGGGATTTGTTGGGAAAATTTAATTTGTAATATGAATGTTGTTTTTAAGATATATATATATATATATATATATAAATTGCACTGATGTTACATATGTATCAATGAAACAAATACTTATGGTGTCAAAATATTATTTTGAAAAAAAATATACTTTTGGTTCCTCATTTATTATAAAATTATTATTTTGATAATTAATTTATCAAAATATCCAAAATAATTTATTATTCATTGAAAAATATCACACTTAGTTCTTCACTTTTTAAAAAATTATTAAATTTAGTTCTTTTATCATACCTTAAACCTTAAATCTAAGGAATTAAATTTGATATACTTTTTTAAATGAAGACTAAATGAGAGATTTTTCAATAAGTGAATGATTATTTTAAATATTCAATAAGTGAGATACCAAATGACAATTTTATAATAAATAAGAGACTAAGTTTTTACTCTATTACTTTGTTAATGTGCCAATCATGTACCTAGCTAAGTTTGTGAGAATCGTTTAATGAAATACAGTCATTCTTAATTATGACAGCTTGAGTTCATTGATAACTAATTAAAAAAGTAAGGAGTCACTAAGGAATTTCAAAGAAAGTTGTTCAACAACAAATAAAAAACAAAAGCAGTTCTTCATTTTGCCTTTTTTCTTTTAAATAAAATATATTTTTGATCATTCTCTTATCACAAAATTATTATTTTAGTCTTTTATTTATTGAAATAATTAAAATAATCCTCTACTCATTGAAAAATATAATATATCATCTCTCACATTTTTAAAAACTTATTAATTTTAGTATATTAAATTTATAGTTTAAAGTTTGATAAAAGAATTAAATTTAACATTTTTTTTGAACAGTAAAAATTACGTATGACATTTTTAATAAGTAAAAGATTATTTTAGGCATTTTTGTAAATGAGACATCAAAATGATAAAATTGTGATAAATAAAGGATCAAAAATTTTTTTTTTGGGAAGAAATCAAATTGGCCGAGTCCAAAGTCCTCTTCACTTAAATTGTTAAATTGTTTTTGGTCAGAGAGAAACCTGGTTCCACTCTTATGCAACCATGAGAAACCTGGTTACATTTTGACATTTTGTGAGGCCCATGTCTGAGGTCCAATCAATATTTTCTTCACCAGGAAAAAAACAAAAAAGTTTTTCCCAAATTTTGAGCAACTTGTAATTAGCTTTTAAATTTTGAGCCACTTATGTATAGCTATTTAAATTTTGCAAAGTATTAATAACGCCTATCAATTTTACACATTAAGAAATGAATCAGTCTATTTATTTTTCTCCTGACAATACTAAATCAAGCGCCACA
Organism: Delonix regia; assembly: GCA_037074485.1. NCBI lineage: Eukaryota > Viridiplantae > Streptophyta > Magnoliopsida > Fabales > Fabaceae > Delonix > Delonix regia. The sequence goes on from CM073451.1 coordinate 37,303,285, forward strand.
TTGTATTATTCATAATTCACATATCAAGTTTCGATTTGTCTCTAAAACTTTCATGTCAATTATACAGAAATTTGGTATAAAGAATTAATTTAATTAAAAGAAAAGTAATCGTGAGAATTATTTTCTAAAAATGTAAGAGTTGAAAGATCTATTTTTAAATTTTAAATTCACAAAAAACATGTATATTTTACATTCCATTTATTTTTGTGTAAATACTAATCGGTTAATTTGTATTTGCAATGACATTCGGTTGATGTGATTTTAAATTAATTTAATTTAAAAAATTAATTTTATATTATTGTAATATGTATTTAAAAATTAATTTTTGTAATATATACACTTAAAATTAAATTTTACATTAATTTTTGTGTAAACAGAGAGGTTTAAAAGAAAAAATTAATTTTTTAAAAAATTAAATATTGAACTAAACAAAAATGTATATATAAAACATGTATAGATTATAAATAAATTTTTAAATCTTTTAAACACTATAAAATAAAAATAAAAAACCTAGATCATGGTAGCTCAAGAAAATAATTAGAAAAACCTAGATCTTCGAAGCTCAAACAAATAATGAATAAATAATTATCATGTTAATTTTATATGACAATTTATATAAAAATACAATTATAAAAAATAAAATTAGTTTTATATAAATTTAAATTATCAGATAATGATTAAAATATATTGAAAAAATATGAGATATTCATAAAAATTTTTCAAATGATACTTTTATATTGAACTTCTAGTTTAATAATATAAAAAAGAAATCAATCTAAAGATTTTTTAATAGATTAAAACTAAATTACTCTGGCATAGGCAATTGATATAAGATTAAATTTTAACATAAATATATTAATTTAAAATAAAATATTTCATGTACTTATAATTTTAAGTGCATAAAAATATTATTTTAAAAAATAAAAATAAAAATATTGTTGGACCCACAAACTATTATTTGTTTAATTTATAAATTACAGAACCACGACACTTGGGCAATGAAGCAACCAGCGAATATAAATACAAAACCGCACAACATAAAATAAATATTATTAAGTAATATTTTTTATTCAAATTTAAAATAAATATTATCGTCACAATAATGTCTGATTAATATGTAATTTTTTTTTTTCAGAGAAAATGATCCGTTTTGCATAGCACATCCTCTTCCTCCTCCTCCAGCCAGGACTTTCTTGCAAGAATCCGTTCGATTTTAATGATAAATAAAAATAAAAAAGAAACTCTTTAAAATAAAAATAAATGCTATTTTCTTTTTTGGGTTCCGCCTTTGCTCTGTGTTACTGCTCACCTCGACCTCTCTCTTCCTCCCTCATCGTTTTTCTTTCTCTAAAATCTCCGAGGTCGGGTTGGCCCTTTGACAAAAGCTCTGGTCTGCGATTCCAGGTTTGTATGCCTAATGGATCCGAGCGATGCCGTCTAAAATTACATACTCCGTGATAATTTTTTTTGGTATTTCTCGGTGTTCATTTGCCTCATTCGGTGGATTTTGATCAATGTTTTTCTGGGGATTATTGCCCAAGATCCTGGTTGTTCTGGGCATGGATTGTTTCGGGGTTTATCGGGTTTTTGGATTTCTTCAATTAAGCTCGTTCGGTAGGTTACGTAATCTCTATTTTTTGGGTTTAATTTGGGGCTGTTTTAATCCATTTGATTAATTTTAAGCTTAATTTCTCATTATTTAACATATCCATTTTAGGGTTTTATTGATACTTGTTTTTTCTCGATGTGGGTTTTTGGTTTAGCTTGGTAAAAATGGTGGGTGTCTTTGGTTCTCAGTAATAATCAGGACGGACATCAGAACTGATTTTCCCTTCACCTCGAAATATTGTACGTTGGTTTTTGAAAATGAGAAAGCTAGCCTCCCAAAAGGACGCATTGGTTTAGTGGAGGAGGCCGGGGTTGTTTTCTTAGACCCTGATTGTTACAAAATCAATATTGGTTTGTATATCTTTCTGCTTTTAATAATTTGGGATGAGATATTCGGTTGGCTATAGAACCTGTTATGTAAAATTAACAACTTTTAAGTGGTAAAGGACTGAAAGTTGACTTTTATTATGCATTATATTATAAGATTTTTTAGATGCAATTGGAAAATGATACTCTAAATGCTGCAATGATATACTATCTTACAAAGTAAAGTGGGCTTTATGAGCTAATTTTGGCTCTTTATTTGTGTGCTTATTATCTAGCAGGTGCTACTAGAGAAGCGTTAGTGATATAGTTTCTGAGCAGGTAATGGCTGGGGTTGTGATTGAGGAGTCTGGAGTTGGAAAATCTACGGAGGATATTTCAAGTGGGCAGGGCTGTCAATCTGGCGAAGTATTGGCGGAATGGCGGTCTTCTGAGCAGGTGGAAAATGGAACCCCATCTACTTCACCCCCTTACTGGGACACTGATGACGATGACGACGGTGGTATAATTCTTTTTCTGTTTTGTCCGTTATCTAGTTTTGCAAATTGAATTATTACATTGCACGACAGCAAGTTATCTTGATTCCCATATGAGGGAGTGAGCAAGAGGGATGGTAATTAGGGTAATACAAAGCTGTATTAGATGTGGAATATTCTGAAAAAGTATTTTGTTGGAAACTGCTAGTTCTGATTTTATTTATGCAACAAAACAGAGCTTCCACTCATGCAAAACCTTCCATACTCTCTCTCAACTCCCAACCTCCAGTATATTCCCTCCTGACACACATGCAGCATCCAGTTAGTTACACTAACGGATCCCCCCCTCACTTTCCCCACGCGCTCCCATCTCATGGCCCTTATTCCTATGCCTATATGTTTTAATCGTCAGCCCACTATTTCCAGGCCCATCATATCTGCATGCTTATGATTTATTATTAGTAATTTACTTTTTTTGTATTCTTTGATTGGTGAGTATAAGAAGAAAATAGATCATGAATTGTATCTTGGACTAAGTATTTTATTATTAATTAATAATTAAAAATTTAGGAGAAAGATTTTGGAAGGAATTACTGTCCATGACGTTGGCAAGCCACTTCTTATGGATCAAGTATTTTAGTCTATGCCTGCCTTATGTGTATTTTTTGTGAATGATAAAATTTTTAATCTGGTTTATCTTTCATTCTACCAACATGGATACATGATTAATTGTTCAAAGTCTTATTCTTCCAACAAAAAATGTAGTTGTTCAAATATCTGATTTTTCTTCTTTTCAGGACCTAAACCTTCTGAGTTATATGGAAAATACACATGGAAAATAGAAAAATTTTCTCAGATTACCAAAAGGGAACTCCGTAGTAATGCATTTGAGGTTGGCGGCTACAAATGGTATGAGGCTTTAATTTAAAAAAGAAAAAAATATTGGCTTGACATGTATGCATGCTTCTGAGCTTATTTTTCTCTGCTGTTCCTTGTGTCATTTCCATTTGAACCTCTCTTCCTATATGTATGCTTCGGCTTCTTTTTATGAAGTGTAATCTTTTGTTGTATGCATGGTTTATTTTTTCTGCATGAGAAAAAGCATAATTATGGTTATTTATGGTGAATTTCTAATTACATGCACTTCCTGTAAAAGTTTATTTTGAAGGCATAACAATATTTTTCTCCTTTTATTGGTTGATAACAATACCTATGTTGATTTATTTTTTTAAGGGTGGGGGGAGGGGTCATCAGGAGTATGGGGAACTTGGCCTCAAAAACTAGCTTGCAATGGTGAAGAGCCACACCTTTTAAGTAGTCCACCAAATATCCCATACTACTCAATGTGGAACGTAAGCATCTTGTATCACCCAATGCCCATATCATAGCTCTCTCTGAAGATAGTCCATTCCGTGATGTTGACAACCAGCTTTGATGCCATTTAATAGGAACCATGGAAGTGTAGGGAACCTAAATTTGAAAAACGGCTTGCAAGGAGGAAGAACCATACCCTTTAACTATCCCTCCAAGCATCTTGTATTACTTGATGTGGACTTTGGTATCCAATACTACTCCAATGTTCCTATCATTATTCTTTTAATCTCTCTCTCGCCCTCATGTTCCCCTTCTCTATGTTAGCCTTCTTTTTCTCTTGTTCCTCTTTGCACAATTATAAGTGTAGCATGCAACTCATGTAGTGCCCAAAAGAGCTACCGTGGCTTTGGCCTTTGATCAATAATGGCTGTGTGTGATCTAGAGCATCCCCCAATATGAGGTAGAGAATTATAGGTACTTTCAATACTTTACAGTTTTCAGACATCTTTGGACTTTGGAGGAGCCTATGACTGTATCATACACCAATTTGTTATCCAAGGGATAAGTTTAGATTTTTATTCCACTTGTGAAGGTCTTGTCCTATATCATAAATATTAGACAGTAGTCATTAAGTCTATGCCCTCAATGTACATGGGGATGGTACTTGCTATCTAGCATATGTTTTCTGATTTTCCAAATTGTTTCTCATGGCTTGAAACTTGTGCACTTGTTAGTTTTTACTTTTTGACCTAGTTATACTATGGTATGTGGCAGGTATATTTTAATTTACCCACAAGGTTGCGATGTTTGCAATCATCTCTCTTTGTTTCTGTGTGTTGCTAATCATGACAAACTTCTTCCAGGTTTGATTATTGAACTTTCTAAGATTGCTTTGATGATGATTAGTTTTACTTCTTGGTTGCATAATGTTTGACCGTTTTTTCCTACCTTCTTGGGTTGATACAGGATGGAGTCACTTTGCACAGTTTACAATAGCTGTGGTGAATAAAGATCCAAAAAAATCAAAATATTCTGGTATGTTGTTTAATGATTGTCTTAATTAAGTGTTCAATTTTTGTTCAGCATTTTTGAGTTACTTGAAATTGAATTTTCCAGATACACTGCATCGATTCTGGAAGAAGGAGCATGACTGGGGTTGGAAAAAGTTCATGGAGCTTTCAAAAGTGTATGATGGATTTGTTGACACTTCTGACAATCTGATAATAAAAGCTCAAGTTCAAGTGATAAGGTGTTCTGTGATTTATTTATTTATGACCTTTCTATACTTTTTAACAAATAATGTCTTGTATGGTACTGGTCATGAATATGGTTGTGTGCAAAGTGAAGAGGAAGATTGCTGCTTTCTTGGCGTTTGCAGAATTGCAGTGCTTTTTCTTTCAAAGTATTTTTTAACCTTAAATGTGTGTAGGACATGCATCATGACTCCATGTACCTATTTTAATACTGTTGATGTCTTATTTTTTGCTCTCGAAACTTCTAGGTTTTCTCCTCCCCACTTCCCCTTTTCCCGAAACTGAAGATTTGAAAAGCTTCCTAACATTTTTCTCTTCTCCAAGTTCCTCACTTGAGGCTCATGGTAGAATGATCAGTGAATCCAAATAGGGCCCACATCTTGTTACTACATGAACTTTTAAGAGTTAATGACTCAATTGTAATTCTCATCAATTATGATTTATATTGGTTGTCTTGGAATTCTTGAATTATTAATTGTAATTGTAATTGTGGAGTAAAGTTAATTGTGGCTTGGTGTTATGGAACAATTACATTGCGATGGACTTAAGCTTTGATTCTTGTGTTGCACATTGATATACCAATTTTAGGAAATAACACTGAGAGGGTAAAGTAAATTAAACTTCTGATAAGAAAATAATGAACTTTGTAGAATTATGGTGGAAAGGTGTGATTAAATACAAAGGTGTATCTAAGAAAAGGGAAAAAAAAAAAATCAAAACTTAAGAGTAGTTTTGGGTTCAAAACATAATTATTCTCATGGGCATCTTGAGATTGATAACTAATAATTTGATCATCAGAGGCAATCCAGAATTTATTCAAAGTCATGTAGGCAGACAGAATGTTAATAACAATTATGTACAAAATCAGGATTTATGTAATGTTGTACTCTCCTGCTTTTCTCAGTAAAATGAGTTTTCTTTGCATATTGGAACTCTTGCTTCAGATTTTTAATCATATTTGTTTATTTCTGATAAATAGGGAGAAAGCAGACAGGCCTTTTCGTTGCCTTGATTGTCAGTATAGGAGAGAACTTGTTAGGGTATATTTGACAAATGTAGAACAAATTTGCCGGCGTTTTGTGGAAGAGAGAAGAAGCAAGCTTGGAAAGTTGATAGAGGATAAAGCTAGGTGGTCGAGGTACATTTTGCTATTATGAGGTTTTTGACTCGTATGAATAATCTGAGGACCTCGCTGTTTCATTATGTATGTTGCAATTCTTGTTCCAAAGTATCACCTAATGAAAGTCAGAATCATTAAATTATTTCTTTTGCACTCTTCGAGTCTGATATTAAGTTCTCTCTTTTTATGTAACTGACAAATTAATGTTTTAATTGGCTGAAAACCCCTTTAATCCCAAAAGTGATTATGGTGAGCATATCATAAAGAAAGAGCAGATAATAGGCAGGGGATGGATATTTAGTTATATCCAGTCTGCCTGACCATATATTATCTTCTTGTTGCCAACTTCATGTAGTCTATGCTTGTTTGTATGTATATGTGGTTCTGCACGTATGTTATAGCTGAAAGCTGATGACACTTTCAATCTGTCTTGACTTGTCTCTTCTTATTATTATGTATTAGGATTGTTAGTAGGTTTCTAGGGTTAAGGGTTTAATTTCCGGTGTCTGATTTTATTGGCTGATCAAAGTATTATAATCAATAATTGCAGCTTCTGTGCTTTCTGGCTTGGAATTGAGCAAAACTCCAGGCGCCGCATGTCTAGGGAGAAGACAGATGTAATTTTGAAAGTAGTTGTCAAACATTTCTTTATAGAAAAGGAGGTGACTTCCACTTTGGTAATGGATTCCTTGTATAGTGGATTAAAGGCTCTTGAAGGCCAGGCCAAGAGCAAGAAAGGTAGGGTTAAATTCTTAGATGCCGAAGAAATGCCAGCACCAATTGTTCGTGTTGAGAAAGATATGTTTGTACTGGTGGATGATGTTTTACTACTACTTGAGAGGGCTGCCGTAGAACCATTGCCTCCAAAAGATGAGAAGGGTCCTCAAAATCGTACGAAGGTGAGATGCAGAATTTATGTGTCAAAAATAACTGACGTATCATGTAGGTAGAGGTGATGTTGGATAAGCCCTTTTAATAATAATGCAAGAGATATTTGAAGAGTAAAGGAATGAGTAGAAGAGATCAGAAAACATCCCAATCTTCTGGTCTAGACCAGGGGAAATTTTATTTTTTAATTCATATAATAATCTGAATTTGGCTGCTGCTGCCATAAAAATCATTCTAGTTAAGAATTTCTAATTAAACAGAAAATCCTACACCTTAAATTAATGTTAATGTTGACCATTCTAAAAGCCAAGCAAATTGGCACAAAATGACGAAGGAAGAAATTTAAAATAAAATTGCCTCTGTAATCTGAACAGTAGGTCATCCTAATAACTAAACATGGTCCAAATGTATTTTTCATGTTTTGTACAGGTTGCTGGTAGGTTATTTTCTCTTCTTTTCAATGTTTCCAGGGTTGCCATCTATTCCTTAATTTGTGAATGATTGTCTGTCCAGGATTGCTGTGAGATTTCAAATTTTGGAGAAAACCACTTCTGCAAGAATTTATTTTAGAAAAAATCAATTTTATGCATGAGATGATTACATTAATTTTTTTGTGGGTGATATTAATTTTCTTTGGGTGTTGCCAGGAAAAATCACTTTGGTCAGAGTTCAAGATTGAGTATGAAAGTACTTTCATTCAAATGGAATAATAATAATTATTGGTGATAATACAAGTTTGATATTGTTAAAAGTATTAGGGATGCTTTGTCACTGACACATATAATCCAATTTGTCCAATGCAGATATTACCGTAGATATACTAGATTACTGCACTCATTGACTGTAGAAGCTTACAATATAGTTAAAACAGAAACGATTTTAGCCTAGTTAGAGTGGAGGGCATGTATTACATCTGTAGAATTATAATTTCAATCAACTGGGAAATTTTTGTGGGCAGAATGGGTATGGATATGGCACCCCTTGGATTTATATTTTTTGAATTCTTTGATGGCTGAGTAACCTTTTCCACCTCTTTTGTAGGATGGAAATTCTGGGGAGGACTTCAATAAAGATTCTATAGAGCGTGATGAAAGGCGTCTTACAGAATTGGGTCGCAGGACTGTGGAAATATTTGTTCTTGCCCATATATTCAGGTTGTATGTGCAATTAGCTCTGCAATCTTCAAATATTTTGGCTTAACTGCCTGTTGCTTTTATATACTCTGATCGTTAGTTTGTATGCTCTCCTGTATTTTTTGGAGCTTTACTGCATTTCTAGATGTTCTTTGATAATTAGGAAATAGTCTCTTCTAATTCTCGTCAGTCTGATTATGATGCTATTCATTTCCTATATTTTATTAATTTGGAGAATGTCATTTCATTTTCATTTTAAGATTTCAAAATGGTGTGTTTATCTTCATACATGTTTACTTTGTCTTTGAATTTTACTTTAGGATCCCATACATGTTTATTCAATTACAAATGAGGCGTCTCTACAAAATGTGCACCTCTTTGTAGCTTGAAGTATTTTGGAATATGATTCATCTGTCGATGGGAAAAGGCTGTTGCTTTTGTTCTCAACAATGATGCACGGATATGGCAGTCTTGCTCGTGTCGCATATCTCATAAGGATACGCATATGATATGCTTGCATGTGTATCAAATGTGTATCCTTTTCTGCGAAACGTATTGAAGCTTCTGTTCTTTGTGTGGTTCATTTTTGTTCTCTGTGTCATTTGGATCTGCTGTTCTCTGGTTCATTTTGTTTTGCTTCTGGTTTTGGTTTATGCTTTGTTCTGATTCATTTTCTACTGTTTCCGGTTATAATTTGGGCTGTCTAGATATCTGGTTCTGTTCCTGTTTCTGGTTCAATTTCTGCATCTTGCTTCATTCTGTTCGTCTTCTTATTTTCTATAAATTTATAATTTTTTTTCTGTGCTCTAATTTTTTTGTGCTTTGTTTTTTCTTTTTTCGGTTACTGCACTATGCTGCGTCTTTTTATTTTTCTGCTTCTGTGCTCTAATTGTTTTTGTTATTCTATTTTTTCTTTGTGCTTTATTATATACCATGGTTCTAAATTGCAGCCACATCGCTGTGATGTGGCTGCAATATTGCGCGCCGCATCCGCATCACCCTGCAAGTGCAGGGTGAATGCATTTCACACTATAGTCGCAATAGTGTGGTGTTGCGGCTGCAATTCTGTTTTACTGTGTTTTCTACATTAAATTCAGAAAGTAACAAAAAATTAGATGGATGAAAAATTCTGATTTCATACCATAGAGGAGCAAAGGAGCATCCCAAAGAAGAAATCAATAAAACGAAACCAATCAAAAAGCAATTGGAGAGCACTTAGCTGGTGGTCTTCAGTGTCGGTATCAACTATGAGTCTTCATCTTCACCAGGAATTGTGTCTTTGCTTCTCTTCATCTTGGTCTTCTCCAGGTGGTTGGGGTTTGGGACCTGGGAGTGAGAGAGGTGAGAAGAAAGCATAACTGCAGCAGATCGAATATGGGAAGAAGAAGCTGAAATGGGAAAAGTAAAGAACACAAAAAATAAAAGAAGGGATAGCGTGGAAAGCTGAAACTGCAGGGAGACTTTTCTGGAAATGGCAAAATGGGAATGAAATTATAAACTATGTTAAACTATCTCAAATGTATAATATAAAAATAAAATTTGAATATTAGTTTTACCAAATATCAGTATTAATATTTCTGTAAATTCTTCAGATTTCTTAATCATATTTAATTACTTTAATGCTGATGTTTTGAAATTAAATAGTCACATAATTTTTCAACTATGTTGTCCATAATTAAAATTTTGGGAACTTTTATATTTCCTTTCAAAGTATGCACAATAATTATAATTAAATATACTTATAAGGCTATTGAAAAATTACTAGGTTTGTGGATAATTATTTAATACATTGAAGTTATATTTAATTCATTTATTCTATAAATTAAAACTTAATAATTAAATTATTTAATATAAGTTATATTTAATATGCGTTAACTTTCATAACTATGAGTAATGTATCTTAATATAGTGTGTTTAAATATAAATTTGTACAAAATATTTGTTTATTGAATTATTATAGATGTCATATATGATGTGCTATATGTTTTTGTGAGTTATAATAATCATATATTTACTTATTTTCTAATATTTTGTGCAACTATTTAGAATTCACGGTCGTAGTGATCGCAACCTGCATTGTAACATCTACAATACCCGCAATGCAGCTGCAACCGCAATTGCAATTACAATTTAAAACCTTGTTATTTACTATGCCGCATCAATTCCTATGCTTCTTTTTGATTAAATACGTGCTCTATTTTTTTTTATGCTTTATTTTCTTTGTTAGTGCTTTGGATTTTTGTATTACACATTTTTAATGTGTGTTAATTTATGGTACACACACACACACATACCCGTGTCCTAAATTTTAAAAAATGGCACATGTATCAGTGCTTCTTAGGTTCTTAAACTCAGTTCTTGTTAACAAATACTAAATAGCAATTTTCAGTGCTAATTTATAAGCTTGGTACTAAAATTTTGTGTATTGTGGGTCTGGGATCTTATTTACTTCCAATCTTTTGTGCAAAGTTATGTACAATACTTCAAGAGAGGTGGGGCCTGTTTACTGCAAAAATCAGACTTGGTTTTGTATTTCTTCAGGTCCCCGCATAGCTGTATCTGCTTACTGCATATCAAATTATCCCATATTATTGGCAACATGATTCATATTTCTCATGTTTCTTGCATAAATGGACTAGAGCTTTCTTATATTATTATATTGCTATTTGAATGTAGAATTAAAATTCTGGGAAATATGTGAATACAACAGTTGGTTTTTGTGAAATATGTACCATGTATAACAGATTGGTATAATTATTGTTTTGTCTCGTGCTCATTCTTCATATAATTATAGTATAAATGTTTATATTGTTTGATTAATTGATTGTAGGATATGCTTCATGGATTATGATATCTTAATTATTTTCTTTTTGGATGCAGCAATAAAATTGAGGTTGCTTATCAGGAAGCTGTTGCTTTGAAGAGACAGGAAGAGCTCATTCGTGAGGAAGAGGCAGCATGGCAAGCTGAAAGTGAGCAGAAAGCAAAGCGAGGAGTGAATGAGAAGGAAAAGAAATCAAAGAAGAAACAGGTCATACATCTAAACTGCAGTTCTCAAGGGGTTGGTGAGAGTAATTTTTGTGTTTGCCTTTTAATTTCTAACAGATAGTCATTTCTTCTTGTTACAGACCAAACAAAAGCGGAACAATCGGAAAGGAAAGGATAAAGGGAGGGAGGACAGGCCTATTGTTGCTGTACACGAGAAGCACCAGGAAGACAGCCCTCTTGAAGAGAAAAAAGATTCTAACATAGAGGATGTGCAAACTATTGTTGACAAGCCTGATATCCTGGAAGATGTCTCTGATATCTCTGACTCTGTTGACGGAGTTGCTGAAGTGCTTTTACCTGATTCAGAAGACAGAGATGCTAGTCCTGTTAATTGGGATACTGATGCATCAGAAGTTCATCCTCAAACTGAGGCTAGTAGCAATGGTATCAGTGGTCTTTCATCTGTACAAAATGGCATGGCTGATAAAAGGGGTAGTTCGGTGATGGATGATAGTTCTTCAACATGTTCTACTGATTCTTTGCCATCAGTGGTCATGAATGGTCTGTACAAGGGAAACACGTTCTCGAATCACAAAGTTCAAAAGTCACCTAGCAGGTAAGTATATAGCCTGCTTTTTCTTTAATGTGGATGAATATCAATGACGTGTTAATATCATTTACCACTTTTACATGTAGAGGTAAAAATCAACGGGGTAAATCAACAAGTGAAGGGGGGAGTTGGACAAGTGAGATGGATAGTCAGCCATCTGGGTCTGCACCAGATGCTGGAGAGATTAATGATGAGTCAGGAAGTGGTAAGGTTCGTGAACCTGAGTGTGAGGGTGCTGATTTTTCCTTTCAGGATCGGGCGAAGTGGCTTGAGCACCGTGTTGTGAAAAAGGTGGGTTGATCCCTGCTTGTTTGGACATATATATCTAGTGAACATAACATGGAATGTTCTCAGATTTATATTCCTCTTCTATATCAGCAGTACTCTGTCATTAGATATATTTTTTCTCGTTCCAATCAGTAGTCTGCTGGCAGAGACTAAATTTGAAAGTTTTAAAGTTTTAAGGGTCTCATTTGTGAGATTGAATTTGGAAAAAGGGAGAGATGAAACATCAATTTGTCGCTTACTTTTGTTTCATATTAAAATGTGATGAAAATAATCTAATCTGCTAGGAATTTGCTCAAACAAATTGGACACATTTCAACTTATCCATCTTGGGCAATGCTTGGTTGACTCTGGTAATCATATTGGAGAGGTTTTTATCATATCCATTTCCTAATATGCAATGGAAAGTGATTTATTTTCCAATTCTTCCATCATTCTCATTAGGCACATTGAGATGAAATTGATAAGGATCCTTGTCATAACATTTTATTTTTTTGGGTCAAGCTTTTCATTCCTTTCATTATTGACCTCTGCTACATCAAGCACAGCTTAAAGTAGAGATCTGTTGTAAAATCTTATTCACGGTGAAATGGAACCCGTACTTTTCTTGTCTGGAAAGGAGTTAGATTGGTTGTGGCAGTAAAATTAAAGGTTGATTCGTTTTATTTTTTTTCTTTCTTTTGTCTTAATGGGCTATTTTGATATATTTTCTTTTAAATTTATGTTATATCAATAAATCTCTATATACTCAATGTTCTCTTGAAGTTTCCATTTTACCCCACTCCACTCTTTCTCTCGAGTGATTTACAATATGAGTCTGATGTTATAGACATTTGCTTTTCTATTATAGGAAGATGATTTTTCACTGCAGAAGAAACTGAGCATCAAAGACCAAGTTGACCTTGATAGCTTACACAAAGAGAAGACATCAGCAGTGCCATCCTCACCTAATAGTCCCCCAAGAAGCTTGCCACCATCTGTTCCAACGAAGTTAGAACACCAGACTAGTGCTACCATAGATCATGCACATGTCAGGAAAACATCTTTAAGTGTTTCCCAACACACTGATAAAGATGCATCTGCAACCTTCACCATTACATCACAAATAACTAATGTGCCCAAAACTGAGATACCGAAGACTGCAACTGTAAGAGTTTGTGAAAGATCACAAGTTCCTATGATGTCAAGGCCTTCTAGCGCTCCTTTAGTTCCTGGTCCCAGATCAACTGCTCCTGTTGCTTCTATGGTTCAAACAGCTCCACTACTTGTGCGCTCAGAAAGTGCAGTTGGCCGGTTGGGTCCTGACCCATCACCAGCTACCCATAGTTATGTTCCTCAGTCCTACAGAAATGCCATAATGGGTAATTCTGTTGCCCCAAGTGCAGCTAGTCTCCCTCATTCCAATTCGTCAACTTCAGGAGTTAACTCATCACCTGGCTTTTCACAATCACCTTCCATGGTATCCTCATCAATATTTTTACCCCCGGGGTCCGAAAGAATGGATTCTATTGCTGGTCAGTCTGGTGTTCCATTTGGCGTGATCACACGGGATGTTTTACAGAATGGACCCCAATGGAAAGAGAGCTCTCAAAGAGAAGTCACCAGGAGCATGCACTATGATCTGCCTTCCGTGCTTAATGATGTTCAAAACCTTGACTTGTACAAGCAAGTACAGGGTAGATCTCTGGGCAACATTGTTACTGAGTTTCCAGCTTGCACGTCAGGGCATCAAGCCCAAGGTTTGTTGGCAGAAGAGTTCCCCCACCTTGATATCATCAATGACTTGCTTGAAGATGAACATGGTATTGGGAATGTAACCCAGGAGAGCTCAGTCTTCCAGTCTCCCAATAACAGACCACATTTGCTAAGTCGGCAATTCACTTTTCCTGCAGACATGGGTGCATGCGATGATTTGGGATCCTCAAACAGTTCTTGCAGGTTTGAGCGATCACGGAGCTATCATGATCATGGGTTTCAGCGAGGGTACAGCTCATCTGGCAGGCATTTTGACTCACTGAGGGATTGTATTCCGCAGGGTAGCACGACACTACCCTACGTAAATGGGCAGGTGGATGGTTTGATTCAAAACCAATGGCAGGTGGCTGGTTCTGATCTGTCATATCTTGGAATGAGGAGCACTGAGAATGATGGGTACCCATATTATTCAGATTATTCAAATATGGCAAGCGGTGTCAATGGCTATACTGTATTCCGGCCGTCAAATGGTCCTTAGAGAAGCAAAAGATGAAGGTTGTCCACAAAGTGGTGGGCACTGAAATGTAATAACGTATTTGAGGAAATTGTTAGGTCTCTCTGGATTGGAGTGAGGTTGTAATCCCCTTGATAAGCATACATTTTGTAAAGAGTGTTCTTTCTGAGTTTGGTTCTAGCGTTTTATGAAGTTATACATTATTCACGTGTCCTTCTCGGCTGCTCCTTGGTATTGCTCGCCCTCATATCGCTTATAGATGACTGTAGAACTCGTAGTCTAGCACCCAGGTACACGGCTAGTTATCTATTGACAAGGCACATGTACATGGTGGTTACTTTCTGCTAGCATTTGAAGGAAAGGAAATATATCATTCAAATTCTCCTTTTGCTTAAAAGTTCGCTATGAAGGGGTAAAGCTCCACTCAAAGTTTTCACCCAAATCGTTGTCCGAGAGGGTGCAACTATAGCCATGTTCAAGAGGGCTTGTTCCCTTAAACAACAATGAAAAGCACAGGGAACACTGAAAATCTCTTTAGAGAGTTAACCAGAGAGATCAGCGGATGGAAGTTGATGGGAGAGCAAATAGAGCGAGGCATTTTTATCTAAAAATTAAATTTTAAAAATTAATTGTTATAATCTTATCTTGACAAAACTATTATATTTAAATGTTTAATCCTTACAATTTGACTCCCCTTCAGAAGTGGCAAATACGTCTGACATTTTTTTTTTTTAAATTATTAAGTCCTTATGGGCATATTGGAGGCATATATAAAATAATAATAGTAATAAAAATTTTAATTTTGTTATAAATCATTTTATTATATGAATGTTCATAGACCCCCAAGAGTGACCCGTTGGGTTCATATTCCTAATAATGTCCAACTTATTGGCAATTATGTAGATTAATTTATAATTATGTTAATGTAACTTATTGGTTTACTTTTATGGACTAAAGACCCATAAATAGGACTATGTATAAAGATTGACTAAGAAGTGAATGAAAATGCTCCTTTTATTTTTCATTTCAATTTTCTCCCTCATTATCTCATTTATTTTTTTATTAGTTTTATAACACGTTATCATCACGATTTTGCTTTAAGTTTGCAGTTCAAATCAAATTTGTTCATTTCTTATTTGATTTGAGGTAATCTCTTTATTCCTCTATTTTATTAAGATATTATATTATTAAAATGACCTTATAATTGTCAAATTCATTTTAGGATTAAATTTTATAAATATTATGTATTATACATGTTGGCAAAGAATTTTTCCTATAATCTTTTTCTATATACTTGGTAATGCATCCATTTGATAATACTGAGTTGTTGAAGTGGGTCAACCTAGTCTACTCGAGCTAACTCACCTAAGTTGGTAGGTTAAATGAGTTAGCTTATTTAATTTACCATAAGGTGGTGGGTTAAAAATCTCAACCCACTCCACCTGGTGGGTTAAGCAAGTTAACTCATTTAACCCACCAAAAAAATAAAAAATTATAAAAATTTAAATGTGGCTTTCTTTAAGTGCATGTCTTATTTAATCAATCAATTTCTATATCAGTATAAATGTCCACTTGCAAGCTGACTAGTTTAACTCGTAGGTTAAACGGACCAAGTTGATAGAAATATATTAAATGAGTTCTCAAATGAACCCCTCAACCCAATCTACCTCTTAGGTGGGTTATACGGGCTCAACCTGGTGGGTTAAACCCATTTTGACACCTCTAATAATATTCATTGAAAAATTATTAAAAATTATTTTGGTGGATGATTAATCCATTAGAATTTTTTGTCATCATAAGGTAAGAAGGTAAGAATTTTTGTTCTTGCTCTATGTTATTTATAAATTCAATATGTTTATCTATGTTAATAATATGATTATTAATTTGATATTAGAAAATGCCTTGAAGATCAAAAGGCTAAGTATGATTGAATGGCCAACAGCCCAATCATTTTTAGTTATTTTAAAGCTAACAATTTTATTTTCAAATGGATAATGCTCGTAGAAGATGTGTATTATCTTTCGATGACTAGAAAGGAAGCAAAATGGCTATAAATTTTGTTTACTAGACTTGAAGGCTATGTATTTCATGCCACCAAATAGTATTAGAAACTTTCAGTTTCAACATGTTTATGAGTAACATTGACCATTTATGACCCATGAACCAAAATGGTGTTAAAAGTAACCTATTATGGATATTAATATATCATAAACTTAATTTAATAGCTAGTAGTCACAATTTATAATATGACTAGAAGTCATATGAAAAGTCCAAAAGTTATTTTGAATCCTAAAGGCTATAAAAGGTTTAATAGAGATATTGTTATTGTAATATATTTTATTTTTATGTAGTTTATGAAACTTTTATCTTAATTACACTTCTCACATATTATTCATGTCATTAGTTATGCATAATAATGGATTAATTATAATACATTTTTATGGATTAAAATGTCAATTGCAACTTCTTGTCTACTTATAATTAATATTTATATGTAGCACTTAAAAAAAAGCACCTTAATTTCACATTTTTGACATTTGTATTAAGAAAAGTGTGAGTTTTTATTACTTGTTTATGTGTTATTTTATTTCTCACTAATATCAAATATATTTAAAAGAATGGGAGCAATATGGGAACAACTTTAAAATGTTGATACATTTATTGAATTTATTTATATTTGTTTTATATAATATTGTGAAGTGTGGATATCGATAATGAAAGTTTGGTATACATATTCATTGAAGTGAATAATGTATTATATCATGAGACTATTCATTACTTATGCTATACCAATTTTCTGAAGCAAATTGGTATATAGGTTTTTGTTTGCATATTCCATATAATGAATATGCATGTAATAAGCAAGAGAGATAGAATTTTCATTTTCCTTAAATTTTCAAACAAATGATGTTGAACACCATATATCATACATAGACATTTCTTGGGAAAAATGTCAATATTTCATTATATTTGACCATGGATGACAATATAATTAAGACTTGTCATAATTTTCACCTAAAGTAGAATAATGAAAAACATTAACGAGATTTCACATAAATATGAGATGCTATCAAAGTTTGTGGACATAAGCATGAAGACACAAGTATTGTATGTCAAATTCTTTGGTATTTGTGAATACCAAAATCGAAGGAAAGAACATTATTATAGCAAAATTGAAATTTTGATATATGATATTAAAATCGAATGATCAAATCACAAACTTCATTTAGTCCTGTTGTGATGAATTTGTGTTTTTGTGATAGAATTGATCCACCCAAGCATTAGTCTAATGCTTAAGTCCAAATATGAAGGAGAAATTATCACTTTGCTTAAAATGGATTTTACTAATCCAATAGAAATAATCAAAGTGCAATAAGAGTACAATTTCACGAGAAAAAAATAAAGCTCCTGAAGAGCGATTATGTTTACCATGTATTATAAAAACATAGTTTCAATTTAGATTCAAATGAAATCTATTATGAAATTTATTTCATAATGATTTATTGTGAAAAACATGGATGAGGATGTTAAAAATGATATAGATCTTCCCCCAAAGATGATATCATACATAAGAAAGTGAACCAGAAGTTCATAGATGTTTGGCATGATTGGTTAGGCCATCTCGAGTCAATGATGCAAACAAAATTGTGAATTTACGTGAATTTTTACTAAAGAACTTGAAAATTCTTTATTTAATGAATTTTCCTATATTACTTGTTTTAAAAGCAAATTAGTCATTTGACCATCACCAGTCAATATTATGATTATATCTCTTGTATATCTAAAATATATTTGATTGATAATGAGCTCATTCATTCAATATTAAGTATTGAAATATTCTAAATAAATGCATCTTTAGAATGTTTATATCATTATTATCAACTTGCAACCTGAAGTTTGCAAATATATATGTGCACATTTTTTAGATTATATAATGAGAAAATTTTTCATTGATAGTACTGGTGAAGTTATATCACAATTGATGATTAAAACTTTATTGAGATATTTTTTGGAAAATCTAAATTACCCATGTTTTCATACTTTTATGGTCTAATAGAATATTTATTTGATGCCTCTAGTTATTCTTTTAGACCAATTCTTATATAAACACAAACTCCATAATTATTTTGAGATCATATTATATGCATCAAGCCAACAAGTTATATTTGAAAAATCTCCCAAATAAAATTGAGCTTTTGGGTTATGTGCCAAAATATTACCCATCTCTACCACAATGCTCAAAGATGAGACCTCATTTGAAGTTAAAAGAAAATGTTAGAATGAATATCCAATGGAGATATATTTGTGGCATTGTTTGACCATTATTATTTGGTTATCTCAAAATTAGGGGGGAGAAAATAGGCAGCTCAAGTAAAATATTATGTAGCATGCATTAGTATTTTGTTTTTTGATCCTCATATACCACAAGTGAATATAAGAAGGTTCATAAAAAAGCTAATAAATGATCTGCCAGATGCATTTGTTAATCCAAATGGGGGTGATGGAAGTGCTTATCAGCTATAAATGCTCTAATTGTGTTAATGACCAATTCCATGAAAATTTTGGAAAATGAAAAGGAGTGAATAATTAATATGGCTAAATCAAGGAGGCAGGTTCTCGTGAAGAGACCTTGACATAACTAAATCTCTAGAAGAGATTCAGGTATCTGAAAGTAGTAATGTGAAGAGATCTCAATAAGTTATGTCATTACAAGAAAATATGGAACTTGGAAAGATATAGTTGTTGAAAACATAATAATATATACATATTATTATGGAATTAAGTAAGGATTATGAATTATTGAGAAGTATTGATATAAAAGTACTTGGCCAAAGTAGAAGGATGCACTAATATTAATATGTAAAAGTTAATTAGACCTGCAATCTAAAAACTTGAAGGTATAAAGCTAACGGGGTACAAATGATATCATGAGAAAATAAATGAGAATGATATAACATGAATCATCACACAAAGTTTTTAAAAAATCTAGCATTTCATTATGAGAATATATTATTTTATGATGGATATGATTACATAGTCTGGTAGTACATGAATTATATATTGTGTGTCTGACAAATGTGATCACAAGTTACTTATAAGAATTATTACGTGTTATTGTGTAGATAAAAATCCTTGAAGGATTTGAGATGCTTGAAGCATGAAATTCAAGCTCTTGATATACTTATGAAAGGCATTTATAGATATATGAAGTAAAATTTTTGAAAGAAAATCATAAATGATTGCATTTGTCTGTGCTTTCTAAAAGGAACTTGAAAACCAGTTATTTATCATTGTAAATTGATTGATGGCATTTTGGAAGAATTTTCAAGGGCAATAGATTATTTTAAAATGAAAATTTTTAGAAAACAAGGTTATGTCTAAACTTATAGATTGAACACTTAACAAATAACATTTGTTTTTATCAATTGAAAAGAGACTTTACATAGATGAAGTACATCCATTGAGTACCCCAATGGTTGTGAGATTTTTTTTTATATATAAATAAAGATTCATTACAATCTCAAAAAGTTGATAAAGAATTTATTGATCCTTAAATATCATATTTTTATGCTATTAATTTGTTTTGTTCAAATTTTATAGATATTTACTAATTGACTATGCAGATGCAGACATTTATTTGATATATATATATATATGTGTGTGTGTGTGTGTGTGTGTGTGTGTGTGTGTATGTGTGTGGGGGGGGGTTGTTGGGATACAACTATGTCATGAAGCTTTAGAAAAATAAATTTTAGCTGCTATTTTGTCATACCATGTTGAATTAATACATAAGGCAATTTGAGTATATGAATGGCTTAAATCAGTGACCTAACATATCCAGAAGATGTGTGGTTTTCTCAGAGAAAAGTTTCCAACAATATTATATAAAGATAATGTAGCATGTAGAGATGAACTAAAAGGATGGTACATTAAGAAGATAAGACAACAAATTTCAACAAAATTCTTGTTTACTGATGATCTTTAAAAGAATGACAATGTGCAATAAATTCGTGCATGTGACAATCTAGCATATTTGTTCATTATGGCATCACCAACAATTGTATTTGAGAAGTTAGTCAACAGTGTTGGGAAACACTGATTCAAAGACATTAAATAATGCTGTCATCAGGGGGAGTAAAAGATGCGTTGTACTCTTTTTCCTTAATCAAGGTTTTGTTCAACTGGGTTTTCATTGGTAAGGTTTTTTAATGAGATAACTTACAATAAGTGTCACAAATATTGTGTACTCTTTTTCCTTCACCAAGTTTTTATCCCATTGGGTTTTTCCTATTAAGGTTTTAGTAAGGCACATTATTTATTAATTGACATCCAATGGGGAGTGTTATAAATCATTTTATTATGTGAATATCCATAAACCCCCAAGAGTGGCCTTTTGGGTTCATATTCTCAATAACTTCCAAATTATTGCCAATTATATAGATTTAATTTGTAATTATGTCAATGTAACATATAGGTATACCTTTATGAACTAAAGATATGTAAATATGGTTATCTACTAAGGTTGATGGACTGAGAAGTGAATGAGAATACTCCTCTCATTTCTCATCTCAATTTTCTCTCTTATTATCTCTTTTATTTTTCATTAGTTTTATAACAAATTTGAGATATTCATAAAAATGGCTTTATTAAGTTGATTTGTTAGGTAAAATAAATAATTATACATTAATTATATTTATTATTTTTAAATTTGATTGTTAAATTATGAAGATATTGTTTGAGTGTTTTAAGTTTAGATTTAATTACTTGATATGTTTTTTCTTAGATTCTAGTAATTTCAATTATTATTTTACTTTATTTATAACCGTATAAAATAAAAGAATTTCAATTTCAGATATTATATTTTAGTATTTTTCTTGGGAGGTTTAGATGACACAATAGCATTATTTTCTAAATATCTTAGAATTGCAAACACAATGTTTTTTCTTTTAATCTCCTTTTATGATTGAATTATGCAATCAAATTAAGTTACAGATTTAGATTCTCTAAAGTATAAAATTTATAAGGTATTTCTAAAATTAGAGAAAAATATTTTTTTAATTTTTGTGTGTGTGTGTGTGTATATATATATATATATATATATTAAAGTGATTCTCTAAATAATATGTTTTTTAATTTTGTATATAATAGCATTTAATTGAATGGAAAATACAATCAAATTATGTTACAATAATTTATTACATTAATTGATGTGTTATATGCAATTTTAAAGTGAGAAAAAGTGTTGATGTATTTAAAGTTGTAGTTGATGATATTTATGCATAAATGGATGTGACTGTTACTTATTTTTCTTGTGATATTTGAAAAGAAAAATGCAAAATACCGAGGGATTAAGAAAAACTATTGAAACGCGATTTATACAGATCAAGAAGATTATAATATAATGTGTGAAATTGATATTTAGGTTAAATTGTTTTTTTAATTTTAAAGTATTACAAATGTGAAGTATAACTCATTACATAAATGATTTCTACATATTTTATTTTTTATAGTTTCAATATCAAATGAAAATTTAAAAGGATCCAAATACTTAACTCTTATAAAAGACAAGTCTTAAACGTTGTAAATTAAATAGTAAAATAAATACAAAAGATTAATAAATTTGATTTTATTGTGGAAATATAATAAAAAAAAATCTCCCACAAAGATGTTTGAGGATGAATACAAAATCTTTATCAACGCTTTACATATTTCCATTGTAACACTCCTCAAATTACCTACTTAATAGTTAAGTTTGAGTTGAAAAAAATTAATAAGTTTAATAAAATAAAGAAATAAAAAGAATATAGATGGAGTATAAATTAAAAAAAATAAACAAGTCTTAAAGAATAAATTTTTGAGATAGTTAGAGAAGAGTAAGATATTTAATATGATTATAAAGCTTGAGATTGAGATTGACACATGTGGTTTAGATTTTTTTAATGTTTCTTGGAGGACCCAAATTTGAATTTTCTCTTAGGCGCATTGGGAAATATTCTAATTTTTAAAATTTTGCCACATGTCTCACCCAAAAATATTGCGTAATTCACCTTAGTCTTATTTTTCCCTTATTTCTCCATCTTTCTCATGCACACATGCACAATAAGTTCTAAGAATCTCTCTCCTCTTCGTGCTCCGATTTCAATGTTTCTTCATCATCTCCACCATTTTTTGACCTCTTTTATTATTATTTTGGTTAATTCCAACGTGGTTCACACTAGAATTTCTTAGAATTCCAACAAAGATATCTTCATTCGTCTTAATGATGATGGAGTGCCAAGATGAGCCAATTAGACGAGATTGAAGAAAGATTATATCAAATTGAGTTGTGCATATTCCATTTGGTGAGTAATCTATCATTTCCCCCCTATTCTTTATGTTGAATTTCATCATCTTGGCCTTCAATTTTGTAATCTTGGCCCCAATTTCTAATTTTTCCAATTATGTGACATAAGGTGCTACAAGAGGAGGAATTGAACATAATTAGTAAGAGATTTCTTCGAATTGATTTGTGACTTTGTTTTTTAACATCAAATTCATTCTATAATTCGCAATTAATTTTTGACTTTGGAGTCTTAATTTTGAAACTTTTTTTTTTTTTTAAAGTGTTGGTGGTGAAAATTTGAAATTGGGCTTAATTTTAGTGAGATTTCTTCAAATTAAGTTTGGGTTTTGGTTCTTGGATGAATACTAAGTATTTTCCCTCTAATTCTCATATGAAATTGCTAGGTCTTTGTCTCCAATTCTACACCCTTCTTGGTTGCATGAAACGTGTGATGGGGTAATGGAGTTTTAAAATTCTTGGACTAATTTTCTTCAAGAATTGCAACTAGAAGAAAAAATTAAGCAATTGGAAGTTGTTGTTTAATGTGGTATGTTGATTTAGTAGCTTTTCCTAGTTTTCTTAATTGTTTTAAAGAGAGAGGATAAAAACCTTATAGTGATTGACTAAATACCCCTAAATAAGTAGTTTAATTGATCATTAAATCTTGAATTGTGATTAGGATAATTTCCAAATTTTCATGATAATGTTAGGCAATACATGGTTAAGAAAGAAAAATTATTTTGGGTCTTAGGTATATATAGGATAAAATACATGAAAATAGAAATAAATTAATAAAAATAATATCTGAACCAAGGTGATGGAATTTACTTGTGATATTGGAAGGTGAAGGATTAACATCCAATTTTGAGATTAAAGACAATTGATATGTAGAGATTAGAAAAGAACTAGGTTGGGTGTTAGGAAGCCATTTGAATTAAGGAATAATTTTTGATATGAGAAGTTAAATGTGTGCTATTTGTTATTATAGGACCATAGACATTGACTTTATGATCAAGTGAAATAAGAAAGAAATGTTAGGAATATGATTGTTGTGTGCATGCCTTATAGGTAAGTAAATATTGCTAATCATACTTGTTTTCAATATTTTAAAATGTTCGTTTATGAAATGTTTTTGTTTCTTACGCTCTGGTGCTTTGGGAACATGCCTATTAAATTATTGTATTAATTCTGACATTTATTTGCACTTTCTAAAATTTGAGAAATTTCATTGTAATATTCCTTCATATATGAATGAACATTTTGAATGATATATATATTGTATGATATTCTGGAGACCTTCAAAATGATTTGTTGTCGTACGAATCTTTGGAAATCAAATTTTTGATATTTGAATATATTTTGATTATGTATACTGTTATAGAAAATATGTTTTTTCTTGGAAATATATCCAATACAGAACCCTATAGTTAATGAAAATAGGTGTTGGCTTTGATGCACCATGATCAATTCTGAATCCCAGCTAGTAGGGGGCATTACTAGCCCCGTGTGTGATGGACACCACATGTGGATCAGTTTTGACTGTTTGCAAGCCTTGCTTGACTCTGATTATGAACTGTACTGTGATTCCTAGCCTAAAGCTATTGTTCATTATGTATTTTGATAATTTTTGTGAGATGTTTTCCACTTTGGTATTACCTATTTTAAAAATTATTTATAGATTTCAAATACTTTTAGTATGATATGTTTTGCAGAGTATCTCAGAATTTGCTTAAGATTCATGAATTATATTATACGATTTATGATTTTTGGAATTATTTCGGCATATGTAAGTTTGATATATTTTGAATTGTAGAATGATATGGTTGTAAAAAAATTCTAACAGTTTGCCTGTTCCCTCCTGATATATTTAGTAATATTTACTTACTAAGTATAATCACTTATCCCTTCTCTCATTTACATTTTTTATTTAGATATGAGTATTAATTTAGTTATTACTCCACAATTTAGAGACAACTAAAAGATTTATTGGTGAGTCCTGTATTGTTTGTAAGGGTGAATAGTCATTTTTATTTAGTTGTTAAACATCTAGAAACATTTTCTTTGTACTCTAGCAGCTCCATTATTATAGGCAGAGAGTTTAGTTTGTGTAGCCTTGAGTTAGTTGTATGATATTTGATAATGAAATTAAATATTGTTCATGTCTTTCATTATATTAGTATTTGAATTAGTTAGTTTATCGGTTTTGTTTAGGTTACGAGGTTTACCTTATCTTTCTTGTCGGTCACGCTCAGTTGTTTGGGACATGACATTCATCCTAATTAATTTTACAAAACTAATTATAAAATTTCTATGTATTTTTGTACTTTTTTTTAATCATTTTAATTATTGATTACATTTGTTATATATTTATAATATATATATATATATAAAATATTTTTATATATATGTCACATGAAGGGACCCTGAGTAGCGTATCTGGGAGGGTAATAAATCGGTGCTTAATGCTTTTTTTTTTTAAATATTAAATAATCAAATTCGGTTTCTTGATATTTTTTCTGACTAGAATTTAAAAAAAAAAGAATTTCTTTTACATATTTAACTCAAATTTCAAATAGAGCGAAGGGTCTTTGAAGAGCAAAAAATTGGTCCAATTGGACGAGGTAAACGTCGGTGCATTAGAGAGAAAAAGCTATTGGAGCGGTTGGAGATCTTGATTATTAAATAAAAATCATTAAAATTTAGCCCAATAATTTAGAACTTATCACGTGATATCTTTAATTTGATTTCAGTAAATATTAAAATTTTTAAAAATAATCATGATAATACATAAAGATACATTAATATTTTATATCTTTTTTCTTATAGCATAGTATCTTAAAAAAATTAATAAATGATAAGGTGGGATAAATAGATTGTGAATTATTAGAAGCTGTTTATTATTATTATTTTTTTCTTCAATGAGATGCTATAACATATAAGAAGTAAAAATATTAATGTCTTTGTATATTATAATATAATTTTCAGAATATTATTTAATATTTATTAAAATTAAATAAAAAATTCCAAGTAACGCATTGTGGACCATTAATTAAAAATTCAATGGTCTAAATCCTCAACTGCTAGAGATTCACGTTTGAACACAAGAGAGTTCTGGGTTACACTAAAAGTTATGGATTTGAAAATAAAGGACATAATTAAAATTTAGTATAAAGTTAAGAGGCAAAAAAAGTGAATTTTGGCTAGCCTTAAAATACTTTTAAATAAATACGTTTTTAAGTACAAACTTGTTAATAAACAATATAAATCAGAATGGTCAAATGATCTCACACACGTAGAAAAGTTGACAATTTAATTAGTTTAGTATCATTTATTAAACATAACGTGTTGGATACGCCTATATGCAAGAACATAATCACGCCGACGCCTTATAAGTAAACGAACTTGGATGCCCGATTTGAATAGCTGATTATTGGATAAACATCTTTTAATTATAACGTGGAATGTGGAAATGGATTTCAATTTCAAGTCAAACAGAAACTCTGCAGTGCAAGTTCCAGATTATAACCAAAATCAATTTTGAAGAAAATTGTACAAATTATGGAAATAAACAAATGTATTCCTACCTAGTCGTCAATAGTCAAAATCATTGTACAAATTAAACCCAAAAAGAAGTCACCGAACCTTATGACTATAAATACTGGAACCCTCATTGTCATTCTTCATCAATTGCTGAATCCTGAATACACATAATGAGGGTTATTCTCAAGTTTGTTATTCTACTTGTTCTAATTCTTGCCCTAATGCATGTCCAGCCTAACCATGCAGGTAGGGTATTTGTCATGGACAAATATCTTTGGCTGCAGTCCCTTGAGAAAGGTCCTACCCCTTCATCTGGCCCTTCTGGTTGTACTTTCATCCCAGGAACTGGCGGGACCCCCTGCCCGCCCCGGTGAAGGAAATGAACGTTGCCGGCAACGCTTTGCGCCACCATAGCCATGCAGCACGGCAACTATTCGTCATTGAAGCTGATCTCTGGAAGCTAGATATAGAGCTTGTACATCTACGAACTTCCGAAGCTCAGAATGAAACCGAAGGAACTCAAAGACCTTGTCTATGACACAAAAATTATTGGTTTATTAATTGTTTCTTTGATTTTTTTTTTCTTCATGTTATAGAATTCCAACTTGTAAAATAGTATGGAGTGTTTAGTCTCCTGAGAAATCAGGCTCTCCACACATATATATACCCTTCTAATTTGTATCATATATAGTTTTTTTTCAGCCTGTATATTGTATTTGAATAAATTTGAAAGAACAATAGAATGAGAATTGTATAAGTTACAATTTATATATCTAATATCTATATGCTGTTTGTATTGTTATATATATATATATATATATATATATATATATATATTATAATTTCCAAGCAAACAAAGCATTATCGCTTGTTTGTAGCTTTGCATAAAAGTCCACGTCATCACTGGGGCATCTTCAAGTTTTTTTAATCAAAGCCGCATGAAATGGGATTGTGGGATTTTCAGTCAAATATCATTAATTTAATCCTCATGCGGGTCTTGTTTGTGTGTGTGTGTGTGTGTATATATATATATATATATGTATGTATGTATGTATATATATATTAGTTAATTGCGCAATATTTGTGCCTAATTCTTTGATTAAGTGGATGCCAACTCAGATAACTGTGTACTTATCATACGCAATTGCGTGTTAAGATTAACTTTGGGTTTGCAAGAAAATAACTACTACATACATTTTGTGCAGACCAAGTTTTTTTTTTTGACCGCAGCCTAGCTAAATGAAAATACTAAATTAGTTATCAGTTTAGCAGATTCAACTTCAGCTCTTTATTGTCAAATTTTTTAACAAAACAATACATGATTGATGACATACACTGAAATTAAATTTCTAACACCTGGTTATTTATTCTTCATTAATTAAAAAAAGTTAATGAAGTTAATTTTACAGAATAAAATATGTAAAGTCCAGCTGATGCAGCGAAATCAGAAGGAAAATAAAGGAAATATTCAACACTGAAATTTCAATAATGAGAGGGGTTACAACTTTAGCAAAGTGTGTGTGTGTGTGTGTATATATATATATATATATATAAAAGCAAACAAAGCAAAGCCTAAGACTGATATTTAATGTGCCCCAGTATGACTTAATATAAAGATGGATTTAGGGAAGTTTTGGAAGGCAGTTGCGTAATTAAATTTTTAAAATTTTAATTTTTATATTTAATTTAATTTTATATTTTTAATTTATTATTTTAATTTATAAAAATTAATATTATATTGTAAGAATTTATCTTTTTTATTTAAATTTTTTGGTTCGAATAATTTTGTCTCCTCAAAATCAAATCCTAAATTTTCTAATTGACTTTAACTAAAATCATTAATTAAGGAAAGTTCATCTCTCTATGGGATTTGTTCTTAATCTTTTGAATCTAAAATTACATTATGATGTAACACTGGTCCATGTACACCCCGAAGTATGACTTAATATTCTTAGTTTGGTTTTTCTTTGGCCCCTATTCCTTTTGTAATGTTCAAAACAAATAAAATTTTAATTTAATATTCAATAATGAAAGAAATGAAGATTATAAGTGACATTGTAAAAATAATGTAGTCGTAATTCTTAGTGTCAACTTTAGTCATTGCTAAAAGTTTTTTTTTTAATAGTGTGAAGCATATTAAATAAAAGAAATAAACTAACCTAATATCGTACCTAACATACAAACATATAATCAAGTACATAAAACTTTATTCAAATATTTAATTAAATCCTAAGTTACTCCAATTGTTTAAAATTATAAGCCCTAATTCTCAAATATTAGAACCTTGTTATATATTAGCACAACTAATAAAACATATGTTCCAATGTACAATATTATAACCTATTATTAAAAAGAATTAATTTGGGTTCTCTCATAAATGTATAAACAAAGACTTACATAAATCGTTATATTATATAAAAGAGGAATTAATTATGGTCGATGAACAAACTAATGAATCATGTGCGTGCGTAAAAAACGAAAACCAAATTAAAAGGAAAATCAACCTGCACGTTGTAAGTACACAAATTTACAACGTTTTCCATGGAGAAAGGTGTCAATGATAACGGTATATGATAATTACTTTTGAAAATGATAATCTGGGTTCTCTCATAAATGTATAAAATTAGATGTACATGAATCGCTATGTTATAAAAGAGAATTTAATTATAATCAACGCAGAAACTAATGAACCATGTTTGTGCGTCCAAACTGAAAAACCAGATTGAAATAAGAAATCAACCCACAACTTGTTTGTATACAAATTTATAATGATTTCCATGAAAGAAGTTACTAATGATAAAGGTTTGAAATATAATTAGTTAATTACGTTTGAAAATGATAACTGCGTGCCTGCGAAAATAACATATTACCAATATGCTTGAACTTTGAATTCTACCCCATCATTGAAAAAAAGTTATGTCCCATACGATTAAAAATTAATTTTCTTTAGTATATTTCACATTAGTTGAAATTCATTATTATTATTTTTCAGACGTGGGAAGAAAGACTTGGAGAGTTAGCGTTGATTAATGAGTCAATAATTTCCATTATTCGTTATTTCTAAGCTATCATGTTAATCAATGATTAAGTGATAATCAAACGTAAATGAATTTCTACGATAAGTTATATTTAATTTAATTGTTAGTTAGTATTGAATTTAGGAAGCTTTCATATCAACGTTGGTGCAATCAGCTATTTGCTTTTATGTTTGTTTTGAGTGAAAAACTTAGTAAGCGTAAGAATGAAATAGTCAAATTGAATCAAATAGCTTTCGTTTTATTCAGATTGACTTGTTAGTCATCGCCCATGGTTACCGAGTAAAGTCATTCGAAGATCATAAGGTCATAGCCCATTGATAGCCCACGAGTTAAGACTCAAAAACTAATGCATATAAATCTGTGGATAATATATTGACAAAAATATTTGCATTTGTAAATTTTATGATAAAATCTTTAGTGTAATTATTAAATTAATTATACTCGTTTAATTACTATATGGCTTATTAAAAGATGTTAATTCTTCGGTGCTCTCAACTATTTGAGGGTACCATTGCCTATATGATATGAACTAATTTTATTGGTCCACGTATCTGACGTGATGAAAGGAAGAAATGATAATGAAGTTATAAAATGACCCCAAAGTTTGAGAAAAATTTATTTGGTTGGAATTTTTCGTCATCTTTTACTCACATAGCATGTAGATTTCTAACCAAAAAGTGGTTGAAAATTCAAAAAATGGTTTTAATAATTTTAAATGAAGTTTTAAGTGAGATTATATTAAAATCATTTTAAACAACTTTATAACTTTTTTTTTTTTTATATATTTTCTTGTTTACATTGGTCTTTTACAACTATATTTATATTATTTTTATGTTTTATATTATTCATAAATTATATTATTTAGAAGTAATAATTTTTATATTGTATTTCTCTAAGTTTCCATCTCTAAGAATTAATCTATTTCCTTTTAACTAGCTCCATTCTTTTGGATTAAAACTTCTATTTATTATTATTATTATTATTATTATTATTATTTTGCTAAGAACATGATTGAAATTGCAAAAGGGTTGCAAGCCATTTTAGAAAAAAAGATGAGAAAAAAAATTATATTTAGTTGAGATTTGAAACTAAAATAAGTATAATGTGTTGACACAATGTAAATCTTGTTAATATTGGGCAATAGTATATATCAAATAAACAATAGGGTCATATCATAAATATAAACAAATAAAATGTGTGCAAAAGTGTAAATCTTATTAATATTAAAAATTAGTATATACCAAACAAATAAAATGTGTTCACAGTAAGATAGAATAATAACTCCATTATCTTTTTTACTCCAGTCACTCTTAGTTGGAGACCAATGAATTGTTAACACGTGTTTTAAATTAAGAGTAAATCTCTACTTTTATATTTAAGTAATCTTATACTAAAATTTTATATAAAAAAGACTACAAAATGTTTTTCCATAATGAATTTAATTATCTGTGATAAATAGAGGAATATATTTGCAATGGATAAAACTTAAAAAGGTATACCTTATATATATGTGTGTGTGTATATATATATATATATATATATATATATATATATATATATTGTTGTCCCAAGTTTGAACAAATCAATGCAATCTTTTCTTAATAATTGCCTAACTTTCTTAAATAGACCTAACGTTCTGGCTGATCTTATCTTCCATCCTTATAGGATCATAGTCTTGACTTTTTCTTTCAGATTTTTTTAAGGAAAGAAAAATTATATATAATTTATTTAATTATAATCAAATTATAATTTTATTATACGTACTTTAAAATGTAATACTATTTTTCTAAACTTTAAAATGCATTGAAGTTGTGGTCAAAATGTCAAGGTTTGAATATAAATATTTTCAAATTAGAATACCCATTCCACACGCTCAAACTAAAAATCAATTGATGAGTTGATCTATTTTGAATTTTAAAAGATATTACTCCGTAAGCAATTTTGAATTTGGGAGCTGTTAACTTATGAAGAATAGTAATTTTATCATATTTTGTCATGACATTTCCGATGTCTAAGTGTTCTTTCTACACATCATATGCGTATCTGTTGCTCAATTTGCGTGTTAAATAGGACAAAGCCACACAGTCAAACTTAATATTGATGAAATTCTTGTCAAATTTATATTCCTTATGTTAAATTATCAAAATGAATAAATTTTAGGAGAAATGATTGGGATATTAAAAAGGAAATTTTATACATCCAATTTAGAGATCATACCCATTTTTCTAAATGACACATATTACTCTAATTTCTAATTAAGCTCATCATTAGATTAGAAATTAGATATATTATAATATCTACACATATAGGCTCATACTTTATAATATACTTTTAAGTCCTTCCTAATTTTAAACCAAATTATATTACTTGTAAAATTTGAGTTTATCTTTTTATATGATAACATATAATATACAACTATTATCTTTTATATATATGCTTATAAATACTAAGTTTTGCCAAGATTCTACTATCCTTTGCCTTTCCATTCTTAGCAAATTTCTTCTTAAGGTTTTGAAGGAAAGCCTTAGTCATATCCACTTCATTAGACATTTTGCCCTCCAAAAATTTTTTAAGTGACATTTAATGAGCATAAGACTTATCAATTAAACATTTCCCACTTTCTTA
This sequence comes from Delonix regia, assembly GCA_037074485.1. Classification (NCBI taxonomy): domain Eukaryota; kingdom Viridiplantae; phylum Streptophyta; class Magnoliopsida; order Fabales; family Fabaceae; genus Delonix; species Delonix regia. Next base: position 37,335,019 of record CM073451.1, read on the forward strand.
TTTATGTTTTTTTTTTTTTTTTATCTCTCGTTCACATTTTATATAAGGTAATCTATTAGTGGGCTTATGAATCTTTAATACAAAATCTAGGTCCATAATTTTGAGAGTGATTATGACACTCTTGCAATTTCTTAAAACTTGTGTCATGCAACATAGAAATTGAGTTAATGTTAGCAACAATATTAGCTAGAGCAGAAGTTGAAGTGAAAACAAAATAAAAATAAACTTACATATATACCAAAGTGAAACCAAAACGACATAATAAATTTGAATAAATGTACGCCCCATTTTAAGATGCCAGTCACTCCATTAATATTTTATTTTTGAACAAAATATTAATTTGTAGGTGATATGTTGATGTGGTAATCAAATACTGATAATAAAATAACATGTCAAATAATAAATCTTTCTTTGGGCCGATTAATATTTAAATAAATTACATACATACAACTGTTTATAAATTTTAAAATAAATTAATTTTCACAATAATCACTTTGGTGATATCTTTTTTTAATTGATTTATCTCTCTCTCTCTCTATATATATATATATATATATAGATATACAAACCAACATTTAAATTAAAATTCCCCATAAATTTTCGAACTTGTAACACATTATTATATAATATAATTGTTTTTTTTCTTTATAGTAATCAATATGCAATGAGCAAAAACTTAAAAAGGATAATAAATCTAATATATAATATCATATAGGAATTGAAATTTCGCACGCATATATATGCACAATATTTTATGGCAAATTTCCTTTCATATATATATAAAACATATATATGCATATGAGTATGGCAGGAGTAGCTTAGTGGTAGGGTTTCTCATGCTCATCTGAGTAGTTTCAGGCTCGAATTCTAATAAGAATAGATATTATGAATTAAGATATAATAGTGAGTGTAAAAAAAAACATATATATGCATCTGAAACATATTTAATCTTGCGCCATATATATATATATATATATATGCATATTTAACTTGAACCATATATGCAATTATGCATAGAATCACAATTGCACCACATATGTCTACATATACATATATAAAACATTGTCGCAATTTCCTGTTTGAAACCTTACTTCCATAAATACCAAAAGCAAATCATGTTGATATATATATATATATATATATACATACATAAAATAATTGCAACAAGTCGCTATTTGCAATCTTATCGTTGCAAATCATGGCTTAGCTTTATATGTTGATTAATTTCATATATGAGCCCATATTTATTTCTCATCAATCTCATGTTACGACAATGATCAATATTTAGTATTGATTTCTTATACAAAAGGCAAAATTGCAACCTAAAAAAATTTCATATTACCACATATCTGAATCTATATTATAATGAATTCTTAATGACTTAACATAACGTGACTTTGATACCACTTATTGAAGTAAAACTTAATATTGATGAAGTCCTCTTCAAATTTATATTATATATATATATATATATATATATTATAAATCATCAAGAAGAATAGATTAGATATGGAAGTGTACTTGAATGTAACTGTTCGATATCATATAAAATACACCTATAAGAGCACTCATTAAGTAAGGATAAAATAGTAATTATAGGAATTACTACTAAACTTAAACCTTAGCTAGCCTTTATATATAGGCTAGCCAATTATACGATAGATATATTAAAATAGTCTATAAAGACTCTTAGACGTTAAAAAAAGAATACTTATGAGTATTCTACAATCAAGTATGTGAGGGTATTTAGGCTGTGGAAACTTGAGATATACTCGATATAATGTGGGTAACTCATACGATCAGGGATCTAGTCATAATCATATCAGCTTACGCAATTTTGGTGAAATAAGAAGTCTCTTTTTTGGAATTAATTTATGTATGTGTTTTTTATTAATTGCTACATTGGTAAGCCATAGGCTGGTTTTCTGCTTGTAACTGTAAAATATATCGGGATATGAATTATTATTTAGGGCATTATTAACTAGGGTTTTTGAGATAAAATTTGTTTGGAAATTTTTTTGAAATTTGCTTTCTAGCTAAGAACTCATCCACTTCTACTCAGATATCTTAAATTAGGGTTTTTAAATTTATAAAAAAATTGAGATTTTTTCAAAAAAATCCCTTTATGAATTCGAATAGAAGCAAACTTGCATTTTTGCCTCTGTGTTTCAACTCTGCCTTGTCATTGGCATGGGTGATCATGGTTGCGATGACACACCCTTGAGCCAGAAATACTGGCCTTCCTTATTCATCATACAAAAATAAATAAATAAATAAATAAATAACACCCACTATCACTGGCGAAGTAGAACCCTTCTTGCTAGTAACCCTCTTGGCCAGAAAGCACATTTGGCTATATGTTGAATGAACATCATCATTGCTAGGCTTCCTTTTTCTTTTTAAATGAGAGAAGGGAGCCATCGTCGCGCGATAACATGTGGCCTTATATTTTTTTAGGCCTTCTCATTTTTTAAAAAGAAGTTATAGGCCTTATAAAGAATTTCTTTTAATTGGGCATGTCACTCATTTCAAAATAATACTAAGATGCCTGATTTTAAAATCCTTAATTAATGAACATTAGACATGTTAAAAAATATAAATTGTGTATTTATATTTTAATCTCAAATAAATGCAATTAATTTTTGGTGAAAAATTGATTTTTATATCCCAATAAATTTAAATCAAGTAATATGTGATTACTTGTCATTATGTTAATTAGTTTAACATTGCTTTTATTAAATTGTTTAGTTAATTTTCTTCCAATAGAAAATTTGGAAATATAATGTTAATTAGTTTAACGTTATGTATTCAATTTATTTAAGTGTTAATTTGTTTAACATGTAATAAATTTATATGTTAAAGCATTAATTACATATTTTAAATATGTTGATTAGTTTAACATGTTTATTAATGAATTTTAATTAGTTTAAGATGTTGATTAATATATGTTAATTAGTTTAACATATGATAAATTAATTTGTTAAACAATTGCTAGTTTAACATTATATATTTATGTAATACCCATGAAATTTATACTCTAAAAGGGGACTAAGTCAAAAACAAATATAGATATAGATAAAATTTTATCTAATATTGTAACCAAAGTCAGTACCTAAGCCTTACCCTGTGCATTTTTAGCACTTGTACCTTAACTAAGTGTAGTAACCAAGTACGTGTAAGAGAAATTTTGATTTGATTAAAAAATAAAAAATAAAAATAAATAAAATAAAATATTTTCCATTTAAAATATTTTAAATTTTCAATTATTCCCACTAACTCGACTTACGTTATTTTATTGCCCAATTATCTAACTAACCTCCACTCATCATTCACTAAATTATACTACAAATTTGCATCAGCTTCCCATTCCTACACATTCCCTTCCTATCATTACATAGAGATCATGTTATCCCTTCGGCAGCCATTCTGGATCACTGGTGACTGACCGGCGAGTCACCAATGGCAACACTAGCCCATCCCTAACCACCGGCGGCCTCCATCACCACAATATTGCCAGAAAATCATGCAACCTGCAAGCATCCCTATGAAGATTTTTTACGGGACACCAGCACTGTTTTGGTCATTGTGAAGGGTCAACATTGACTCCTCTCAGCCATAGCAGCCCCGTTGATCACCCAGTGACTACCACCGACTACCACATAGCTGGAATTTCTCAAATTTTTTGACGACTTAAAGGATCCAAAATTGAGCTAAAAAATTCATGAATTTGGTGCGTATTTGCTTCAATTTAGCTTAAGGCTTTAGTTATATGATGTTTTTTTGGCCCTTTCTCCCTATTACACCAATTAATTTGATCCAATTTGCTCATAATTGAAGAACCCTAATTTTGGCACTGTTCATTCAAAAAAGACGTGAATTTGAGCTCAATTTGAGTTGTTTGCTTCAAATTGAGTTAGGATTACACTTCATAGGTGAATCTCGCACCTTTCTCCCTTGAAATCATTAATCAATTGTGAATTTTGGCTTTTGGATTGAAAAACCCCAATTTAGGGGTCTAGGGGCAATTTGGAAGTTTAGTGAAATTTGTGTTCATAGGACTTCTTAAATTTTGTCATGCACTTAGGGAGTGATTTAGAATTTTTGAAAATTTTAGTTTGAATTTTAGAATGAATTTCTAATTTTTAGTAATTTTCCTAAATTTTTCATGAAGAAAAAAGAAGGAAATTAGAAGGGAAAATTAATGTGACTTGATTGGATAACAATAAATATTATTTGAGGTTAAATGGAAAGTTTAAAATTTATTAGATGACCCTCAAGTGAAATTTGTGTGATGGTAGGTGTTAGAATTTAATAAGAGAATAATGGAATAATTGAATAAAATGATAATAATAAAGTAATGATAATAATAATAATAGTAATGATGATAATGATAATAATAATAATAGTATGAAATATTGGTTATAAATATTTTTAAGTATTATTTAAGAAAGTAGCCCATAAATTTAATTTTAAAAAATTTAGTAAAGAAATAGGTAAATTGGATAAAGTTGAATAATAAATACTTAATTAGCTCTGTGACAAAATCAAATAATTAAATTGTTTATGAGGACTAGATGTTAAGAGTATTTTATTTAATGTTTTTGGTGACTAGAAAAATTGTCCACAAAAGAATTATAATCAAGGATAGAAGGAGGTTGGTGTACTCCTATTAGGTGAGTAAATAATCCTAATTATGCAAAATATTATTATGAATGATAACTTTTGAATTTTGAATTATTAGAAATATTAAAATCTGAATCTTAAAGTGGTACGATTTTGAAATTTTTCATATTTGTGTGTGGATAATTATTTATCTTTGAAATATTGGGAATGTGTCCAAAATAGAACCCTATAGCTAACGACAGTTGACGTTAGCCATAGTGCACTGCGATTGGAAATCTAATAAGGTTGGGTATTATACCCTTACCACCATATTCTATTTAAGGACTAGGACCATTATGATATTTACTTAGAGCCTATGACTGAATGAGTATAAGTTCTAAACCGTTATCACTAGCCTTAGGCTAGCTCTGTATTATGTAATTTTGACTAGTTCTGTAGGATATTCCCACTCTGTTAATCATGATTATTTTTTATTTGATATTATTGAATTATGTCTGTATGATATCTGGTTTTAAATTTTGAAAGATGTACCATTGTAAGTTTAATCTAATTTCTGCAATATTAGAATTACCTACTCATTGAGTTTCCGCTCACCTCATTATTTAACATTTTTCAGATTCCAGCGCCGATCCAAAACATCCACCTTTGGAATTTTAATCTTGGTGATTAGTTCCTTGGTAAGCCTAGCGTACTACTAGAGCTATGTCTCTCCTTATTTTTATGGTTCAGTTCAGTCTCTTCCTTGTATACAGTTTAAATGTTTAATGTATCACTATGGTGTGTCAAAAACTATCTGTATGGAGAGTTATGAGATCTACATTTAATTAATGTGAATTTATATAAGTTCTGTTATTATGAGGGTTCCAACGGGTTCACGAGGATGAATGACACCTCATCCCTATGCCAGTCACGCCCTACCGGCTTAAGTCATGACAATTTTCTAATATGTTAATCAGTTTAACATGTTAGTTAACAAATATTAATTTGTTTAACATTTGTAAAATCAAGCTTTACAATTTGTTTGTAGTATGATTGAGACAGTTGTGTTTTGATTTCATTGATTTACACCTTACATATAACATTAGGGCGATGATTGGCACTTCATGCTCTTTTGACTCTAGGTTATGCATAGGTTAATTAGCTTAATCATATAATACTTAGTGTATTAATATGTAAGCATGATGAACATTAAATCTTGCTTGCTTTTTAATGATTTGATCTTAATTTTTATTAGTCTTTCTTTTGGATAATGAATGACTACAACTTCCAAAAACATTGTTGCTAAGCTTAATGACAGGCTCAATAGAGACAATTATGAGATATGAAGTACGAAAGTATAGTATCTTTGAGAAGAGCAAGAAGTTCTTGAGGCTCTAAATAATGTCATGGAAGAGATAAAAGCTGGTAACATGGGCCAACATAGGTGGGACTGTGAGACTTATGATGCTTGGAAGAAAAAGAACTCCACTACTTATTTTACATTTTGAGAGCACTTTGGATGATGACATTCTAAATGAGTTCAAGGACCACTAAATAACTATGAGGCTTTGGAATGCAGTGAGAGTAAGGTTCAAAACTACGTCCATATCTAAGTTGTGTTCTCCAATAATCAAGTTTGACTCATATAAGAAATGCTTAGAACATTTATGAGGAAACATCTGTGGCTAATGACAAACATGATTGTTGAGCTAAGGGATGTTAGAAATGTCTTAACAGATGAACAATAAATCCAAGCTGCCATTCACTCTTTACCTAGTTCGTGGGAGCATATTAAAATGCATCTCACTCACAATAATAGAATTACAACTCTGGAATATGTCTAGAGGTACCTTGAACTTGAGGAAGAAAGGTTTGAATCAGCTAAGTCAATACCAAACTTACACATAGCAACCTCAAGTGGAAGACGTGATTCAAAAAGAAAGAACTAGGGAACAAACAAAGGACTAGCTGAAAATTTTTCCATGACAACTGGGTTAAATTGAGTTATAACTCAGTTTTTTATGGTTTGGTTATGTAATTAGAGGTTTTATTTCTATGGATTTAGATGACGAATCTTATATCAATAATAGTGTCAGTTTTTCCATGTTTGCCTTTACACATGATTTTGATCACGATGCAAATATATAGCATGCTAGAATTGTTATATTGGCTAACGAAGAATGCAACAGTTAGCAAAAGAAGGTTTGCTTCCTGGTATTGAAAGAGTAGATTTGTCTACTTGTGAATCTTGTCTAGCAGGAAAATCTGTTAGAAAACTTTTTGGTAAAGAAACTAGAGCCAATTTTCCATTGCAATTAGTTCATTCTAACATCAGTGGGCCTATAAATGTTAGGGCCAGGCACGAAGCAAACTATTTCATCACATTCATTGAGGATTACACTCGTTTTAGTTATGTCTAATTGATTTCTCATAAGTTAGAAGCATTTAGTTGCTTCAAAAACTATATTAGCATAGTTGAAAATCAATTAGATAAGAAGAATAAGGCTTTTCAAATTGATTGAGGCCGAGAATATACATAAGCCCAATTCAATGAATTATATGATGAAAAAGGGATAGTTCATTAGTTGACGATTCCAAGTTCTCCATTATAAAATGGTATTATGGAAAGAAGGAATATAACACTCCTTAAGATGGTTAGGTTTATAATGACACAGACTAATTTGCCAATCACCTCTTAGGTAATACTTTGATGTATGCAACCTATATATACTTAACTATGTGCTTACAAAATAAGTTGAAACCACTCTATATAACTTATGGACTGGGCAAGTGGTCGACCTAAGTATTTTGAAATCTTAGGGATGTACTGCCTATACATATGATTACTCTCACAAATATGACAAGTAGGCTCGTAAGGAAAGAAAAGTATCTTTATTAGATACTCATAAATCTCAAAAGGTTATGTGTGGTTAGCATGACAGTGGGAGCGTGACTAAATTCGAGTCTAGAGATGTCACATTCTTAGAGAATGAATATTTTAAGAGGGGTGAGGTAGGTCAATAATCATCCTTATTTGAGATAGAGGATCCAAACATATTAGGACCACTTCATTTAAGAGGTAAGATTATAACAGATGATGAATTAGTTTCTTATAAGCAACTTTCTTAATCATTAGATGTGAATGAAAGTGTTCATGAGCCAATTGTTCCAATTAGGAGGGACCAAATGAATCTCAGTCTAAGTGGGAGTGTTAAGATCAGTCTCGATCCAAGTGGGAACAACGTTGATTCAAATGGAAATAACAAAGTAAGATTCCTCACCGAAGATATGAGGTCAAAGGTGATGAACTTTTTATAATGCTCTTGCAAAATAAAGATGAGTTGAAAAATCTAAAAAAAGGCATTCTTATCCCCTTCTAAGGATAAATAGAGAATTATATGGAAGAAGAAATAGAGTCTATGAGAGTCAATAATGTTTGGGAACTTGTTGACATTCTCCAGGGATTCAAGGCTACTAGGAACAAGTGGGTTCTCAAAATAAAAAAAAAAAAAAACTAATGACATAATCAAAAGACTTAAAGTTTAACTAGTGGCAAAGTGATATACATAACAAGAAGGAAGTGACTGTGAGGAGACTTTTTCTTCTGTTATACAATTTACCTCTGTTCGCCTACTTCTAGCTATAGTGGCTTGTTTAGATCTTGAATTACATCATATGGATGTAAAGACTATCTTTCTTAATGGAGAATTAAATGAAAAAATTTATATGGAACAACCTGAGGGTTTCATTAAAGAAGGCTAAGAAAAGAAAGTTTGTAGACTATTGAAGCCTATCTATGGCCAGTAGTGATATATTTTTTTTCACAATACAATCATCTCTAGTGGTTTCACTGTGGAGAGTGAAAACAACTGTGTATATACCAAAAGATCTAAAGACAAGTATGTGATTATAACCTTATATGTTGATGACATGTTCATAACTGTAAATGATATGGAGTTTATCAACAAGGTAAAGACCTGGTATCATCTTCCTTTCAGATGAAAGATATAAGCAAAGCTGCATACATTCTTGGAGTTATTGTATCTCTTGTAAGAGAATTACATCAGAAAAAATTTTGGAACGTTTTAGTAAGGAAAGTTGTAACCCTATAGACACTTCTATCAGCACAAGTTGAACCTTGAGTACTGAAGTAGGTCTTAAGATTGCCATGAAAATAGAGCGTATAAGCTGAACTCCATATAAGAATGTAGTTAATTGTCTAATGTACTCTATCATGTGTAGTAGAACTGATATCTGTCAAGCAATTAACTTGGTGATTTGATAAAAAACTGACCCATATCCTAAACATTGGGAAGCTATAAAGAGGATCTTAAGATATCTAAAGGGGACTGCTGATTATACAATCTGCTATTAAGGCAGCAGATACCTGCGATAACTAGGATACACTGATGCTGATCATGGAAAAGACTTAGATGAACAAAGTCTACCTCAGGATATGTTTTCTTACTCAGTGATGGCACCATATCATGGAGTAGTAAGAAACAATCATGTGTATCATTGTCCATGATGGAGGCAGAGTTCGTGGCACTTTCTTCAGTAGCTCAAGAGGCTGTTTAGTTGAAGAGGTTCTTGGATCCCTTGTTGTGCCAAGTAAAAAATATCGAACCAGTGTTGGTGTACTGTGACAATGAGGCTGCGATTGCATACACTAAGGATCCAAAGTATCATTGCAAAACTAAACACATAGATATCAATTATCACTATGTAAAGGACATGGTTGCATGTAAAACTGTGAACGTAAAGTATGTATCTATGCATGAGATGCTAATAAATCTGTTAACCAAGCCTATTTCTAGAGATTTGTTTTTGAAACACATTAGTCTCTAGGATTGTGTAGAATTTAGGATACTTCATTTGTGTTTTTGACATTTTCACATTGCTCGCAGATAGAGATGTTTTAATGGTATTTGATAATGAATAAAGTTTAATTTCCATGCGTACATATCTTTATTTAAATGTTGTGTACATTGTTGTTTATTAAGTATGTCGAGTAGACAAAAGGGTTAGCCTTATCACACAGGTAACTATCTCAATGTCATTGTGACATTAGAGATGAGACAAGATTTTAAGTGAAATTATCAAGAAGATATTAAGAGTAACTATACTTAAAATCATTTAAGTCGTCTAATTGATTACATAAGGTCATTATGATTGATTTGATGAAATAAGTTCATCACTTTTAGTCTATTTTAGTTTCCAGATGTGAGTTCAAGGCATTGTGTATATCAAAGAACTCAAATTTAGATTTGTGGTGTCTAAAATATCATCTGCACAACATTACTTAGGAAATTGACATACTCTCCATCGAGAAAAGAAGGAATTTTGTAGCATATGTTTCATACCATATGTGTAAATGTTGACCATATGGATTTACATGAGTGTGATCTCAACTCATGATTGTGTGAGACCATTGAGCCTTTATGTTGGCTTTATATTTGTACTCTTAGACTTTGATAAGATACTTGAAATGCAACTTAGTGTTCGCTATCTTAATGTGTTACCTAGGGATTATCAGTAATGATTCAGTCTGACGGGACATGTCTTAAAAAGCGAGCTAAGTTTGTGTTAATAGGATTGTGAAAAGAGGAAGATCATAAAGAGCATCTTATTATTTTGTATTCATTGGTATACAAGTTATGACTTGCGAGTCATGATTGTGAATACAAGATATTATGATAGATGAGATCATTGAGAGATATTTGAATGTGATTCTTATAATCTAAGGTGCATGCATTCTTTGTTCTATATACATATAAGTCCATACTTTATAATATACTTTAAATTCATCCTAATTTTAAACCGAATTAGATTACTTTTAAAATTTGGACTTATTCTTTTATATGAAAATACATAACATACAATAATTATTATCTTTAATATATATATATATATATAATATGTCCATAAATACCAACAAACTCTTTAAAGTTAATGTGTTTTTAAAAAGGATTAAACTTAATCGTAATTTGTTATTATTATTATTATTGTCAAAATTTTCAATCAACACATAATAAGTATATAATTAATCAATAATAACATAAATAATATATAATTTATGTGTAATTTAGACGTCGTAATGGACAATATAGAAAAAAGGCTGAAGCATATAATATTGCAATAGTAATTAAGAACTCACAAGTAATCAAAAGCACAATCGGCTCTCACACAGGAGAGAAGCAAAGCAAACATGGATCACACAGCACTAACTGGAGAGAGCATGATCAAATGTAACCCTTATTGTGACACAACAGCATCTTCCCATAACACAGAAATAAATAAAAGGGAGGGATCTAATGGCAAATTAGCCAATTTTAGGGACCTGGGTCACAATATCCTGATTGTCAACGAACACTCGCACTCTGTCGCATCGGAAATCAGCGGTCACAAAAGATCCCTCCTTCACAGCGGTGGCTTTCACTCTTGGGTTTTCCCTCTCAATTATTACTCCTGCTGCTTCTCCATATATTCCCACCAATTCTGGCCACGAGTTCTTACCTATTCACACTGTTAATAATGTCTTTAAATATTCAAATCTAGACAATATAGTTAAACATATATGATTACGTGCTCACTATACTAAAGTTTATAAGTTTATATATATATATATATATATATATATATATATATATATATATATATATATATATAGAAACAGATTGTCACCTTTGCAACTTGACATCTTCCTTCACCTTTTGGCTCTGATCTTTTGATGCAGGTAAATAATTACTGGATATCGAAGTCCTCGTAATCAGTATACTTGTATATATAGGAGAGACAGAGACTGAAAGATTTTTTTTTTCTTTTAAATTCTTATATGCAAATAGGCTGGCTTGCTGGGGTTTTGTCTTTCGATGGAAACTTTAGTTGTTGGAGCTATACTGTGGATTTTCCCATGTAACAACTTCATTTTTCTATTGAAATAAGATGGTTATCTAGCATATTCTTTTTAGGTGTAGTGTGCTTTTGAGGAGCCTTATGCTCGTTTTGCTTCTTTGTGCTTATTTTCTTTGACTCGATCATGTCAAGGAAAAGAAAAGCTATTTTGGTCGGCATATATAGAAGATGACGCTGGCAGCATTGTTCGAGGATGTTCTATGGAAATAGATTTCTTGTATTTGGGAATATCAAATGTAGGTGAAGTTGATGAAATCTGAACCGTTAGATAAAAATTTAATGGTTCATATTTTATAAAGTTAGTAGACGCTATTTAATATTTGTTAAAATTTGAATCATTAAATAAAAATTTAATGGTCCAAATTTCAAATGTAAAGAATATAAATCCATTTTCTATAGACCAAGAGTTACGTTGACCATGTCTGTTAATATTAAACTTTGGTTCATTCCAGTTGTAAAGTTGCTTAGTGATCAAAATATTTTCAGTTTGATTTTTGTTAGTGATTTTTTTTCATCTCATACTTATTTTTACTCCAAAAAAAGAAAAAGGCTAACCAAGTCTTAGTGTCTTCCTTCTAATTTGTTCCCGCCGAGCAAATTGTCTTTTGAAGAAAAAAATGTATACATTCAGTGGACACATAAGATGTATATTTGAAAATTCATAGTCAAGAGATAATAGTAAATTGGTTACAAGATATATAGAAGGTTTAATGTTCTCATTTTTTGCTACCTTGATTCTTTCACTTGGGAATGAAGTTTGTTATTTTTGTTGTTATTATTGTTGATGTGACTGTAATTACAAATTATACTGAATCAGAATTCAATTTAAAGTTTAAATCCAACAAATAATGAATTCCTATTTAGTCTATAACTACTTAAAATGTTCAGCGTCACTTTTTTCCTTGAGGGAGAAGCCATTATTACCCTTCTAGAATACATTGAGTTCCCACCAAGTTCATGAGCAATTTTGTCCTTAAAAATCGAAGTCTCACATTGCCTGTGACATAAAGTTAAGAGTTTTTACAGAAGCGAAGAAGCTCATCTCTTGATCTTACCTGAATAGGATTTGTTCCTCGTACCACTGTGTCCTTGAGTTCTGAATAGATAGGAACCCATTTTAATTTATGGGTCGTAGATGTTGGGCCTCTCTATAGGCTTCTTGACAAGTAAGAGTCTAAACGCTAAGATCGTCTCGGCTCCATAGAAAAATAAGGAGGGACAAAATCCATAAAACAAGTATGTGATATGAATTGGGCTTGTAATTACAAGTGACACTATGGACCCATTCAAAAACAAAGGTCTCACACAAGAGTGAACATATCTTCGAAGGGAAGAAGGTGCCCAGAACTAGGAGATTCAATTTACCTTGGGAGTCAGATATCTTCGGTGTTTGGAATTTTCCTTCACTATCGATATGTTCGGGATTCTTAATCTTATAAAATTACAAGTTTTTGTCTTTTGTTTGGGATTGTATGTGTTGCTATGTAGGGGTTCTCTATAGTACGTACCATTTCGATTGTGGTTGGTGAATTATTGGAATTCCATTCCTGACTTCTTTTATCTCATGATGCTGGGAAGTTTCTAGGTGTGTGTCCATATTTCACACACTGTTATCCCTTATTGTGTTCAACTTTCTCGATATAATCTTGGCACAAAAATAAATATGTGTGTGTGCGTAAAATCATAATGAATCAATTAAAATCCATTAAGTAGATATTATATGTGATCATATCTATTGAAACACTTATTTGATAAATTTTTATTAATTTATCTTATAATCAGGTAATACCTTATGGGTATTTAGATAATTTATAATGATATAAATCTTTAAATCTTTCGATACAAATTCTCCATGTTTAATGACATCTTTATTAATGATTGATTTTTATTTTTAGACTTATGAAAAATCTGTTTAGACACAATTACATTACAATGATCTAAATTGACAATTGTAAAAGTTAAGTTTTACGACTGCCAAAGCAACCATTGCAATATCATAAATCTAGCAATGGTGTGAACATCTCATCCCTAATTACTTAATTATTTAATTAATTGATTAGCTAATTAATTAATAATTAAGAAAATGAGAAAAATAAAAATGACAGAGGTTCAAATGACATTATTAAGTGAAGGTAATTTGAAACTAAAAATGAATAAGGGGAGAACTTTTAAGGCAAACAAAACCAAAATTTGAAAATAAGAATTAATTAATAATATTAATAACAATAATAACAAATTAAAATAAAAAAATCATAAAAAAGGAAAAATAATAAAAACACAAAAATAAAAAAAATAAAAAAATCCAAAAATAAAATTAATAGTGATGATGACAAAAATTGAAAAGAAAAGGGTTAAATTAAAAAATAAATTAAATCAAAAGTACCAAAATATATAATATAATTTATAACTCTGCTTACTTTGATCCATATCCTAGCATATTTGACGGTGGCTTTGGCAAGTTGACGCTGCTTTGCAAATTGCTGTAGCCGCCTCTTGCAAGTTGTCGTAGCTTGTCTGAGGAAGTGACGAGTAGCAGAAGAGGTAATGATGATGGTGACCTCTATAAAGAGAGGTTGAAAGTAGCTGGAAAACGGGAGAAAAAACCAAGAGAGGCGAGGGAGTTGGGGGAGACACCAAGAGAAAGAGGAAACCTTAGTTGAAAGAAAGTGCAGACCGAAAAGGAGGAGCAACCAAACTGAGAAGGGAGGGAAGCAAAGACTGAGGGTGTCGAGGTTACAGCTTGAAGAGAAGAGAAGGCACACTGAGACGAGCTGGACTGTGGCACCGAGACGAGTAGAATGAGAGAATGCTGAAGCGAGCCTATCGAAAAGGACTGAGGTGAACCCAACCGAGGAAGAAAAGAGGTCAAGAGGGAATACTTCCCCTGTTTTGGACACTGTGAACAGAGGAAAACAGAGGAAGAATGATGGACTGAAGAAGCTGATTGGGAGGTGCTGAAAACTGCTGAAGCTGTCTTCGTTCTAGAGCTGGGAAGAAAAACTACTGCAGACTTCTTCTGGTGCTGTGGAGGAGAGAGAGAGAGAGAGAGAAAGAGTAAGCTTCCTAATACATGTTTGTCTCCTTGCTATGCTTATATATATATATATATACACTATACATGTGTTTATATATATATATATATATATATATATATCTGTTGCTTCTTGATACATGTTTGTCTCCTTGCCGCTTATACTTATACATATATACTATACATGTGCTTATATATATATGTATATAGATGTATGTATATATATATGCGTGTGTGTATATGAGTATATGCTTTTTTTGCTTCCTGAAGCTTTCTTCTTCTCATACCATGCTTATATATGTATTACATATGTGTTTATGTATATATATATATATATATATATGTATATAGATGTATATGTATATATATGCATGTGTGTATATGAGTATATGCTTCATTTCTTCGTGATGCCTGCTTCCTGAAGCTTTCTTCTTCTTTTGTCATGCTTATATATATTATTACATGTGTCTATATATATATATATATATATATATATATGTTTGTATGTATATATATAGATGCATATAGGTGTATATATATATATATATATTATTATTATTATCTTTGTGTCAACATAAAAATAATTTATGGCTTTGGAAACAAAGTTCTAAGAAAGTCATCGAGTGAGAATATTATTCTCCTCGGGTGTTTGGGATCGTGTGAGATTCTGATCTCCTTAGATCCCAAAAATTAATACATACTTGTTATAAATAATAATAATACAAAAAATAATAATTAAATATTTACTTTAATTAAATATTCTCCATTATTTACGAAATTATCGTGTGAGAATATTGTTCTCCTCGATTGCATGGGATTATGCGAGATTTTAATCTCCTTTGATCCCTAAAATTAGTACACATTTGTTTTAAGAATAATAATAATTAAATATCTACTTTAATTAAATATTTCCCATTATTTATAAAATTATCGTGTGGGAATATTGTTATCCTCGATTGCATTGGATCATGTGAGATTTTTATCACCTTAGATCTCAAAAATCAATACTTATGTTTTTTTTAAAAAAATAATAAGAATAATACAAAAATAAACACTTTAATATCCTCCATTATTTGCGAAATCGTTGTGTGAGAATATAGTTCTCCTCGAATGCTTGGGGTCGTGTGAGATTTTATTCTCCATAAACCCTGAAAATTAATACGTACTTGTTTTAAAATAATAATGACAATAATGATAATAACACAAAAACAAATATTTTAATTAAGTTTTTTTTTAAACAAAAAGATTAGTTCTTCCTTCATAATCACTTCATTTAAATCACAAAATAAAGATTAAAATTTTAGAAAAAAAAAGGGAGAGAAAATGAAGAGATCAGGAGAGTGGGGGTAATCAGGTTGTCATAAATTGAAATACACAGACCAAATTCCAATCGTGTTTTGTTTACGAAAATTTGTTTAATTTAAACCCTCCTGTTTTCATCACAAAAATTACTAACCATCAACCAATAAACATGCTTGTTTTGGTCGAACTACGTAGACTTTGATCCCTATTATAGGGTACGTAGGCCCTAGGCTCTCATCCTAGGTCAAGTCCGCCCTTTGTAAATATCTACTCGTTTGCTTCTGTTATTGTCATTTTTATCGTCTCTGTTTAACGGGCATGCGTGTCAATAAAAGGATAATTGAGATAAATTTAAGGCCATATTTTATTTCAACTGACTAGTTTAAGGTAATTGTCCTTAAGGACCAGTGTTGTGGGGTGCCTAACACCTTCCCCGCACTCAAATAGACTCCCGAACCTATCTTTGGTTGCGTAGACCATGTTGTCTTTTTCTTTTTATTTTAAATTGGTTTTCCAAAGTTTTTTATTAAAAATTTTGGTGGCGACTCCAAATAAATTGATTTTCAAGATTCATTTTTGGGGATCAATTTTGAACTTTTTTATTACCCCTCGCCGAAAGGTTGGTTATGATAGTTTGGCGACTCTACTGGGGATAATTCAAGAGTCAAGCTTGTTTAATTAGTCAGTTGAAATAATATGGCTTTCTGTTATCTTGATTACCCTTGTCATGTTTTGGCTTAATTATTTATTCTTCTTTGTTGTTTTTGTGTTTATTTGTTTCTTGTGGTTACATGTTATGCCTGTATATTCTTATGTATTTGCCATTTATAGAGAGAGAGAGAGATATATATATATATATATATATATTCCTTTTTAGTCAAATAACATGCTTAAAGTTCCTCTTTTACCATATAATTTTGTTAGTTTATTTGTAATACATGTGCTAGGATAGATAACATGTGGAACAAAACCTTAGGGTAGATAACTCCTATTTGTATTGTAAGTTCTTGGTTTCTTTTGCAGTTTATCTGTTTAACAGATGAAGGTTGGGTAAACTACAGGTTCAAAGGTTTGTATGCTCCCTTCACACACCTAGCACATTCACATTGTACCTCACACACCTTTTGGGCTCTATACTCGGGTCCTCGCTTGCCTTAGGTTAGTAGAGGTTTATATTGGTTTCCCTGTGAAGCTTTTGACTTCCAGAGATTACCGTGAAGACCCCGCTTAGGTTGTATCTCGTTATGTGAATTTGACTGGAGTAGGATTCCATCCTCTTTTAGTCCAATTCATGTCACGAGATCCTCACTCTTTTGAGTAGGGGCAATCTGGGAACCAGTAATTCTCTAAGGTGTTAGACCTATCCTCAGAACTATGTACATTAGTAGACCGAACTTAATAGACAACCCTCCTAGAGCCTGTCATCTTTAGGGTAACATTTCCTCATTTAGGGTTGACCTAGTTAGGACACCAAGGGAGCATATTTCACTCTCATTTTGCATGTTATCATATCATTCATGGCATAGTTACATGTTTTTAAAATAAATTTTTTTAGCTGGTTTTAATTATCAAAATGTCTCCATTTGATGCATTATTAACCTAAGAAATGAGCTAAAGTTGAAAATATGCTTTATGTGGAAGTTTGGCCTAATGGTGCATTAATGGAGTTGGTAATTTTAAAAATCAATAACTTTGGCAAAAACGATATATTAATATATTATCTGGTTCACTTATCTGAGCCTCGCCCATGTGAAGACCTACTTTTCCTTGGGTTGAGAGTTTTATCTATTACTCCCAATGAATCAATAAGGCTTTTAGTGATTAATAGTGAATAAAGTGTTAAATAATCTATTGATTAAAGAAGTTTATGTGCCCATCCCACTTTATTTCTAACCAATGGACTTGTTATAGCTTGAATCATCATTTTTGTTGATTAGCATAATGATATTGTGAACACCTTACCCGAATTAACAATAATAATAATCATGGTAATAATAATAAATAGAATTAAAAAATTTCAAAAATAAATAAATAATTAATTAAAACAAAATTGCAAAAGGCAAAAAAAAAAAAAAAATAGAAGTAATATGGAAAAAACCAAATATAAGAACCAAAAATAATAAAAAGGAAAATTCAAAATATATGTTTGAAGAAGAGACATGGCAATCATCTTGTAAAGAAATAAAATGAATAAGGCCACCTAATTAAAATGAAATTGCAAAACACTCTCACTTGCTCACACTCACATACTCTCACATGCTCACTTGCTCCCACATGCTCACTTGCCCTCACACACATGTCACACATCACTCTCACACACTCACACTCTCACTCACGGACACACATCCTCACACACTCACACTCACACTCTTACACACTCTCACCCATGGACATACACACTCACTCACTCCCACATGCATACACTCATGCACACACATGCACAAGAGGACAAGGAGGACAAAAAAGTTAGGGGGAGCTAGTTTTTCAGAGGAGGCAGAAAGTGGAGCAGCTGGTGCAGAGAAAGGAGAGAGTGGCATGGCTGGAGATGGCAGAAAAAGGAGGGGACTGTGAGCAGTAAGTGGAGTGGCTGAAAGTTACAGGAAAAGTAAGAGGAAAAGGGAGCAACATGGTAGAAAAAGGGAGGTAGGCTGGAGTATAAAGGAGAGAGGACCTCGGCTGAGAAGAGGAGAAGGAGAGAAGAGAAGAGAAGAGGGAGAAAGAAGGGAGAAACAACGCTAAAGAGAAGAAAGGGAGAACAACGTAAACCGAGAGGAAAAAGAGCTGAAGAGAAAAGAGGGAGAGCAACGAACCGAGAGAAAAAGGGAGCTGGGAAGAATAGAGGAAGAGCAATGAACCGAGAGAAAAAAGGGAGCTGAAGAGAAGAGAGGGAGAGCAACAAACCGAGAGGAAAAAGGGAGGAACAACGCTGAAGAAAGAGGAGGCAGCTCGTGGAGAGAAAAGAGAAACCGAGAGGAAAGGAAGAGAAGGCAGCTCATGGAGAGAAAAGAGAAATCGAGAGAAGAGCAGGAGGTGCAGGCCGTGAGAGTATAGAAGTAGAACCAGTCAAAACCGAGGAGATATGAGCTGAAGCCAGGGATAAAAATCTGAGCTACAGCAATGAACTGAAGCCACAACGATAGACCGAGCAGACAAGAATCAAACCGAGAGGAGGAGGAAAAGAACTGAACCGAATGCAAGACAAGAAGGAGCAGAACTGAAAGCCATCCATATGGAGTAAAATCCTCTATTTTGGCAGCCCAAAACAAAGTTCAACAGAGTTGCCTACTGCAGACCGTAGAGAGAGAGAGAAGCAGAGAGAGAAGGGTGGAAAGGAAAGCTGCTGGAGGGAGACATAGAGCAAGAGGGAGCTGAGGTGCTTTTGTGGGAATTAGGAGGAAGAAGAGGCTGCGCCCACCGAGACGAAGCCAGGTAATCCTCACGCATGCATGTGGACGTTCATGCTACAGTGCATTTCGTGTGTCTCTGTGCAGCTTCTTTGTTTTCTGGTTTATTAGTTAATTGATTAGTTAATTAATGTGTTATTATTTATTATTAGTATTGTTATTTGTATATGGGATTAATAATTTTTTCTTGGCTTTATAAGTAAAGTTTTAAATAAATTATCGAGTGAGAATATCGTTCTCTTCGGATGTTTGGGATGGTGTGAGATTTTGATCCCCTTAGATCCAAAAAAAAAAGAAAAGGATTAATACATATTTGTTGCAAATAATAATATTAATACAAAACAATAATAATTAAATATTTAATTTAATTTAATAACTTTCCATTATTTATGAAATTATCGTGTGAAAATTTTGTTCTCCTCGATTGCCGGGGATTATGTGAGATGTTAATCTCCTTAAATCCTTACAATTAGTTGAATAATTGAAAAACAATAATAATATTAATGAATGAATGGTCAAAAAATAAGGGAATGATAATTGAGAAATATTGCTATCACGCATAAAATTATCGTGTGAGAATTTTATTCTCCTTGATTACCGGGGATTATGTGAGATATTAATCTCCTTAAATCCTTACAATGAATTAAATAATTGAAAAGCAATAATAATACTAATGAAATATTAATGACTGAATGGTGAAAGATAAGTGAATGATAATTAATAAATATTGTCATGATGTATAAAATTATTGTGTGAGAATTTTATTCTCCTCGATTACTGGGGATTATGTGAGATATTAATCTCCTTAAATCCCTACAATGAATTGAATAATTGAAAGCAACAATAATATTAATGAAATATTAATGGATGAATGGTGAAAAATAAATGAATGATAATTAAATATTAATTTTGATTAAATCATAATAATAATCATAATCAAAATGTTTGCTTTAATGAACTGTTTCCCATTATTTGCAAAATTATCGTGTGAGAATATTGTTCTCCCCGATTACCTGGGATCGTGTGAGATTTTTAATCTCATTAGATCTCTGAAGTTAGCATACCTTTGTTTTTTTTTTTAAAAGAATAATAAATAATAAATAATTAAAAGATTTGCTTTAATTAAACATTTCCCATTATTTACGAAATTATCGTGTAAGAATATCGTTCTCCTCGATTGCATGGGATTATGTGAGGTTCTAATCTCCTTAAATCCCTATAATTAATTCAGAAATAATAATAATATTAATAATAATAATAACAATACAAAAAATAAATAAATGGTCAATAATTAAATATTAATTTTGATTAAATATTTATACAAAATGAATCGTGTGAGAATACTTTTCTCTCCTCGACTTCCTGGGCTTGTGTGGGATTTTAATCTCCATAGAACCCAAAAATTAGCATATATTAGTTAAAAAATAAACAAATACACAAATAAATAATAGCACTTGAATTAAATTATTTACCAATAATTAATAATAATAATAATCAATATTTACCAACCATAAATTCAAAAATTCAAAAAAAATATATATATATATATATATATTCCTTTCATTATAAATTATGCATTAACTCCCGAAATATAAACTCTCAAAACTCCCAAAACTCAAATAATAATAATAATAATAAAATTGACAAAAAAAATTTAAAAGAGAAAAGGTGAAGAGGTCAGGAGAATGAGGTTAATCAGATTGTAGTAAATTAAAACATACAAACCAAATTCCAATCCCGTTTTGTTTACAATGATTTGTTTTAATTAAAATCCTCCTATTCTCATCACAAATCAAAAACCACCAACCCACAAAACATGCCTTTTGGACGAACTACGTGGACTTTGATCCCTATCGCAGGGTACGTAGGCCCTAGGCTCTCATCCTAGGTCAAGTCCGCCCTTTGTAAATATCTATCTGTTTGTATGCATTCTCGCTTTTTGTCTCCTATGTCTAACATGCATCCATGTCAATAAAAGGGTAATTGAGATTAATTAAAGGCCATATTCTATTTCAACTGACTAGTTTAAGGTAACCGTCCTTATAGGCGGGTGTTGTGGGGTGCTTAACACCTTCCCCACACTCAAATAGACTCCCGAACCCATCTCTGATTTCGCAGACCATTTTGCCTTTTTCGTTTTTTTTAAATTGGTTTTCCAAAGTTTTCTATTAAAAATTTTGGTGGCGACTCCAAATAAATTGATTTTCAAAATTTCGTTTTTGGGAATCGGTTTTTAAACTTTTTATTCTATTCCACCGAAAGGTTGGTTACGACAGATATGATGGAATCATTGGACACCACACAACCTTAAGTCACAAGTCCAACAAGGATAATTTCAACTGGGAGAGAGTTAAAGTGAAGGTAGATGCTGAATCAGTTGAAAACTTAATTACTATGAGTAGGAGACTTAGAGTGGAGCAACTTCGCCATTTTCAAAAGGATTATAGAGACATCATGGATTTATTATCAATCCCTATCCAGCCTGAGGCACTTATAGTCCTAGCCCAATAGTGGGACGATTCATTGAGATGCTTCACATTTCCAACCTTTCAGCTTGTACCCACGTTAGAGGAATACAGAGGCTTGATGTTAACAGAGATACTGTTGTCTATTTGTACCCTGGATATCTCCCTTCCAAGCGCGTGGTGGCTCAAATTCTGGGGGAGGAACCTACACGAGTATAGTTATACTGCTCCGGGGCAACAGAAGGTTTATCTAGGAAATATTTAGAGAAAAGGTTGGAGGCATTAGCTGAGAAAGGGAATTGGGTTGTTTTTATAAGAGTCCTTGCCTTAGCGGTATATGGGTTTGTATTATTCCCATTGGTAGTGGGCGTAGTTGATTTGGTAGCGGTAAATGTCCTGTGGATGGTAGAAAATCACCGGGTGAACCCAGTACTAGCGCTTTTAGCAGAAACATTTCTAACATTGAGTTTCTGCCATAGAGAGAAGAAAGGAAAATTGAAGTGTTATTTGTCGCTGTTGAACATATGGTGGGTTAATCATGTCTTTGGTAGGGAATACCAACTCAATATGAGATTTGACACCATCCATCACTCGATCTGAGATTATCCATGCCGTGAAGGGTCAATTCCACTACAAGCAAGAATGAACCGCGATAAGTGGATCAAAAAGATAGAAGAGCTTGAAGATACCACTGTTTGGTGGAAACTCTTTTGGTGGGAAAGTGAGGATATCATTTACTGCTGCGGGAACTTCCCTAAAATTCCCCTTATAGGTGCCCGAGAATGCATTACCTATAACCCCGCGATCGCGCATTGCCAATTTGCATACGAATAGGACATCCCGTCTGAAGAGGCTGTGTAAAGAGTCAATTTCTATTATGGTGATCCGTTGAAGGTGGAAATGAATCATAAGATAAAAGATGCATGGAATCATGTAGTGTGTAAAGGGAAGTTCGAGCTAGGAAAGCGCGCCGTGGCAACTACGAAAGGATATGAGGCTTGGCTCAAGGAGAGGATTGGTAGGACTTATGCACCCCTGGGACCTTACAATCCCTTATTAAGTAACGACCTACAGGAGGTTAATGAATGTCTGGCCAACCAATTAGAGGGTAAAAAGGTTGAGCTGCAAAGTTTGGAGGAATTAAGCAAGAGGCACTTGGAAAGCTTAGCCAAGTCACAAGAAGATGAGAGAGCAAAAAGAAGAAAAGAGTCAAAAATGAATATCGAGCTGAAGAGATTGAAGGAGGAAAATGAAAAATTAAAAGACACAGTAAAGAGGGTTCAAAGATGAGCTAAAGAAAGCAACAAGAAGGCCCTCAATTATCAAACTCGATTGTTAAAGGCTGTTAAAGAAAGGGATGACATGATGAGGGAGGTGGAAGAACTTAAGTCTCATAATGACCTCCAACGAGAAATCGAAATCCTTGTTTAACGGTTGGAAGAAAAAACGAGGGAGGTGGCTAGTGTCAAGAGTGATAATGTGATAGCAGTATAAAACTTAATTGAATAGCTCAACCATCAAGCTGAAAAGGCTCGGTTGTGGGAGACTTGCCATGAAGAGCAAGTGATTGAGAAGGAAATGTGGCTAGAGCGCTTTAGAAGGATAATTCTATTTGCCCATGATGCCATTCCTGAATTCACGTATGCGTATAGACAAGCTGAAGGGCACGCCATCCCCGCAAAGACTCCTACAGCTATAACAGAATTTTTCACCTTGTGTCATAACCTTATGGAAGATTTGAAGATGTTGATGAAATATTAAATAAGTGAGAAAGGGAGACGACTTCCATATTTTGTAATATAAATTCATAGGCTGGGTCACTTTTTGATGTATAACCTCAAATCAAGTGATGTAATCAAACATTTTGTTCTTAGTAAAATGCACGACTTCTTCTTTTGGTTATCAGATATGTTCATTACTCATTTGTGGAGTGTCAAAAATCATGCGAAGAATGAATAGGTCGTGTGGTGCAAAATAGACCTGCGCATGTGGACATTTAAACATCCTTTACGTTAGCCGTTAACTTTGATTCATTGAGTAATACAATACGTACCCTCAAGGATTCAAGGGTCTGAGATTCCTATGCCCTTTATGCCAAGTTAACATACTAACAAGTAAAAATAAAATAAAATAAAATAAACATAAAATAAAAACCTAAGTGGCCACTTTATTATTAAGGTTTGTCATTCCTTTTTTCAAAATGTAGGTAAGAAGCTAACATTGCCCGAGGGGGAAAGAATCTGTCTAACCAAGCTCAGCTGTCAAGCCGAACGTATCTGACCCTGGCACGTGTCAAAGCTATGTCTGCTGAAAATAATTGATCAGAGTCTAAGCAATGGTTAGAAGCCAAAGTGGGAGCATTAAAAGATCAAATGGGGACCATGCAGACTCAAATGCTAGAAATGATGAAGTTGTTGCAGAACATGAACTTAAGTGTGGCTACAAATAATATTTCACCAAATGCCACTAACACCAAGAATGCGGATC
This sequence comes from Delonix regia, assembly GCA_037074485.1. Classification (NCBI taxonomy): domain Eukaryota; kingdom Viridiplantae; phylum Streptophyta; class Magnoliopsida; order Fabales; family Fabaceae; genus Delonix; species Delonix regia. The sequence goes on from CM073451.1 coordinate 37,359,225, forward strand.
ATAGGGTCCCTAATTCAAGTGTTGAGATACTAGGAGTAACTTTAAGTAGTCCTTTAGCCACAGGAGTGCCGAAACTGACACAGAGGCCTGCGCCGGTAAGTCGACCACCAAATCCACAGACTTTAGGAATGGAAGGACAAAGGTATCAAGAATGGACTCAGGGGGGCACTTTCACCTATAATCTCCCAGGAGGAGAACTGATTGTCGCGTTCACGGGTCCTACCCAGCCAACCCTAATACTTGCCTCAAGGTGAAAGAGGATAATGAAAAGAAAGACTGGGAAGAAGATATAGCGGAGGTGAAGGATAGGCTGCGAGCTTTACAGGGGCCGACTAACTGGAAGTCTGTGGAATTGGAGGAGTTATGCTAGCCCCGGAGGTACCAATTCATAAAAAATTTAAAGTACCTGAGTTCACTAAGTATGATGGTAATGGAGATCCACACTATCATCTACAGTTATACTGCACCAAAATGTCAGTATGGTCTAGGGATGAAAGGTTCCTTATAAACTTCTTCCATGAGAGCCTGACTGGCGCAACATTACATTGGTTCATGAAACTAGATCACTTAAAACTAAAGAGGTGGAGAGATCTTACTGATGTGTTTATGAGGCAATACTGGTTCAACCTAGATACAGCTCCCACACGAGAGCACTTAAAGAGGTTGAAGAAGAAAGGAATGGAAACCTTCAAGGAATACGCCCAAAGGTGGAGAGCCACAGTAGCTGAGGTTCAACCACCACTTATGGACTCAGAATTATGTTCCTATTTCATTCGTACCTTGGGGGACCCGTATCGTAAAATCATGTTAGGGACCCATGTGAATGAGTTTGCTAACCTTATCCAGGTTGGGGAGAGAATAGACCCTAATGTGCATGATGGATTGTTTGAAAATACATCCACAGAAACCAAGAGGCCTATAAGTAATTAAAAGAAGGAAGGGGATGTCAGTAACGTCCACGTTGCATACCAGCACCCTCGCCCCATGCATAATCAATATCCACAAGCACCATTTCATGAAGGAGAAATGGGGCACGACATTGAAGACTGTGGGCAATTTATGGAGTTAGCACAGAGAATGATGACGTTAAGAGTTCCGACCATCGAAAAAACTCAAGAACCCACTGAAGGGAACATGTATGTCACAGAGAAGGATGGTACTAAGACCAAGGGATTGTTTAGCCCCATGAAACCTAAGAGGAGGTCACTCCTGCCCAAAGTAATTACGACCTACAAACTACAATGAAGGATCTTTGCTTGTTTTACCTACGCTGGTGCCCAGCAAAAATTCGACCACTGTCATCCATATGCCATCTCCATTTCCATATCAGAGAAATCACGCTGTATCATGGAATTATGGTCTAAAAATACAATACTCACATGATAATGAGGCATTGGGAGAAAGGCTCGTCATAGAAAAAAGGGCATGCAGAAATCATAGGAGGAATCACTCATAGTGGTTGGGTATACTCCAAAGACGTAGAAGGAATTCCAAACCCGAACCTGGAAGTAGGTGAAAGTTCAAATCTAAGAGAGGCCCCCAGGAAAGGAGAACGAGAGGAAGCAGAGGAGTTCTTGAAAATTATGAAGCAGAGCAAGTACAATGTGGTTGATCAACTGCAAAAAACACCAGCCTGAATTTCAATCTTGACCCTTATAATGAATTCAAAGGCCCATCGAAAGGCGTTACTGAGCGTGTTAGGTGAAGCCTATGTGCATCCTGATATGACCCCAGAAAAGGTGGTTAACATGATAAATGCGGTGAAAAACTCCACCCTGATCACTTTTTCTGAGGACGAGATACACCCTGCACTGGCCAGAAAGCCCAAAGCCCTCCACATTACTTTTAAATGCTATGGGTATGTGATTGCTAAAGTACTCATTAATGGAGGGTTGGCTCTAAACGTTCTACCCTTATCCACTTTAGGGCAGTTACCGGTCAAAAAGTCATGTATTGAGTATAATGACATGGTAGTGAGGGCCTTTAACGGGACAAGGAGAGAAGTAATTGGAAAGATTGAGCTCCCTGTGGAAATTGGTCTAAACCTATTTACAGTCAAGTTTCAGGTCATGGACATCGACGCGACATATATGATGCTCCTAGGAAGACCTTGGATACAGGCGGCTGGTGTAGTCCCATCAACCATGCATTAAAAGATCAAGTACATTGATGAAGTGAAACTCATAATGGTAAAAGGTGAAGAAGAGATGATCATTAGTAAATCAAGCACGGTACCCTACATTGGGAATGCCAAATAGGTTATAGATAGCTCCTACTAGAGTCTAGAGGTGTTAGAGGCTGGAAAATCTACAAAAGGTGCCAGCCAAAACCCATTAGGAGTTGGGGAATCTACTAAGGATGTCAACCAAGTAGTGGCCAAGATCATGATGAATAATAGGTATAAAAAAGGAAAAGGATTGGGCGTTAATATGCAAGGCATAGGAGAACTGGTTAAGTTGCCCAAAAATCCGGGACGACAAGGGTTAGGACATAAGCTATCTGTAGAGACTCACAGGACGCGACGGAAGGAGTGTAAGCCGAGAGGAAAAATGGAAATACCCTACATTCGAGAAACATTTCCTATTGCTGCTGTGATAAATACACCCAAGCAACCCAGTTGTAATGGCGAGTGAAGAAGAAAGAGATCACACAAAAGTCATGTGGATCCAGCTGGACGAACTATGAGAAGCACTTAACAATTGGGAATCTGAAGTGTTGTCAGATGTCATGTCATTAGAGTAATATTTTAAATATCATTTCAAGAGTTTTGTAATAGCTAACAATTTAAATTTTATTTTGAATATCGAATGGATGCAGCAATTTTGATCTTTTTGCCAAAATCTTGTTTATATCCTATCTTTTCATATTTATTCTTGCCTTCTCTACCCACTTTCCAGGGAGTTTGAATCCTCAGAACTCTTGTCTAAAGCAGAAGCACTCGGGCATTATTTGAATGAGCCACATGTTGTCTCAGATACAAATGACTTAGAAACTGATAATAATGATGAGTTAACTTAAACCTTCACTAAAATAATAGAATCTTCGGAAGAAGGAAACACTCCGCATAAAGAAATCACAGAAGTAATTAATATGGGGACCGAGAATGACAAAAATGAGTTAAAAATAGTGGATAATCCTGAAAGGGAAGAAATGATCAATTTGTTTAAAGAATATATGGATGTGTTTGCATGGTCGTACCAGGATATGCTAAGAATAGATCTTGAAATTGCTGCCTATAAAATACCTTTGTGCCCTAATGTGGGGCCCAAGAAACAAAAATTAAGAAGGATGAGCCCAGAAATGTCCCTCAAAATCAAGGAGGTAGTAATGAAGCAATGGGAGGCTGGTTTTCTAGAAATTGCTAAATACCCTTAATGGGTCACAAACATAGTCCTCGTACCAAAGAAAGATAGGCGAGTGTGAATGTGCGTCGATTATAGAGACTTAAACCGGGCTAGCCTAAAAGGTGACTTTCCTTTACCTCACATTGATGTTCTAGTTGATAATATAGCAAAAAACTTTAGATATTCCTTCATGGTTAGATATTCTGGCTACAATCAAATTCCCATGCACCCCGATGATAAAGAAAAACCACTTTCATCACTCAATGGGGAACCTTCTGCTACAAGGTAATGCCTTTTGGGCTTAAAAATGCTAAAGCCACCTATCAACACGCGATGGTAGTCCTATTTCATGACTTAATGCATAAAGAAATAGAGGTATATATGGATGATATCGTCACTAAATCAGCCGAAGGGGAAAGTCATGTGGTTGTGTTACGAAAGCTCTTTGAAAGACTGCGAAAGTACAAACTCTAGTTGAATCCTAGTAAGTGCGTATTCAAGGCCACGTCTGGGAAACTTTTGGGGTTCATTATCAGTAAGCAGGGAATAGAAGTGGACCCTGATAAAATTAAGGCCATTCGTGACATGCCACCACCAAGTACAGAAACAGAAGTTAGAGGGTTCTTGGGACGTTTGAATTACATAGCTAGGTTCATTGCAAACCTAATTGCCACTTGCGAACCAGTATTCAAATTATTATGCAAGAATTAACCAGGGGAATGGGACGAGACTTGTCAGCTGGCATTTGATAGGATAAAAGAATACCTCTTGAATCCCCATGTCTTGGTGCCACTTACACTAGGGCGGCCCCTTATCCTTTATTTAACAATTCGACCGGGGTCTATGGGTGCTGTGTTAGGACAACATGAAGACCTGTTGTGGCCTCGTGTGGACCACAAAGAGACTAAGGTAGTACATGCTATATCATGTCACATGGCTGATCTTCAGGATGGATCCAATCAAATACATCTTCAAGAGTCCTCATGTATCAAGAAGAGTCTCAATGTGGCAAGTGATACTATCAGAATATGACATAAAGTATATGACTAGCAAATCAGTCAAAGGGTGCATTATAGCCTAGCATTTGGCGGCTAGTCCTTTGGATGAATACCAACCGCTAGATTTCCAGTTCCCGGATGAGGTTATCCTAACAGTGGAAGAAGATGAACCAAAGGAGGTCAAGTGGACAATGTATTTTGATAGGGCTGCTAATGTACACAGTAGTGGATTAGGGGCTGTGATAACATCACCCGAAGGTAAATAGTATCCAGTGGAAATTAAGCTTAGTTTCGATTGCACAAATAATGTGGTAGAATATGAGGCTTGTGTCAATGGCCTGCAAGCTGCCTTAGAGTTAGGTGTCAAATATCTTAATGTGTTTGGAGATTCAACCCTCATAATTTATCAGGTAAAGGAAAAATGGCAAACCAAAGATTCCAAACTGATACCATACCAAAGGTACCTAATGGAATTGATGTCAAAGTTTGAGGAGATAAACTTCATACATCTGACTCGTGACAAAAATCAATTTGCTGATGCATTGGCTACCCTCGTCGTAATGATCAAGCTAGACTGTGGAGTTAACGTGCTACCAGTGCAGATTGAGACCCGGGACACCTTAGCTCACTGCCTAAATGTGGAGGAAGAAAGCGATGGGCAATCGTGGTTCCATGACATAAAAAACTATGTCCAAAGTCAGTAATATCCGACTGGGGCATCTGAGAATGACCAAAAGACCATTCGTCGATTGGCAATGAGTTTCTTCCTTAGAGGAGAAGTGTTGTATAAAAGATCATGGGATAACACTTTGCTTAAATACGTGGATGCATCAGAAGCACGAAGGATAATGATAGAGATTCATGAAGGGATATGTGGAACTCATGCTACGGGCATACCATGACTAGGCAAATTCGAAGATGTGGGTACTTTTAGTTAACCATGGAGAAAGATTGCATTGACTATATGAAAAGATTTCATAAATGTTAGACATATGGCAATAGGATCAATGCTCCACTATAACCCCTACATAACCTGGTGGCACCTTGGCCATTCTCGATGTGGGGAATTGATGTGATTAGTCTCATCAATCCAAAGGCGTCTAATGGACACCAATTCATTTTGGTAGCCATCGACTACTTCACAAAATGGATAGAGGCATGCTCCTTCTCCAATATTACCCAAAGGGTCTTCCTTCGTTTTCTGAAATTAAACATTATATGTCGATATGGTATATCGGAAAGGATCATCACTAATAATGCCCCCAACCTGAATGGAGCTGACATTAAGAAGTTATGCGAACAATTTAAGATTAAGCATCACAATTCTGCACCCTACCAGCCACAGATGAATGAGGCAGTCGAGGCAGTAAATAAGAACATCAAAAAGATCATCAGTAAGATGACTATTACTTACAAAGACTGGCATGAGATGCTTCCGTATGCTCTTTATGGGTATCGCACAACAATATGTACATCCATAGGGGTAACTCCTTACTCTTTAGTATATGGCATGGAGGCGGTCACCCCAATTGAGGTCGAGATCCCTTCTCTCCAAGTGTTGATAGAATCCAACCTAGAGGAGAGTGAGTAGGTAAAGACACGATGCAAGCAGCTGAATATGATTGAAAAAAAGAAACTAGTAGCTATGTGTTATGGGCAACTATACCAGAAAAGGATGGCAAGGGCCTTCAATCAAAAGATTCGTCCTAGAGAATTCGAGCTAGGGGAATTGGTTTTGAAAAAAATCCTCCCAAATCTGGAGGATAATAGAGGCAAATGGGCACCTTTATATGAAGGTCCATATGTAGTGATATGAGCATTCTCTGGAGGTGCATTGGTCCTTACCGATATGGATGGAAGAGAGCTCGGAAGACCAATTAACTCAGATGCAATAAAGAAAAACTTTGCTTAAAAATGGGAATGAAAAAAACAAAAGAAGAAAGAAAGAAGATTTTACAATTGGGGCTCGTTAAATTGAAAACCTGAAAAGGCAGCTTAAGCAAAAGTTAAGGCAATAGATGATAAACGAAGCGGGGCTACACAAGACTAAATCTCCCGTTTGGAAGGAGCCTTAGAGATTGTCTTCATTAACCAGTTTTGAAATATGTGTATCTGAGGCAACACTAGGCTCAAACGACCAGTGTCACCTGGAGCTGAAAGTCAAAGCCATCCTAGTTGCTATTTTGGCTCTCCTTTGCATTTGTATCCAATCTATCACCTATTTTCCCTAGGACCATGTGATTTATTTACAAAAGTTGCTTACTCATTTAAGAGATTGGCTTCCTATTACTCTTCTTCTTTCTACATAATCGTATCTCCTTTATAATTGCTCCATTCATTCAACATGAAAAATCAATATTCAAGTGAATAATGTCATTCAAAATATTGTTTAATGACATGCATTTTGGAAACACCCATGATTTTTAAATAAGTGCTTCCACGCAATTACTGGGATGAAGCTTAAAATGTGAAACATATACAAGTCCAGGCATTTCTGTTTTTATTACCGGGTTACTTTGTAAAAAGAGATTGAAGCATTTTCAATGTCCCCTGATCTATCATAAGGAAAGGAAACTAAGCTTACCAGGTGTTGGCCCGAAAAAATAAAGTTATGTGGACCATTGGCTAATGAAATGACGAATTAAAAGTCACGATAGAAGAAGCTTGGTTAGACAATTCTTTCGCTCTGGGCAATATGGTTTTCTTTCTAACCAGCAAAGATTATGACTTAATATGTCACCCCTCCAGTTTCCAAAGTATAAGGTAGAAGGTCTACACTCACGTAGCATTCTCTTATTTTTAATGCCTAGGGTATGAGCATCATTTTGGAAGTGTATCAAAGTAAACAAAATTTTCATTATCCTTCAAAAACCTGCATATCTCATGCATACATGGTTTTCCATATTCATCATATATCTAGCTCGTGTATCCACCACACGTGCAGAATTGATGTTTTAAAGAGGGGAAGAACATATGTACCAAGCATTTAGCACACGAACACGTGTTATATCACATCTCATGAATGACCAAGAGATGCTTCCAAAAGAGTCACACCCCTCCTTGGCACAAGTATTTTTATTGTTCAAGAAAAATCATCTTAGAGTTTCACGAGATAATGATTCAAATGTCAAGGGCAAAAACTCAGCAGAATTTGGATCTATTCACCCCTAAGGAACACCATGGTCATAAAGATGACAAGTTTAGCAAGTGGACAAATCATGCTACAGTCTGAACATGATGGTATGTATCTCACATAGGTGCATACATTGCACTGCGTGATAGCATATTCCATACAAGGTGAATACCCCTATTCAAATCAATGCTAAAGTCCTGCATCGTGTCCAGGGCAATTTACATTTCTGTCAAAAGTCCCTACATCGTGTCTAGGGCAATTTACATTTCTGTCAAAAGTCCCTGCATCGTGTCTAGGGCAATTCACAATTTCTGTCAAAAGTCCCTGCATCATGTTGAAGGCATTTTTACATTTATGTTAAAGGTCCTGCATTGTGTCCAGGCAATTTACATTTCTGTCAAAAGTCCTGCATCGTGTCCAAGGCAATTTACATTTCTGTCAAAAGCCCTACATCGTGTCCAAGGCAATTTACTTTTCTAACATAGTCCTGCATCGTGTCCAGGCAATTTACATGTCTGTCAAAAGTCCTAGATCGCATCTAGGTGATTTATCTTTCTGCCAAAGTCCTGCATCGTGTCCAGACAATTTTCTTTCAAAAAGTCTTGCATCATGAGGAGACAACTTACTGCCCCATTTGGGCTCAGATTTACATAAGGTCCCCTTTTACTGGTTTTCCCTCAGCATGAGGATTGATGTGTTCATGTTTTTGCTTGTTCTTAAGTTGGGTCATCTCTTCATAATGTTTGCTTCCCTAACATAAGAGACAAGCAAAGAGGGGCAACTGTGAACACCCCATCCCTAATTACTTAATTATTTAATTAATTGATTCGCTAATTAATTAATAATTAAGCAAATGAGGAAAATAAAAATGACAGAGGCTCAAATGACATTCTTAAGTTAAGGTAATTTGAAACTAAAAATGAATAAGGGGAGAACTTTTAAGGCAAACAAAACCAAAATTTGAAAATAAGGATTAATTAATAATATTAATAACAATAATAACAAATTAAAATAAAAAAAATCATAAAAAAGGAAAAATAATAAAAACACAAAAATTAAAAATAAAAAAAATCCAAAAATAAAATTAATAGTGTTGATGACAAAATTTTTTTTAAAAAAGGGTTAAATTAAAAAATAAATTAAATCAAAAGTACCAAAATAAATAATATAATTTATAACTTTGCTTACTCTGATCCATATCCTAGCATATTTGACGGTGGTTTCAGCAAGTTGATGCTGCTCTGCAAATTGTTGTAGCCGCCTCTTGCAAGTTGTCATAGCTTGTCTGAGGAAGTGACGAGCAGTAGAAGAGGTAATGATGACGGTGACCTCTATAAAGAGAGGCTAAAAGCAGTTGGAAAAAGGAGAAAAAACTGAGAGAGGCAAGGGAGTTGGGGGAGACACCAAGAGAAAGAGGGAACCTTAGTTGAAAGAAAGTGCAGACCAAAAAGGAGGAGCAACCAAACTAAGAAGGGAGGGAAGTAAAGATTGAGGGTGCCGAGGTTACAGCTCGAAGATAAGAGAAGGCACACCGAGACGAGCTGGACTGTGGCACCGAGATGAGTAGAACGTGAGAATGTTGAAGCGAGCTTATCGAAAGGGACTGAGGTGAACCTAACCGAGGAAGAAAAGAGGTCAAGAGGGAATACTTCCCTTGTTTTGGACGCTGTGAACAAAGGCAAACAGAGGAAGAATGACGGACCAAAGAAGCTGATAGGGAGGTGCCAAAAACTGCTGAAGCTGTCTTCGTTCTAAAGCCGGGAAGAAAAACTACTGTAGACTTCTTCTGGTGCCGTGGAGGAGAGAGAGAGAGAAAGAGTAAGCTTCCTGATACATGTTTGTCTCCTCGCCATGCTTATATATATATATATATATATATATCTATTGCTTCTTGATACATGTTTGTCTCTTTGCCATGCTTATACTTATATATATACTATACATGTGTTTATATATATGTATATATATATATATATGTATATAGATGTATATATATATATGCGTGTGTGTATATGAGTATATGCTTCTTTTGCTTCCTGATGCCTGCTTCCTGGAGCTTTCTTCTTCTCATACCATGCTTATATATATATATATATATATATATATTACGTATGTGTTTATATGTATATATATATATATATGTATATAGATGTATATATATATATATATGTGTGTGTGTATATGAGTATATGCTTCCTTTCTTTGTGATTCCTGCTTCCTGAAGCTTTCTTCTTCTTTTGTCATGCTTATATATATTATTACATGTGTCTATATATATATATATATATATATGTATGTATGTATATATATAGATGCATATAGGTGTATATATATATATATATATATATTATTATTATTATCTTTGTGTCAATATGAGATTAATTTTTGGCTTTAGAAACAAAGTTCTAAGAAAGTCATTGAGTGAGAATATTATTCTCCTCAGGTGTTTGGGATCGTGTGAGATTCTGATCTCCTTAGATCCCAAGAATTAACACATACTTGTTATAAATAATAATAATACAAAAAAATAATAATTAAATATTTACTTTAATTAAATATTCCCTATTATTTAGGAAATTATCGTGTGAGAATATTGTTCTCCTCGATTGCATGGGATTATGCAAGATTTTAATCTCCTTAGATCCCTAAAATTAGTATACATTTGTTTTAAAAATAATAATAATTAAATATATACTTTAATTATATATTTCCCATTATTTACGAAATTATCGTGTGGGAATGTTGTTCTCCTCGATTGCATTGGATCATGTGAGATTTTAATCTCCTTAGATCCCGAAAATCAATACACGTGTTTTTTTTTTAAAATAAGAATAATACAAAAATAAACACTTTAATATCCTCCATTATTCACGAAATCATCATGTGAGAATATAGTTCTCCTCGAATGCTTGGGGTCATGTGAGATTTTAATTTCCATAAACCCTGAAAATTAATACATACTTGTTTTAAAATAATAATAACAATAATGATAATAACACAAAAACAAATATTTTAATTAAGTTTTTTTTTTTTTACAAAAATGATTAGTTCTTCCTTCATAATCACTTCATTTAAATCACAAAATAAAGATTAAAATTTCAGGAAAAAAAGGGAGAGAAAATGAAGAGATCAGGAGAGTGGGAGTAATCAAGTTGTTGTAAATTAAAACACACAGACCAAATTCCAATCTTGTTTTGTTTATGAAAATCTATTTAATTTAAACCCTCCTGTTTTCTTCACAAAAATTACTAACCATCAACCAATAAACATGCTTTTTTTGGTCGAACTACGTAGACTTTAATCCCTATTATAAGGTACGTAGGCCTAGGCTCTCATCCTAGGTCAAGTCTACCCTTTGTAAATATCTACTCGTTTGCTTCTGTTATTGTCGTTTTTATCATTTCTGTTTAATGGGCATGCACGTCAATAAAAGGATAATTGAGATAAATTTAAGGCCATGTTTTATTTCAACTGACTAGTTTAAGGTAACTGTCTTTAAGGACCGGTGTTGTGGGGTGCCTAACACCTTTCCCGCACTCAAATAGACTCCTGAACCCATCTTTGGTTGCGTAGACCATGTTGCCTTTTTCTTTTTATTTTAAATTGGTTTTCCAAAGTTTTCAGTTAAAAATTTTGGTGGCGACTCCAAATAAATTGATTTTCAAGATTCAATTTTGGGGATCAATTTTGAACTTTTTTATTTCCCCTCGCCGAAAAGTTGGTTACGACAAATAGTCAATATATGATCATCATTAGGTAAGGATCTAATGAAGTAAATGACTATCACTAGGTCCAAGTAAGTCAAGTTCATATTCACTTTGGATCTGGATCTGATGAATGCTAAAATGACAATATAAAGTAACATCCAAAATTGGGAGATCACATACAAATAAATACTGACATTGAGTTAATGATGCACCAGTCATGCTTTGACTTAGTAGCAGAGACTAGCAGCCTACAATACCTAGTGCTCCTAGAGAGCTAAAGAGAAAACAGAGAAGGAGAGAGAGTTCTGTGATGTGAAGAGGAAGGTTTCCAAAACCTTCCTTTTATAGAAATAAATAATAATAAAATAATCGTTAAAATAATCATTTTGTTTTTTAAAAAAATAAAATAAGCTATTTCTTTTTATCAGCTCTTAATCAATGATCTGATGGGATAATCATTGATCAACACTAGACTATAATTAGGGTCTTTACTTAATGGGCTTGTGGTTAATCCAACCCATTACAGATTACTTACATTGTTAACAAGGACTCGATCCATTTTTGGTTTATATTAATATTGATTGCCTAATTAATAATTAGACATAATTGTTCTAATAATTATGTTAATGCTAATCCACAAATAATTTAAAATTATTCCAACAATCTCCCACTTGGATAACATTAATCAATCATGAGAACAATAAATTAATCAACAACACTAAGCAATCAATAATCACCAAGACACACAGATGTGTGTGTACACTAAACTATTCTAAGTTCAAAAATGAAACCACACAAGATCACTAAATCTGATAGGGAAACACATGATATTAATATTGCCATAAACTTACTTTTTATCTGAATAGAATGGAATACAAAATGATATCTTTGTATCATATTACACCACAAAAGTCTCTTAAGGACTTAATTCATACTCCCACTGGACCAAAGCTTCATGAAAATTCAACAAGACTTATATGAGTTACATGATTTGAATTACTCTCAAGGGTATGCCTTTGGTCAATTGATCCATAAATAAATGTTCATCGTAATTGTAAACCATACGAATATGAGAAAATAAAAATTTAGAAGTGAAACCATGAATCAATAACATTGAATATGCGAAGGAAAACAAAGTTGTAAATGCCGGTAAAATTTCAATTCTGAATTATATCCCAATTTGACATAACCAAGAAACATTGAATCTGATAGGGAAACAAATGTTGTAATTGCCAAGATACACCAAAATGTTCTTTTAAGAACACAACTCGGACTTCCATTATACCAAGACATTAAAATTTTGATATACCTGAAAGTCAGATGATTCCCAAACTCTAATGGGTTAGTCTTGGTAAACAAATTATCCAAAATGAGTATGAGATTCATAGATCTTCTCTCTAAGAAACACGAATTGAATATCAAAATTTTATGCAACTAAAATTCCTATAATTTTCAAAGAAGAACATAATATAGTCATGTCATAACAAAATGGTCAAGACTCAAAATGTTCACATAATGGAAATTCATTTCCTTAACCATATTCCCTGATAAATGGTAATCACAAAACTGGTGACATAATTTGCCCTTATACATGAGGTAGCTGTAAGTGTCCATTTTGACACTTCTCAATAGAACAACTCCTCCAAAACATCACATAGATGTAACCAAAAGTGAATTCACGATCATCAATACATTATGCATTATTTGAATCAATATATGTCACTATCTTAAATGATTTAGATTTTTTAAAAGTCAACATGTGATGTTTTATACGGTGAAGGCACTGCACAAATATCTTTGTAGCCTTCCAATGATTATACCAAAAATAATTTAGATATCTGTCAAGCACACTAACAAGAAAAGCAATAACCAAACATGTGTACACTTGGACATATATTATACTACCAATAGTAGATGCACGAAACTTTGTCCATCAAAATCCTCTCATCATCAATTTAGAACATAATGATTTAAACAACTTATCACCATTTTGTATAGGTGCAGCACTAGGAGTGTAATAATACATATTAATTTTTTCTTTAGCACTCAATCAATATAGGTTGCCTGATACAAACCAAAAAATGCCACGAGATCTATCACAGTGAATTTAAATGTGAAAACCAATGAAGTTTTAATTAGATCTTTTATGTCAAAGTGGCAAGACAAGATGTGTTTTGTCTCATTTAGTAATCTTACTGAGTTAATGGCCTATGGGATGTCATTCACGTATAGCACATGGATCACAAAATTATTTCCTATTTCAGATTCAGTAAATCCATTAGACTGCTTTATGTAGACATCCTTATGCAAGTTTTCATTCAAAGATGTTGTGTCAACATCCATCAAGTAACTCAGCAATTTTACACTTATTATTGTTATGAATAGAGGTAATTTTATCATTCATAACCTCTAACCATTTAGATGGATAAGGATCATCCAAAAGGAGTTGGGAACTTTGTTACCAACAATGTTTGACTTAAATTCCTACCATTATACAATATAATCATATGGAATTACAGGCCTACGAATCCTCAGTGACTGTCTCAATTCAACAACAGGTTCCTCCACACCAATTGCAAGGTCTTAATTGAATTAATTTTCTTAAGTTACGGATTATAAGGTCTCATATCTGTTTCATAAACGTCATACACGAACATGCCTCCAATTAGGCTTCTTTCTAGTGAAAAATTCATATGAGGCCTTTTCACCTAATTTATTAGGAACTTAATTCAAGATATAAGCTAATATTTTAAGGGCATGACCCTTACAAAACTTTGGTAAGGAAGAGTGATTGATCAAACTTCTATATTCATCGAGGTTTGATTCTTTCTTTTAGTAACTCTATTCAGTTCATGAGTGCCAAGCATAGTATACTAGACTTCAATCCCATGTGCTTGTAAAGGCAAAAAGTCGAAGGTTTCTACCGATCTTCGTATACCAGCCATAGTATTTACCACATCTATATGATATGACATATCTGATTCCAACTTAACAGTAGCTTTAAATGCCTTAAAGGCATCCAGATATTCATACGCTTAATTGAATAAATCCACCTATGGCAACAAGGATTATAGGTCTACTAATGTCTATGTGGATCAAATCCAAAATATTCTCAGATCTATTTGTTCTTTTAGTTTAAACTCTACTAGGATGTTTTCCCTTAATATAGGTAACATAGGATTCAAAATCTAAGAAATCTAAACCATGTAATATTCTTTGAGACCATCATTTCTTAATCTCTCTTTAGAGATATGACCTAAACATTAATGCCATAACATAGAAGAATTTTTCATCGATTCTTTTATGTTTATGTCCCATTACTACATTAATAAATGCATCGAGTGAAGAATTTGGACTAAAATTATATCCAAATAACATAATCCAATCATTAATGAAACATACCCAACAATAACATAATATAGGAAAATATCAATTCTTCCATTTCTATGTCAAAACCAAATAATCAAGTCTATTGAATACCTTCTTGATGAAAGTATATAAACTACATTACATAGAGTCAAACAATGTCAAGAATACAAGTTTAAGATTAAAATTCTTATACAACTAACTGCAATTGAACTTCCTTCCACTCTAAGGATGGTCATTTCCCTTTCATTTAGGCTTTTCTCATTTCTGAGCCCTTTTTTTCTTACACTTATTTTTTAGCTTAAAGCAATTAGAGATCTTATGGTAAGGCCTTTTGCAGTAATGACATTCACCTTTGAATGATTTCTTCTTTTGACCTTTATTATTTTTATTATTTTTTCTTAGGTCTAAACAATTTCTTGCTATAAGCCTTGTCCTCACTTTTCTTTCCTTTCAACTTCTTATTTCCAACTTTGTTGGATGGACTGAGTGAAATGTAGTTCATTAATTACACGTGAGAATTTGCCTTCTTTATTGACTCTTCCTCTTAAGTCACTATCAAAATCATCTGATCAATAGTTCACTTAGTTTCTTGTGAATTATAAGTGGTTCTGCTAACCCAATACTTACCAGGAAGCGATTGGAGAACTTAGTAAACCAAGTGGCTCTCACTTAAGTCCAAATCACAGGATCTCAGCTTGTTGTAGTAGTTAACAGGCTTCATCATATGCTCATGCACTCCCGTCACTTTGCCATAATGAGTGTTGTTTAGTAGAGAGAGATAATGCGCCTTTTAAGTCTTATCATACTTCTTAAATTTCTCACTAACTACTTTCAGATTCTTAATTGCGGTGTCTTTTTTAGGAATGTTTTGTCTGATTGTTGTCTCAATGGTGCACTTTATGACAATGAGATAAATCCTATTGGAGTCATACCACTATTCATAATAAACCTTGTCAGCAGTCTTAGACTCGACGGTGAGGTCTGTTAGCTTAAGTTCTCTTTTAGCTAAATCCTTATTGGAGATTATAAGATACATATCAAGGGACTCAATTTAATAATCATAATTTATCCCGTTTAGAATTTTTGACACAGACAGTTGCTAGAACAGATAACCTGAGGGAAAATGAATAGGAAACATTAATTATATCCTGGACACATAATTATTGAACGAGGTTTCCATAACTAAACTCAGCTTTTGCTATTGTATATTTTTTTTATTATAATCCTTCATATGGGCTTAAACTATAACAAACCTAGAGAAAAGCTCATACACACTAAGAAAGCATATTATCTAGAGAAATAACATAAAATGCACCCATAGTCTCCATATTAAAAGGATATGAGAAACTATGAATACATCAATCAATGGATTGTTGCTCATAGGCCACAAACAGGCTTTATTCACAAAATTATATTAACAATGTCATATCAATAGGGCATGTCCATTGACAATACAATCATAATGTCCAAGAAATTTCAAAACTTATATTTCTACATCTCAAAAAATTCCAAAAAAAATTACCATTAAATAGAAAGTGAAGAAGTAATGTCAAAACCAACATTTTGGGCCTAAAAGAGCCTTGCAAGTGGGCCCGTGCACCATGTGATGCAAGTGGGCTTCAACATAAGACACTGTTCATAATCTCCTTCCTCCAAATGGGTTAACTCGACCCATTTTGTGACCTATTCTTTGATTTGATGAAATACATCATTTTATAGTGAAAAATAAGCACAAAAATGTTCAACATTTCATGATCAACAAACTCCCCAAGGTAGTTTTCATAGAATGCATCATTTGGGAGGAATAACTTTAAAAAATTCTCAAGGATTTTAAGTTCTCTAAGCTACAATGGCAGATTACTTATCCTCGAGTGTTAGGTTTTGAAATACATCTTATTTTGCTCTAAATTCCTCATGGAATAAAACCCCTAAGCTCATTTGTGCTAACTTGATCTATACATCGAGTAATTTAATTCCAAATTTTTAAAGCTTTTTCAGGTTTTTGAGCTTTAATGGTGGATCATGAATTTCATAGATTTTAGGGTTTGAAATAGGTTTCATTTGGCTCATCATCATCTCATAAACAAAACCCCTAAACTATTTGCAAGAGATTTGATCCATATTTCGAGTAATTTTTACTTGAAAATTCTCAGGTTTAGGCATTCATGGGGATATACATGCTCAACTCATTTATGGGCACTTATTAGACATCGATCTGTTCAAAATCCTTTGATCTATAAAAGCCCTAAGCTCATTGTCAAAGAATCCTTAAGATTTGCATCAAATTTCACTTGAAAAATCTAGGGTTCATACTTGTTCATGTAATTTCTAGTACTGATTCATCTATGGGAATTAGTATATTTGCAATCCTAAATGCTCTAATACCATTTGGTTTATATTAATATTGATTACCTAATTAATAATTATACATAATTATTCTAATAATTAGATTAATGCTAATCGAAAAATAATTTAAAATTATTCCATTAATGAAGAATTTACGACGGTCAATAAATTGACCATTAAAGGGTCCAAACCTTATGACAGTCAAATAAGGACCATTGAAAGGTCCTTTAAATCTGATATGTGTAGACAAACCTGATTTAAAACTAGAACTTTTTCTCCTCCCCTTTTCTCTTGGTATCTGACCTTTCCTCTAAATTTGAGAGTGCTATTGATGACCCTTTTTGGTATTCATTAACCTTATATTGATTGATTGGATGTTTCTATTCTTTAGCTATGAAAACCTTCAACCCTCTCTTCCCATCCTTGCTCCTCTTTCTCTCTCATTCTCTCCCTTATATTTTTTATTACTTTTTCTTTGTATTTTTTTAAGTATTTATCTCTCTTGCTAATATCTTTCCCATTTATCTTTGTTATTCACAAGCCTCCCACTACATAATGATCTCTAATTCTAAAAGGAAGAATCCATTGCCTTGAAGTAATGAAGTTTGTTTCTCAAGATCCCAGTTTGATGCTTATGGCTTTTCTATACATAAAGATATATTATTATTCTTGATAGTTGGCCCTAAAATCCACTAATTAAAAGGTAAAAGTAATATTTATTGATTATTATTGGCCTTTTGCGAGATGTTGATTTCATAAGCAGCGTACAAATCCTTAGAAATAAAACTCCAATTTACTATAAGTTGAGTTCATGATATATATCATGTCTAGCAATATTTTATTTGTAAAAAATTCCATATGATCGCTTAATTTAAATGAAAACTTTGAATTAGTACTTTGCTTAATTCCTGTTTTCTTGAGTTACCAACTTAAAAATACTTTGCAAGATTAACTACATTAATCAAATGGCATTATCTCTATAGTTATGGAAGGGGACGAAGTCATTATTTCTTTTTAGTCTTTGTGTCTTATTTCTTGTAACTCATACTTCTTTGGTTTATGCTTGTCTTTCTAGTATATATGATAAGAGTTATTAGCTTGAATGAACTAGATGGGGCCCGTTTTCTCTTATGAATTTGGTCTTGTACACAACAAAAAGCAATAGGCAAGTGTTAGATCAATGCTTTTTTGAAATTCATGATTACAAGAAATTATGCTTTCTTGGTGTAGTATATTAACAACCCTACTAATATACTTTAGTAACTTATATTGTATTTGATAAGTTTGAGACATTGTAATTCATATTGAATGATTTTAGTATGGGAAATGTAACATTGTTGGCTTCACTTGTGTAATAGATACATTATTGTTGTGATTGGTAGTAATTTTTTCATATTTACTGGATGTTTGATCAATAAAAAAAAATTGACATAAACAATTAAGGCAAAATATTTAGAGTCCCAAAAAAGAAAAAAAACTTTAAGCAGCAGTTTAAACTGTTTCCTTACGTATTTATACCTATTAGCGACGGTTACAATAAACCATCACAAAGACTAGACAATATAACGCTTTTTTAACTGTCACAACTTAATGTAAGAGATATCAATAAGCTTTCTTATTCCCTGATTTAAAATTCTCATTTATTAATTATATGTTGCAAATGATGATCTTAATATGTATTTAATAATATTAAACCTAAACCTCTTATGACATATAATTCTTTTAATATTCATGTAAATTTCCATTTAATAATTTCATCTTAGTGGGAAATTCTTTTTGTAGATATTTGCATCTATATGAGAAAAGAAGGCAATATATACACTTAGGGCAAGGATGAAATTTAAAAAAACAAAGGAAAGTTAGTAAAAAGAAACTTTGAAAGAACTCATATATTAATTCAATTAGCATCTCACATGAAAATTTGGCTAGCACAAGTGGCTAACCATACAAAATAAGGAGCTTGTGTTTGAACCCCGTTATGAGCAAGTCATACATTTTAAACTCTTTTTCTAATGTTGGCACGTTTGTGTTGTAAAGGAAATGACCAAAATGGCCCTATTTTTTTCTTCCTTTCATGCTTACTTTCTTCTTCCTTGTACATAAGCTTTATTCATCCAAGTTGTCCGTTTGCTCGCATTTTAGATTAGGAAAATGGGACGCCACTGCCTCCACCATCTCCAACATGTTCTAGTTGTCAATGGCAATTGAAGGAGCAGGGAAAAGTTCCAAAAATATGACGTTAGGGTTATTTTGAGATCCTCATATTTTCTTACTGAAATTTGCATGATTTGGTAAGTTTAGTTCAAATTTTGTTGGGGTTTCTTTTAGAAGCTTATTTTATTTAATTCTCCTTAGCTTTTATTGCTTAATTTTAAGCTTATGCTTTAGGAATCAAAACCCCTTTTTAAGTGCGTGAAGAACATGAACAATGTTTGAAAAACTCAAAATCTGGATGATTTGGGTGAGTTTTTTTCTTTTGAAAATTCCTTTGGGGCTTTGATTCATCTATGCTTTTCATTTCTTTCTCCCTCATATTCAACATTCAATTTTGTGGTTTTGCTTCAGACATTGAAATTCCACTTGATGTATGAACAGTAACATGACCAGCGACCGAAATCCAAAATTTTAAATTTGTCACTCGTTTTGGAGTTTTTTCATCAAATTCTTTGGGGGGTTTTGATCTTAAGTAAGATTCTAACATTTCTCATATGTCAATTTGATGTTTTGATCACTAATTTGGAAACCCTTTTTTCATGGTAGGGAGTTGAAGTGTGTAGAGCAGTGAAATTTGAAGATTTCTAGTTCCTCTTGTATTATTGGACCTCAAGATGAAGAATTAAAGTTCTTAGAAGCTATTGTTTTAAGTGGAAAGTTATATTGGAAATTTTTTCATATTTATCTAAAATTTTATTATTGTAAAAGGAAGCTTGATTAGCGACATAAGAGTTTAGTAAAAGGGATCAATTGACCTATTTTAAGCATGCTTAGATAATCTAAGTATTTACATGAATAATGATTATTGGTAAGTGTGTTTGGAGTTGTTTATACATTAAAAACTTCAATACCTTATATTAGAAATAATTCCATTAATGAGATGTGGAAATGGTGAAACTAGCAAGTCTTGAAGTCAAAAGATTGGAGTATATATGTGTCTACATTGTTGAACTTAAAGCCAATTAAATTCTCATTTGGTGAAAATTGTCTAAACTTATAAGCATATGGGCATTACTAAAACCTTGGAATATTTTTAGTGCAAAATATTAGTGGGTTACTATTGGTGAAGGAATGGAAACTTCAAACTTATGGACCATTTAGGTTCTTGGAGCATTTTCTAATTGGAAATGCATGTATATGGTAGTCATGGCAATTAAAATTTTTTAAAAGGAATAATGGTGACCTTAAAGAAAGAAAATAAAATATAGAAATAGTTGGAATGCCAATTTACTTGTTGTTAAATTGATGTGGGAATTGCCATTTGAATTTACCTGAATTTGATGCTTCTTGGCATGGGAGGTTAAAGGAGTATCGTTTGATTTTAGGGTCATAGCAATCGTACTTTGTCTAGCAAGTAAGGAAGTGAGTTGTTTTACCTTTGGCCAGGTGAGTAGATGACATCAATTACGTGTATTTTCTTATTTATTTAGCTTCCATGTGAAAACAACTCTTATTGAATATCCTAATGCCTTGGGATAGACTTCATGGAGGTGAAACTAGCATATTTTGAAGTCAGAAGGTTGAAGTATATATGTGTCTACATTGTTGAACTTAAAGCCAATTAAATTCTCATTTGGTGAAAATTGTCTGAACTTATAGGCATAAGGGCATTACTAAAACCTTGGAATATTTTTAGTGCAAAATATTAGTGGGTTACTGGTGGAGGAATGGAAACTTTAAACTTAAGGACCATTTGGGTTCTTGGAGCATTTCTAATTAGAAATGCATGTATGTGGTAGTTATGGCAATTAAATTTTTTTAAAAGGAATAATGGTGACCTTAAAGAAAGGAAATAAAATATAGAAACAGTTGGAATGCTAATTTACTTGTTATTAAATTGATGTGGGAATTGCCATTTGAATTTACCTGAGTTAGATGCTTCTTGGCATGGGAGGTTAAAGGTGTATCTTTTGATTTTAAGGTCATAGCAATTGTACTTTGTCTAACGAGTAATGAAGTGAGTTGTTTTACCTTTGGCCAGGTGAGTAAATGACATTAATTACGTGTATTTTCTTATTTATGTGGTTTCCATGTGAAAACAACTCTTAATGAATATCCTTGTGGCTTGGTATAGACTTCTTAGAATTTAAAAAATTTATCATTTTTGTATTCTCAAAGTATTTGTAAGCATTAAATAAGATAAAATTTTATCAATCATTTGACTAAATTTTCTAAATGTCTGAAGTGCTCTAATTTTGTATTTTTTATGTAGTATAATTCTATTTTTCTAAATTACTTTGTTCTATATTTTAAAAACTCTTTGATTATTTACCTTTGAATTATCATGTTTTAGTATTTTTGAATCATTCTGATTATATATTTCTAAATTATTTTGATTTCGTAAATTCTGAAATATTCTAATTCTGTATTTTAGAATTTCTCTGATTTTGCATTTTTTGAATTTTCTAAAATATCTAATTCTTTAAACAAGTTGATCAGTATTTAAAAATATCAAGCAATTGATTAATTTTTTATTTTTTAATTTTTCTAAAATGCACTTTAATTCTATATTCGTGAAGTATTCAGATTCTGTAATTTCAAACTACTTTGATTTTATTTCCAAATAAATTTGATTCTAGATTCTCTGACTACTTTGATTTTTAGATTATCAGTGTGTTTTGGATTTATGAAATACCCTGACTCTGAGGAAATACTTTGTTTCTAATTTCATGAAATACTTTACTTCTGTATCTACAAAATGATCTGATTATTAATTTATAAATTTTCCGGATTCTAAATTTCTGAACTTTTTTGTTCAATTCTTGGAGTATTCTGGTCTTATATTTATGAAATACTTTGATTATTTAATTATGAAACATTCTGAATCTATATATATATGATGTACTTTGATTATGAGATTTTGAACTACTTTTATCCATTTTTGTGAATAAGTTTGATTATGGATTTTTTCAAAATTTTGATTTTTTTTATCATGGATTTATGTATTTTCAAAAGAATTTTCAAGAAATGCATCCAAAACCGAACCTGGTAGCTAACAACAATAGTCATTAGTTGTTGCGTACTACGATTTGTATTTTGATATGATTAGGCATGTTACCGACATTATAACATTCTTTCTAAGGCTTAAGGCTATTATTCTAATTATTTCAAGCTTAAAGCTTGTGACTAATATCTGTATTTAGATATGACTCGGCATGCTAACCTTGAGCTAGTTCTTCTTTTTTTTTGGACTTTTAATGGTTCTATTGAATATTCCTGACCATTCTATTTTGATTTGGATATTCCCAATTTGGATGCTTTTATGTTGCAAATAGATTGATTCATTTTCACTTAAGACTTGTTTATATTTTTGTTTGGGGTTTCATGTGAAGATTAATAATTTTTTTCTTATTTTGGGACTATTTGTATTATTTGCTAAATGTGCTTAGATTTCAAGATAATACATGGTTTGTGAAAAAATTTACATTACCCAGTCTATCCCTTATTTTGCATAATTAGTATTATTTGCTCACTGAGTTTTTACTCGGCCCCTGTTGTTTTACCATTTCAGATAGTAATGTCAATCCGAGTCACCAACTTACAAAGTAGGAGTGTAGCAGGTGCCTTCCTTTTTGGTGAGCCTTGCATAGTTCACAAGTGCAAAAACATTTTATTTTGTTGCATAACTTATATTTGTATTCTAGTGGCTCCCAGGCAATGGTCTCACTCTATTATTTTATTTTGTTAACTATCTATATGTATTGGTTGTTGAGAGTGAAGCTCTCCTTCTTGTGGTATATTATTTTCTTGTTATAGGCAATTTAGAAGGTTCATATTTCAAGGGAAACTTTGCTGAAATTCTTACACAAGATTAAAACTAATTCTTCTAGTATATATGTACATATTCTTTATTAGTTCTACTCATTGATAAATTATGTTTGTTTAAATGTAGTCTAATTTTTAAGAGATGTCTAATAGGCATATGAGGGCAAGAATTACATTGTTTCTCATATCGATCATGTCTTCATTCGTAGGAGTCAAGACAATTCTCCATCAACCAATACATAATATCCTTAATGTTCTTATGAAAAAATATATATATCTTGAATGTTAGTTTATCTCATACTAATTTGTTGTATAAATAAAAATTTGAGAATTTCTCATTTATCAAAATTTACTTTAAAAATAAATGAAAGTTGGAAGTTCTCTCACAAACACACACATTATAGCTAGCAAGTAAGTAGAGATATAAATAATGCAATAGTGCAGGGTTTCTAACCTTGTGGTTGACAAAGGTTGTTGCAATCATCAGACTGACTTGAATGTTCATTACTATGGAGTCACAGTCTCATGCATTTCTTGCATTTCAAGGACCGAAAACGAATTGCCTTTTATGTTTTCTTTTTTTCGAGAGAACAACTTAGTAAGCGTAAGAATTAAATAGTCAAATTGAATCAAATAGCTTTTGTTTTATCCAGATTTACTTGTTAGTCATCGCCCATGGTTACCGAGGAAAGTCATTCGAAGATCACAAGGTCATAGCTCACTGATAGCCCACGAGTTAAGACTCAAAAACTAATGCATATAAATCTGTGGATAATATATTGACAAAAATGTTTGTATTTGTAAATTTTACGATAAAATCTTTAGTGTAATTATTAAATTAATTATACCCATTTAATTACTATATGGCTTATTAAAAGATGTTAATTCTAGTTGAGAGCACCATTGCCTATATGATATGAACTAGTTTTATTGGTCCACATATCTGACGTGATGAAAGGAAGAAAAGAGAATGAAGTTATAAAATGATCCCAAAGTTTGAGAAAAATTTATTTGGTTGGAATTTTTTGCCATCTTTTACTCACATAGCATGTAGATTTCTGACCAAAAAGTGGTTTTAATAATTTTAAATAAAATTTTAAGTGAGATTATATTAAAATCATTTTAAACAACTTTATAACTCTTTTTTTTTTTTTTTAATATTTTCTTGTTTACTTTAGTCTTTTACAACTATATTTATATTATTTTTATGTTTTATATTATTCATAAATTATATTATTTACAAGTAATAATTTTTATATTGTCTTTCTCTATATTTCCATTTCTAAGCATTAATCTATTTCCTTTTAACTAGCTCCATTCTTTTGGATTAAAACTTCTATGTTATTATTATTATTATTATTTTGCTAAGAACATGTTTGAAATTGCAAAAGGGTTGCAAGCCTTTTCAGAAAAAAGATGAGAAAAAAAATTATATTTAGTTGAGATTTGAAACTAAAATAAGTAAAATGTGTTGACACAATGTAAATCTTATTAATATTAGGCAATAGTATGCATCAAATAAACAATAGGGTCGTATCATAAATATAAACAAATAAAATGTGTGCAAAAGTGTAAATCTTATTAATATTGAAAATTAGTATATACCAAACAATCAATAGGGGCTATATTGAAAATACTAAAGAATTTTAAGGCGTGTTTTTTTAATTTGATCCTTAGTCTTCTTTCCTAACAGACATGTGCAATCAATTTATTGGGCCAAGAGGTAGAGGCACTAGTGCCTTCCAATTGTTAAGGGCGCCATAGAATTTATTACAAAGAGGAAGACATGTGACAATGATACGTTAAAATATAATGATTAGATGCCAACTTAAAATAATTTGTATATATATTTTGACCTTAATATTTTTAGATTTTATTTATAAACCAAAATTTTTAAAAATATTTTCAAGTTACCTCTAATTTTTGTTTTAAAGTAACCCCACAAAACATTAGTTTATAAATAGAAAATAAGAATAAAATTAAGGAGTTGAAGAGTTATTGAAAAAAATAAAGAAATTAAGTGATAAGTTAACAAAGTTAAAAGCTAATATTTTCGTATGAGTTATTGAAAAATAAAAAGTAAGAGAGTGAATTGAAAATTTTAAAAAGAATTTTAGGTTCATAAATAAAATATAAAATAATGGGTCAAAATATAAATATAACAAGTTATTTTAGGTTTCTATATAGCCATCATAATATGACACATCATTACAACATGTTTTTTGAAGAGGTACTAAATTTTAATTATTTAGATTTGAGTACTAAAAAAAAATTTGGTCGAGTCTAAACTTTCATAAATGAAGATTTTTAAAGGTTTGAGTTTGTCTCAGAGGGTTGTGCCTTCCCTCTCAGGTTCACATTATATGTGTATGTGTGTGTATATATATATATATATATATATATATTTGGAAATAGGAAAAAAATGAAGAAAAAGGATTATGTATGATCATTTTATTTTGGAAGTTGAGGGGGGCATGAAATAAAATGGTAAGATTTGTGTCATTTCATTATTTTAGAATAGGAGTTCATCAATCTGCACATGATATAATATTGAATTGTATAAGCTTATACAATGCGGTCTACTTTTATTATGTGTTTGATGCATATATTATATCATATTAGCTTATATGGTCAAGTTTAATTAATTACTCTTAATACAGTCTAGTATCGCATTACTAATCCAGAGTCTTTTGGCCTGATTAAGCCTAATTATATTAATATGTATATATTTTTTTATTTCATTCCTCACAAAAGAAATTATTATCATTAATATCCTAAAAATTCAGTTAATTTTAAAAATATGAACTCAAAAGTTTTTTCAATTTGGTCCATCGCATGTAAGATATTTTTTTATTTGATCTCTTATGGAATTGTCTTCTCAATTAGTATCTCACATATGTGAATTTTTCTATTTAGATTCCTCACAAATAATATTATTAATAATATCCTTAAAAAATAAATTAATTTAAAACATACAAACTCAGAAATTTTTTTCAATTCAGTCCCCACTTATAAGATATTTTCAATTTAATCCCTCGTACAGTTGTCTTTTCACTTTAGTCATTCACAAAATCATCTTCATAATTTAGTCTCTCACATAAAAATATTTTTCCATTTGATGCTTGACAAGTAAAATGGTTATCAACTTATCAATAATATCCTAAAAAATGTTAATTTCTAAAAAAAAAAAAATGAACTCATTTAAAATTTTCTCATTTTGATGAATATAATTTTTTAAAGTAAAAGAAATTTGTCAAAATAGTTCATTTTTATCCTATATAGTGTTGTATAATGTGTCATAAAAAATAGAATGGTAGTATTTTATGCAATACAATAAAATGTTGCACCAAACACCACATAGTATTAGATTTTTATCTAGCTTTATCCTATTAGGCCTTATACTATTAGGCTTTAAACGATGTGCCAAATAAGACCTAAAATGAAAAAAAGGAGAAAAGTCATTAATAAAAAATGACTTAAAAATTATTTTTATAATATTACTCTTATAAATAAAATACTATTATAATAAGATTTTAGTTAGTAAAAATACCATGATAATTATTTAATTGGTCATCCTATTCCATCCTTATCCTCTTATTTGAAAGAAGAAACCAAAAAAAAAAGAGAATTTGGATAATAAGAAAGAGTCTCCCAATTTCTTGTTTGTTATTCTATTTTATCATAAAACAGAATATTCTGATCATAAGTTTACTTAAAATGATTCATTCTATTTCATGATATTCCATCTTTGATAATCCATCCACTCTTACCCTAACAATTGCAATAAAACGTGAAAAATAAGAAACAGAAAGTGAAGTTGGAAAGGGATAAAGAGATTTTAATTTTTAAATTTTTGAGTAAAAAATGGGTAAAGTTAAGTTTGAGTGAAGATGGATTGGAATATTATTATACTCTCTCTTTTTTCTTTTTTTTTTGAATTTTGTTTAGAGTAAGATAGAATAATAACTCCATTATATTTTTTACTCAAGTCACTCTTAGTTGGAGACCAATGAATTGTTAACATGTGTTTTAAATTAAGAGTAAATCTCTAGTTTTATTTTTAAGTAATCTTATACTAAAATTTTATATGAAAAAGACTAAAAAATGTTTTTCCATAATGAATTTAATTATCTGTGATAAATAGAGGAATATATTTGCAATTGATAAAACTTAAAAAGGTATACCTTATATATATGTGTATATATATATATATATATATATATATATATATATATATATATTGTTGTCCCAAGTTTGAACAAATCAGTGCAATCTTTTCTTAATTATTGCCTAGCTTTCTTAAATAGACCTGACGTACTGGTTGATCTTATCTTCCATCCTTATAGGATCATAGTCTTGACTTTTTCTTTCAGATTTTTTTAAAGAAAGAAAAATTATATATAATTTATTTAATTATAATCAAATTATAATTTTATTATACGTACTTTAAAATGTAATACTATTTTTTCTAAACTTTGAAATGCATTGAAGTTGTGGTCAAAATGTCAAGGTTTGAATATAAATATTTTCAAATTGGAGTACCCATTCCACACGCTCTAACTAAAAATCAATTGATGAGTTAATCTATTTTGAATTTTGAAAGATGTTACTCCGTAAGCAATTTTGAATTTGGGAGCTGTTAACTTATGAAGAATAGTAATTTTATCATATTTTATCATGACATTTCCGATGTCTAGTGTTCTTTCTACACACCATATGAGTATCTGTCGCTCAATTTGCGTGTTAAATAGGACAAAACCACACGGTAAAACTTCATATTGATGAAATTCCCATCAAATTTATATTCATTATGTTAAATTATCAAAATGAATAAATTTTAGGAGAAATGATTGGGATATTAAAAAGGAAATTTTATACATCCAATTCAGGGATCATAACCATTTTTATAAATGATATATATTAATCTAATTACTAATTAAGCTCATCATTAGATTAGAAATTAGATATATTAGAATATCTACACATATAGGCTCATACTTTATAATATACTTTTAAGCCCTTCCTAATTTTAAACCGAATTATATTACTTGTAAAATTTGAGCTTATCTTTTTATATGATAACATATAATATACAATTATTATCTTTTATATATATGCCTATAAATACTAATAATCTCCCACTTAGACCTTTTTGCTATCATAACACAAGGGTTGTATCACCAAGATCTTTCATCTTAATGTTACTTGCTAGAAATCTCTTGGTTTCATGTAACAACTCTATATCATTGCTAGCAAGCAATATGTCATCAACATATAAAACCAGAAAAATATGCTTACACCCATGGAATTCATAGTATAAACAATCATCAACTAAATTTATCTTAAAACCAAATGAGATAACAACCTAGGAAAATTTGTAATACCCTTGACGAGACACCTAATTAAGCCCATAGATGGATTTCTTTAATTTGCAAACCATTAATTTTGCATCACTTGATACATAGTTTTCTAGTTGCACCATATAAATTATTTCATCGATGTTACCATTGGAAAACATAGTCTTGACATTTATGACATAGCTCATGATTGCCACTAACGCCATTATAATCCTAAAAGAGTTTTTCAATGAAACTAGAGAGAAAGTCTCTTTGTAATTGATGCCTTCCTTTTCATGATGCCCTTAGTGACAAGACATGCTTTGTACTTGTTCATATCACAATTCAAATGCCTATTGGTCTTAAATATCCATTTTCAACCAATAGGTTTTGCACTTTTAGGCAATGGGACAAGATCACATACATTGTTATCCTTAATGAACTTAATCTCTTTTTTCATGGCATCAATTCACTTTTAAGAGTTAAAACTTTCCATGGCTTGACGGAAATTGATTGGATCATTTTCCATCACTCCAATGCCAAAATTATGTCCCTAGAGAAATACCATATAATCATTCAAAATTACATTTCTCCTTTCTCTAATGGATCTCCTTAATGATAATGGTTCTTGAAGTTGTAGAGTTTGTTCTTTTAAAATGACTTCTTAAACTTGTGTGAGAGATTCCATAACATTGTCTTGTTCTAAAATTACTTCTTAAACAATGCCAAGTATGAGAAATTGCTCATGATTGTTGTCGATTGCAATTAAAGGAATATCTACGTATTCTTCTTAAAAGACAAAACTCTTTCTCCTCTCGCAAACTTAACATCCTCAAAGAACTGGGCATTTCTTGTCTAAAAAATATATTTAGTTATGGGATCATAAAATTTGTAACCCCAGGATCATTCAGAGTATCCATTGAAATGCAACTGATAATTATTGAATCCTATTTTCTTTCATTTGGCCTATATGGCCTTGTCTTAGCTAGACATCCCCATATATGAAAGTACTTAAGACTATTTTTTTGTCCAAAACTCATAAATGGCTTTTTAATTGCCTTAATTGGAACTCTATTGAGTATATATGCTACTATTTTTAAGGCTTTTCCATATAGTGATTCAAGCATGTTAGAATGACTCATCATACTCCTCACCATGTTCTTAAGCATTTTGTTTCATCTCTTAGCAACACCATTCATAATGGGTGAACCTAGCAGATTATACTGTAGAAAATACAACATTCTTCTAAGGATTTCACAAATGACCTTGGATGTTGTTCACATGATTTTTCATATCTACCATAGTATTCAACACCATGATCAGATATGACATTTTAATTTTTTTGCTAAGTTAATTTTTAACTTTAGCAATGTAACCTTTTGAACATGTCTGCCACTTATGTTTAGGTATCGAAGTCAATTGAACTTTGAACAAACAAAACTAAGAAACATACCTTTCCTTGTACGCCATACATGAAAATTGGTACACTATTTCCTTTTATGACTTAAAATGCCACAAAATAATTAACACTTTTAAGTTTGTCCCTTTTGTTGTTTCTTCTGCAGTGTCGTATCAGCAACTTCCTTAATTTTTTTATTATCTTTATTCTTATCCTTCGAAGTGGGAGTTAATTAAGCACTTGTTATCCCATCATGCTTTAATCTATCTTCTTCTTAAACACATTGTAAGATGAGCTTATTTAGTGACAAAGTCTTTTGGTAGTTATTACTCACCTTGAATTGTCTGAACTGTGCCAGAAAAGATATTTGAACTAAATGCAATAACATATCTTTAAACATGTTCAACTTGCGTGCCTCTAGTTTTTTAAGGAAGATGAGATATTTCCAAAAGGTACTCCCTTATGTTTCTTTTTCCTGTATATCTCAAAGATAAGTTTTGCCAAGATTGTACTATCTTTTGCCTTTCCATTCTTAGAAAATTTCTTCTTAAGGTCTTAAAGTAAAGCCTTAGTCATATACATTTCATCAGACATATTGCCCTCTAAAAATTTTTGGAGTGACATTTGATGAGCATAAGACTTATCGATTAGACTTTTCCCCCTTTCTTATTTATGTATTTTTTTTATCTCTCGTTTTCTTTTTATATAAGGTAATCTATTAGTTGGCTTATGAATCTTTAACGCAAAATCTAGGTCTATGATTTTGAGAATGATTATGACACTCTCTTGCAATGCCTTAAAACTTGTGTCATTTAGCATAGAAATTAAGTTAATGTTGGTAGCAATATTAGCTAGAGTAGAAATTGAAGTGAAAACAAAATAAAAATAAACTTACATATATACCAAAGTGAAACCAAAATGGCATAATAAATTTGAATAAATGTATGCCCCATTATAAGATGCCAGTCACTCCATTAATATTTTATCTTTGAACAAAATATTAATTTGTAAGTGATATCTTGATGTGGTAATCAAACACTAATAATAAAATAACACGTCAAATAATAAATCTTTCTTTGGGCTGATTAATATTTAAATAAATTACATACGCACAACTGTTTATAAATTTCAAAATAAATTAATTTTCACAATAATAACTTTGGTGATATCTTTTTTTAATTGATTTATCTATATATATATATATACACACACATACCAACATTCAAATTAAAATTCTCCAAAAATATTCGAACTTGTAACACATTATTATATAATATAATTGTTTTTCTTCTTTTCTTTTTAGTAATCAATATGCAATGAGCAAAAACTTAAAAAGGATAATAAATCTAATATATAATATCATATAGGAATTGAAATTTCACATGCATATATACGTACAACATTTTATGGCAAATTTCCTTTCATATATATATAAAACATATATATGCATGTGAGTATAGCAGGAGTAGCCTAGTGTTAGGGCTTCTCATGCTCATCTGAGTAGTCTTAGGCTTGAATCATAATAAGAACAGATATTATGTATTAAGATATAATAATGAGTAAAAAAAACATATATATGCATATGAAACGTATTTAATCTTGCACCATATATATATATATATATGCATATTGTAATTTGAACCATATATGCAATTATGCATAGAATCACAATTGCACCACATATGTCTACATATACATATATAAAACATTGTCGCAATTTCCTGTTTGAAACCTTACTTCCATAAATACCAAAAGTAAATCATGTTGATATATATATATATATATATATACATACATTCATAAAATCATTGCAACAAGTCGCTATTTGCAATATTACCGTTGCAAATGATGACTTAACTTTATATGTTGATTAATTTCATATATGAGCCCATATTTATTTCTCATTAATCTCATGTTACGACAATAATCAATATTTAGTATTGATTTCTTATACAAAAGGCAAAATTGCAACCTAATAAAATTTTATTTTACCACATATCTGAATCTATATTATAATGAATTCTTACTAACTTAACATAACGGGAATTTGATATCACTTATTGAAGTAGAACTTAATATTGATGAAGTCCTCTTCAAATTTATATTATATATATATATATATATATATATTAAATCATCAAGAAGAATAGATTAGATGTGGAAGTGTACTTGAATGTAACTATTCGATATCATATAAAATACACCTATAAAGACGCTTATTAAGTAAGGGTAAAATAGTAATTATAGGAATTACTACTAAACCTAAACCATAGCTAGCCTTTATATATAGGCTAGCCAATTATACGATAAATATACTAAAATAGTCTATAAAGACTTTTAGACGCTAAAAAAGAAATACTTGTGAGTATTCTACAATTAAGCATGTGAGAGGATTTAGGCTGTGGAAACTTGAGATACACTCGACATTATATGGGTAACTCATACGATTAGTGATCTAGTCAGAATCAGATCAGCTTATGTAATTTTGGAGAAATATGTAAGTCTCCTTTCTAGAATTAATTTATGTATGTGTTCTTTATTAATTGCTACATTGGTACTAGAGCCATAAGCTGGTTTTCTACTTGTAACTAAAAAATTTATTGGGATATGAATTATTATTTAGGCCATTATTAATTAGGGGTTTTGAGATAAAATTTGTTTGGAAATTTTTTTGAAATTTGCTTTCCAGTTAAGAACTCACCCACTCCTACTCAGATCTCTTAAATTAGGGTTTTTAAATTCATAAAATAATTGAAATTTTTTCAAAAATGTCCTTTCTTGAAATAAAAGCGAACTTGCATTTTTGCCTCTGTGTTTCAACTCTGCCTCGTCATTGGCATGGGTGATAATGGTTGCGATGACACACCCCTGAGCTAGAAATGCTGGCCTTCCTTATTCATCATACAAAATTAAAAAAAAAAAAAAACACCCACTATCACTAGTGAAGCAGAACCCTTCCTGCTGGTAACCCTCTTGGCCAAAAACTGCCTTCGGTTATCTATTGAACGAACATAATCATTGCCAGGCTTCCCTTTTCTTTCTAAATGAGAGAATGGAGCCATCGTCACTGGTGGCAATATGGCCTTATATTTTTTTAGGCCTTCTCATTTTTTAGAAAGAAGTTATGGGCCTTATAGAGAATTTCTTTTAATTGGGCATGTCGCCCATTTCAAAATAATACTAAGATGCCTGATTTTAAAATCCCTAATTAATGAACATTTAGGCATGTTCAAAAATATAAATTGTGTATTTATATTTTAGTCCCTAATAAATGCAATTAATTTTTAGTGAAAAATTGATTTTTATATCCTAATAAATTTAAATCAAGTAATGTGTGATTACTTGTCATTATGTTTGTCGTAACCGACCTTTCAGCGAAATAAAATAAAAGGAGTTTAAATTGATTCCCAAAAACGAATATTGAAAACCAATTTATTTGGAGTCGCCACCAAAATTTTTAATGGAAAACTTTGGGAAACCAATTTAAAATAAAAAGAAAAAGGCAATATGGTCTGCGAAATCATAGATGAGTTCGGGAGTCTATTTGAGTATGGGGAAGGTATTAGGCACCCCACAACACCTGTATATAAAGACAGTTACCTTAATCAAGTTAGTTGAAATAAAACATGACTTTTAAATTTATCTCAATTACCCTTTTATTGACATGCATGCCTATTAAACAAAGGAGAAAAAACAGTAAGAATGAAAGCAAACAAATAGATATTTACAAAGGACAGACTTGGTCTAGGATGAAAACCTAGGGCCTACGTACCCTACGATAGGGATCAAAGTCCACGTAGTTCGACCAAATGGCATGTTTATTGGTTGATGATTTGTGAATTTTGTGATGGGTACAGGAGGGTTTCAATTAAATGGATTTTCGTAAACAAAACGTAACTGGGATTCGGTTTATGTGTTTTAATTTATGACAATCTGATTAATCTAACCCTCTTGAACTCTTCATTTTTTTCTCTTTTTAATTTATTATTATTATTTTTTGTTTTTGGAGTTTTAATCCTTATTTTGAAATTTGAATGAAATGAAATGATTATAAAGAAAGAATTCGATCGCGTAAAGAAAAGAAATTATCTGATTAAGACATTTATTTTTATAATATTATTATTATTGTTATCATTATTTTATAACAAATATATGTTGATTTTGGGGATCCAAGGAAATTAAAATCTCACATGACCCCATGCAATCGAGGAGAATAATATTCTCACACGATAATTTCGTAAATAAATAGAAATTATTTAATTAACGTAAATATTTAGTTATTATTATTTTTAAAACCAATGTATACCAAATTTAGGGATCTAAAGAGATTAAAATCTCACATAATCCCATACAATCGAGGAGAACAAAATTCTCACGCGATAATTTTATAAATAATGAAAAATATTTAATTAAAGTCAATATTTACTTTGAAACAAATGTGTACTAATTGTAAGGATCTAAGGAGACTAAAATCTCACACAATCCCATACAATCGAGGAGAATAATATTCTCACACGATAATTCCGCAGATAATAAAAATATTTAATTAAGATCAATATTTAATTATTATTATTTTTAAAACAAATGTGTGCTAATTTTTGGGATCTAAGGAGATTAAAATCGCACATGATCCCAAGCACTCGAGGAGAACAATATTCTCACACGATGATTTCATAACTAATGGAAAATATTTAATGATTTATTTTTGCATTATTATTATTTTTAAAACAAATATGTACTAAATTTCAGGATTTAAGGATATTAATATTCCCACGTGGCTTTTGCCTAGGTGCCTAAGGAGACTACTGTTCTCACGTGGCACTATTGAAAATCGGGATAGGATAATGATGAGGATAATAATGATGATACTAGTGGTAGAAAGAACACACTAAACAATAATATAAGATAAAGTAGAATAAATAAACAACTAAATGAATAAACTAAATAAAAAAAGGTTAAAATTATGAAAGTAAGAAACACTCCCTAAATAAAATAAAATACAAGAAATAATAATAATAATAATAATAATAATAATAATAATAAAATGGTAATAACAAAACAAATAAAAATAAACCGTGTTTCCCCTTTCGAATCTTGCATATCGACTTTGAATACTATCAGCCCCAGAACGTCGTCGTTCAGAGATGGGTTCACAGAACTCACCACCAACACCAGATCTTTGCAAACTCCATTAGTTGAGACCATGTGTCCTAGCTTTGTGTTCCATCCCTGCTTGCTTGTTCCACACTTTCATTCGGGAGTAACTTTGTTATGATTTTCAACAAGACCTCCAATCTTTAAGTTCTTAACCAAATTTAGGTAGCAAAAATATAGAGATCCCACACAATCTCGACCCAATTTGGATAGCAAAAGAAGCATTTAATGCAACCCAATATTAGCCAAATTTAGACAACAAAATAAGCATATAACATAGCGCAATGTCAGTTAAATTTTGACAGTACAAGAGGCATGTGATGTAGCACAATATCGGTCAAATTTTAACAGCAAAAAAGGCATGCAATGTAGCATAATACTAGCATGCTTTACAGCAAAAATGAAGCAGAATAAGGAGAACCATACCAGTGGGTTTTACAACCAAAATGAGGCGAAATACATAGCATACAACCCGTGGGTTTTACAACCAAAAAGAAGTAGAATATGGAGAACCATACTAGGGTGTTTCATAGCAAAACAAGGGAAAATTTGAATTAGATTCCAGCATGTTTTAAGGCAGAGACACAGGGAATTTGCTGCAAACTTTGATAGCAAGAAAGGGTGCAGCAGTTCAACAAACACCAAGGCATAAAAAGAGTGAAGATAATGTAGCACCAAAATAATAAGAAGAAGCCATGATAGCAAAGTAGATGAAATTATGACAGAAATTTGGTAAAGCTTAGGCAGTAACACACAAGGTTGAGGACAAGCAATTGGAGTAAATACATGCAACAAATATAACTCATGGCAACACATTGAAGTACATATAAGCAACAAAAGACACAAAATTCATGGCAACAAACTGAGGTACATATATGCACCAAGATACATGAAATTCACGGTAGCAAATATTCATACCAAATACACGAAATTCATGATAGCAGAGGGGATGAAACCATGCTAGCAACACGGTCAAGGTTCATGGTAGAAAGAAGGGATCTCATTTGGAAGTTCTGTGTCTAGAAGAACTCCAGTTTCAACTGTCCAACACCGAGCAACATTTTCCTTTGTGTATCCCTCACCTCTTGTAACCAGCAAGGGCAAATTGAATTTCTTTACAAATCTAACACATTCAGCATGACCATTAATGGAAAGATCGAAGCAGCCCAGACGGTCTCCAGAAAGTGAATTTGCCCCACATTGGAGAACTATTACACCGGGTTGATATATTTCAACAACCTTAAAAATAATAGTCTTGAAGAGCTAATTGAAGCTAGGATCATCTATTCCATCCTTTAGTGGGACATTAATGGCATAAAACTTGCCTTCTTTTTCTCCTATTTCCTTGACATCACCAGTTCCTGGAAAGAACATATCTCCATACTTGTGAAAACTAACAGTCATTACCTTGTCAGTGAAGTAGAAGGCTTTTTCTACTCCATCACCATGGTGCATATCTATATCAATATACAAAACACGAGCATGATATTTAAGGAGCTCTAAGATCCCTAAAACCAAGTCATTGATGTAACAAAATCCAGATGCCTCGCATTTCTTGGCATGATGTAATCTACCAGCTAAATTTATAGCAATATCACATATTTGATTATTTGATCGACGTGCAGCATCTATGGTTCCACCAGCATAAATCTGACAAAATTCAAATAAGTTGTCAAACACAGGGCAATATTCTCCAAGATTATATTTTGCCAATTCATTTGAGAACAAGTGTTGAGTGTCAGGTGTAATCCTGTGCAAAAACTCAACATAGTCAGCTGAATGAAACTAGGCAAGCTCAACAGAATAAGCCTTGTGTGGATGATAAATTTCCATCTTCTTATGAAGTTCATATGAGAGGACAAGATGATGAGTCATACATAGATAGTGAGGCTTCATCAGATGGTTTAGCCCAAAGTAAACACTCCCCACGTTGCCATCATAGAAGTAAGAGATCCTGTCCTTGGATCGCATAGCGAGAATGGAGAAGTAATTGCAGGGATAGCGAAGAAGAACATGCTTACAATACTGTCAACACTATGACCGGTCACCTAAGCATTCTGCTACCCCACACCATTATCATCTACTGGTAATTCGAAAGCTAATAGCCGCCCTTCGCAGTGGTACCGAGTTACTGCCTTTTCTTTAACTCATGCCACCCCCTAGAACAGCATCCCCTCCTCTCCTCTTGTGTCTCTGCTCTCATTCTTTTCTTTGTTTGTTTTGGTTCTCCTCTCCCTCTCTCAGACCAACCCCCTTTCTTTTCGTTATGCCTCTGCTTAAAGCAATAGAAAACAGAGCTACTTTCTTCTTTGGTTTGTCTCGGTCTCACTATTCTCAGCCCCTCTACATTCATTCCTTCCTCACCATCTCTTTTTGAATTTCTCTTCAGTTTTTTTTTTTTTTGTTGTGTTTTCCTCCTTCCTCACGTGCCCCTTTCTTGGCCTGAGGACCTCCTCATTTGCTTCAGATTCTCAGCTTCTTTCTCTTCTTTCTCAGCTTCGAGGCTGAAGTGCCTCTGTTTAGCTCTGTTCTTCCTGCATGAAAACAGAGTTTATCCGGGGTAGCAGCGTTGGTTCTTCTCTATTTTCTTCTGGAAGAAAGGTCCATGATGAAATCTTGGCCTCATTGCCAGCAACAAAAATATCCTTGTTCTTGGGAATAAACATCCCTGAGCTTGTTCGAACCTCACTTAGCTTGCTTTGTCCAAACACGTTATCCGCTATTGCAGATCTCTTCAACTCCGATTTGGCTATCAAGTGGTTACATTTCAAGTCCGTGAGGAAACCTTCATCAACGAAAGCTCTTGGCTTCCATGAAACCTATTTGACTTTTTAAAGGGGTTGATGATGGCACTAGGAGAACCAACGTAGGAGCTGGAAACTTCACGAGGGATCAAGAAGATTGAAATCAATAGGAGGGATAGCGAAGACCCAACCCTAGACATCGATTCCTGCTTGGACTCACAGGAGAGTCCCCCTTTTTTTCCCTAGAAGGCCACCAAGTAGAAGACTTTAGAGACGGTAGAGGCAGCTATGGATATGACTAATGAAATGATGGAGGTGACCAAGTAGAGTGGAAGGTGAAAGCTTGCAGTTACTGAAATATTAAAACACAACACCGACGAGCTCCTTTCTTTTCACAGCTGTCTTTTCCCTCCTCATGCAAGTTGTAATTTTTATATATTATGATTACCATTATTATTAGTTAACTTTTATTTATTTATTATTATTTATTTTTTATTTTTTATATATTCTTTT
The DNA here is from genome assembly GCA_037074485.1 of Delonix regia. Taxonomy (NCBI): domain Eukaryota; kingdom Viridiplantae; phylum Streptophyta; class Magnoliopsida; order Fabales; family Fabaceae; genus Delonix; species Delonix regia. The sequence continues at coordinate 37,397,247 of CM073451.1, forward strand.
TATCTTTTATAATTTTCTCTTGATTTATTATAATTAGCTAATTTTATTTTTCAATTTTGAGTTTATTTAATTATCTCCCATTCTTTATTTTAAATTCCAAATTGTCCCCCAATTGAAAATATCATTTGAAGTTTTGACATTTTTAATTTTCCTATTTTCTTAATTATTAATTAATTGGTGTATCCATAAATTAAATAATTAAGTGATTAGGGATGGGGTGTTCACAATGTTAATTAGTTTAACATTGTTTTTATTAAATTGTTTAGTTAATTTTCTTCCTATAGAAAATTTGGAAATATAACGTTAATTATTTTAACGTTATGTATTCAATTTATTTATGTGGTTAATTTGTTTAACATGTAATAAATTTATATGTTAAAGCATTGATTGCACATTTTAAATATGTTGATTAGTTTAAATGTTTATTAATGAATTTTAATTAGTTTAAGATGTTGATTAATATATGTTAATTAGTTTAAGATATGATAAATTAATTTGTTATACAATTGCTAGTTGAACATTATATATTTATGTAATACCCATGAAATTTATACTTAAAAAGGAAACTCAGTCAAAAACAAATATAGATACAGATAAAATTTTATCTGAGATTGTAACCAAAGTCAGTACCTAAGCCTCACCCTATGTATTGTTAGCACTTGTAACTTAACTAAGTACAGTAACCAAGTACATGTGAGAGAAATTTTAATCTGATTAAAAAATAATAATACTATAAATAAATAAATAAATAAAATACAATATTTTCCATTTAAGATATTTTAAATTTTCAATTATTCCCACTAACTCGACTTACCTTATTTTATTGCCTAATTATCTAACTAACCTCTACTTATCATCCACTAAATTATACTATAAATTTGCATCAGCTTCCCATTCCTACACATTTCCTTACTGTCATTACATAGAGATCATGTTCTCCCTCTGGCAGCCATTTCATATCACCGGCGACTAACCGGCAAGTCACCAATGGTAGTATTAGCCCATCCCCAACCACCGACAGCCTCCACCACCACAATTTTGCTAAAAAATTGTGCAACTTGCAAGCATACCTATGAAAATTTTTTACCGGCCACCAGTGCTATTTCGATCATCGTGAAGGGTCACCAATGACTTCTCTCAACCATTGTGGCCCCGTCGATCCCCCAACGACCACCACTGGCTGTCACATAGCCGAAATTTCTTAAATTTTTCGGCGGCTCAAAGAATCCAAAATCGAGTTAAAAAATTGACGAATTTGGCGCGTATTTGCTTTAATTTAGCTTAGGGCTTTAGTTCTATGATGTTTTTTTTGGCCCTTTCTCCCTTATTTACACTGATGAATTTGGTCAAATTTTGCTCAGAATTTAAGAACCATAATTTCAACACTGTTCATTTGAAAAAGAGGCGAATTTGAGCTCAATTCGAGTTGTTTGCTTCCAATTGAGTTAGGATTACACTTTATAGGTGAATTTTGCACCTTTCTCCCTTGAAATCATTGATCAATTGTGAATTTAAGCTTCCAGATTCAAAAACCCCAATTTAGGGGTCTAGGGGCAATTTGGAAATTTAGTGAAATTTGTGTTCATAGGACTTCTTAAATTTTGTACTACATTTAGGGAGTGATTTAGAATTTTTGGAAATTTTAGTTTGAATTTTAGAATGAATTTCTAATTTTTAGTAATTTTCCTAAATTTTTCATGAAGAAAAAAGAATGAAATTAGAAGGGAAAATTAGTATGATTTGATTGGATAACAATAAATATTATTTAAGGTTAAATGGAAAATTTAGAATTTATTAGATGACCTTCAAGTAAAATTTGTGTGATGATAGGTGTTAGAAATTTAATAAGAGAATAATGGAATAATTGAATAAAATAATAATAATAAAGTAATGATGATGATGATGATGATGATAATAATAATAATAATAATAATAATGATAATAAGAATAATAATATGAAATATAGGTTATAAGTATTTTTAAGTATTATTTAAAAAAGCAGCCCATAAATTTAATTTCTAAAAATTTAGTAAAGAAATAGGTAAATTGGATAAAGGTGAATAATAAATACTTAATTAGCTCTATGACAAAATCAAATAATTAAACTGTTTATGAGGACTAGATGTTAAGAGTATTTTATATCATGTTTTAGGTGACTAGAAAAATTATCAACAAAAGAATTATAATCAATGATAAAAGAAGGTTGGTATACTCCTATCAGGTGAGTAAATAATCCTAATTATGCAAAATATTATTTTGAATTATAACTTTTGAATTTTGAATTATTAGAAATATTAAAATCTGAATTCTGAAGTGGTACAATTTTGAAATTTCTAATATTTGTGCATGGACAATTATTTATCTCTAAAATATTAGGAATGTGTCCAAAATAGAACTCTATGGCTAACGACAGTTGACGTTAGTTGTAGTGCATTGCGATTGGAAATCTGATAAAGTTGGATATTATACTCTTACCACCATACTTGTTTGAGGACTAGGGCCATTATGATATTTACTTAGAGCCTATGGTTGAATGAGTATATGTTCTGAACCATTATCATTAGCCTTAGGCTAGCTCTGTATTCTGTAATTTTGACTGGTTCTGTAGGATATTCCCAAAGGTACTTTGTTAATAATGATTATTTTTTATTTGATATTACTAAATTATGTCTGTATGATATTTGGTTTTAAATTTCGAAAGACGTACCCTTGCAAGTCTGCTCTAATTTCTGCAATATTATAATTACCTACTCATTGAGTTTCCACTTACCCCATTATTTAACATTTTTCTAATTCCAGTGCCGATCCAAAACATCCACCTTCCGAATTTTAATCTTGGTGAATAGTTCCTTGGTAAGCCTAGCATACTGCTAGGCTATATCTCTCCTTATTTTTATGGTTCAGTTCAATTGTTCACTATGGTGTGTCAAAAACTGTCTATATAGAGAGTTATGAGATCTACATTTAATCAATGTGAATTTTTATAAGTTTTACTGTTATAAGAGTTCTGACAAGTTCACGAGGATGAAGGACACCTCATCCAGTCACACCATACCAGCTTAAGTCATGATAATTTACTAATATGTTAATTAATTTAACATGTTAGTTAACAAATATTAATTTGTTTAACATTTGTAAAATCAAGCTTTATAATTTGTTTGTAGTATGATTGAGACAGTTGTATTTTAATTTCATTGATTTACACCTTGCATATAACATTAGGACGATGATTGGCACTTCATGCTCTTTTGACTCTGGGTTATGCATAGGTTAATTAGCTTAATCATATGATACTTAGTGTCTTAATATGTAAGCATGATGAACATTAAATCTTACTTGCTTTTTAATTATTTGATCTTAATTTTTGTTAGTCTTTCTTTTGGGTAATGAATAACTACAGCTTCCAAAAACATTATTGCTAAGATTAATAACAGGTTGATGCTCAATATCGACAATTATGAGATATGGAGTATGAAAGTATAGTATCTCTGGGAAGAGCAAGAAGTTCTTGAGGCTCTAAATAATATCATGGAAGAGATAAAAGCTGGTAACATGGCCTAACATAGGCAATACTGTAAGACTTATGACACTCAGAAGAAAAAGAACTTCATTACTCGTTTTACATTATTGAGAGCACTTTGGATGATGACATCCTAAAAGAGTTCAAGGACCACTAAAGAACTATGGGGCTTTGGAATGCACTGAGAGTAAGGTTTAGAACTATGTCCATATCTAAGTTGTGTTCTCTAACAATCAAGTTTGACTCATATAAGAAATGCCCAGAACATCTATGAGGAAACATCTGTGGCTAATGACAAACATGATTGCTGAGCCAAGGGATGTTGGAAATGTCTTAACAGACAAACAACAAATTCAAGCTGCCATACGCTCTTTACCTAGTTCATGGGAGCATATTAAAATGCATCTCACTCACAATAATAGAATTACGACTCTGGAATATGTCTAGAGGTACCTTGAACTTGAAGAAGAAAGACTTGAATAAGCTAAGTCAATACCTAACTTACACATAGCAACCTTGAGTGGAAGACGTGATTCAAAAAGAAAGAACTAGGGAACGAACAAAGAACTAGCTGAAAGTTTTTCCATTATAATTGGGTTAAATTGAGCTATAACTCAATTTTTTATGGTTTGGTTATGTAATAAGAGGTTTTATTTCTATGGATTTGGATGACGAATCTTATATCAATAATAATGTTAGTTTTTCCATGTTTGCCTCTGCACATGATTTTGATCACGATGCAAATATATGGCATGCTAAAGTTGTTATATTGGCCAACGAAGAATGCAACGGTTAACAAAAGAGGGTTTGCTTCCTGGCATTGAAAGAGTAGTTTTGTCTACTTGTGAATCTTGTCTAGCATGAAAATCTACTAGAAAACTTTTTGGTAAAGCAACTAAAGCCAATTTTCCATTGCAATTAGTTCATTCTGACATCAGTGGGCCTATAAATGTTAAGGCCAGGCATAAAGCAAACTATTTCATCACATTCATTGATGATTACACTTGTTTCAATTATCTCTAATTGATTTCTTATAAGTTAGAAGCATTTAGTTACTTCAAAAACTATATTAGCGGAAATCAATTAGATAAGAAGATTAAGGCTTTTCAAACTGATTGAGGCCGAGAATATACATAAGCCCAATTCAATGAATTATGTGATGAAAAAGGGATAGTTCATCAATTGACGATTCTAAGTTCTCCACAATAAAATGGTATTATGGAAAGAAGGAATATAACACTCCTTGAAATGGTTAGATCTATAATGGCATAGGTTAATTTGCTAATCACCTCTTAAGTGATGCTTTAATGTCTGCAACCTATATACTTAATTGTGTACTTACAAAATCAGTTGCAACCATTCCATATAACTTATGGATTGGGCAAGTGCCTGACCTGAGTATTTTGAAACCTTAGGGATGTGCTACCAATACATATGATTCCTCTCACAACTATGAAAAATTAGGCTTGTGAGGAAAGAAAAGTATCTTTATTAGATACTCATAAATCTTAAAAGGTTATGTGTTTATAGGTCAACATGACAGTGAGAACGTGACTGAATTTGAGTTTAGAGATGTCGTATTCTTAGAGAATGAATATTCTAAGAGGGGTGAGGTAGGTCAATAATCACCCTTATTTGAGATAGAGGATCCAAACATATTAGGACCACTTCATTTAAGAGGTAAGATTATAACAGATGATGAATTAGTGTCTTATAAGCAACTTTCTTAATCATTATATGTGAATGAAAGTGTTCCTGAGCCAGTTGTTCCAACTAAGAGGGACCAAATGGATTTCAATCCAAGTAGGAGCGAGGAGATCATTCTCAATCCAAGTGGGAACAATGTTTATTCAAATGGGAATAACAAAGTAAGATTCAATGAATCACAATTGAGATATGGTTTATGTAAAAAGATTCCTCGCCGAAGATATGAGATCGAAGGTGATGAACTTTTTATAATACTCTTGCGAAATAACGATGAGTCAAAAAATCTAAAAAAAGCTTTCTTATCCCCTTCTAAGGATAAATAGACAATTGTATGGAAGAAGAAATGAAGTCTATTAGAGTTAATAATGTTTAGGAACTTGTTGATATCCTCGAGGAATGCAAGGCTACTAGGAACAAGTGGGTTCTCAAAATCAAGAAAAAAGCCAATGACACAATCAAAAGATTTAAAGCTCGACTAGTGGCAAAGTGATATACATAACAAGAAAGAATTAACTGTGAGGAGACTTTTTCTCCTGCTATACAATTTACCTCTGTTCGCCTAATTCTAGCTATAATGGCTTATTTAAATCTTGAATTACATTAGATGGATGTAAAGACTATCTTTCTCAATGAAGAATTAAATGAAAAAATTTATATGGAACAACCTGAGGATTTCATTAAAGAAAGCTAAGAAGAGAAAGTTTGTAGACTATTAAAGCCTATCTATGGCTAGCAGTGGTATATTTGTTTTCACAATACAATCATCTCTAGTGGTTTCACTGTGGAGAGTGATGACAACTATGTATATACCAAAAGATCTAAAAACAACTATGTGATTATGACCTTATATGTTGATAACATGCTCATAGCTGTAAATGATATAGAGTTTATCAACAAGGTAAAAACCTGGTATCATCTTCCTTTCAGATGAAAGATATGGGCAAAGCTGCATACATTATTGGAGTTGTTGTATTTCTTGTAAGAGAATTACATCAAAAAAAGTTTTAGAACGTTTTAGTAAGGAAAGTTGTAACCCTATAGACACTCCTATTAGTATAAGTTGAACCTTGAGTACTAAAGTAGGTCCTAAGATTGCCATGAAAATAGAACGTATAAGTCAAACTCCATATAGGAATGTAGTTGGTTGTCTAATGTACTCTATAATGTGTACTAGAACTGATATCTGTCAAGCAGTTAACTTGGTGAGTAGATAACAAACTAACCCATGACTTAAACATTGGGAAGCTATAAAAAGGATATTAAGATATCTTAAAGGAACTACTAATTATACGGTCTGCTATTAAGGCGGTAGAGATATGCGATGAGTAAGATACACTGATGCTGATCATGGAAAAGACTTAGATGAGCGAAGTCTACTTCAGGATATATTTTCTTACTCAGTGATGGCGCCATATCATGGAGTAGTAAGAAACAATCATGTTTATCATTGTCCATGATGGAGGCAGAGTTTGTGGCCCTTTATTCAGTAGCTCAGGAGGCTGTTTGGTTGAAAAGGTTCTTGGATCACTTGTTATGCCAAGCAAAAAGTATTGAACCAGTGTTGGTGTACTGTGACAATGAGGCTACAATTGCATACACTAAGGATCCAAAGTATCATTGCAAAACCAAACACATAGATATCAAGTATCATTATGTAAAGGACATGATTGCATGCAAAATTGTGAACGTAAAGTATGTATCTACGAATGAGATGCTGACAAATCCATTAACCAAGCCTATTTCTAGAGATATGTTTTTGAAACACATTAGTCTCTAGGATTGCATAAAATTTAAGATACTTCATTTGTGTTTTTTACATTTTCACATTGCTCACAGACAGATGTTTTAATGGTCTTTGATATTGAATAAAGTTTAATTTTCATACTTACATATCTTTATTTAAATGTTGTGTACATTCTTCTTTATTAAGTATGTCGAGTAGACAAAAGTGTTAGCCTTCTCACACAGGTAATCATCTCTACGTCATTGTGAAATTAGAGATGAGACAAGATTTTAAGTAAAATTATCAAGAGGATATTAAGAGCAATTATACTTAAAATCATTTAAGCCACCTGATTGATTTGATGAAATAAGTTCATCATTTTTAGTTTACCTTAGTTGCCAGATGCGAGTTCAAGGCATTGTGTATATCAAAGAACTCAATTTTAGACTTATGGTGTCTAAAATATCATTTACACAATATTACTTAGGAAATAGACATACTTTCCATGAGAAAAGAAGGAATGTTGTAGCATATGATTCATACCATATGTGCAAATGTCGACCATATGGGTTAATATGAATGTGATCTCAACTCATGATAATGTGAGACCATTGAGCCTTTATGTTGACTCTATATTTGTATCCTTAGACTCTGATCAAATACTTAAGATGGAACTTAGTGTTCGCTATCTTAATGTGTTACTTAGGGACTATCAGTAATGATTCAGTCTGGTGGGACATGTCTTAAAAAGCAAACTAAGTTTGTGTTAATAGGATTGTGAGAAAAGGAAGATCATAAAGAGAATCTCATTATTTTGTATTTATTGGCATACTAGTTATGACTTGTGAGTCATGATTGTAAATACAAGATATTATGATAGATGAGATCATTAAGAGATATTTGAATGTGATTCATATGATGTAAAGTGCGTTTGCATACTTTATTCTTTATACATATAAGTCCACATTTTATAATATACTTTAAATTCATCCCAATGTTAAACCAAATTAGATTACTTTTAAAATTTGGATTTATTCTTTTATATGAAAATATATAACATACAATAATTATTATCTTTAATATATATATAATATATCCATAAATACCAACACACTCTTTAAAGTTAATGTGTTTTAAAAAGGATTAAACTTACGCGTAATTTATTATTATTATTTTTGTCAAAATTTTAATCAACACATAATAAGTATATAATTAATCAATAATAACATAAATAATATATAATTTACGTGTAATTTAGACGTCGTAATGGACAATATAGAAAAAAGGCTGAAGCATATAATATTGCAATAGTAATTAAGAACTCACAAGTAATCAAAAGCACAATCGGCTCTCACACAGGAGAGAAGCAAATCAAACATGGATCACGCAGCACTAGATGGAGAGAACATGATCAAATGTAACCCTTATTGTGACACAACAGCATCTTCCCATAACACAGAAATAAATAACAGGGAGGGATCTAATGGCAGATTAGCCAATTTTAGGGACCTGGGTCACTATATCCTGATTGTCAACGAACACTCGCACTCTGTCGCATCGGAAATCAGCGGTCACAAAAGATCCCTCCTTCACAGCGGTGGCTTTCACTCTTGGGTTTTCCCTCTCAATTATTACTCCTGCTGCTTCTCCATATATTCCCACCAATTCTGGCCACGAGTTCTTACCTATTCACACAGTTAATAATGTCTTTAAATATTCAATCTAGACAATATAGTTAAACATATATGATTACGTACTTACTAAAGTTTATAAGTTGATATACATATATATAGAAACAGATTATCACCTTTGCAACTTGACATCTTCCTTCACCTTTTGGCTCTGATCTTTTGATGCAGGTAAATAATTACTGGATATCGAAGTCTTCGTAATCAGTATACTTGTATATATAGGAGAGACAGAGACTGAAAGATTTTTTTCTTTTTCTCTTTTAAATTCTTATATGCAAATAGGCCGGCTTGCTGGGGTTTTGTCTTTCGATGGAAACTTTAGTTGTTGGAGCTATACTGAGGAGTTTCCGATTTAATAACTTCATTTTTCTATTGAAATAAGATGGTTATCTAGCATATTCTTTTTAGGTGTAGTGTGCTTTTGAGGAACCCTATGCTCGTTTTGCTTCTTTGTGCTTATTTTCTTTGACTCAATCATATCAAGGAAAAGAAAAGCTATTTTGGTCGGCAAATATAGAAGATGACGCCGGCGGCATTGTTTGAGGATGTTCTATGGAAATGGATTCCCTGTATTTGAAAATATTAAATATAGATAATGTTGATGAAGTCTGGACCGTTAAATAAAAATTTAATAGTTTACATTTTATAAAATTGATAGACACTATTTAATATTTGTTAAAATATAAATAATTAGATAAAAATTTAATGATCCAAATTTCAAATGTAGAGAATCTGAATCCACTTTCTATAGACCAAAAGTTAAGTTGACCATGTCTACTAATATTAAACTTTGGTTCATTCCAGTTGTAAAGTTGCTTATTGATCAAAATATTTTCAGTTTGATTTTTGTTAGGGATTTTTTTTCATCTCATACTTATTTTTACTCAACAAAAAAAAAAAGGTTAACCAAGTCTTAGTGTCTTCCTTTTAATTTGTTCCTGCCGAGCAAATTGTCTTTGGAAGAAAAAAATGTTTACATTCAGTGGACATATAAGATGTATATTTGAAAATTCGTAGTCAAGAGATAATAGTATATTGGTTACAAGATATATAGAAGGCTTAATGTTCTCATTTTTTGCTACCTTGATTCTTTCACTTGGGAATGCAGTTTGTTATTTCTGTTGTTATTAGTGTTGATGTGACTGTAATTACAAATTATACTGAATCAGAATTCAATTTAAAGTTTAAATCCAACAAATAATGAATTTCTATTTAGTCTATAAGTACTTAAAATGCTCAGCGTCACTTTTTTCCCTGAGGGAAAGCCATTATTACCCTTCTAGAATACATTGAGTTCCCACCAAGTGCATGAGCAATTTTGTCCTTAAAAATCAAAGTCTCACATTGCCTGTGACATAGAGTTAAGAGTTTTTACAAAAGCGAAGAAGCGTATCTCTTGATCTTACCTGAATAGGATTTGTTCCTCGTACCACTGTGTCCATGAGTTCTGAATAGATAGGACCCGTTTTAATTTATGGGTCGTAGATGTTGGGCCTCTCTATGGGCTCCTTGACAAGTAAGAGTCTAAACGCTAAGATCATCTCGGCCCCAAAGAAAAATAAAAAGAGACAAAATCCATATAAAATTACATGTGACACTATGGACCCATTCAAAAACAAAGATCTATGACATAACCAACTTTTTGGTGGAAAGAATAAAAAGTGGTTTAAATTGATTCCCAAAATAAATTTTGAAAATTAATTTATTGGAGTATTAATGCAAAACTTTGGAAAATCAATTTAAAACAAAAAATAAAAGGTAAAACGGTATGTAAAAACATAAGTGAGTTTGGGAGTCTATTTAAGTGTGGGGAAGGAGTTAGACACCCCCACAACACCCGTCCTTAAAGACGGTTACCTTAAACTAGTCAAATGAGATAGAATATTGTCTTAAATAAAGACAAAAACAACAATAATGAAATCAAACAAATGGATATTTACAAAGAGCGAACTTAACCTAGGATGAAAGCCTAGGGCCTAAGTATCCTATGAAAAGAATCAAAGTCCACGTAGTTCAACCATAAAAGTATGTCAGTTAATTGGTGATTTTTAATTTACGAAAATAAAAGCAATAAGATAGATGAAATTAAATTGATTTTTGTTAATAGAACGAATCTCAGATCTAGGTGGCATGTTTTAATTCATGAAATCAATGTAACTTCCCTTTGTTTATTCTCTCCATTTTCTCCCTTTTCAATTTTTTTGGGTTTTTGGAATTAGGATTTTTATTTTAATTTTGAAAGTGAGATAGAATTATGGTGGAAGAGGATTTTGGGATTTATGGATTTATGCTTTTATGGTTTTTTGGAAACTAGGATTTTTATTTTGATTTTTCAAGAGGTTTTTTATTTACAACCAATAAGCAAAGTAATAAACTATTGATTGCTAAATGCCTGAGGAGACTGAGGTCTCACACAACCTTTGTTAATTAACTCCTAAATGTCTGTAGAGACTAATAATCTCACACAACAACCTTTAAGGAAATGGTGAAATTAATTAATTTGCAACTCAAAAATCATTTGATTTCATTATTGTCTGCCTATTCATTTACTTAGCTATTTATTCGTTTATTTAGTTATATCAAAATTCATGTATTAATTTTTTAAACCTAAGGAGACTAAAGTCTCACACGGTCTTTACTTGTTAATTTTAAGTATTTGATGAGACTAACAATCTCACACTGTGACTACTAAATTAAAGAACTAGAAAATTAATTACTTAAGTGCTTTGTCAATTATTTATTTTGAATTTTTTGAAAATTGGATTTTAACTTTCAAAGCTTAAGGGGACTAAAGTCTCACATGGCTTTTACTGCTTACTATATATATATATATTAAGTGCCTTAGGAGACCTATGATCTCACATGATGATTTAAGAAGCAAAATAACCACATTGTGATTTATTTTATTTTTGTTATAATTTTTTTTTGAAAGCTACATTTTTGCTTTTAAAAGCCTAAGGGGATTAAAAGTTGATTTCTAACAACTTTGTAATTTTTTTCAAGTGTTTGAAAAGATGTGAAGTCCCACAAAGTCAAATGGGCCAAATAACACTTTTTATATTTATTTATAGACAATATTATTCACGTAATATTTTCATGACTCAAGACCTAAGTCAAACAAAGTCAACAATAAGTAAAAAAAATAAACTACTACTACTACTAATAGTAATAATTACAGAAAAAAAGAAGCAAAGCTTGAAATATGAATAATAATAAAAAGAAAATAAAAAAAAGGATAGGAAATAAGTAGCTACTTGACATCACCCTGAGATGATTAAGCAATGGCACCATTTAATATTGATCATTCACACTCATCTCCTTCATGTTAATTCATCAAGGACCCCTTTTTCATTCCCAGAACATAGGAACAAAGCTGCTAACTCTACCCTTCCCCAATGAAGACAAGAGAGAGACAGATAGCTTACTTAAACTTTGTTTCACTCTCCAAGCTTGGACTAGTTCCTTCGTACGCTCTTCTTGATTAATCACTAAGCCTTCATGCATTCTCCTTTAGGCAACCATTATGGGTTCAAAGCTAAATGTCTGTTTGCCCTATTGTTCAAGCATGAAGGAAGGATACCATGTTCATCTACTACCTTCACTCCAACTTCTTCCCGTGGCATCCTCTTTCTAGTCTATTCTCGACCTGCCAAAATAGAGGGTTTGTGTGCTCCCTTCATCCGTTTCAGTCTTTGAACCTTCTCTCATTCTGTAACACTTAAGTTCTCTCTCCTTTCGAAACTGAGCTTGCTTCCTTTCTAACTTTTTCAGCTAATCTGTTTGCACTGCCACCAAATAGAGACCTCTTCGATCTTTGCCTCTTTTCTAAAAGCTCTTCCCCAGCCGTAACGTCCCTTACTCTCTTATACTTTTTTCTTCGTTCGAGCACATCTCTCCTTCCACGTTGCATGAGCCCCTCTTATTTAGCTTTTCCTCTCAGTCTTTCCCTTATTTCTGTTTCAAACCAATGCATCCAGCTGCATAAGGATCACTCACTCTTTCCTTTTTGGTTCCCTATTCACTCTTTGTTTTTCTCTTTCTCTCACTATTCTTGTATGCTCTTCTCAGCCTCTTCCTCCCTCTATTTCTTTTCTTCCTTTCTCAAACTCTCTCCCTCAGTACTTATCACTCTCTCATCACCCCGGCGAGCTTCTCTTTGGCTGGACTAATCTTTTTTTCCTCATGAGCTCCTCCTTCCTTGTTTCAAGGTGTCCTAAGAGAAGCTTTGTATGTCTCTCCCTTATCTCTTATCTCTTTAATTTTTTTTCTCTCCCCTCCCTCTCCTCCTTCTTTTATCTTCTTTTTTTGTTTGTTGTCTCCACCTGAGCTATCGCTAAAGCATTGCCCCAGATGTAGCGAGGTTGACCAGTTTTCAATGGTGAGAGCATTAAAGCTATTTAATTGATTAAAGCGTGCCTCGAAGGTGAGTAAAGAAGCTTGAAGATCAAGCCATGATAGATCCTATTTTTTTGCTAACTGAATCACTATCGGGTTATATTCTGAGTCGAGACCTGCTAAAGTCTAAGTGATCAAAGCATCAACCAAAATAGGTGCTCCTGCTAAAGCCAAGTTATCAAAGATAGTCTCTGTTTTTGAAAGGTACTTTTCCATTTTCATAGTTTCCTTTCTCGTCCTATGTAATTTGGTCTTGTAAAGTGTAATACAAGATTTGGTATGTGCACCAGCCAAATCCTTAGCACCCTGCCACAATGCTTTGGAAGAGGTACAATGCATGAGCTGAGAAACTACTTCAACAGTCATTGTGCAGAAGAGCCATCATGTAGTAACTAGTCAGTTGTAGTCTAATCTTCAAAAGCTGGATTGAGACGTGTCTCTGCACCTTCAGAGATGTGTTCAGCAGGGCAAGTTTCACTCCAGAAATGTAGCCATCCAATCGATTGCCCTTAATGACTGGGAGCGTCATGGACTGCCAAACGAGAAAGCTGTTCCTAGCCAACTTGATAAGGCTAGCCTAGGTAGAAAGGTTGGTCAACGTATTAGGTTGGGAAAAGTCTGAGAAATAGAAGTAGCTACAGAAGGATTTAGAGATGGAACTGAGGTAGCAGGAAATGAGCTATTCTTGGAAGCCATCCCAAAGCTCTGATACCAAGTTAAAGATACTTTCAAATCTTCTCAAACCTTTCCCCCTCTTTTTTTTATTTGATTTTTCATATTTTTATTACTATTACTATTATTATTAATTAACTTTTATTTTTGGATTTTCTAATTTTCTAATTTTGTTTTCTTATATATTATATGTATATATATTTTATAATTTTTACTTTAATTTTTATTATCATTATTATTATTAGCTAATTTTATTTTTGGGTTTTGAGTTTAATTGTCTCCCATTATTCATTTTCAATTTATATCCCCACTTGAGGATATCATTTAAGACTTTGTCATTTTTAATTTTCCCTTTTCACTTAATTATTAATCAATTAGTGAATCAATTAATTAAATAATTAATTAATTAGAGATGGGATGTTCACAGTCTCACATAAGAGTGAACATATCTTTGAAGGTGCTAAGAACTAGGAGATTCAATTTACCTTGGGAGTTAGATATCTTTAGTGTTTAGAATTTTTCTTCACTATCTATATGTTCAGTATTCTTAATCTTATAAAAATACAAGTTTTTGTCTTTTGTTTATGATTGTATGTGTTGCTATGCAGGGGTTATCTATAGTATATACCATTTCGATTGTGGTTATTGAATTATTGGAATTCCATTCTGGACTTCTTTATCTCATGATGCTAGGAAGTTTCTAGGTGTGTGTCCATATTTCACACACTATTATCCCTTATTGTGTTCAACTTTCTTGATATAATTTTGGCACAATATAAATATGCATATGTGCGTAAAATCATAATGAGTCAATTAAAAATTAGATATTATATGTGATCATATCTATTGAAACACTTATTTGATATATTTTTATTAATTTATCATATAATTATGTAATACCTTATGGGTATTTAGATAATTTATAATGATATAAATCTTTAAATATTTCGATACGAATTCTCCATGTTTAATGACATCTTTATTAATGATCAATTTTTATCTTTAGACTTATGAAAAATCAGTTTAGACAATTGTTAAGTCATTCTAATATTGTCATTTTAGTTATTCTCCAAAGCATTACTCATAGATGCATTTTATCCATTGTACATCACCCAACAATATTGTGAAACTAGTAAGCTTATACAAGCAACAAAGACATAGAAAAGAAAATGAAAACAAAAGTTCTACCAAAATAAACAAGAACTTCAACTAAACAACATGCATGAAACACAATACAAAAGTATGTGAAGTACTTCTTACATATATGTTGCTTGCATTACCAAAAAAATGGAGCCATTAGACACTTACATTACGATGATCTAAATTGACAATTGTAAAAGTTAAGTTTTACGATTGTTAAAACAACCATTGCAATATCATAAATCTAAAAACGATCAATATATGATCATCATTAGGTAAGGATCTAATGAAGTAAATGACTGTCACTAGGTCCAAGTAAGTCAAGTTCACATTCACTTTGGATCTGGATCTGATGAATGCTAGAATGACATTATAAAGTAGCATCCAAAATTGGGATATCACATATAAATAAATATTGACCTGGAGTTAATGATGCACCAGTCATGCTTTGACTCAGTAGCAGAGACTAGTAACCTACAATACCTAGTGCTCCTAGAGAACTGAAGAGAAAACAGAAAAGGAGAGAGAGCTCTGTGATGTGAAGAGGGAGGTTTCCAAAACTTTCCTTTCATACAAATAAATAATAATAAAATAATTGTTAAAATAATCATTTCTTTTTAAAAAAAAAAAAAAATCTCTTTCTTTTTATCAGCACTTAATCAGTGATATGATGGGATAATCATTGATTAACAGTGGGCAATGATTAGGGTCTCTACCCAATAAGCTTGTGGTTAATCCAACCCATTACGGATTACTTACATTGTTAACAAGGACTTGATTCATTATTGGTTTAGATTAATAATGATTGCCTAATTAATAATTACACGTAATTGTTCTAATAACTATATTAATGCTAATCCACAAATAATTTTAAAGTATTCCAATAATATTCCACTTGGATTAGCATTAATTAATCATGAGAATAATAAATTAATTAACAAGACTAAGCAATCAATAATTAATAGGACACATAGATGTGTGTATACACTAAACTATCCTAAGTGCAGACATGAAACCACACAACATCACTAAATCCGATAGGGAAATACATGATATTAATATTGTCATAGACTTAGTTTCTATTCGAACAACATGGAATATAAAATAATATCTTTGTGTCATATTACACCACAAAAGTCCCTTAAGGACTTAATTCATATTTCCACTAAACCAAAGCTTCAACAAAATTCAACAAGACTTATATAAGTTACATGATTTGAATTACTCCCATGGGTATGCCTTTGGTCAATTGATTCGTAAATGTTTGTTCACGATAAATGTAAACTATATGAGTCTAAGATAATGAAAATTTAGAAGTGAAACCATGAATCAATGACATTGAATTAGCTAAGGAAAACAACGTTGTAAATGTCGACAAAATTTTAATTATGAATTATATCCAAATTTGGCATAACCAAGAACATTGAATCTGATAAAAAAAAAATTATTATAATTGCCAAGATACACCAAAATGTTCTTTTAAGAACACAACTCAGACTTCCACTGTACCAAGACATCAAAATTTTGATATACCTGAAAGTCAAATGATTCCAAAACTTTAATGGGTTAGTCTTAGTAAGCATATCATCCAAAATGAGTAAGAGATTCACAAATCTTCTCTCCAATAAACACGAATTGAGTATCAAAATTTTATATAACTAAAATTCCTGTAATTTTGAGAGAAGAATATAATACAGTCATGTCGCAACAAAATGGTTAAGACTCAAAATCTCACACCCATTTCCCTAGAATGGGACCGGCATAAGAAATGTAGAAATTCCTCTAACCTACAAGCCTTACACTGGAGAGACATTCAATATCATGCCAAAACTAAACAATTTACCCCATATGCAATATAAATTGCCTTAATATAAAATAAAGGGTTAATACAAAACAAGGAGTTTTGTAGAAATTTTGGCAGAACCTCCCCAATAAATAAGACATCCTAAAATTTCTACAATATCTTGTAAGGCAATACAAACATATAGGAGAGCTCCGCTCTCACCAACACAACCCAGTATAGCATAAATACAATATACAACAACAGGGAAAGTTCAACTGTGGTCACTAAACTAACTCAGTATACAAAACAATGGCTATCGTTCTAAATATATACATCTTAAAAATAAGCCATGAATATCAACTAATAAAAAAGAATAGGTCTCGCAATATCCCAAGCGGGGCTCACCAATAGAACTTCCTGTAACTACTCTGCTGCCTCCGGGAACTCGCCTATCTCCCTATCTAAGACCAAATTTTTCCAGCAGATAGCACCCCAAAATCAGTAATAAATTTCATATATAAATTGAAATCAAAACTTGGTCAAGAGTTGAATAAAATAAAATAACATTTAAACTGCGAGTAATCAACGTTACAAGTAAATAGTTTTAGCTAAATATCACATTTTTCATAACATTAAACTTAAAGTGCCATACATAATGAATCACTAAGTTTCTGAAGCTTATTTCAGGGGAAGGACTACTAAGGACCCATCCGGTGTGGCACACAACCATAAAAGGGCAAATCACTACAGGCGAGGATACATAATCCTCGAGGGCAAATAACCAACAGGCGTAAGGTCATAACTCACGAAAACTATCATTCATCGGTCCTCGTATGATGGCCGTTACACGGGGCCAGGACCATCATTAACCCTGCTAGTTGGGTCATTACCTAGGTGCACCAAGGGCTAATAGTACTACTGTTGGCAACCAGTGTCCTATCTAGTCCTTCCAATGATAATGGAGTTAAAACAAGCATGCACAGGGGAATACAACCAGTATGCATGAAATCAAATTGTTTTTCAATAATGGTTTATCTAACGGCTATTCATAACCGTACGCATGATGTTTTCTCAAAATTCATTTTCAAAACCAAACATAATGTCATCTAATGTATTAATAATTTCATCTACTCATCCTTTCAATTCTAATAAAGTTTAGCCATGCCAAAATTAAAATGATAATTAATAAACATTTCTAAATAATGAAAAATGAAACATAAAGAAAGTATTGTGGAGTGCTATCTACAACCTAAGTGTCGTTAACTACTAGCAACTCAATACCTTCCCTCAAGTGACTTTATCACTCTTACGATCTACCTACGCCAATTGGAAAGCAAGAAATTACTCCTCTTCCATCTTATTACTAAAAAAAAACCCTAACTCATATTCCCTTATTCAATCACTAACTTTCCCATAAGTTTCATCAATTTACATTTACTGCCCTAAAAACTTCCTGAGTTTTCATTTAGTCCCAAATTTTGATACCCTTGCCTTTAACCCAAGAAAAACCATGTTTAACAATAGGTTTTCATGCCATACACCTTAAAATTGTTCTTATATGAACAATTCGAAGCCATTACAACGCAACATTTCACCATTTTCTGAAAACCCCAAAATTTTGAAACTTTTTAATTTGGTCCCTATTAGTACAACTTCTAAACAACTAGCTAAAAATATGCTTCCAAAGCTGAAATTCGATGGATAAGGGCTAAAAATGCTTCTTCTAACATCATTCTTATGAAAAACTGATAAAAACTCACTGAAATTGATGAAAATTTGTTGTTGTGGCTTTGACATGAAACTGCCAAAAAAAATGGTTGTCGCTGACCAACAGCAGGTGGTGGCTGCCCAAAAACCTTCACCGATGACGGAGGGAGCTAGCCGAAGGTTAAACATAGCAGTGGGTGGAGCAACAAGCAAAAATTAAAGGAGAAGAAGATTTTCATTTTTTGTAGAGAGGAAGAAGAAGTTGCGGGAAGAAGAAGATAAAATGAAAGGCAATTCTATAATTTTTCCTGGGGGTTGACATGTGTCAGCATAAAAAAAATCCTAAAGGAGGAGGGATCTACATCTCAAACCCACGCCCTCTTGATTTCGGATGACTTGCCTTACCACTGAGCTAAAACTCACATCTGATAAATATTACACATTACAAATATTTATACTTTCATTCTTGCTAAAAGAAAAATTTTTGCACTAACTTAGCAAGTGTTACATTCTTCCCCCCTTAAAAGAATTTGGTCCCTAGATTTAAATTGTGATATACCTTATGCAATCGAACTTCCTTCCACTCCAAAGATGGTCATTTCCCTTTCATTTAAGCTCTTCTAGTCTCTGAGCCCTTTTATTTCACACTTATTTTTTTTAGCTTAAAGCAATTAGAGATCTTATGGTAAGGCCTTTTGCAGTAATGACATTCACCCTTGAATTTTATCTTCTTTTAACCCTTATTATTTTTATGATTTTTTCTTGGGTCCAAATGGTTTCTTGCCATAAGCCTTGTCCTCACTTTTCTTTCCTTTTAGCTTCTTATTTCTAACTTTACTGGATGCACTGTGTGAAATGTAGTTCACTAATTGCACATGAGAATTTCCCTTTTTTATTGACTCTTCTTCTTAAGTCACTATTGAAATCATCTGATATCTGAGCTAAATAACTCTCACTTAAGTCCATATCACAGGATTTTAGCTTGTTGTAGTAATTAACAAGCTTCATCATGTGCTCACACACTCTTGTCACTTGGCCATAATGAGTGTTGTCTTGCAGAGAGAGATAATACACCTTTTAAGTCTTATCATTGAATTTCTCACTGCCTACTTTCAAATACTCAATTGCAGTGTCTTTTTTAGGAATGCTTTGTCTAATTGTCTTCTCAATTGTGTACTTTATGACAATGAGACAAATCTTATTGGACTCATACCACTATTCATGATAAACTTTGTTAACAATCCTAACCCTAATGGTGAGTTTCGCTAGCTTAGGTTCTCTCATAGCTAAATCTTTATTAGTGATCGTAAGATACATATCAAGGGACTCAATCTAATAATCATAATTTATCCCGTTTAGAATTTTTACCACAGACAGTTGCTGAAATAAATAAGCTGAGGGAAAACAAATAGGAAACATTAATTATATCCTGGACATATAATTATTGAATGAGGTTTCCATAACTAAACTCAGCTTTTGCAATTGTATAACAAAATTTTTATTATAATCCTTCCTTAGGGCTCGGACTATAACAAACCTAGAGAAAAACTCATACACACTAAGGAAGCATATTATCTAGAGAAATAACACAAAATACATCCATAGTCTCCATATCAATAAGAGATTGAGAATCTCACACGGCCTCAAAGTGCCCGAGAAGTCAATACACAATTTCTTAAATAAATAAATAAAATACAAATAAATAGTGATGAAATCAAATAATTCTTAAATTGAAATTTTTTTTCTTTTAAGGGTTGCCATGTGAGACTATAAGTCTCCTCAAGTACTAAAAAGTTAACTGATAGAGGGGCCACGTAAAATCACTAATCTCCTTAGGTTTTGAGAGTTAACATACAATTTCAAAAAAATAGCAAAAAAATTATAATTAAAAAATCCATTTTCATTATGATTTTATGTCACTTCTAAAATTGAAATAAAATCCAAGGTTTAAAAGATCCAAAAAATTAAAAAGAGAAAATGAAGAGAATAAAGGAGTTAGATTACATTGATTTCGTAAATTAAAACATACCAACTAAATCTCAAATTCATTTTGTTCACGAAAATCAATTTAATTTCATCAATCTTGTTCTTTTCCCAAAAATAAAAATAAAAATCACATAATTTCTTTTGCATTTTAGATTGCCTCGTGAGATTGTTAATCTCCTCAAGTACATGAGAATTAATTAGTAAAGACCAGGTGGGATCCTTTGTCTCCTTAGGTCTTGAAAGTTAATATCTGTTTTCAAAAATACAAAGATGGGAAAATTGGAAAATTAGAAAAATGATTTATTTTGCCTATTATTTGTAATTAAAAAATCCTAAAAATACCTTTTCATTATAATTTCACTTTCAAAATTAAAATGAAATCCAAAAATCTAAAAAAATTTAAAAGAGAAAATGAAAGGAGTAATGAAGTGATATTAAATTGATTTTGTAAATTAAAACACATTAACCGAATTCCAATCCTATTTCGTTTAAGGAAATTTGTTTAATTTTAACTTTCCTATTCTTTTCACAAAATATAAAAAAGCCCCCCAACCAACTACCACGCATTCTTAGGTCGAACTACATGGACTTTGATCCCTATTGCGGGGTACGTAGGCCCTAAGCTTTCATCCTAGTTGTTGCGTACTACGATTTGTATTCTGATATGATTAGGCATGTTACCGACATTATGACATTCTGTCTGAGCTTAAGGCTATTATTCTAATTATTTCAAGCTTAAAGCTTATGACTGATATCAATATTTTGATATGACTAGGCATGCTAGCCTTAAGCTAGTTCTTTTTTTTTTTTTTGGACTTCTAATGATTCTATTGGATATTCCTAACCATTCTGTTTTGATTTGGATATTCCCAATTTGTATGCTTTTATGTTGCAAATAAATTGATTCATTTTCACTTAAGATTTGTTTATATTTTTGTTTGGGGTTTCATGTGAAGATTAATAAAGTTTTCCTCATTTTGGGACTGTTTGTATTATTTGTTAAAGGTGCTCAGATTTCAAGATAATAAATGGTTTATGAAAAACTTTACTTTACCAAGGTTGTCCCTTCTTTTGTATAGTTAGTATTACCTACTCACTAAGTTTTCACTTGGCCCCTATTGTTTTACCATTTCTGATAATAATGTCGATCCGAGTCACTATCCTACAAATGTAAGAGTGTAGCGGGTGCCTTCCTTTTTGGTGAGTCTTGCATAGTTCACAAGTGCAAAAACATTTTATTTTGTTGCTTAACTTATATTTGTATTCTAGTGGCTCCCAAGCAATGGTATCACTCTATTATTATATTTTGTTAACTATCTATATGTATTGGTTGTTGAGAGTGAAGCTCTCCTTCTTATGGTATATTATTTTCTCGTTATAGGCAATTCAGAAGGCTCATATTTCAAGGGAAACTTTGCTGAAATTCTTACACGAGATTAAAACTGATTCTTCTAGTATATATGTACATATTCTTTCTTTGTTTCACTCGTTGATATATTATGTTTGTTTAAATGTAGTTTGATTTTTAAGAGATGTCTGATAGGCATATGAGGGCAAGAATTACTTCGTTTCCCATATCGGTCACGTCTTCATTTGTAGGAGTCAAGACAATTCTCCATCAACCAATACATAATATCCTTAATGTTCTTATGAAAAAAAATATATATCCTTAATGTTAATTTATCTCATACTAATTTGTTTTATAAATAAAAATTTGAGAATTTCTCATTTATCAAACTTTACTTTAAAAAAAAAAAATGAAAGTAGGAAGTTCTCTCACAAACACACATTATAGCTAGCAAGTACGTAGAGATAAAAATAATACAATAGTGCAGGGTTTCTAACCTAGTGGTTGACAAAGGTTGTTGCAATCATCTACTGACTTGAATGTTCATTACTATGGAGTCGCAGTCTCATGCATTTCTTGCATTTCAAGGACCGAAAACGAATTGCCTGTGAACGCAAGGAGGGTAAAAAAGAGAGATGTTGAGTAGAGGCATATGATGAGGAAGAAAATGAGTGATCTTCATCAGCTTCCGTTGCTATAGCAACGAGCAAAAGTAACATTATTATTTTTCCAACAGAGCTTTTCCTTCCTTGATCTGTGTTCATCACTAGTCTCTACTCTTTGTTTCACCGTGTCTCTGTTATCGTGTGTCTGCGGGCGACCAAACTTTATATTGATCCTTTGTAACTCTTGGTGAAATTTTATAGTTGATTTGAGAGCCCACAATTTGGCCGAATAATATTATATCAATATATATATATACGAATATGAAATTTATCCTTCCCATCACATCACTGAAATCACATATTTAAATGTCTAATCGATGTAAAATCACTAAAACATATAGGAGATGTTAGGAGAGGAGGCTCTTTTTCCTATATATTAATGTTTCCTTTTAAAAATTGACCTTTAACTCAATAAACAGTCAATTATGTATGACTCTCTGATAAGACCGAATGTTATCACAGTAAAAAATTGTACGGACGTGTGAATTTATTTTTTCAGGAATATTATTATTATTATATATAAAATGTATGTACCATTTTTGCTGGCACCAAATTTTCTGTAAATTTTAATTCAAATTGTGTCTTTTCATCGATGAAGACCACGAGAAATAAAATTTTCTTTAATTGCCTTTGTATACATACAATAATTCCCACAGACAACACAGACTTGAAACTTTTTTGTTTTAAATATGAGCACGTGTGGTTGATGAGGATGCTTGTGTTGTCGTCCAGGATGCACACACACACGTTAGGCTTGTACGTTTCTTTGTTGGGTATTAAATTAAGTTGTTAAAAAAAATTTACTATAAACTAACTACTTTTCTCTCGTTCTTCATACTAAAAGGGAATCTTACTGCCTTTATTTTCAATGGACAACGAAAAACTGATAATGATTTTAATTGGATAGAAAAATTCTTTATATATAGGAGTCGTATTTCACTACTATAATCAATAGAAATAAACTTAGGAAATATGTGGATGTTATTAATAATGGAGATGCAAAAGTCAGTACGACTCCAATAACACTCAAAACATATTAGCAATATGTAGTAGAGACGAAAAGAGCTCTCGGGAAATCTAGTGAAAAAACAATCCGAGAAGAAAGATCTAGGCAATTCACACCCAGCGTCTGCCAATTCCGTGCCCTTTTAATCATGCACACGCAAGCTAGGCAGCCTCTTTCTATTGCTGCATTGTAACGGTATTCCTACTAGCTGTGCCCCTTCTGTTAAATTACCCGCGTTTTCACCTATTGCTGCGACATCATCAGAAATGCTCACAGCATTAACTACCCCTCTAACATTGACCTTGTCCTCAAGGTCAAAATTAGGAAATAAACACATGAATTCACAGCATCCTCCCACGTAGTATCAGAATCTTCTAAATCTTCCCAAATAACAAGAACTTGAGTGACCCAGTGATTGTTACGGCTGATGGTTCGTGCTTGTAACACTCGTACAGGTTGCAGAATCCATAATTCCTCTGAAGCCAGCAATGGTAAGGGAACGTACTGCAACGAAGCATTGCCCACACACTTTTTTTGACACAGACACGTGAAATACTGGATGAATCCTGGTAGAATCAGGCAGCAAAATTTTGTACATCTGCCCAATCCTCTGTAAAATGGGAAAAAGACCAAAGCATCAAAGACCAAGCTTTTGGTTCTCGCGATGAGCCACAGATGACAGGCGATATGGTTGAAGCTTAACAAAGACATAGTCGCCAGGCTGAAACTCGAGTTTAGTCTGATGGCGATCATTAAACTTTTTTCATATGCCTCTGAACCTATTCTAAATTATGACGCAGAGTATCTATGATCCTGACTCTAGTCTGTAACTAAGTCATGTTGCACTACTGGGTTATCAGAAGCAGAGAATTGGTAACGACAGAGTGTAGGAGGAGGTTGACCACCTGGAATGGCGTAATGCCCCTGAAGTGTGGAAATTGGTATTATACCAGTATTCTGCCTAGGTAAAAAATTTATATCAAAGGCAAGGGGAGTCATGTACAAAACATCACAAATACATTTCAATTGTTTTGCTTAACACCTCTAATTGGTCGTCCATTCGCGGATGGTAAGAAGGGCTCATTTTCAATGAAGTACCCTGCGATTGGAAGAGGTTTCGCCAGAAGGAGTTATTAGATACCTTGTCTCGGTTAGAAACAATCAAATGAGGGAACCCGTGCACCTTAACAACAATCTCAATGAACTTAGCAGCAGCTTAAGCACTGGCAAACTGGGACTTTAAGGTTCTAAAGTGCACGTACTTGGATAGCTAATCCACAACGACCATAATGCCAATGTATCTAAAAGAAAGAGGTAAGCTAGTGATGAAGCCCATAGCCACATCCTCACAAACGCTCGTTGGAATTGGTAGCGGTTGAAGGAGCCCTGCAAGATGCAAATGAGAAGTCATGGCTTTTTGGCAGACAGTGTAGTGTTGCACAAATGACTGAGTATCAGCTTTCATATTGGGCCAATAAAATTGAGCTGAAATCTTGGCATGCGTTTTCAAGACCCCAGCGTGCCCAACCACTGGAGAAGAGTGAAACTCATACAAAATTTGGTCCTTTAGGGCAGAATTAGAATAGAGGGCATAACGATCCTCCCTTTCCAAAACAACAATCCTTCATTAACTGTATAATGAGAAGGTAGGGGTGCAGATTATCTGATCTTCTGTAGCTCCGCATCTATAGATACTGCTGTCTTCATGTCTGTGATCAACTGGCAGGTAGGAATTGACATAGCGATCATAAAAGAGTGAGAAAGAGCATCGCAACGTGATTCTCCAACCCTAGTTTGTATTTGTAATACCCTAATAAATTAATAATAATAATAATGGATAATTTGTTTTATTTTAAGAGCTGAAGAGGACAAGAAAAAAATTCACTTAGGACAGGAATAAAAGTTACATGGTAAGGGCATACTCAAAAGGGAAATTCAAACTGTACTGAATATAGATGTAGATATATTTAAGATGGTAACCAATGTAAGTATTTAAACCAATGTTGTCAAAATCGCGATTTAACTTGGTAGAATCACCGATTTTTGGATCCTAGATAGCAATTTCATGTTAAATCGCAAATAAAATCAAAATCAGGGCTAACTCAGTCAAACTTGCCACTGACTCGCACTGACTCAGTAAACTTAGCGAGTTTGACCGAGTTAACCAAGTTAACACATATCACCATTTTTGCAACCGAAAAAAAAAAACACATGAGATGAGAGGTCCAAAATTTCTTCCAATTCTAGCCGTGTTGATAGCCCATTTGTGTTGCACTGTTGATAGCCCAAGTTGCCCAAGTCCAACAGATCATCAGTGATGTGTGATCACCTGAAAGGGTTTCATAATAGAATCATCTATTCATCGATCCCTAACCTACCTTTGTTCTCTACTTCTCTCTGATCTCTTAATTGCTGCTATTCTCCTTTCTTACTCTTAGTTCACTACACTGCCACTATTCTCCTCTCCTGGTCTCAGTTTGTTGCATTGATTTGCCTTTGTTCTCTCTTGCCTTTGGTTCAATGGTTGTGCTCTACTCCTCTCAATTCGATGGCTGGTTCTGCTCCTCTTGGTTTGCTGCCTTAGTTCCTGCTCGGTTCACAGCATGTCAGCGTTTGAATCTCCTTTTCTCGGTTTACTACCTCTGTTCTCCGCTTGGTACTTGCTACCTTGCCTCTGTTATCCAGTCCTCTTCTTGGTTTGCTACCTCTCTTCTCTTCCTCTCAGTTCACTGCCTCTGTTCACTCTTGGTTCAATGGTTCACTCTCAGTTTGATGGCTGTGTTCTACTCTCTCTCTCTCTCTCTCGATGCTCGCAATTTCTTTAAGTTTAGGTAACATTTGCTTTTGTTCCTTTATTCAGTCACAATTTTGTATATTACAATTATACAATCTGCTTAACTATATTAAAAGAAAGTAGGTAGTAATCTTGGAGTGTAAAACATTAATAAATGGTCCCAGGGACAAGGATGAGCTTAAGTTTGACCTAAAGAGTGTTAGGATATGTAGAGGATTTGGCCAGTTTGTTTAAAGTACATAGATAATTGTTTGTATAGTAAATTAGATTTATAAATTTTCTAGGTTAACAGTTTTAATCGAGATTCAGGGAATCTTGGTTTATTTTCATTATGAATGTGCCAAAATCTGGAAAAAAAAAAAAAAAGAGAATATGGGACTATCTATGAAGGATGTGTTTCTCTGTATTCTATCACTTGGACTACATAAGAAAAAACTCATTGTAAGTTGCTGATAGCTTTTAATGGAAAAAAATGAAAGAAAGAAAGAAAGTGTAAAGAATAATATGGTTGGTTAGTTGCTATTATTTTGAACAAATTATAAAACTTATTATGTTAACTGTTAAGTGTTAACTGTGAATTCATTTCCTACATTTATTCATCTTTGTTTTGGTTAGCTTCATTGGATTTCTCTTTAGCTGATATAAACTTATATATTGTTTTGTTGTAATACACCAAAGAAAATATGTCTTCAAGTGCAAATGCTCCATCAGCCCTTATTGGAAAAAATGTAGTTGCTAGAAGAAAGAATTTTCTTGGTAATAAATCTGATATAGGGTGGAAACATGGGAAGGATGTTAGTGGGGATGGTAAAAAAGTTTAATGTAGTTATTGTGGCAAGGTTTATAGTGGATGAGTCTATAGGTTCAAACATCATTTAGCTGGCACAAGAATAGATGTTGAACCATGTGTTAGTGTTCCAGATGATGTTATGACCTATGTATTACAAAGTTTATTGAACTTTGTATGTTGATTTGGATTATATATTATGGATTATAGATTATGAACTATGGATTATAGAGTTTACTAAACTTTATATATTATAAATTATGGATTTTGAACTATGTATGAAATTTTATATGACATGGTTATGTTCAATAACTTAAATAACAGGTGTAGGTAGACTCTTACGATTCTACATTATGAGTTTATGTTATAAGTCCACCCCTACTTTCCAAGTCTACCTAGAATTGCGATTTTGACGACATTGATTTAAGCCTTATCTTGTGTCTTCCTAACACTTATTAACTTAATAAAGTATGATAACCGAGTATCTTCAAGGAAAAATTTGATCTGATAATATGAAATACTCCTACTTACATTATTATAATGCTCAAATTGTATCATATTTCCCATTAGAACCTCAAATTTCCTCGCAAATTCCTTACCTCTCGCACACGTTACCATGTAAATTCCTTTCCGATAATTTGAACCTCCCTCTGTCATTGTGTAGGGTTACTAACGCTTGTTCCAAGTTGCAGTAGCATCACCGGCTCGTGCCCTACCGCCACCAACCTCCAGGTGGCCGAAAACATCAAGAACTTCCCGATAATTCATACTCATATCCTTTTACTAGATATATCTTAATAATTCATTTCAACAAGGTGCACCAAGGTCATTACCTCTGCTAATGACTACGAGGTTCTTGAATTCCCATCCAACCTTTAAATCATTAAAACAATTGAATATAAATAAATTGTGTAAATAAGTTGCGTGAATATATAATATACTACTTAACATATTAATTACCATAAGTAAATTAATAGAAAAAAAAGTAGTTTCAATGATACAATGAAATAAAAAGGTAATTATTAGCAATTTCTAAGAAAGGAAAGTAACAATCTAATAAATGATTAATAATGATAAATAAATAATACGTTAACTAAAGAAGATAAACTTAGATAAAACATCATCGAAAAATTTAAAATGATATAAAAGAAATAATTAAAGTTCAAAATTCCAACACGACCTTATCTTTAGCATATAATATTGATATTCACAGTACCATTTTTCAAAACACATGATATTCCAATATTTACTTTGTATATAACACTTTTTCCTTAATTTATATAATATAGCCTTCACTTTCCACTTCTCATGTACTAAGTACATTTCACAATAATAATAGCTTATATAATTTAGTATTCTTATTTATCATCATGTTATTATACATTTGTACATATCATATCATATATACACACAGTTAAAGAGTTCAAAATCCTAGATTTGTCTCCCCCATAAGACAGAGCATGGAATAAGGAAAATGAAAGTTGGACAATGAAACATAATCATTAGTAAAACGAAAGGTGCTACTTCACAATTTATACACTTACCAATAGGGATAATAGTAGAGATCTCCAATTCCTATAGCACAACCCTAATTAAAGAAATATCCACAAAGCTACCTCTCACATAAGTTCAAATATGAATTTTCTATAAAATGCTTCTTCCACGAATTCTCTTTCTCTTCTTTTCTCTTCACTTCAAATGAGAAAACTAAGAATCATTCGTGCTTTATATAGAAGTTGTCAAGTTACAATGCTAGCTACCATTTGGTACTATGCAAGTTCCTATGCAAGATGCCTAGCAACATAAATCTACCGACAAATTTTTATAAAAAGTTAAAATTATATTTTTGTCTAGGATAATATTTTTTACTTTCATTTTAGTACTAAAAATGTTAAAATTCTAATTTCTATCCCATACATTATTTTCTCCCTTCAATTTAGTCCTTATACCTTGCCAACACTAATTATGCATTTTGTCGACAATTTTCTAACAAGCTAAAACTATAATTTTATCTCAAACAATATTTTTTATTTCCATTTCGGTCCCTATTAAAATGTCAAATTTCTACCCTAAACATTATTTTCTCATTTTATTTTAGTCCTTATAATTCTATTTTATTTCTTTAATGTTATTATTAAAACCATCTTGGTTTAACTGGAAGGCTATATTATTATTTATACCCCTATAAAGAGCATATATCTCTAACTACATACATTTTAAAGATGTTACATAATATATATATATATATATATATATACACACATTTTTTTGTTATTACATGTATGATCTCTTGTTGCATGTTTATGCTTACATGCATGTATGCATGTACAATATGATGTCATTATGCATGTGCAACATTGTGCTAATGTCCACAAATACAAATGTATGTGTATGTGTATGTGTAGAGACAAACATTTACGCGTACAATGTCATTGTGTTGTATAAACATATATGCATATGTAATTTTGTTATTTTTATTGTAAGCATATATAAAATGTCCATATGTGTTTGCTAAGTATATGTACAATAGTATATCAATTATATGTGTTGGAATAAGTCAAAATTTCAACACTAGCATTAATTTGTCCACTCACCTACATTCACCTATATTAATTGGTTTCACTTACCTACATTAATTAGTCTCACTCACCTACAATAATAATTAGTCGTACTACATCATTAATTAGCCTACATTCTTAGTGAATATTATATATATAAATACCCATGTAGATAAAAAAATTAAGTAAGTAGAAAGAATAACTTTTCCTTTCACTTCATGGTATTAGAGCCTTCCATATACCTTTTTTTCAATTCTCTCTATTATTTTAAATTATGTGTTACCTGGATCACCACTTGAGGTTATTAGTTTTGTCTCATCGTTGTCATATAAAAGACCAACATGTTAAATTAGCTAGAACCAAGAGTCCAGTGGCCGGAATCCTAGTGTGTAGGTCACATGTTCCGTTGATAGATTTGTGTTTCATCTCACGCACTGGTGCATAGAGGAATGTGGCTACTTCATTTCCTTCCATCTTCATTTTAGGCGATAGACTGCTTCTTTCTGGGTAACCCAGGTGTGCTATTGGTGATTAGGGGGAGTGAATGATTGTTTGGGAGTTTTTTTTCACTTTTGTTTAATGCATTTTTTATTCTGACTGCAATGCAGTAATTAAGCTCTCTGTTTGTCCTATTTTCACTATTTAAAAAAATTCAAATCTTGGTTCTATTGTTGTTTGCCTCAAATGTTGGCGTTATTTTGTTTTATAATCTTAATTATTGTGTTCCTGCATTTAGAATCCATTCTTCTCTAGAAATTTTGCTGCTTCTAGCGTTTGTCTTAAATTAGTTTGAAAGGGGTTTTGTTAAAGGTTAATCAATCATTATGGTGGAAGCACAATCAACTGTGACTGATATCAAGCTAAATCATACTTAGCCAGCTCAGATTACTAATGTAGCTATTTCAATTGGGGAATTTGCCCAATTTTGCCAATTTCAAGAATCATTGAAGAGCCTAACTCCTGTTACTGCTATTGTAGAGTTAGGTAAATCCACTACATGTCTTATTTCCACATCATCCAAATGGGTAATTGCTTTTAGTGCCACAGATTATATAATAGGTAATTCTAATCTTTTTTCTATCTTTCATTCACATAAATAACCCTCTCCTGTGATAATAGCTGATAGTTCCATGTATAACATTACTGGCTATGGGCCATTAATCTCATTTTTACCATTACTTTATCATCTGTCTTATACTTTCTAAAGCTCGCCTTTAACTTAATTTCTGTGAGTAAGCTAATGTGTGATCTTAACTATTGTATCTTTTTATTTTCCCCAAGCATTGCCTTTTTTCAGGATGTTATGATGAAGCAAATTCTTAGTATAGGACATGTATCTAATGATCGTTATATTCTACATAATTTGATACCTTGGTCCCTGCCTTGTGCCAATATTGCTTCTCCATTTGAAGTTCATTATCAGTTGGGCCATCCATCTTTCCCTCTTTTGAAGAAATTATGCCTACAATTTTATAATGTGTCCTCTTTAGATTGTGAGTCATGTCATTTTACAAAATATCATCATAGTCTGACTAGTCCTCGAGTCAATAAACAAGCAAATTTGGCTTTTGAATTAATACGTTTTGGTGTTTGGGGGCCATGTCCAATTATATCTCAATATGAGTTTAAGTACTTTATTACTTTTATGAATGATTATTCCCGTATTACCTAGATATATTTTATAAAAAGCCACCTTGAGGTATTCTCCCATTTTTATGCATTCTATGCTGAGATTAAAATTCAATTCCATATGTCTATCAAGACAATTAAAAGTGATAATAGAAAAGAATATGTCTCAGAGTCCTTCTAGACCTACATGACACAACATAGGATACTTCATTAAACTCTTTTTATAGATACATCCTCTTGAAATAAAGTGGCTAAACCAAAGAACAGGCTTGTACTTAAGACAGCACAAGCCTTCTTATTCCAAATGAAGGTTCTTAAACAATTTTAGGCTAATGTTATTGCCACTGCATATTTCCTAATTAACTGCATACCCTCCTCTATGCCCCATGGTGACAGTCTTCATAATATCCTATTTCTAGATAAACCATTATTTCCCATAGAACCTAAGATATTAAGAAGTACCTATTTTGTTCGAGATGTTCAACATTAAATCCTAAGTCCTTAAAATGCATTTTCTTGGGCTACTCTCATGTTTAGAAAGGCTATTGATGCTTCTCTCCTGATCTCAATATACCTAGTATCAACTGATGCCACCTTTGTTGAAAACACACCATTATTTAGTAATTTTTCTATTTCTACCAATCAATAGGAAGAGGATGATTAGTTAATTTATAGTGTCTCAATGTTAGGTGTTTCTTCTACTAAACAATTAAGAACTCTAGGTTCTTTGCCACTTTCTCATCCCCATCAATTGACAGCACCTCTGATCATTCAATTCAATTCTAGGAGAAATGAGACTCACAATAAATGTCTTAAACCACCTTCTTCGTCATCAAGTCTACCTCTAAGTGACCTTGATCATCCTATTGACCTTAACCTTGTTTCTTATGACTATTTGTCTCCTTTATCTTGTTCTTTTGTGGCCTTTTTAAACTCTATCTCTATCCATAAAACTCTTTCAGAGGCCTTAAACCATCTTGGCTGGCATAGTGCCATGACAAAAAAGATGGATGCCTTGGATGAGAATGAAACTTGGGTTTCAGTGGCTTTACCCTCTGAAAAGAAGGCAGTTGGAAGTCAATGGGTGCTTACGGTAAAAGTTGATGGTTCAATAGTCTATCTTAAGGCATGCCTTGCTGTTAAAGGTTATGCTTGATTTATGGCATGGATTATTCTGACACTTTTTCCCTTGTTGCTAAGATGGCCTTAGTTTGCTTATTCATATCTCTAGTCGTTGCCCACATTTGGCCCTTACATCAGTTGGATATCAAGAATACATTCCTTTATGGTGTTCTTCAAGAGGAGGTTTATATGGAGCAACCGCTTAGGTTTGTTGCTCATGGGGAGTTTAGGAAAGTCTATCATTTGAAAAAGTCCTTGTATAGTTTATAATATAGAGTCCTCGTGCCTGGTTTGGAAAATTTAGTGAGGTAGTTCAACAATTTGGTTTGAAGAAAAGTATAATTGATCACTTAGTGTTCTGTAGACAATTTTAAACAGGTATTATCCTTTTTGTGGTGTATGTTGATGACATTGTTGTCACAGGAGACAATGGTGAAGGGATCTCTTCCCTTAAACCATTCTTGCATGCTAAGTTTCATATTAAAGGCATGGGGTAGCTAATATATTTTTTAGGAATGGAGGTGACTAAGAGTAAGAAAGGAATCTTCTTATCATAAAAGAAGTATGTGCTTGATTTATTAACAGAAATTAGTAAAATAAGAGTAAAACTATGTAGCACACCTATGTCTCCTAATTTGGGTGTAATAAAAAAAGATAGTGAATCATTTGAAGATCCAAAAAAGTACAGCAGGTGGGTTGGAAGGCTAAATCATCTCACAGTGATAAGACCAGATATTGTATATGCTGTAAATATTATTACCCAGTTTATGTTTTCACCCACATTTATCATTAGGCAGCTCTAGAACAAATTTTATTTTACTTGAAAAGAGCCCCTTGACGAGGTCTACTATACAAGAATCATGGCCATACTATGATTAAATGTTTCATTGATACTAATTGGGTAGGATTCAAGACAAACAGAAGATCTACTACTGGCTATTGTGTATTTATTAAAGGAAATTTAGTGTCTTAAAAGAGTAAGAAGCAGAATGTGGTATCTAGATCCAGTGTTAAATTAGAATATAGAGCTATGACACAATCTACATGCAAAATTATGTGGATACAACACCTTATAGGGGAAGTCAGATTGAAATTATTACTACCAACAAAACTTTGATGCAATAATCAGGTTGCTCTTCATATTATAGCAAAACCAGTCTTCTATTAATGAACTAAATGCACATAGGGGTTTATTGTCATTTTTTTTTTAATGAAAAAATATAGGAAAATTTGGTCTCTACAGGATATGTGAAAACAAAAGATCAGTTGGGTGATATCTTCACAAAAGCTGTTAATGGGAATCTAATTGAATATCTTTGTAACATGCTAAGCATGACTAATATCTATTCACCAGCTTATGGAGGGGTGTTAGAATAAGTCAAAATTTCAACACTAGCATTAATTGGTCTCACTCACCTACACTTACCTACAATAATAGTTAGTCTTACTACATCATTAATTAGCCTACATTCTTAGTGAATATTATGTTTATAAATACCCATGTAGACAAAGTATTTAATAAGTGGAAAAAATAAATTTTCCCTTCACTTCAATATGTATTTTACATCTTTTGAAATTTTACGTGTTAACATGTGTTTGTGTATGCAATGTTGTGTTATGTATTTTTTAATGTATATGCAGTATTATGCCCCTACATTATATATTATTTTTTGAATTTGTGTTGCATAAATGTTATATATTTTTACATATAAATGCATACATGAAATATATATGTCATATCATATAAAGGCATAAATATTGCATATTCATTACATATGTCATATTATCTTGATTATTTATTTTTATTTTCTTTAAATTAAATTTAAGTTATGATTATTTTTTAAAATATTAGTTTTACATTCTAAATCTTAATTTTTATATTTCAAATCCTATATGTGTCATGGGTCTTGAAAAAGTGACCCAATCATAAAAAAGAACATGATGTGTTGGAAGTAAAAGAGTTACACTTTAATTTTGAGTTTTGGAATAGCAATTTTTAAGGTTAGGGGCAAGAATTAACAATGAAATTTATTAGTTTTTTTCAATTTCATAGAATTAGAGCATGAAATTAGAAATGTAATTCTAGAATATCAACCAAACAAAAGAATTAGAATTGTTATGTCCAATTCCAATTCCATACCCTGATTTTTAATCCAATTCTTAATGCCAAACATGATGTATTGAGCTTTCTTTTCCTAAGATCAAGTTCCATATTCTCATTAATAATTAAGCATTGAATTGATATAGCCTTTTAATGTGAATCTAATAATAATAATAATAATAATAATAAGCACCAAAGTCTTAGGACCTAAAATTCTCAATTAATAAAAATATATCCTTATTGTTAACAATTATCATACTCATTTAAAAAAAAATAAATTTTAAAAAGTACTCATTTATCAAACTTCACTTGAAAAGGAAAATTGAAAGTAGGACACTATCTATCTATTTTCTCTATTATATGTACATATATATATATATATATATACACACACACACACACATACATACTGAAGGGAATTAAATAAAGAACACATTCATAATTTAATTCAGAGATAGGAGACTTACATACTTCTCTTGGCATGGAAGCTGATTGGACTTTAACTGGGATTACTGATCGTATGAAATACCCACAATGTGTTAGGTGTATCTCGGGTTTTCACAGCCTGAATCCCCTCTCTAATGCGACTACATAACACTTCGCAGGTATTCCTCTCAGAGCATCTCAAGTCTCTATAGACTTTTCTTTTTTTACCTTAGTTGTCTATCGTATAACTGTCTATCCCTTTTTATAGAGGCTAGCTAGGATTATGGTTCAGTAGTAATTCCTGTAATTACTATTTTACCCTTACTTAATGAGTGCCCTTTATAGGTGGACACTATATAATATCTTAACATATTTAAACCCTAGATATTATATGATATTGTAACATCTCTCACTCATACATAATGGGAGTGCTCATATGCTCTAAACCCAAGAAACATATTCTCGGTAAATTAAGAGAACACTTTCTCTTTATAATCTGTAGTCGTTTATACAAGGAAAGTAGGTCATACGGCCAGTATACTATGAGAGCATCAATGCTATACATCGGTTACGAATATATAGCCTCTCGTCAAAATCACACCTGCATGTAGATCAAAAAATATGCATCTGCCCTAGATCATAAGAATTACATTCAAATATCTCTCAATGATCTCATTTATCATAATATTGTATATTCACAATCATAACCCACAAGTCATAACTGGTATACCGATGAATACAAAATAATGGATTCTCTTTATGATCTTGCTCTTCTCACGATCCTATCAACATAGATTTAGCTCACTTTTCTAGACATGTCCCACTAGACTAAATTATTATACATAGTCCTTAAGCAACACGCTAAGATAACAAACATCAAACTGCATCTCAAGTAACTGATCAGAGTCTAAAGGTACAAATATAGCGCCAGCATAAAGGCTCAAAGGTCTCACACAATCATGAGTTAAGATCGCACTCATGTTAACCCATATGGTCGGCATTTACATACATGGTATGAAACAAGTTCTACAACATTCCTTCTTTTCCCATGGAGTGTATGTCTATTTCACAAATAATGTTGTATAGATGATATTTTAGACACCACAATTCTAAAACTGAATTCATTGATCTACACAATGTCTTGAACTCACATCTAGCAACTAAGGTAGACTAGAAAAGCTACCTATATGAGAAGGCTAACCCTTTTGTCTACCCAACATACTTAACAATAAATAAGAATGTACACAACCTTCAAATAAAGATATGTAAGCATGGAAATCAACTTTATTGATTATAAAAGAACATTAAAATATATTTGTCTGTGAACAATGGGAAAATGTTATAAGTACAAATGAAGTATGCCAAATTCTACACAATCCTAAAGACTTAACATGTCTCACAAACACACCTCTAGAAATAAGCTTGGTTAATGGATCTGCCAGTATCTCATGCGTAAATACATACTTCAGTTTCACAGTCTTACGTGTAACCATGTCCTTCATATAGTGATGTTTGATATCTATGTGTTTAGTTTTGCAATTGTACTTTGAATCCTTGGTGTATGCAATCGCAGCCTCACTGTCATAGTACATTAATACTAGTTCAATGTTTTATGTTTTGCTCAACAATTGATCTAAGAACCTCTTCAACTAAACAACCTCCTAAGCTACTAAAGAAAAGGCCACAACCTCTGCCTTCATAGTGGATAAGAATAAACAAGATTGTTTCTTACTACTCCATGATATGGCACCATAACTGAGTAAGAATACATATCCTAATGTAGACTTTCACTTATCTAAGTCTGCTTCATGATCCACATCAGTGTATCCTACCAACTGTAGATCCCTACCATCATGATAGCAAAGTGCATAATCAGCAATCCCCTTCAGATATCTTAAAATCCTTTTTACAACTTTCCAGTGTTTGAGACTTGGGTCAATTTGATGTCTACTTACCAAGCTAACTACTTGACAGATATTAAGTTTAGTACATATCATAATGTACATTAAACAACCAATTGCATTCCTGTATAGAGTTCAGTTCATACACTATCTTTTTATGACAGTTTTAGGACACATTTCGGCACTTAAGGTTTGACTTGTGTTGATAAGAGTGTCAGCAAGGCTACAACATTCCATACCAAAACATTCCAAACCTTTTTGATGTAATTTTCTTGCGAAAGATACAAGAGTTTCTTATAACGATTCCTTGAAATCTTAACTCCAAGAATGTATACAACTTCACCCATATCTTTCATCTCAAAGCAAAATGACAACCAGGTCTTTACCTCGTTGATCAGCTTCATATCATTCTAGTTATGAGTATGTCATCAACATATAATGTCATAATCACATACTTGTCCTTAGATCTTTTAGTATATATATAATTGCCTTCACTCATCATAGTGAAACCGCTAGATATGACTATATTGTAAAAACAAATATACCATTACTTTGAAAATTGTTTAAGGCCATAGATAGATTTTAAAAGTCTACAAATTTTTTCTTGTTAGCCCTCTTTAATGAAACCCTTAGGTTGTTCCATATAAATTTCTTCATTTAATTCTTCATTGAGAAAGGAAGTCTTTACATCTATATAATGTAATTCAAGATCTAAATAAGCCATTATAGCTAGAAGTAGGTAAACAGAGGTAAATCATACAGCAGGAGACAAAGTTTTCTTATAGTTAATTCCTTCCTATTGTGTATACTCCTTTGGTACTAGTCGAGCCTTAAAATTTTCAAATGTGTCATCGACTCTTTTCTTGATTTTGAGAACCCACTTGTTCCCAATAGCCTTACGTCCCTCTAGAAGATTAACAAGTTCCTAAACATTGTTGACTCTCATAGACTCAATTTCATCTTTCATAGCCTTAGTCCATTTATCCTTAGAAAGGGATAAGAGAGCCTCTTTTAGATTTCTTGGCTCATTTTCAATTTGTAGGAGCATTGTAAAATGTTTACCACCTTCAATCTCATATCGTCGACGATGAGTCTTTTTATGTGAACCACATCTCAGTTATGATTTATTGAATCTTACTTCATTATTTCCATTTGGATTAATATTGCTGCTACTCAAATCAAGGACGATGGTCTCACTCCCACTTGGAATAAGATCCATGTGGTCACTCCCACTTGGAGTAACTGGCTCAAGAACAATTTCGTTTACATCTAATGATGAAGAAGGTTATTGATGTGAAACTAATTCATCATCTGTTATAATCCTCCCATTCGAATGAAATGGTCCTAATGTGTTTGGATTCTCTATCTCAAAAAAAGATAGGTCTTGACCTACCTCACCCTTCTTACGATATTCATTCTATAAGAATGTGACATCTTTATATCTAAATTTAGTCACGCTCCCACTGTCTTGCTGACCTATAAACATATAACCTTTTGAAGTTTATGAGTATCTAATAAAGATGCTTTTCTTTCCTCTCGAGCCTAATTTGCCATACTTGTAAGAGGAATCATGTGTATAGGCAGCACATCCCCAAGGTTTCAAAACACTTAAGTCAGGCTTTCACCCAGTCCATAACTCATATGGAGTGGTTGCAACTAATTTCATAGGCACACAGTTAAGTACGTAGGTTGTAGACATCAATACATCATCCCAGTAGGTGATTGACAAATTAGCCTATGCCATTATGGACCTAACTATCTCAAGGAGTGTTATATTCCTTCTTTCTGCAACACCATTTTGTTATAGAGTACTTGGAATAGTCAACTAATGAACTATCCATTTCTCATCACATAATTCATTGAATTGAACCGAAAAATATTATCAGCTTTAATTAGTTTGAAAAGCCTTAATCTTCTTATCTGATTGATTCTCAACTAAGTTCATACAGTTTTTGAAGCAGTTCAATACTTCTTACTTATGAGAAATCAAATAGACATAACCAAAATAAGTATAATTATCAATGAATATGATGAAATAATTCGCTCCGTGCCTAGCCCTGAAATTTATAAGCCCATAGATATCATAATAAACTAACTGCAATGGAAAATCGACTCTAGTTGCTTTACTGAAGGGTTTTCTAGCAAATTTTTCTGCTAAACAAGATTTACAAGTAGACAAATCCACTTGTTCAATGTCGGGAAGCAAACCCTTTTTTGCTAACTGCTGCATTCTTTGTTGGCCAATATGACTAAGTCTAACATGCCATATATTTACATTGTGATCATAATCATACATAGAGGCAAACTTGGAAAAACTAACATTATTATTAATGTAAGATTTGTCATCCAAATCCATAGAAATAAAACCTCTGGTTATATAACTAAAACTATAAAAAAACTAAGTCGTAACTCAATTTAACACAATTGTTATGGAAATGCATATTATAACCTAGCATAAGTAAAACCAAAACTAAAATAGCATTCTGACAAATTTGAAATGCATAAAGGACATCATGTAAGATTAGGTCTCAACCACCACGCAAGATTAACTTGCATGTTCATATCCATTTAACAGCAACCTTAGTGTTGTTGCCCATATATATTTAGAATGCTCTATAGGGAACTCGCCGGAAGTCAACAAAGACTTCACGATCCCTCGCTATGTAGTTCGTGGCTCCTGAGTCTACAATCCACACAAGATAAGATTCAGTAAGCATAATAAAGCTATAAACACAAAGTTCACTAGCATAAATAGTATAGGTTACCTTTTTAGAAGGCTCAGGGTAATCACTCACATAGTGTCCCTTCTTTTGGCAATTAAATAACTTAAATTTCTACCGTATTCATCTTTTGCTGCTTCTTTTTGCCTTGTTGATTAGTCTTTAGCTTTTTCATAGGCCGAGCTAGTCCTTTGTTCTTTCCCCAGCTCTTTCATTTTGAATCATGTCTTCCACCTGAAATTACCATGTGCAACTCAAGTATCGGCTTGGTTGATTCAAGTCTTTCTTCATCGAGTTCAAGGTGCCTCCGAACATCTTCCAAAGTCGCGATTCTGTGATTGTGAGTGAGATACATCTTTATATGGTCCCACAAACTAGGCAAAGAGTGAATGACAGCTTGGATTTGCTGCTCGTCTGTTAAGACATTTCTAACATCTTTTAGCTTAGTGATCATATTTGACATCAGCCTTAGATGCTTCCTCATCGAATGTTCTAGGCGTTTCTTATATAAGTCAAATTTGATTGTCAGAGAATGCTATTTGGATACGCACATAGTTTCAAACCTCGTTCTCAGAGCATTCCAAAGCCCCATAGTGTTATGGTGGTCCTTTAACTCCATTAAGATGTTATCTTCCAAAGTGCTTAACAACGTAATGCGAGCAGTAGAGTTTTTTTCTTTTAAACGTCATAAGCCTCACTGTCCCGCTTATGCTGGGTCATGTTACCAACTTCTGGCTCTTCCATGACATTATTGAGAGCCTTAAGAGCCTCTTGCTCTTCCAAGGGATACTAGACTTTCATACTCCAAATCCGATAATTGTCACCATTTAGCTTTAACCCCTTGTGAGCTCAACAACAATACTTTTGGAAGTTATAGTCATTCTTTACATAAAAAGAAAGACAGACATGAATTAGGATAAGATAATTAAAAAATATGCAAGATTTAATGTTTACCATGCTTACAAATTATGACACTAAGTATCGTATGATTAAACCTATTAACCCATGCATAACCTAGAGTCGAAAGAGCACAAAGTGTTAATCATTGTCCTAAGGTTGTATGCAAGGTGTAAATCAACTAAATCAAAACGCAACTAAGTGTCCTAATCATGCCATAAACAAATTGTAAATCATGATTTTTCAAATGTTAAACAAATTAACATTTGTTAACTATCATGTTAAACTAATTAACACATTAATAAATCAATTATGTAATGCTAAACTAATTAACATTCATTAATAAATATGTTAAACTAATTAACATATTTAATATATGCATTTAATGTTTTAACAAATAGCGGATCCCGTACGTGGCATTGTTAGACAAAGAACATAGATCTAAAACAAATTTCTTATGACCAGTAGCCTACAGTTCTAGGTTTCCAACCAATATATAAATCCAAAGAGCAATAATATAAGGGTAAGGGCTTACGCATGTTAACTATAATATTAAGTTAATTAACATTATATTTCTAAATTTTCTATGGGAAGAAAATTGACAAAACAATTTATAAAAACAATGTTAAATTAATTAACATAATGACAAGTAATCACATATTATTTGATTGACATTTACTAGGATATAAAAATTTAATTTTTCACTAAAAACTTAATTACATTTATTTAGGGCTAAAATATAAAAACACAATTTATATTTTTGAACATATCTAGATGTTCATCAATTAGGGATTTAACAATTAGGCCTCTAATTATTATTTTAAATGGGCCACATGCTCAATAAAAAGAACAAAACCCAACTCTTAAGAAAAATGTATGGAGAAAAAAAGCACTTTTAAAGGCCCATTTCTTCTTCAAAATTTTTTTAAAAGCCCCAAAACGAAAATTTTTAAAAATAAGCCCAGATCAAATC
The DNA here is from genome assembly GCA_037074485.1 of Delonix regia. Classification (NCBI taxonomy): domain Eukaryota; kingdom Viridiplantae; phylum Streptophyta; class Magnoliopsida; order Fabales; family Fabaceae; genus Delonix; species Delonix regia. The sequence continues at coordinate 37,438,498 of CM073451.1, forward strand.
CTATAAGCCCGTTTACCAAAAAAAAATTTAGGGTTTCTAAAATTTTTTTAAAAAAATTTTTAAATTTTTTTAAATACTTTCAAAAATAGAAAACCTAATTTCTTCTTCCTTTTCCTTCCTCATCTTCCCTTTTTTCCTTGTTGTTGCAGCCACAACAGCTCCTTTGCTGCTTTGCCTGCCGCCCACTCATGGGCACTAGCAACATTATGGCGTACAGTCTCGAGGCCAATGAGGGAGGGTGGCCTTATCGCAGTGATGTCCACCGCCATAACAACGTGTTTCAATCATCACTCTTCGATGGTTTGCCTCGTTGCCGGCAGTGAGTTCAAAAAAAAGGAAAGGCCGACCTTTTAAAAAAAAAATCAAGGGGGAAAAAGAATACTTTTATTTCGACCAGGGGGTTACGGCAAGAAGGGTTCAATGACGGAGGTGTCAGTGACGGGGTCACCAGTGACAGCAGGGTCCACTTGATGGGAGAGTGTTGTCGGCAACAATGAAGAAGGGGTAGAGAAGCTTCAAAACGCAGAGAGAGAATTTTTTGAATAAAACTCTTTTTTTTATTATTTTGAAATCCTAATTTAAGAAACCTGGGTAGGAGTGGGTGACTTCTTGGCTAGAATGAAAATTTTGAAAAAAAAATTTCAAACAAATTTTATCTCAAAAGCCCTAATTAATAAAGCCCTAAATAATATTTTAAATCCCAATAAAATATGCACATTGATCAGGAAACCAGCCTATGGCTTTGATACCAATGAAGGAAATTAAATAATGAATACGTTCATAATTTAATTCAGAGATATTATACTTAATACTTCTCCTGGCGTAGAAGCTAATCAGACTCTGGTTAGGATTACTGATCATATAAGATACTCACAATGTATTGGGTGTATCTCAAGTTTTCACAACCTAAATCTCCTCTCTAATGCGACTGCAGAATACTTCGCAGGTATTCTCTCATAATGTCTCAAGTCTCTATAGATTGTTCTTTTTTTATCTCAGTTGTTTATCGTATAATAGTCTAACCCTTTTTATAAAAGTTAGGTTTTAGTAGTAATTCCTGTCATTACTATTTTACCTTTACTTAATGAGTACCCCTTATGTGTGGATATTATATAATATCTTAACAGATTTAAATACTAGATATTATATGATATTTTAACTTATATAATATAGCTAGCTAGTATATAGAGACTTAAATAATATAGTAGTGCATGCGTGCCTGATTGTGGCGTTGACACAGCTTGTTGCAATCATCGGATTGACTTGTGGTCCATTGCTATGAAGTCGCAGTCTCACGCATTTCTCGCATTTCGAGGAGCAAAAATGAATTGCCTTTGAAGGCAAAAAAGAGAGATGTTGAGTATAGGCATGTGGTGGGAACGAATTACTCGCAAAAGGACTAAGTGAGTGATCTTCATCGGCTTGAGCTGCCATAGCCATAAGCAAAAGTGGCATCATTATTTTTCTCTACACAGCTTCTCCTTCCTCAACTGTATTCATCTCTACTCATTGTTTCACTGTGTCTGTGTTATCTTGTTTTGCAGGCGAACAAAAGTTTATATTGGTCCTTTTGTGGCTCTTTGTGATAATTAAGTATTAATTAGTAATATATAGTTAATAACAAAATTGCTCGGAAAATTTTGAATATATTCTGTGAACAATTATAATTTATTTGAGAGCCCATAAGGCCGAAATATATTATTTCAAATTAACTATATACCCCATATTATTAATGCCTCATCATATCATGTAAGTTTTTGTTTTTTGGCATGTAAATTTTAAGTTTCAATGTATCATTTTAATAATCAATATAAAATAACTAAGCTAACGTACAAGGGATTTTATGAGAGTAGCTAGGATATCTATACAAATGTTTCATTTTAAACATTTTATATAGATAAACAGCCAACCATGACTGTATGAGAGAGGGTCGCATGGGTTAGTTTACTCTGATGCCTACTAAAAAAATTGCGAAGAACATTATGGATATGATCGTCGATGCTCTCTTCACTTCGCAATCGGACGTATTCGATCGGGGCCTTTTAACCATCCATATTTCTATTACTTTATGAAATTTGACTTTGCGATTGCCAATGATGTGTTGCTATTTAGGGCTTACTTACCTTTTTTTTTTTTTTTCACTGCTACTTAGTGATTGTTTAGGTTGTGTTTGGTAAATTTATCAATTCTGATACTCTACATTATTAATGGAATTATATAAAATTCGATTGTGCAATTCAATTAATTCTGACAGTTGAATCGAAATTTTAAATTTTATCAATTTAAGTAACTATAAATTATTGAATTCAATTTCTTAATATTAAACATAAACTCCTACATCTATAAATTTTTCTTCAAACTCAATTGTTAAAATTATGTATTTTAATCTAAATAAGTGAACTGTCCGATCGATGCTGTAACATGGGGTGTTCTATTTGACAAAAGGCAACTATTTTTATTATTAAAGAAAAACCTCTGTCAAATACTAATTTCTTAACAGATTATTGTAATGCACAAATAAAATAATAATACTGGTTCTATTTAATAGACACTTAGTTTTGCCTTAGCATAACAGTGTCTTGCATAGTTATCAAATTTGCGAGTTTATTATTCAAGTATACGAGTTTACGATTGCACATAAAGAAAATTAATCAACTCGATGTAAACTTGAACTTCGTACAAACTTAGTAAACTTGCGAGTTGACTTACCAAGTCTAGCTATTTTACGATTTTAACGTGTCAACTAGCTTATAAAGTCAGTAACATAATAATTTAAACTCAAAACTAAATAAGATATAGACAAGCCTATTTTCCATGAAACCTTTACAATTTATTTTATCACTAGTTTGAATATGCATAAAAAATAATAAAATTACATTTAATATGTGCTTATTAAAAATATAAAATAAATATTATTTAATTATTTATATTCAATAATTATTTATGTACGATTATCTTAAAATATTCATGTTGAGTATTACAAATTACGAAATATGAATAATTTTTGTTTAATTAAGTATAATTTGAATTACATTTGAATAATTTAATAACTATTTATTAATCAAGGTAAACTCTTATGAGTATACATTACAAATTTGTTTAAATTTATGAGTTTAACAACCTTGGTGTCTTGTATTTTTTTAAAAAAATAATAATAATATTTGTCAAAATTTAATGAGAAAAATTTAATGAAACGTCTGCAAGTATAGGTTGATTGCTGCAAGCACGATTCCCTTAGTGGTAGTAAGCTTTTGGGTAAAACATGTTCAGAATTGTACGTATTGTTGTACACATAAATTAAACGGGCAGGTATTGAAGTAATTAATGAAAAGGTTTCAGACCAAAATTAATTATAGTTGCGTCCACAGTTGTTTGAACAAATATATGATAAAATACTAAAATAAAAAAATAATTAAGCTGCCGTTAACTTTAACACAGAATTGGCTATCAACTATATTACAAATTTTACATAATTACTTATGAGTTATGACAGCATAACGCACTTCAAATTTAAAAAAAAAAAAAATTCAGAGTTTCTATGTCTGAAACTTTATTTTTACAGCCAGCGATGAGCATTAATGACATACATTAAATAGATAAAATACTTAATAAACTCCTTATTTCATCCCCATAACTTAGTTTGGAGCAGTTGAAAATAGAGGATTTAGCGAGGAACAAAGTTTCTATCCAATCGTAGGAACCTGAGTAACAATTCCATCAGAATTGACCCAAACCCAAACCCTATCGCATCGGAAGTCAGTGATGACAGATGATCCTTCTTCCACGATTATGGCATCCACCAATGAATTCTCCTTTTCTATTGTTGCTTCTGCCTTCGTCCCTTCCTCTCCAACCAGCTCAGGCCATGAACTCTTACCTTCACAAACTCATCAAAATGAATTAACCCTCTCAAATCTGTATATAATTTAGGTTCGATTTTTCTATATTAACTTGTTAAAATTCAAATCTTATGGCAGAATATATTTTTATAAAATTACTTGACGAGAACGAATGACATACCGTAATACAAAATAAAAAAAAGACATTGCTAATATATAATATTATGAATTTAAAGGTTTTCTTATTACCTTGGCAATCTGACATCTTCGGACTTTGGAATCCTCCTTACTATCGATCTGTCTACGAAGTTTACGTGCTTTGTTGGGATTGTGATGTGCTGCTAAGTAGGGTTATTTATAGTACTAGTTACGTTGTGGTTGGTGAATCAATGGGGATTTCTTCTGACTTCTCTGTCTCGTGGTGCTGGGAAGTTTCAAGGTAGACTTGTACGTTGCTGTACGTAATGTAACCTAGTCAATGTTCATGTTTGACACACTATTCTGGATCCCTCCCTGTGTTCAACTTTCTCGATATAGTTTCCGATTCATACTTATGTATGTCAACAAATTAGAAAGCTTATCCTCTACCCCTAGCATCGTTTTAAATATTTTTTTAAAGAAGATTGACAAAGGAAAATATGCTAACTTATTATATCAAAGTGTATCCCTTTTCAGTGAAGACAGTCTCTCTCGTTTGCGACTAAAAAATAAATCATATAGGTAGGTTCATATAAAGATTAACCAAGGATGTTAAACTTACAAGTTTAGAGAAATTCGTAAAATAGAAATAAACTCGTAACATAAACTTGTAAGAGTTTACCTTGATTAATAAATAGTTATCAAAATATGTAATTTTATAGTTTAAATACTGTATACATTAAAAAATTATTCAAATATAATTCACATTATACTTAATCAAATAAAATTTATTCATATTTTATAATTTGTAATACTCAACATAAATATTTTAAAAAAGTCATACATAAATAATTATTCAATATAATTAATTAAATAATATTTATTTTATTTTTTAATAAGTACAAATTAAATGTAATTTTATTTTTTTTTATGCATATTCAAACTTGTAATAAAAGAAATTATAAAGACTTTGTAAAAAAAAAGCTTATCTATATCTTATTTAATCTTAAGTTTAAATTATTATTTTACTGATTTTACAAATTAGTTGACACGTAAAAATTATAAACTCAATAAGTTAACTCGCGAATTTACTTGAGTTTATAGTAAATCTGAGTTTACATTGAATTAAGTAGTCTTTTTTATGTACAATCATAAACTCGGATAATAAATTCGCAAGTTTGACAACTATGGGATTAACATGATGATTATATAATTAACAAAAATAGTGTGTATATAATTAATTGCAATTTGCAACTTGCAAGGCGTTCATGCACTGATCTTAATTATTAACATGACTTGGTATACCAATGTAAGATATTGATCCATTAATCAAATTATCAATTACATATATGCCGCATGTAAGAAATTAAAATTCCTTAAATTAATATTATCACTTTCTCAATGGAAAAATAGCTACAATATCGGTAAACAAAAGTGTCACATCTTCAAATAAACTAAAGTTTTATAGTTAGCTCCATATGTTTACCTTATTATGTTTATAATTTTACGTTCCGAAAACCAAATTAAGTAATCCATAAACTTAAAAAAGTCAACGATCTCTGGCTGCCAATAGGATACTTAAGGGCGAAACCTTTGACTTCTCTCCCCTCCCCCCGGTTTCAAACTTTGTCAGATCAAAAAGTAAAAAATTAAAAAAGTATAATTTTCTTGAACTATATCTATTGTAATTTCAAAACGTAATACTTAATTTTTTAAAAAAATTATTATGAAAAATAAAATACTCTATACAAATTAAAATTAACAACTAAAAGACCGATTATATGATACTTCAAACAAGGTAAAAATTTATGATAGAGACAAAATATCCTAATTAAAACGTTCATTTTACTTAATGTATAAGTTTCTTTTATTCTTTTTTATAATTTAAACGGATTGAATGCTATGTTTCAAAGGGCCTATATTAAAATTAGAAATAAATTGATAAGTCTGAAATCGTTTTAATTTTTTGTAGAAAAAGCCATAGAATGAAAAGTCTTAAAAGAGAAACGGACCAACATTATTAGGCTCTATCTCTTCTGTGGGCCTAGGACCGAATTTTCTTTGCTTGTTGGGCTATGTATGTATATGTGTATGTGTAAGTTGTTTTTTATCTTAATTTTTGTCTCCAATTACAATGTTATTCATAATTTTTTTGAAAAAAAATTACAAATTGTATCCTAATTTTCTAGTTATATTGACATAAATTTCATATTATTTAAATTTAAAATTTTTACTTACGTGATTATTAAAATATCTTTCATAATATTTTATTTTTCTTCTTTCAACTAAATGTCTTAAAATTCTATGACCCCCAAAACTCTCATCTTTGCTTCGAAATCCATCAAGTGTGAATGAAAAATACAGAAATCTCATAAAAGACACATATACCTAATTTGTTAAGATTTTAAATGAAAATATAATATTAAATCCATTAAATATATTTGATCTCCAAATCTAATGAGAAGAAAGACAATCGAATAGTACCAATCCCAAGCGCAATAATTGGATTTCTATCTACAAATTAATTTCCACCACCTTCTATTACCTGTCCAAGGTTTCTCTACAAAAATGCTCAAAGAAAGCGTTGCTCAAACTTAAATTTTGTTTAGTGGAGGAAAATTAAAAAGCTATTTTTTAAAAATACTAATTTTAGTTCAATAAAGTTGTTAGCTTAGCTTGTAAGATAGAAAAACTATTTTTTTTAATAGTAGCAAAAGTACTTTATTTGCTACGAGAAGAAAGTACAAAATTATAACTTCCTCTTTCGAGCATAAACAAAAGCAAATTTTGTTCAAAGCAATCATACTGTACAAAATCATTAATTATCATAATCTAGTTAAACCATTTTTTTACCTATTCTTATATAAATATCATTTTGAATAATTTTTTGGTAAATATATATATATATATTTACAAAAGTTCAAACATTACATTATTAATAATGGAGTTATACTCAAAGTAATTTTCTATAAAATTTTATTTAAAAAATCAATTCAAAACAATAAAAAAAAAAAAACTACAAATCTACTATAGGAATAAAAGGTGACAGTACTTACATCCACGTTTTTTTTAAAGGAAAAAAAAAACATAGATTAAATGAGTAAGTAGTCCTACTTTTACCCAACGGCAGAAAAATATTAGGTGGATGAATGTACTATATATATATATATATATATATATATATATATAGACATATTCTAAAATTTTCTTGTAAGTTAATGTCGTTTTGATCCTCATTCTTATAAGAAATGAAGTAACTTAATTTATTATCTATAAGTAAAATAAACTATTTTTAACATAAAAGTTTTTCTGACCGATAAGGAGGCAGAGTTCATTAATCAAATTTTCAACTCCTCATAATTTACTTTTTTTATGTATGTATTAAGAATTCCTTTGAAGTTCATAAATTTTTAGTATTCAATAAAAAAATAATTAAATAATTAATTTATGTAAACTCTTTGTATTCAACAAAAAAATGAAATAATTAATTTATAAATTAATTAATTGTCTCTTAAATCAAAAATTTTTTAAAGTGTGAGAATATTTTAAAATCAATGAGAAAATTAATAAATTATTTTTTAAAATCTGAAATTTCTTTTGAGTAAATATAAAAATTAATGAATTATTAACTGCCTCTTAAATTAAAAATTCTTAAAGTTTAAACATTTTTTAAGGCAAGAAAAAAACTCTTGATATATACTAAAACACATTAATTTTTTTTAAGACTCATATAGATAAATTAATAAATTAGTTTCAAAGTTATTCTATCTCTTTTAATAGCTCTTTCGTTTATTGGAAGGGCATTTACATGATGCAAAGGAATTTCAATCTCTTTTGAAGCTCTTCGTTTATTGGAAAACTTCATAAGAGATGAAAAATTATCAGCTTGCGTGATGAAGATATTATCGCTTTTGAAACACATCTTAAAATTATTCAGACATCATTCTACATTATATATCGAAGCTCACTGTAGAATATAATCCATATGAACCATGCAAAGCAAAGAAGATAGGGGTAAAACACCGATGGGAAAATTTTTGAATTTATTTATCATGTTGATGATACTAATATTAATCCCAATAACTCAGTCTTATAGCGAGGTACCCAATCCTTCTATCTTTACTTTCTCCCCCGCCAGTTCCTCATCATCTTCCTCACATATCTATTATGCTCATTGTCGTAACCAACCTTTTGGCAAGAAAGAATAAAAAGTGTTTAAGTTGATTCTTAAAATGTATCTTGAAAATCAATTTATTGGAGTTGCCACCAAAATTTTTAATGAAAAACTTTAGAAAACCAACTTAAAATAAAAAGTACAAGGCAACATGGTCTGTGAAATCTGTGAAACCAGAGATAGGTTCAAGAGTCTATTTGAGTGTGGGAAAGGTGTTAGGTACCCTACAACACCTGTTCATAAGGACGGTTACCTTAAACTAGTCAACTAAAATAGAATATGGTCTTTAATTTTATTTCAATTACCCTTTATTGACATGCATGCCTGTTAAACTGAGAAGACAAAAATCACAATAAGGGAGGCAAACGGATAGATATTTAAAAAGGGCATACTTGACCTAGGATAAAAGCCTAGGGCCTACGTACCCTGTGATAAGAATCAAAGTCCACATAGTTTGACCAAAATGGCATATTTGTTAGTTGATGGTTAGTCATTTTTGTGATGAGAACAGGACGATTGAAATTAAACAGATTTTCGTAAACAAAATGGGATTAGAATTTGGTTTATGTGTTTTAATTTACGACAACCAGATTAATCTAGCTCTCTTGATCTCTTCATTTTTTCTCTTTTTTAGTTAATTTTTTTTTTTGGTAGTTTTGGATTTTAAATCTTTATTCTGAAATTTAAATAAAATGATTATGGGGTAAGATTTTTAGGATTTTTGGGAGTTTATATATCTTTTTTGAATTAGAATGTAATTATAATGAAAGAAATATTTTTGAATTTTTGAATTTATTTATTTTGCGATTTTTAAAATTAGAATTTATTGTTGAAATAGGAACGAAATTATGATGGAAAGCCATTTTTTGGGATTTTTGAATTTATATATTTTTTGGATTTTTGTAGTTTTCTAATTTTGAGAATGAGATTATGATTAACAGAACTTTTAATTAATTTATATATATATATATATATATATATTATTTGAATTTATTCTGATCTTCAAACTATAAAAAAAAAAATATTTCTATGATTTTTGACTTTATTATTTTTTTTATATATTTTTTAAAATTAGAATTTTTTTGAAACTTAAAGTAAAACTAAAATGAAAAATATTCTTAGGATTTTTTAGTTACATAATAGGTAGGACAAACCTCCCTATTTTTTAATTAATTCATTCCAATATTTTAAATGTTAATTTTTGGAACCAGATGAGACTCAATGCCGCACGCGGTCTCTACTAACTAACCTTTGGGTGTCTGAGGAGACGAGCGATCTCACACAAGAACCAAAAAATATGCAATAAAATATTTGAAAATTTTTGGAATTTTATTTTCACATTTTTGAAGGATTTGGAAATTAAAATTCTTTCAATCTTGTTTTAATAAGCTCAATTTCCTAAAACCTACGAAGACACCAAGTCCCACATGACATTTTTAATTAATTAAATTTTATAAAATATCAACTTAATCATTTTGTAAATAATGGAAAATAATTTAATTAAAATATTTTTTTGCATTATTATTATTATTATTATTATTATTATTATTATTATTTTCTTTTTTCTTAAACAAGTATGTACTAATTTTAGGGATCTAAAAAGATTAAAATTTCACACGACCCCAAGCCTTCGAGGATAATAATATTCTCACACGATGATGACAAGATTTTATTTTTATGTATTTTTAGGAGTTTTGGAATTGGAATTATTTGTCTTGTTTTTAACAAGATCGATTCCCCTAAGCCTATAAAGACCCAAGTCCCACATGACACTTTTAATTGCTTAAATTTCATAAGACACCGGCTTAATCCTTTTGTAAATGATAGAAAATATTTATTTTCACATTGTTACTATTATTATTATTATTATTATTATTATTATTTATTTTTTACAGATATGTGCTGATATAAGGAGATTAAAATCTTATACGACCCCAAACATAATATTCCCACATGATATCTTTTACTTGTAATACCAAAGCAACCAACAAAATTTGATAATCGTGATAATAATAGCAAAAAGCAATGTAAAATGCAAACACGAAAATAACAAAAAGTAAGTAGGGAGCCACATGCATTTTACGTGAACTTGGTACCTAGGAAGTCATGTTCATACCTCGCTTGAAGCTGCTCAACGAGCTATCCTCTGGGCTTTCTTCTCATTTTCTCGATCTGGCCTCCTTCTCTCACTCTTCTCGGTCCGTAATGAGTTCGCAACATTTCTCTCTCCTCTTTCTCTCTCTTTCTCCTCTCTTCTCCCTCCCTTGGCTCGGCACTCCTCGGTTTGCCCTTGTCACAAGCTCTCCTCCTCGCCTTCTTTTCCTCTTCTCAGTCTGGCCTCCATCTCTCTCTCTCTCCTCAGTCTGCGATGAGTCTGTGGTGTTTCTATCTCCTCCTTTATCCTTCCCTCGACTCGACACTCCTTTGTTTACCCCTGTCCACGATGATCGAAACAAGGGAGACTGTTCCTTCTCCTCGTCTTGCTCAGGGTCTCATTATTTCTTTGCTTCAACTCGATTTCGCTTTCTCTCGGCTTTGGCTCAGTTTTTCTTTTTCTTGGCTTCAGCTCAGTCCCTCACCTCTACTCCGTTTGTTCATCTCGGTTTCAATTTTGCTAGTCTCAATGTTCCTCAGTCATGCTTGTCTTAGCGTTCTTTGGTCATGTTTGTCTCATCGTTCCTCAGTTATGCTCGTCTTAGCGTTCCTTAGTTATGCTCGTGCCGGTGTTCCTTGTTCTTTTCTCTCTTCCTCCTTTCATTCTTTTTCTCTCCCTTTCTTTCTCCATCCTTTTTTCTCCTCCCACCTACTCTTTGGTTTGGTATCTATTTTTATACTCTGAAAGTCAGAGCTAGTCCCTTCCATGCCCCTCTGCCAGCTGCTTCTCCTTTCATGTTCTTTAGTCTGCTCTTCCCTCCTGCCTCCATACGAGTCTCCCTATTCTTAACGCAAAAAAGGAACCAGTCATGCATGCAACTCCTATCCTCCCTTATGCTTAGCACCCATTTGACTCCTCTGCTTCCTCGAGCTTCATGATATGTAGCCTGGCTAAAGCATAGAATCCATTTTGATGCAAGTGTTTTGAAGGCACACACAATGCAATAGCAGTGCTTCAGGGCTACTTGGATGACTTCTTGCTCTTGTCACCATAATGGTTTTTGTTGTTTTCTTATTATCATAATTATATATATATATATATATATTATTTTACCTATTGTTATTATTATATATATCTATATATTTGTTTTTTGATTAGTTGCTTTACTTAATTGATTCATCTAATACATTTAAGACATATTCTAATTTTCTCCTTTTTATTTTTGTTAAATTCTTCCATTGATGGTGAATTTATATTTATTGTTTTCAACTTCATTTTGCTTTTTATTGGTCAATTATTTGATTAATCAATCAATTAATTATTATTTTGATTACCCTTATTTATTTATTTATGAGATGGGGTGTTCACACTGATTCTTTTTTCTTTGATGGCTGCAAAGTTAATCTCAACTTGGAAAAGCAAGAAATGCACCCAACTTCACGGCATACTTGACAATAATAATAACTGAGACACGAGAACAAGCCAAGTAGTAATTTGAAAGTATATGTCGTGAATTGTTAATTATGACTGATTAATGAAAAAGAAAAATATTAATTTGGTCCTTCACACATTTTTTCAATTTAGTCATTTATATTTGTTTTATCTCAAAATGGTCTTTCATATTTATTAATGTTAAAATAATTGATCCCTTAGTCCGTTTACAAAAGCTGAGTTAAAGGAACTCAACTCTTTTTAAATTCAAAAATATGAATGACCATTTTAATATAAGATAAATGTGAACAATCAAATTAAAATAGAGTAAAAATGGGGAAACACAAAATAACATTTTTCTTGTTAATGATTAGATCATATAGTTGTGTTTACAAATTAAGGTTGCTAAATTTTATGATTGGCATATATGTCAGTTTTTTTTTTTTTTTGGTTGAAAGAAGAGCGAAACTAAGTCATTTTTAGTTAACTCTGAAGAATATAATTCATACAAAACTGCATGGATTGACTTCTTAAAGGTAATTAATTTAGCAGGTAAGAACCCTTGGTATAAGTACTTAGGGGTAGAAGTTGATGAAGCAGCGGAAATAATTTAGAGAGAGAACCCTAATACGAAAGTTAAAGTGTGGTATTCAATTACATTACATCTTGATTTGCCAAAGCACAACCAATTGATAGATGTTTATGAGATTGTATAACAAAATAACATATGCTAGTTAATTTATTGAACAAGTAATTAGCATTATTATGTTGCCATAAAATAAGCAATACTTGATATAATCAATTTTCCTTAATTATATAAATTAAGTTCTAAGTGGCATTTTAATTTGAATAATTAGATTACAGTTCTCTTTCTCTTGATTTGACCTTCGGAATATATGAAGACGGTTCATATATAGGTCAATAAGTATTATTAAAACATTCCGAGAAATTTGATATTTTTTGTTTTTCTTGAAGAACGTGTTAGTATGTAAAGACTAAAATTATGCTGGGTACAAATTTTTCAAAATTTTAAAATCAGAAAGGTAATTTGTCTTCTCATAAAGTTTATTATATTCAAATTCAAACTCGCTAAAAACTTACTGGAGTACTTAAATATGGCACGATTATTCGTCAGTACTTGCAATTCTTTTTTTCAAATATATACAGCATATATATATATATATATATATAGATATATATTAACAGAGACTAATTTAAACTTCGATTTTAAAGAAGATGAAAGCTTTTGAATCAAAAACTTAAATTAAAAGATGTATATTCGTATACTTAAAAATAAACAAATTTTAATAAATTAAATAATCAAATTAAAAATATAAGATAAAATTACATACAAAAATAAAAAATTTGAGAGTGACCGCCCACATCCTTGAGATCCATCTATATATATATATTTACACACACATTATATGAATTGTTACAACTTGAAAACCTTCAATTATATAGGTAGGCGTGGGTTGTGCGCAAAATATTACCATCCTCTCGCTACATATAAAATTTGTTTGTTTAATTAGTCTGAAAATGAAGATTTTATTGAACATTTAATATTCGGGTCTTAGTTTAGATAGTATACACTTTGTTGCATACGAAGAGTGCATATCATATATATATATATATATATATATGTATTGTCAAATGGCAGCACCTAAATTGGTATATGTTAAGTTGCCAATCAAAGAAAAAAAATTTTTGGTAATTGCAGTTTAGTCTTTTAAAAATTGCACTGAAGTCATTCATCCATTCCTATAAATAGAGAGCTTCAAAACCTCATTTCTCACAACCAAGAAAGGAGCAATCATATATAGAGAGAGAGGGTTGTGAGATATATAGAGAGTTGTGAGATTGGTATTCTCCTCTTTGCAAGAGATATAAAAAGATTTTATTATCCTTACTATATAGAAAGAATGTGTAACTCTTATTTTTCTCATAGTGAAATCATTTCTTCCTTGTCCGTAATTTTTCCCTATTGGGGTTTTTCACGTTAAATTCTGTGTCATCTCAAATTATTTGCTATAATTTTGCTTCTATCCGGTTTCTATTTTCTCTACAATTCGTATCAAAACCTATTTAGGTGTGTTATTATCTACTTATCATATGCTCCGTAGCTACCATTGATATAGTGGAACCTCCACATTAGAAAATAAGTAAGATTATTTTCATCTATTACAAGGTAATGGTACTATTCATATGTATGGTGAACTATTTATATGTATGGTGAACTATTTATATGTACAGTTACTGTTCATAAGTATAGTTACTATTCACAAAAAATAGTATGAGCTATTTTTGCTCACAAATAGACCGTAATTGAAGTAGTGGTAGCAAAATTTGATATTGAAAAGTTTAACGGTAGTAATTTCTCACCGTGAAAGCTAAAAATAAAGGTCATCTTGAGAAAAAATAATTGTCTTGTAGCTATTAGTGAAAGGTTGGTAAAATTCAAAAATAAAAATAAATGGAACGAGATGGACATGAGTGCAATTACGAATCTTCATTTAGCACTTGTAGATGAGATGTTGTCCAACATAGAGAAAAAAAAAGACGATGAAAAAAATTTGGGATTATCTGGCCAAATTGTACAAGGCGAAGTCACTTTATAACAAATTTTTCCTTAAAATGAAATTATACACTTTGTGGATATCTGAAACTACTTCAGTGACAAAGCACATCGACATTCTGAATACTTTATTTTCTCAACTCACATTGTTAGGTCACAAACTAGAGGTGAATGAACATGTTGAAATTATGCTTTAAAGCCTACTTGATTCCTATGACCAACTCGTCATCAACTTGACCAATAATATTCTTGTGGACTACTTAGTTTTTTATGGCATTGCACCAGTTATTTTAGAAGAAGAAAATCGACATAAAAACAAGGAAGACAGGTTGATTTGTTCACAACAAGCATAAGCGTTAGCAATTATGAGAGGAAGAATAACATAATATAGCTTAAGTGGGAGCTAGAATCAAGGTAGATCAAAATTGAAGAGCAAGAAGAATATTAAGTATTTTAAATGTAATAAAAAGGGACACTACAAAAATAAGTGTTGGAATTTAAAGAAGAGCGCAGAAGCTAGAGGCAAAGGTACTGAGTCATCAAGTACTCAAGGATGCATTGTTAGTACCTTATATAACAAAAGAAGTCTTATACAGCGAGGCATCAAAAGTTGCTAAAGGCATAAAAAGTTTTAGCGATATCTGGCTTGTAGATTTAGCTACAATATGGCACATGACCTCAAAGAGAGAATGATTCTATCAATATAAAATTGTCTCTAGAGGATATGTGTTTACAGGAGATGATCGCTTATGAGAGATTGTTGGAATAGGCACTATCAAATTAAAGATGTATAATGATATGACTTGCACCATCCAAGAGGTTCGACATGTGAAGGATCTCAAGAAAAATCTATTGTCTTTATGACAATTTGAAAGCAATTGGTATAAAATCTAAATATAGGATGTCATTCAGAAAGTCATTAAATGCACGTTTGTAGTTATGAAAGCAAAAGAGATAACGACCAACCTATATATGCTTAAAGGAGAAACACATTAACAAGGACAAGTCTTAGTTGCATCAACTGATCTAACAGTTAAGGAATTAACGATATCATGGCACCATAAACTTGGCCACTTGTCAAAACGCGGATTGAAGGTTCTTACAAAATGGAATCTTCTTACCGGGCTCAAAAAGGTTTCTTTACCTTTTTGTGAGCATTGTGTTATAAGTATGTAGCATAGGTTAAAGTTCAACAGCTCTAAAGAGAGAAGTAAAGTTATCTTAAACTTAGTGCACTCTGATGTATGGTAAGCAGCAGTTGTATCCCTTGGAGAAGAAAAGTATTTTGTGTCATTTATCATGACTACTCCAGAAAATGTTGGGTGTATCATATCAAAAGAAAATGATGTGTTTAGAGTTTTCAAAACCCTCAAAGTGCATGTGGAATGTGAATATGAGAAAAGGATTAAACGCTTAAGATCAGACAATGGAGGAGAATACACCAATGATGAATTTAATAAATTTATGTCAACAAGAAGGTATCATAAGGTAATTCATGGTGGTGTACACTCTATAGCAAAATAAAGTGGCAAAGCGAATGAATAGGACTCTATTGGAATGGACAAGGGCAATCTTAAGAACTGCTGGATTAGCCAATTCATTTTGAGCAAAAACAATCAAGATAGCTTGCTACGTGATCAATCGGTCACCATTAATTGCAATTGATCTGAAGACCCTAATGGAGATATGGACTAGGAAGCCAACTGATTATACAAACCTCTATTTGTTTGGAAGTTCAGTATACGTGATGTACAATGCTCAAGAAATTACAAATCTAAATCCAAAATCTAGAAGATGCTTATTCTTAGAATATGCTAATAAAGTAAAAGGGTATTGCCTGTGGGATCCCACTAACCACAAGGTTATAGTCTGGAGGGAGTCATCTTTCCCAAAGAGAAACAAGATATACATGAAGGTGATAACACTTCAAATGTAATAATAGAGACCACTATAGTGTAGATTGAAGGAGTAGAAAATAAAATAAAAGTATCAACTTCTTCTGAAGCAACATTAGAGTACGATGAACAAAAACAATATGATCTTATGACTCCAAAAGTCCGACGGCTAACTCAGGAAAGGAAAGAACCAATTTAGCACTCAGATTACATTATAGAAGGGAATGTTGCATATTTTTTACTCATAAAAGATGGAGAGCCTTTAATTTTTCAAGAGGTTATGGAAACCTTATAAGCTTCTCTATGGTTAATAGTAGTACAGGAAGAAATTGAAGTCCTCCATAAGAACAAGACATGAGATCATGTTCCACTACTAAAAAGATGAAAGGCCATCGGGAACAAATAAGTGTACAAGATCAAGAGAACTAGTGATGACCAAGTTGAATGATTTTGTGCTAGATAGGTGGTAAAAGAAGGTTCGAGTGGTTTTAGCAATATATGCTACACTTGACTTACATCTAGAGTAGTTAGATGTAAAAATTACATTTTTTCATGAAGATCTTAAAGAAGAAATATATATACTCCAGCCAGAAGGGTTGGAAGAAAAAGGAAAAGAGAACTTGATTTGTAGGTTGAACAAATCTCTATATGGTCTCAAATAGGCACCAAGATCTTGGTATAAGAAAGTTGATTCCTTCATAATGAGCCTTGGTTACAACAGACTTAATGCAGACTCTTATGTATACATAAAGAGGTTTAGTGGAAATGATTTCATTATTTTGCTGTTGTATGTAGACGACATGTTGGTTTAGACCCCAGTAAAAATCGCATCAATAAATTGAAGACACAATTTGCTAGGATTTTGATATGAAGGACTTGAGACCGACAAACAAGATTCTAGGGATGCAAATTCACCGAGACAGAAATAATAGGAAGATTTGGCTCTCTTAAGAGAATTATTTAAAAAAGATCTTATGACGCTTCAATATGCAAGATTGTAAGCCAATCTCTACCTCACTCCTTGTTAATTTCAAGTTATTCTCAAGCATGAGTCTTAGCAGTGAATAAGTCATATGCACTAACAATGGGCATCCTAATGTTTACTATGATTTGCATAAGACTAGACATTGCACAAGTAGTGGGAGTTGTTAGTTAATATATGGCAAATCATGGCCGAGAGCATTAGAATGTTGTAAAAATGGTTTTAAGATACATTAAAGGGACCATGGATGTTACATTATGTTATGAAGTATCAGATTTCTCCATCAGAGGCTATACAAATTCAGATTTTGCAGGTGATTTTAACAATAGCAAATCTACCAGTGGTTATTTGTTTACTCTTACAAGCGGAGCTATAAGCTAGGTTTCAAAATTGCAACATATTTTAGCCACTTTAACGATTAAGATAGAATGTGCTGCAACTACACATGCTAGCAAAGAAGCAATTTAGTTATAGATACTGTTGGAAGAGATCAGGTACAATCCCAAGAAGATTACATTATTATGTGATAATCAAAGTGCTTTTCACTTAGTGAGGGAATCCAGCATTTCATTCTAAGACTAAACACATACAAGTTCAATATCACTTTATTCAAGAAAAGGTGGAAGAAGGAAGTATGGATATGTAGAAAATACATACTAAAGATAACTTAGTAGATGCACAGACAAAGTCAATGAACACTGATTTGTTTATATGGTGTAGATCTTTTATTGGTCTAGCAAAGATGTGAGCAATAGGAAATGGCAAGGAAGAAAGAATAGTGTGAAGATTGACTGATTTTCAATCAAATCTTCAAGTGAGTGATTGTCAAAGGGTGGCACCTAAATTGATGTACAAATTTAGTCATCTAAAAATTGCATTAAAGCCCTTCATCCATCCCTATAAGTAAAGAGCTTCAAAACCTTATTTCTTATAATCAAGAAAGTAGCAATCCTATATAAAGAGATAGTTGTGAGACATATAGAGAGTTGTGAGATTGGTATTCTCCTATTTACAAGAGATATAAAAATACTATATTATTCTTGCTATATAAAAAGAATGTATAACTCCTATTTTCTCATAGTGAAGTCATTTCTTCCTGATCTATGGTTTTTACTCTATTGGAATTTTCCACTTTAAATTCTGTGTTTCATCTCAATTTATTTGTTACAGTTTTGTTTCTATCCGATGCCTATTATATATATATATATATATATACACACATATAAAGTAATGTCAAATTTTATATATTGTAAAATAGAAAATAAAATTTAACACAAGTTTGCAATTCTTAGCAGGTTTAGGGTGTAAAAATTGATGGTCTAAATATATTAGAAAACAATATAAGGAAGCAGTAGAAATAATTAAGATAGAGTATCCAAATACAAAGCTTATTATGTGGCTCACAGGTCAACTAGTTATGCTGCCACATCACATGCAAGTCATAGTTGTTGTAGAGTATAAAGGCATAGTTTCATATGTTTATGCAATTCCCAGCTAATTTGAACATACAAAATGTTAGTTTCAGACATTATATAAGTAATTTTGCTTATGAAATGCATTTATATAAACTAGTTTATTTGTCCGTGTGTTACACAAAGTTTAGAGAAAATTAGTTTGATTCATTATATGTTAACATATTTTAATATATGTTTAGATTCTCCGGTATTGAACAATCAAAACACACTTATCCAAAGTTAATATATGTTTCCAAATCTAAAATTAGTTAGTAAAATACTTAAATTTAGTGCACTCTCAAGTAAAAATAAAAGATTTTACTAACTTGAAATTAAAATCAATGATGTTAAGAATGAAAACTTGAAATTGACATATATTTTTTGCACAAAGAACTATTTTTAATGAGAGACATTAAGGATAAAATCAAAGTTATCATTGAAAAAGGAGTTTTGCCGTTAATATAATAATCCAACACAAAAATATTCTTTTCTATTTTTCTGCAAGTAAAAATTTAAAGAACAAATATGGTTTTGAAGAGAATCTTATAATAGTAAACTAAAACAAATGTTTATTTTAAAATGCATAAAAGTTTTAAACTTCTTAAATGCCAAATGATATCATAATAAAGGATTCTATTCTATATATCCTCACAAGTTTAGATAAGTTAATTATTTGAGAAAAGAAATAAAAATTACATCATTCTCAATCAATTAATAATACTATTTTTTATTTTATAATCTTATTCAGTAAGGGTAAAAATGAAAGTAGACAACTTCCTCTAAAATAAAATTAAATGAAGGATCGCAAATTTAATTAATTATCAGAAGACATTTAGAAAAGATAGCTTATATCCATGACAAAGTCCCATAAATGGACGTTTATATTATTTTTACAGTTTAAAATGAGGGATGCATGCGTAATTTTAAAATGAAAATGGGGCAATATATGGTAGGTATAAATTTAAAACATGGAGCATGTTTAGTGTGTTAACTTTCAAAACCAAGAGGTCCTTTTGTAGTTTTGTTAAACTTGACAGAGGTCTATGCATAGTTGTCAAGCTCGCGAGTTTATTATCTAAGTTTATGAGTTTACAATTGTACATAAAGAAAACAAGTCAACTCGTTATAAACTCATATTAGTACAAACTCAGATAAACTTGCGAGTTGACTTAACGAGTCTACCGAGTTTATGATTTTAACTTGTCAACTAACTTGTAATGTTAACAACATAATAATTTCAATTCAAAACTAAATAAGATATAGACAAGCTTCTTTTCCATGAAGCCTTTGCAATTTATTTTATTACAAGTTTGAATATGCATAAAAAATAATAAAATTACATTTAATATGTACTTATTAAATAAAATAAAATAAATATTATTTAATTAGTTATATTGAATAATTATTTATGTATGATCATCTTAAAATATTCATGTTGAGTATTGCATATTATGAAAGATGAATAGCTTTTGTTTGATTAAGTATAATTTGAATTACATTTAAATAATTATATATATATATATAGTATTTAAACTATAAAATTACATATTTTGATAAATATTTATTAATCGAGACAAACTCTTACTAATTTATGTTATAAATTTATCTTTTTTTTACGAGTTTACTTAAACTCATAAATTTAAGAACCTTGAGTCTATGTTTTCAATATGCGTAATGTTTTTGTCATGTGAATGACAAATAAAAAAGAGTAAATTAACTTTATGATCTTTTCAAGGTTACACTTGTCTTGATCAGATTCTTCAAACATCAAATATCTCGTTTTAATCTTTCAATGTACATATAAAATAGTCCTCAAGTTAAATCTATTAAGAGAGCTGTTAGCGCCACATATATATGGCTTGACAGAATACTATTAAAATGTGGTCGTTATATACTTATTTTAGTATCCAATAGCATTTTATAAACGAGAAAAATACCTTTCCAGGTATTCACTATTTCAAAAATTGTCCAATAGGTCCTTTTTATGATAATGCTAAAATTAATTTCTCATTTATTTGAAATTATCAAATTTAATCCTTTGTTGTTGGACAATATATCCCTCTAAATGAGAGATTAAAGTGGGATAATGATTTTAAAAGTAAGAAACTAAAGTTGACAATTTCATATAAGTAAGAGACTATTTATGATATTATCATAAGTGGGACCTAATTGACAATTTTTGAGAAAATAAAAGACCAAAAAGGCATTTTTATCTTTAATAAACATAAGGGACTTAAACGCGCAGTCAGAAACTGTTTTAGCAACACAAATATATTTTAAAACTAAAAATTTCTTAAGAATGTGAAATTAAAACTCAGATAATGTGTATGAAAATTATCAATTCACTCCAAATGACGAAACAAGAAAAATTATATGTAAAACATCAATTATTGTGAGATTTTAATTTTAAATAATTAATTTCATAACATGTCAATGACAAAGAAATAATTCTTTTAAAAAATATACAGTATGTAAGCATCGAAGGTATCAACTTTCCATTCCAACTCTCGATTAATTAGCTGCTAATTAATCCATACAATGGAAGGCCGTGATCATATCAATTATATACGTACATAAATGGCCAGCCTTTCATCACACTAGCTATGCGAGGTCGAAATTCTTGTACTAATTAAAAAACATATGGTTTAAAAATAAAATGTATAATGTTAAAAAATTGGCATTATATCTGAATGGTCAATGTCATAACCGACTGGTGGTGTGCTAGCTTTTTGAGCAATTAATGATATTGCTAGGTGAGATGTTTTGCAGAATAGATTTTATATTTAATGAGAAGATAATAACGACAAAATGCTAATGGTGCATATAAGAGGCTTTTCATTACATTCATTCTTTTCGTCCAATGGCTGCGAACTTAATCTAATAAAGGAAACACAAAAATTGTAAGAGACCTCACAACATATTTGGTGAAAACGAACGCCAGAATGAGCCACCACCAGGTATAAAAATATATATTCTCGTCTTTAAAATCGTATTGGAAGAGAATCTAATTTCTAATAAAGCCATGAGTGTATATAAATCCCTTATCATTATATACAGTAATAAATATATGAATAGAAGTAACAAGGTATAATCAATTTCACATATAATGTTTTTATTAGAGAGTATCATGATAGTAACTATAAAACTCTTAAGTCTTGTAATGCTTAGGAAAATATAACAGAATTTAATTTCAAATAAAACATGTGAATATCCCTTGTGTAATATACATTTGGAAAAAAATTAGGTACAATTTTCAAATATTTATCATTAGATTAATTAATGAAAACATGACAAGTGATTTTCTTTTCTTGCCGATATACATCACCTTTTGGTAGTCTTTTAAAAAAATTTTCCACGTATAATATTTTTATTGAAGAATATAATAACAAATATATACGAAAATTGTGGTCATAAAAAAGAAAAAAAAACTATTTAAGTTTTAAGTCCTGTATGGTAAGGAAAATATAATAGAACATTGATCTCTTTTTTCTGTTGTAGCAGGTAAGAACCCATATTCTAGGTATTTTGGGAAAAATGTTGGTGAAGTTAAGGAAATACTTGAGAGAGATAGCCCTGACTCACTGGTTTTCATATAGCCCTCTTATTTTCGTCCTTTTAAGTTGCCAAGATACGAGAAACTTATCATGGTTGTAGAATACCAGGGCAAAGTTTCAGATATTTACGAGGTTACTTAGAAATAAAATTGAATATATATATATATATATATATATGGAGCTAAATGATATATTATGTCCGTTCCTGTTAGCATGAACAAGCTAATTGTTGATAGATATTATGTGCATGTATAAATACAACATGTACTGTATCAATATATATTAATGTAATTGTCAAAATGTATCATTCAAGTAATATACTATATTGTTTTGTGCACACAGCTTACTTGGTCCAATTAATAAAAATAGAAAAAGTACTGGAAGTTTAGATATTAAAAAAAAAAAAGGTGTGTGTGGTCCATCTTCATTCATAGCCTGCCATTTTCTTCTTATCAATAACTTTGTTAGATTTTAAAACATTAATATAGAATAGTGAAAATATATCCTTGGAATATTTAATTTACAATAAATTTGCTCGTACACTGCTGTTCTACTCGGTCCAATACAAATGTTTTTTATTTATTGATGAATGAAGATTGAAGATCCTGCATACCTAGTAAAATTGGTAGCTAAGTCCAAATTTCGAAAACCAGTGAGCTTGTAATTACATGCAAATTTTAAGAGACAACTACCATTTTGGTCCCTCAAGTTTTAATTTAGTAACAATATAGTCCTCCATGAATTTGGAGTGACAAATAGTCTCTTAGAAATTCATCAGCAAATCAAATAAGTCCCTCCGTCATCTTTACGTTAAAAAATGCTACTATTTTCTATTGACATAAAAACTAAATACATATGTGAGATGAATTTTTTTCTACTATTATCAATGCCTCACCATATGTGAATCAATTTTACGGTTTTTTAATCAAAGCTAAAAGAAGAAATTGTGAATATAGTGTAGATTTGATCAAAAAAATCCTAAAATGCTTCACACTTGATGAGGTATTAGTGATGATAAAAAAAAAAATGCCACATGTGCATGTAGACTTTGTTGATAGAGCACCGAAAGGGAATGAATAAGTGCTTAGGAGAAAATTTAAACAATTTTTTCTTTCAAAAACATTATTTTCATAAAACACTATTCAGATGTTTAAGGTGAAAACTCAAGTGCTTAAATTTAATTTTTAGGTAAAACAACTTAGTGACTGAAGATTGAAACTTAAGTATCTGAAAATGATTTTTAGTGATGTGAAGAGATCTCATTGACTTAAAATGTTTTTTAAAAGTAGTAAAGAAAAGAAGGACACAATTAATTTATCCTAATTCGGACAACTACTGTTCTACATCCAGTCCTTTTCTATCATAAAAGATTTTCAACTGTAATAGAGTTTTTACTTGGATAAATCTAAACATAGGTTTTACCATGTTCACTTTCAACACAAAGTTTAAGCTCACATTAAACTATCACAAATGAATTTTTACTCAGTTCACTCTCAAATGACTTTCACTCAAAAAAGATTTAAACAAGATAGAATTATTTTAAATTATCCTTAAAAGAGTTTATAATTTAAGCTCAATGAACTTTAAGCTCTTTGAAAGCCAAACTCATGACACTAAGTATGAATAAACAGTAACAATATTTTCTATCATGTGTTTTTAAGTGCGATTCTTTTCTGACTTTTCATATTCTAGCTTTCTTTTTATAGATTCATCTCTCATGACTGTTGCGATTTGAATTGTAGCTCATTTTAATGCAACTAGCCGTTGGGCACTGATGAAAGAGAGATCAGATCTGAGCTTGTGTCTTGCTTCCCTATTCCTCAAGCTGTCATAGGAGCTTATTTGCAGCAATCTGTTCGTACACCAGCAGCCAAGGATATCCTTGCTTTAGATGAAAGAGAACCATTTACTGAGAGTCAACTTTGTATCTTAAGATATAATGTTGGAATGTTGGAGCATGAAGACAAATGAAGATCGGCTATAGAGGACGTCTGCAAGTTTGTTTGTTGGAGAGCTTCTTTTAGTGTGTTGGCAAATACTTGCTGTCCAACTTTTACGGCTTTTGCTTGTTTTTTCATAAGGCTGATTTTTTATGGTAAAAGTGATCCATAAGTCCTCTTTGTCTTTTGCTTC
The DNA here is from genome assembly GCA_037074485.1 of Delonix regia. NCBI lineage: Eukaryota > Viridiplantae > Streptophyta > Magnoliopsida > Fabales > Fabaceae > Delonix > Delonix regia. The sequence goes on from CM073451.1 coordinate 37,462,768, forward strand.
TACCGTACATGGTTGAAAGCTTGTATCCATCCTTTTGTCTTTGACTTTGGTCCTTTGTAAAAGTTGGTTTTGCGTTTAGACTTTGTAAGCTTTATCCATATGAGCATTAGAAAAGAGACTTTCATTTGTCTGATGCTAAAAAGAACTTTAAAACAATGGGAATCAGATATTATTCCTTTTTTTTAGGTCTTTCAGAGTTTATTTATTGGGCCACTTATAGATTGGACCATGTTGCATTTTTTGGGCCAAGCAGATGAAGTAGAAATTGGGCGAAACTATTTTGGGCTCTTTCATATTATTTTGGGCTACATAAATTTTCTTTTAATTTTATTTAAATAACTGGGTCAAAATAAGATAGGTGTTAAATTTAACAACTTTGCAAAATAATTTTAGAACAAGTCCTAACGAAAATAGATTTGTTATTATCAAACATTAATTAGGTTTAGGTGTGAAACTTATTAGGCCAACATTTGTATTAATAAAAAACAGTTCATTTAAACATTTTTTTAAAAGAAAATAATAAAGTGACTTATTTGGTTTATTGATAAATTCTTAAATGGTTATTTTGTCACTTTAAATTAATAAATAATTAAATTATTACTAATTTAAAACGTGAGAGATTAAAATAGTAATTTTTTTTCAAATTTTAACTAGAACTTAGCATATAAGTAACTTGAATGCTTATATATTCTTTATGCAATGAATTATTTTTCCTCATAAAAAAAGGTCAAATTATGAAGAACAAATATAAAAAGGAAAAGGCTTAAACAATATACAGAGATTAATTTGATGGAAATTATATTATAAAAAAACATACTTTCATTCAAAATGGTCATTTGACTAAGTCATGATTACCTATGGATATGATACTGCTAAATGCAAATGAATATCCTCGAGATAGCTTTTCATTGAAAGGAAAGTTTGAGAAGTAAAATGGTATTTCATGTCATGAAGAGCTCGTTCCTTCAAAAGTTAAATTAAGGCGTTAAAGTTCTTCCAAGTAATCCATCTTTCACCTTCATCATGTTTGGATTATATAAATTAGCCTTGTACAACTTTCAAATATTACAGAAGGATCATATGGAGAGAGTTATGGTTTCCCTAATGATATTGATTTTACTGATCGTAGTTGAATCCGAAAGTGCAGCCACTGCCCCACTTTCTTCTGTAAATGTTCCTTACTCTCATTCTTTTAGTTCAACGGCAGTAAAATTAATCTCAAATAGGAAAAGAAAGAGATGCTCGAGACTTGATATAGCTGGCAACGATGAATGTAACAATGCACCAGGTAGGTATATGTGTGTGGGTGGAAATGTATCTTCACAGAAGTGGCCAAATCTTATATATGATTTATGGATTAGAATGTTTTTGTTGTTTCCTAAAAAGTAGAACGTAAAATCGAGTTCATTTTCTTGTAATTTGACCCGAAATAAGCTTATGGCCTTCAGTTTCAAATATTCCGTCAAACTCTCTTGCAATTATTTTAACAAAAAAAATCAAATACATGTTAAAACCATGTATAATTATCTTATTAAGAACATCTTTCATATATAGTAACATCACAATAGTGAACAGATAATTGAAACAGGATTTGATAATAAAATTGTTTTCATATTACAGTTATATAATAATGGAACAAACTAAATGAACGTTGAAAGGCACACTTCAAGTACAGAGGCTAAAATGGTTTTGGATTTAGGGTTTACAATTATGATTCACAGACAGGATGACTTGCTTTTTGGTGTTAACTATCAAGTAAGAAACAATGGTCCAAGTTTATTGGGAAAAGCGTTACGACGCCACGACAATGATCAGGAGAGAAAATTACAACGCTGAGATTGTTGTATGGTACACACATTCAGCAATAAGATCGCCATATAGCAAGCGTGTAATAATGATTGTCGAGTACATGGGCAAAGTTTCAGATGTCGACGAGGTTACCCCATGAGCGTGAAAATGAAAATAATTTTTATGAAAATGTTTGATATATTATAGGAAGTAAAAGAAATAGCATTCTAATTGTATGTTTAATATGATGAAAATAATGTAAGACTAGAAATAAATTGACCAAATGACCCTGATAACCTAGAGCTAAGTTAGCGTTTTAAGTTTCCTTCAAATTCTTAATTTTGTAAAATTCCAAATAGTACATACACAAGACGGTATCATCCTCGTTTCTTTCTCCCATACCAATGGTTATTCTCATCGGTTATAGAATCGAGATACCCACAAAACGAGGAAATCTTCTCTCTCAAGAGAATGTCATTCCTTTCAGACATACAGAAACTCATAAAATGTCATTCCAATTCCCATTCCTTCCCAGCAAACATGGTTATAGATCAAAGGGTGGCACACTACTACTAAAATTCAAGTCCAAATTCTACTATTAAAAGACATTCACGGGTGAGAAAGCATAGTTTTCCCATTATTTGTTTCTTTATGTTTTGCAAGGAGGGTTACTATGTGGTAATCTTACTATGAAAATATGAATAGACATACGTGTTGTCAGTCTTCTTTGCCTAGGATTTCATATCGAGTTATTATCTCACACGACATCCGACATCCATTTACACTAAGCAAGACCACGAATACCATATTACTAGTAACTTTCTTCAAATAAGCACAAGTAAATAAAATCCATTATGCTAGATTGACAATTCGCAGGGTTCCATTTCCATATGGCATTAATAACACGAGAAAAATGGTCAGTTTAGATGGAAGTTTACTCTTAAGTATCCACGCACTATTTGCGTGTAGTTCTCTTTCGGTGAGATTGGGAAGGCTTACTTGCTGAAACATCCTTTGAACTGACAGCGACATCAGTTTGAGGGTCTTCATCACTTTCGCCATCAAAACTCTCAGTTTTGTCCGTGTCTTCCTCTTGAGGAGATCTCTCAGCAGCTTCTACTTTAGATATCTGATCTCGAAGCTCTCTCAGTTTTGCTTTCTTAGAATTTAAGACTTCCAGAAACTAGAGCAGACAAAAGCCAGGTCAGTCCTAATGTTTGGAAAAAGGAAAACAGATAACGAGGAATCATGCAAAATTGGGCACCACAGATATGACCCGAGAACCCAATATAAAGTGTTTTAACAAAATCATCGTTTGGATCAGTCAAGCTTCACACTATTCGTTAAGTAGATGCCGATGCAAGAGATCACCCATTTGTTTAGTCACTAATTTATCTGTTTGTTCCCATTTTGCGGCACTTTGAACATTACAATATTAACTGTTCTATAACTACAGGGCAAAAATCACACTCAGCCAGTGGTTTGGGCAAGCCAAAATAAAAGGTTAAAGTATTTTTTTAGTTCCCGTAGTTTCATTTAATTTTTAATTTAGTTCCTATATTTAAAAAAATTTGTAATTGACTCCTTATAGTTATTATTAAAAAAAAAAATTAGTCTCTATTATAAATTCAATCAATTTTTGTTCAATTTTGTAGGGTAATTTCACTTCATTATCTACTTCTACTCTTTTTGTTAGCATAAATTATGCATATTCAAAATGTCAAGGTGACACACAATTTTCCAGCTCAGCAAAAATTTAATTGAATATTGGTTGAAGTTTAACGGCAAGCATTAGATAAAAAATTTTTAAAACTATAGGACCAAATAAATAATATAACAAAGAAAACATGTTTAAAGCAAAGAACCAGAGACAACTATACCATTTTTAATCAACGTTTTAAAGAAAAATATTCACCATTTAACTTTGTAAAGGCAAGTAAGGTAAGTGCATTATGTATTAGTTATTAATAGGACAGAGAACAAATATACAAACTAAACATTCTGAGGAGATTTCAATTTAAATTCACCCTGAGGAGATCAGTGAAGTCAAAATATCTTCAACCCAATCAAGAGATAATTCAATTGAGATTTGCTAATACCATATCATACAAGAGAAGACATCAAAGAATTTTATGGGTACGAAGAAGCAAAAAACATAAAATGTGATTGAAGAAAATAGTCCATTGAAAATCTTCCCCTAGTTTTTTACAAGGAAGAGAGGTTGAAGGGTTTTCAACTACCCCTACAAAAATCTCCAAAGCCCCTCAAGCTTCTTGTTATGGAGGAGAAACTAAAAAATATAAAATTTTGCCCTTTATTATTCTCTTAAATTTCAGTTTTAGAATATAAACTTATAATTAGGCAAAAGCACCTTTTTCACCCCAAATTTTCGACTCGGTTTTAATTTTGTCCCAAATATCTATTTTGTGTCAATTTACCCCATATGTCTGCAAAAATTCTCTTAAATGCTGTCAGCATTCAATTGCTCGACAGAATTAGTTGACATGTCATACATGTGACTTGCCACTGGTCATTAGGGGATGTAGATGTGGATATTACACCACTAACATGGAAATTATATTACTTAATGTTATTACCTAACCTCTAAATGCCGTCCTTCTATTTTTTCTATCCCCAACCAAACCTAATCAAGACCTTTTTTTTTTGGCTGTAAGTGCCTTTTTTTCGCATTCTAAGTTGGTTTAGTCAATGTGGAAGCATCTACAGGGCCACATAAAAAATAGGATGCCATTAGCATTTAGAATTACATTGAAAATTTTTGCGATCACGTGGGATAACATTAAAACTGATCACTACTTTTGGGACAAGAAGGTACATTTCCCTTATAACTATGGAAATGCTTGTTGGAGCACATTACAAATAACTATTTTTTCACCAAATCATTATTTCCCTTTCTGTGTTTATTTTGAAGTTTAAACATTGAAACAATAAAAGGGAAAATCATCATTTAACACCCCGCTCTCTTTCCCTCTTAACTCCCAAACAAAACCTTACAAAAACAGTTAAACAACAAGAAAGCAAGATACCAACAAAAGAAGATTAATTTCATGACTTGACTGGACTAAATCACCAAAACCTCAAACATATTCATTAACTTGTGAATTGGAATATAAAAACAAATACTGGATAAATTAAAAATTATAGGCGAGAAATCAGCTACTTCAACAGATTAACTGCTTCAGCAGTCCACTAGAACAGTAGAATCAATACTGTGTTCATTAGGAACGCAAGACAGGGCCATCCATTGCCCAGCAACCAAGCAGAGCAATACCTCAAATTAACCAACGGAAATGGAAATAAAACAGCTCCAAATTGAAGTGAGCATTCAGATGTTACCTTTGCATAGATTTCAGATTCAAATTCCACTTTCTCATTGGCAAGTCTTTCACTCTGGGATAAACACTTCTCAGCCTCCTTTTTCATCCTCTCAAATGATTCAGTTTTTCTGACAACTTCTTCCTGAGCATAATGGCAAAAAATAAAACAAGCAATTCATTTCCTATTATCATATAAATCTGTTCAATCTTTTTGAAATTTGAACTGCCAACCTTGATAATTTGCTGAACTTGAAAACATGAACAATATGTTAATCCCTTGTCTTGGTTACAGTAACCCTTCAGCCCATAATAGTTTTCCAACAACTTTGCTTGTTACTCAAATGCCTCAAAGATATATCATACCTTCTAGCCCAGACTAGTGATATAATATACAAGAACGAAGACATATGAGTCAAGCAGCCCACAAAGCACACAGATATCCCATAGTAATATAACATACCATTAAAAATGTATCATTCTGCCAAGAAATCAAACTTAATATTTCAAAAAATAAAAACAAGTGGTGTTGAAAAAACCCAACATTATTTCTTTTGAGAATCTAGCTGTTAACTTGCATTCAGGTGTGTTTGTCAGAGAAAATTTTCATAATGCTGATAAAAAATTTCACACACCTGGCAGAGGATCCAATAAATAGCATATAATTATATTGCAAATATTACTACCAAAAAATCTTCAAGACTTTACTTTGCTAGGCTTGTGAACCAGCCTGCTTGCAAGCCAATGAGGAGCTTCAGCCTAGCTATCAAGCTAAACCCACTCAAGAATCAGGAATCATCAAGCCATGCCAAGCCTAAGTTCCAATAAGGCACACAGCTGACTTCATTTCACATGTTGGAAAACAGGATTTGACTCAAGATTGCCTCTTGTTAAGTCCAGGGTATTAAATGACGTGCAATAAGCAAATGAGACATACATATGTCACAGTCAAGATGTGGGCTTAAAAAAGGTGAAATTATATGGACAAAAATATTTGACAAAATTTTAAGTTAAGAGCAAGAAGAATTGTTTTCATTCCATATTCCGTTTCCATCTATTTTTGCATCTTCTTAAAATTAGAATTTGCCTTGCTAGTAACATGTATGCTTATCATTTTTTATCTATACAATGATCTTCCACACAAAAAGATAAATTGGAAGTGCAGATACAATAATAATGGGACAAGTTGATATCCAGCTTTAACCATTTCACAGTAATTTTACTCCATATCCGCATTGATAGTTAATGGCAATTCTAGTATAAATTTTAATCAACAATTCAATCTATCTGTTCTCTTTCTCTCTTGACTTAGCAAGGAAACATATAGTCAATTGTCTATAAATTTTTCCTTCACTTTAACCTGTTACCAATCAGTGAAACTGAAATTTCTTCCATCTCCTAGCTTTCCCGTTCAATTTTCCTACTCCTAACTTTTAAATATCTCACCAGGATAGGCTACAAATTTGTCTTCAACAATCTGAACTCATGTTCTTTTAATTATAGGGTTACGTTGGAGGTCAATGACCTGGAGAGTGAAATATGGGACAAGTAGGGAATGAACTCAAGTACACCAAGATGGCCTCAATCTTTGAGAATGAGGCTAGTACCACAAGAGCTATTCACAAAATGGCTAAACTAGCGCTATTTTAACCTTAAGAAGCGATTGAATATCTAATGGGTTAAATCATTACACAATCTGCCTGTCATTTAGCCCAATTTTAATAATCATTGAAATGAATGCATTATGCTGAATGAACGTGTATGAATTTTTGTTTTTTTTGGTTGGTTTCAAGTAGCATAATAGTCGTAAAACTTGGGCCAAGATGAGTTACCTATCAGCATCCTCTGTATTAAGACTCACTACTAGTTGCTAACAATTCTAACAAGGATACACTCTGCAAAGCATGGCAATCAATATGAAAGGAATGCTGTTGCCTACACTTGTTTTAAATAAAAGTGATACCAGAGAAGACAATTTCCAAATAACTTCTTGTCCGGCAGAAGTTACCAAATATGCTTAAATATGACATCTCAAATATAATGCCCACCACAAACAAACTGAGAAAACATAAACAGACAAGTGCACGCCATATTTTGAACGTGACAACATTTGTGTATAAATTGCATCCAAAATTAAATGTAATGCAGAATCTTACACTTAGCGTTATGTTTGCATCCATGAAAAAGTCCAATATTTCCGCTGTGGTTTTCTTACTATTAGGAGATTGCTGGCATTTCCATCTCCATTGTAGCTTAGTTCCTTCCTTCTCGAACGTCCATGACAACTGCTTAAAATTCAGAGATATAGGGATGAGGAAAAGTAACTTCTTACTCAAATTGGATGCCCCAGAATTTTAAAACTTCAAACACAATCAACATTAAAACATACTCTTTTAAGCCCATCACCGGCATCAGCAAATCCATAGATTGAGCCAGGTTGTTGAAACCCTAAGTACCGCTCAGCCAGTTGCACATACTCCGATACCGGCTGGTCCCACTGAGCAGCCCGCTCCCTCACATCCTCCTCCGATGCTACCGAAAACAATAAGAGAGAAGGGGCGATAAGAACTTCACTTTCTAATCGCTCTAAGCAATTAAAGACAATATTCGAGCAGAGAAATGGCTACCATGGCAAACCCACGCATTAAGGCCATCAGTTATGGCGAGGTCAAAGTGTGTATCATACCAAGTACCCTTCACAAATATGGGTTCAGCATTTATGGGGTCGCCGGTATCAGGAATCTCGAGCTTTAGGCATGTGTGCTTCTTTGTCTCCATTTCTGAGTCGTCGTTTTCTGCTTTAAGGATCTGGAAATTGAGAAGTTCAGGGCTTTTCCCGCTTTCTGTTCCTCTCTACCTCTCCGGTTCAAAACCGTGCAGTGACTACATTGAACGTGCCTCCCCTTTTGCGCTGTGTCAGGTAATATGAAGTAGTTTATTTTCTTTAGAAAAAAAAAAAGTATTAAGATATATGAATATATTTTAAGTTATTAAATTAGAACATATTATCATAAAATATTTTTTTTAACATATATAACAACTTTTATTATTATTCTTAAAAAATTTTAAAATATTATAAATTAATGAAATCATGTTTGATTATATATTTATTTTTAAATAATTCAAATCATTAAATAAATTATTTAATTATATATAATTTTTTTATATTTTAATTTTTTAATTATGTCAAATTATATTTATATTTTTTATTATAAAATTTAATCAACAGTTAATTAATTAATTAATTAATTATCTATTTATTTATTTTAAAAATTAATTATTTTATAATTTTAAAAAAATTATTATTTTTTCATTAATTTTAAAAATAATTAATTATGTATTTTATAATTTTTTTCATAAACTTAAAAAAATTTATACATTTTAAAATATTTTTAATATATATAAAAACAAATCATCCTTTAACTAAAACTTCTTATACAGGAGTTTCTACGTCTTCTTTACTCATATATATTATATAAATACTTATGGCTTTTCACTTTTTATTTCATATTACAATTTTATTGTCCTTTCTTTTCACGGGCGCATGTTGGGTTCAATTGGTACTTGAACCGAACCAATCACAAGGGCACACGTGCAAAGGCCTATAGAGGCCCTGAATTGCTCGGGATCGGCTCAATCATCACAAAACCCGTAAAAAGGATGATGCGTCAAGTGCTCTTTGTGCTTCTCCTGGTGAGTTCTTTCTATACAATTTCAGCTCACGGAGATGAAGACTCATCAATTAGAACAATGGAGGAGTTCTCTGGCTATCCAATTCACGAACCTGATTCTTCTATTCCAAATTTGGTTTCTTCACTATCAGTTGATGCCAAGAATGTGCAGAAGCAGGTAGTGAACCAATATAGATGAATTAACAAAAATGGTTGATCGTCGGCTAACATTTGGAACTGTACTTGTTCATAGATTGATGAGCTCTCGACCTTCTCTGATACACCTGCTCCGTCAGTAACCAGGGTCTTGTATACTGAAAAGGATGTTTTAGCTCGCAGGTATGTAGAAATAGTTTCTTGTATGCAGCTTCATATGACGGTTACGATGAGCATGAAGTTGGCGTAGTTGCAACCATATGTATTAGTGGGCATATGTATCTGCTTTGAATGTAGAAGTACCTGTCTTTATAGACCTTGTTCTCGTGTTCTATCTGTAGGTATGTAAAACACTTGATGGGACTTGCCGGTCTTTCAGTTAGAGAGGATGCTGTTGGTAACATATTTGGTCGTTGGTGAGTCTCTGCTTCTAACTCAATACTTAAAGCTATAAATATCTCTGATCTCTATGTTCTTATCAAATTATCATTGGCTTAATCCTCAAGTTCATATTAACTTCCTAATCTTCCGTAACCTTAGTTACATTGTACTTGTAATTAACTAGCTATATTGACAGCGCAATCTTCTATTACTTTGTGCAGGGATGGCCTAGACCCCGAGCTTGCTGCAGTTGCAACGGGTTCTCACATTGATGCTATACCATATTCTGGGAAATATGATGGGGTTGTTGGTGTTTTAGGTGCTATAGAAGCCATCAATGTCCTGAAAAGGTTTTCTTATTTTCTAACATTTCTTGTTGATGCAGAATTTTTTTGTGGGCTAATTGTAGATGCAGATTTAGGACCTTGTAAAATGTTCACTTATGGAATGAATTGCCATCAGCTCTCAATTAGTGAGCAATCCTAGAATTTTCAGCATCTTGAATTTTTAATCTATGTATTATTTGACCTTTCACTGTTCTGCGGGATATGTGCACAAACTCTTTTAAACTAAAATCCTGACATTTTCAAATTTAGACGCCAACTATGAATTTCACTATGACAGTGTCAATGAATCTCTAACGTTTCGCTTAGGCTATTTCTCTCCTATTTTGTGACAGGCAGTTCTATTTCTATTTCTATTGGAATTATCTGCTTGAGGAATATCTGAATTCTGGAGACACTAACTTTCTTACTGTGTCCATTCATTGTCCCCTTTGGTCAAGCAGTACTAATGTATTATGCTGACTGAACTTTCACAGGTCTGGGTTTAAACCAAGGAGGTCGTTGGAAATCATATTATTCACATCAGAAGAACCAACGCGCTTTGGTATCAGCTGCTTGGGAAGGTCAGTAACACTGCTAATTACTGCCTCAGAATAGGACTCATACTGTGGGATATTTTTATCTAATCTCTAAATCCCTAGTTCACTTCTACTCTTGCAATTTACAATGTTTTCACATTTTCAAACTGACTATTCTAGTTTGATTTTCATCATTTGTCTTTTATGTGCAGCCGCTTGTTGGCTGGGAGTGAGAATCTTGTAAAAGCTCTGAAGACAACAACTGATAGTCAAAACATATCCTTTTTAGATGCTGCAAGATCTGCTGGATATGCGAAGTATGAAGATGACTTATCTAGTGTATTTTTAAAGAAAGGAACATATTCTGCTTTTGTAGAACTGCACATAGAACAAGGTCCTATTCTGGAAGAAGAAGGTACTGTTACTTTTTACCAGCATAATCCTTGCCTTAGCCATAGCTTCAGTGACCACCTGATATTTGTTTCTTCACCCAGGTATATCTATAGGCATAGTTACTGCAATTGCAGCCCCAGCAAGCCTGAAGGTTGAATTTGAAGGCAATGGTGGGCATGCAGGCGCTGTCCTTATGCCTAATAGGTGGCTGCTATCTTTATAATATAATACTTTTCTTTTCTTTCACGGGGCATTATGCTTTGAATTTGACCTTTTTTCTCTTGTTGCATTCACTAGAACCCAAAAAAATATATATTACTTTTCGCTTTTCCTCAAAGAATATTCTTTCACCTGTCTCTTTTCCTTTTTTCTTCCATCACCATCTCCAAGTTGATACAGTCTTCAACTAACCTTTGATTTATTATCTTTCTGACTTCTTTTTAGTGTTATATCGAGGTCCTTCCATAAATGTTGAGTGAAAGAGTAGTAGTTTTCAGTTGCATACTATCTCCTGATCCCATTAAGTTTCGTAATACAGTAATTTGAGTATTCAGTTTCCACTCAGAGCAAATTGTTTCACCTTTCCTGTTTTTCTCTTTTCTTTCTTTACATCACTTAGTTGATACTGTCTCCCTCTAAACTATGAATTTATGATCTGTATAATTTCTTCCTTCTTATGTTTGACTAAATTAATAATTTGGTCCCAAGATGTTATCAATTTGGCTCCTCATTTTCAGTTGCTCTCTATATAATATTTCACTAATTCATTCATCCCCAGTTTATTCCTTATGTTAACACAAATCATGTCTCTTTAACCAAGTTGTTGGACCTGAATATACAGGATGTACATGTTTCTATTAACTGGATGTCGGAAAAAGAGGCCACGTCAGTAATTTAAGCCCGAAGATTTTATTCAAATTGATGGAAATATCTAATTGGTACTTAATTAAAAAGCAAAACACTAATTTGTGAAAGGATTGAAAATATGAAACTACATAGAAAGTTATATTTTTGACGCTCTAAAATGTTAATATAGTATTAATGTTTTTGTCAAGGCGGTTCCATTAATTTTGAGTGGAAGATTATTAGTGTTCAATTGCATACTGTCTTTTGACCTCATGAAGCTTCACACTCGAGTATTTTTAAGTTTCTTTTCAAAACTTATTATATTTCCTTTCTCTTTTTTCTCCCCCATCCTTTCTACCATTGCCTAGTCACACTGTCTTCAACTTTAATATTATCTCTTTGGTCTTTCTTCTTTTTAGTGTTTTTCATCAAGGTGCTTCCATGATTGAGTGGAAATGTGGTAGTGTTAAGTAGTATACTGCCTCTTGATCCCTCTAAGTTTCGTACTCTATTGTCTGATCGCTTATGAAATTGAAGTATTGTAATGAACTCTGTAATGCTTTAATCATAATGGAGCAGAAACGATGCTGGACTGGCAGCTGCTGAGTTAGCCCTGGCTATTGAGAAACACGTATTGGAATCTGGGTCTATTGATACTGTTGGCACAGTTGGTGAGTAATATTTCTTTCACACTTGAGGATTTTAAACTGACCTCGAGCCATGACATGTTTTGAACAACCCCTGCCCCCCAAACAATAGCAACTTCGTTAATCTATTAATATTTTATAGTCAACCTCTCCAATTTTTAAAGGTATCCTGGAATTGCATCCTGGGGCAATCAACAGCATCCCTAGCAAGTCACACTTGGAAATTGGTATGTATCTGAAGGGCAACTTTGGCCATACTTTGCATAATCACAATTTACAATGTATAATTATGAGGTATTCCACGTATTGGCCAATTTGTTTGTTTATACAATTTCATTTGAATACTCTAATATGTTCCAGTTTCGCCTTCTCTGCCTATGGATAATTCAAGTTATTGGAACCATATACTTTTTTTTATTTTAATAAATCATTTGATGTGGCAGACACAAGAGACATCAATGAAGAACGAAGAAACCTAGTTATTGAGAAAATTCACCAATCAGCAACTAGAATAGCCAAAACTCGAGGTGTAAAGCTTTCAGAGTTTCATATTGTTAATCAGGATCCACCAGCACTTTCTGCTGAAGTAGTCATCAACACAATGGAAACTGCCACAAGAGAGCTAAACCTGACAAGCAAATTGATGATCAGCAGAGCGTACCATGATTCCCTGTTTATGGCCAGGTAACTATAGAGGAGACAGGATTTTAAAGAAACTGAAGTAATATTTCGCTATGTAGCAGCCAAAAATGTACAATCTTTGATTAATGAAAGCTTTTCTCAATGAGGTAATCTTTGGGTGGGTTCTGTGCAAGAAAGATTTCCAGGTAAGGGATCTGCACATTACATAAGAAGAATGCCATATTGAGATACATTTTGGCCACTTTATCTTCACCTGAAGGCCCGACCTTAACAAAATTGAAAAGAATTAAATTTGGCTGGGTGAGGAAAGTATGAGAAGGATGGAAGTAGTTTTTTGAACATCTCTGACCGTGGGTTGAGTTGTTTATATCCTGCCCAAATTGGCTTGTTCACAATTTTGGCTCAAGTCTTGTTGACAATCTAACAGGAGCTAATTGAACTGCTCCGTAGTTTAATGTAGTTATCGTATTATAAACTATGCATAGCAATACTTATGTTAAATGAATAACTGCTGCTCATTTGCTTCATGTTATTGCAGGTTATCTTCAATGGGCATGATTTTCATCCCATGTTACAAAGGTAAGTGCGCGTTTTTCTTTTCTGGGCCATAATCAGGGTACTAGAAGGAGAACAATAAATAGTTTGTTCTTTTATATTTAATTTATTTATATCATCAAGAGTATTGAAAATTAAGTTTGATTTCTTTTAATTTATCCTCATGGAAGAATGGATTGCCACTCAACTCATCTGGATATAACTTCGGGGCACTAATTTTATGTGAATATAGGTGCAACCAATGTGCTTAAAACTTAGAACTTGGAAAGACTAATTATTTATTTTAAATGCTAATACACTCACTTGAATGCAGACTTTCCAGTCTGGACTCACGGATCCGAGAGCTTATAAGCAAATTATCTTTTTCTAGTTTCTTAATCAAGAAAAAAGATTTATCAATATACTATTCCATCTTGTTTATGCAGGATACAGCCATAAACCTGAAGAGTTCGCCGACATTCAAGATATATCAAATGGCATTAAGGTTTTGGCACTCACCCTGGCCAAATTGTCCCTTCAGTAGGATCTTCGGTAGTGATTTATGTGTTTTCACTTACTATAGGACTTGTGATGTTATCTCGTGCTGTTACAGCTTAGAGAATAAAAGGATTATTAGCTTGAAAGATTTCCCTTCTTGTGTATGTGCGAGTGTCCCAGAGAAAGAGAGAAGGGGCTGATCCGCCTAAAATATATTCCGTTATATGGCAGCAATCTGAAAATTGTATCTATGAGAAAGCAAGGAACACTTTATACAGGGGAGAAAATGGGAAGTACATTTACAAGGAGCAGCTGAAACGAACTGCACCTCATCAAGACACAAAAACAAGCAAACAAAAAGAACATACACTAACTACCGTAAGTTGTAGAATCCAGTTGCATATGCTCCAAGTAGAAGGCTACCACTATCTCCTCACGATTAGGATAACAAAATCACTAATTGTGATTTCCTCACCGGCTATTTAGTTGTATATCTACCCCCAAATCCAAATATGGAAATGGTGAAAAACAAAAGAAAATGATGCTCCGTGGCGCACTAGTCTGCCATGGCATGACTGCCAGCATCATTCTTCGATGTTGAGGCATCAGTACTTTGGTCCATTTCTCCAGCTTTTACCAGCAGAATCTCAATCTGTGCAAAAGAGTAACAGAATTAGTAGCAGGTTATGTTTACGTAGAATTTATGCATCACCGGAGCAGTAAAAGCACCTTGGCCTTCCGAAATATCCGGCCTGCTTTGTCTTCCTTAGATTTAACAGTAGATATCGTGATATCTGCGTCGTTTATTGTATGAAAAGCAATTCCATTAAAAAAATAAACAACAACGTTTTTAGCAAGCTTAGTAAGGAAGGAACATAGATCTTACTTTTCTCAATTGCCAAACTGTTGCGCTTCAAATTTTCCGAGATGATTATAACCGTTGTAATAGCTGAATTCAGGGTTTCAAAACAAAAATGTAGTTAGTAAACGAGATAATGAATTCGTGTTCCTATAAAACAACTAATAATTCTAAATACAGTTAATTTCCTGAAGTTATATCTCACAGCGACTCTGCCAAAAACATGATTCAGAATTCGCATATCTTCATACTGCTTTACGTGAGTATCAAGACAAAACCAGATGAAGGTAAAAGAAAACATTGATCAAGAAGCAATGGTTCAAGATAATATACCCGTGCCCAGTGCACAGAGCTCAACGCCATTGTACTGGTTTATATACTTCTGCATCAAAAAGAAATACAAAATCAACACTTCACTAAATAATGAAGACCAGTTCGGTTCTTTATGCTCCTCTCATTGTATTCCATGCCCTTAAAGAGAAAAATTTAAACCAATTATTCTCAATACAAACCAAAAAAAAAGAAAAATGATTATCCTCAAGATCATTCAAGTTCCTTTTATTAGATTGGCAAAAAGAACTAGAAGAAATGGAAATCATTGCAGAAACAAAAGCAAACGGTAAACACGTGTGACTCCTAAACTACATGGGATAGTACAATCTGAAACCCATCGCTCTAATTGATCGATGCAATCAAGATAGAACAAAGAAGACCAGTAAAGGATGAAGAAATTGCGATTACATCCTTCAATTCCACTAAATAGAGATAAAAGATACTTATTTACGAAAAGAAAATTGGATCAAATAACCTGTTTCAAACAAAGAACTACCATTTCTAGACAAATCCAATCATCCCTTTGTGTGGTTTGTCGCGCCAACAAAAGGAATATAATGAAGAAAGAAATAGAAAATACCTTTGCAAGATTCAGGTAAAAGATGAGAGGTTTCTTGCTGTTGGAAACATGAATTTGGTTATCCTTCCTCTGATAAGACTCAGGCTCAGCAGTAGGGACGGTAGTCTCACCACTGCCACAATCAAAAGCAGCATGCTCCTCGTGAACGCCAATCTTGGCTTCTTCCCCTGTAGCTTTCTTGTTTACATCAACAACTACGATCGCCTCCATTGAAGAATACACTCTTTCTCTTTCTCCTTCTCTCTCTCTTCAAATTGAGCAGAGCGGGAATGGTTGTTACTCTCAGAAGCTTCACCGAAGGCCACGTGAGAGAGGAGGTTATTTATAGGGAATTATGGCTCGCTAACGCCACTAACCAATGAAAAACAGACTCGTGTCCTTCCAGCTGGATGATGATTTTGGCGGTTAATACCTATGCAACTGAACTGAATTTATTTAAAGCGGCACTCTATTTTTTTCAATATTTTCTTTATTTTTTATTTTAAGATTACAAAATTTCATTTAAATTTTCACTTTATTATTTCATATTAAAAAATAACACTTTTGTAGAGAGAAGGTTTTTTGGTAAAAACCAGAAAAGATTTTTTTGGATGAATGGTTAAGGCTTCGAGTTGACATCATTCTATGTATGACAGACCTTATTTTGGTAATTCGGATTATAGAATATGAAGTAACGCAATTATATTTTTTATTTATAAATAGACTTGAAGCCAAAACACAGGTTTGAAACGATTGATAAAGTCCATTCCAAATACAATTGAAAATTTTCACTGTAGGTGTACATGAGTTGTTCAAACGAAGTACACAAGTCTACACCCGTCTGCTCTGCCACCTGAAAGTGGAATATGTTCTTCTTTTGCAGAAGACAACAATTGCAGTAACGACAGAAAGAGATCAAATTAAAAAAATGTCCTCTCTCCAAATTCATATAAACAAAATCAGGTAAAAACTGCTGTTGAATCGTGCTTCTTCCTTTAATCAGTGATATCCTTGTATTCATGTAAAATTATATGCTTACCCATTTGTTGCTTTCTTCCCCTCCATATATATGCTTATATAGCTATGTTTTCTCACTGTTTCCTTATGAATTTGTAAACATTCAAGGAAGATATGGAGGCAGGCAGCCATCAAGGAGCTGAGGAAGAGTGTAATGTTTAAGCAAACCCCATGTCAAGCTTCTAACATGACGAGCCGCCTCCTAAGGTTGAATCGAACAAGGTACGAGACATTAATCTTGTTCTACTGCTGTTATTAGTATGAGATTTTAGCATGTTAAGATCTCAAAACAAAATGTTGAGTTATAAACTTATATACCACAGTGGTCAAGAATAAAAACATAAATATCAAAAACAACTTGTAACAGACTGATATGTAATTTACCAGAGAGTTTCTTGACTTCTGTACACGACAGGTTTTATATATACTAACTTGTAGGCACTCGCTCTGTGCTTTGTGAAATGTAAGCAGTTGAAATGTTTTCCTATGAATTGTTTCATCTTCTTGTAAAATGAAATCCTGTTCACTTAGCTGCCAGAACTCCACTGCCTAGAGGTTAGAACACACGGTGAATTTAGATTTTGATTCTATTGGACAAAAATTTTCGGATCAAAGATTTGAATAAAAGAGATAATAAATTAAATCATCAAATAAAAAATATATATAAAAATTAAAATTTTAATATTTCAAAAAAGGTCACTGCTTCCTGTGCCCCCAATCCATCCATATATAGAGCATTTGCTGTTCAATTAACAGGGCACATAAATTTTTGCAATTCTTTCATCTTTGTACCTAATGTTCTTTAAATTAATATTTTCAAAAATATGTTTTTCTTATTACCCCGATATTAGAACAAGTGGGATCTGCGCCTAAACGTCCATTTATTCTTCAGATTTTAACATAACTGCATTCATAATGCAAGAGGGGCCGTAGTGATGTTTTGCTTTGTTTCTGTCGGAAATGATCTTTTTTTAGTTATGTTTTAGTTTTCAAAAGAAGACCCTTTTGAACAGAAGTAGTCCTTGCGAAAGCAATATTGCTGTTCAAAAGGGATACTGGCTGGTGCCTTTAACACTGTACAATTAAGTTTTCTCAAAGCAATCCTAAAATTTATGTATTTATCAGGAATTACATTTTGTGTTCTAAGAGAATGCTAATTGCACCATTATTTCTTTTAAGTTCGCAACAAATTTTATGTCATTTACTGTTTCATATTAGAATCATTGCCGCATGAGTTTTGAAAAATTGCTACTATTGTAAGTTTTGTTGTGTTGAATATTGATCTCCGTTCAGCCAACAAATCAAACAAACTTATATCTGTGTTCGTGTCCATAGTTATACTTTTTTAGTATGGAATGATCCTTCGTTGAACTTTACATTATCAACCTTTGTAAATTGTTTAATGCACAGATGATTTAAATTTGATTCCAACATAAACGAAAAATTTCCATATTTAGAATTTGAATTAAAGAGGTGGAATTTTTACAAAATAAATGAATTAATGTTTATTAATTAAAAGATTAAATTAAGAATATAAAATAAATTTATATAAGATTAATTTTTTAAAATTTTAAATGTTAATCATCCCCCTTTATCCCTAGTTTAATGGAAAATCCAAATTTTTTAACCCATTAAACAAATAAAACCAACTATGTCAGCTAAAACTAGTGTGAAACTAAAATCTTCTTTTTCATTTAGGACACCAGACAGGTTCCTGAAAAATCTCTTATGTTTTACACATAATATATAGTTAGATGCAGACCTTGTCACAAGCAATTTACTATCCCCATCTAATTAATATGGTAAGTCATTAGCATATTATATTTAAATGCATATATATATATATATATATAGTAGAATCCTTAACTACCTCTCAACTTTCTTTCTTTTTTTCCAATTTTCCACTTTTTTATAAACTTTTCTCTATTGTAGTGTCTTGTGTCCATTCAACAGCTTGGTCCTTTTTAAAACAGTATTCTTTTCATTCAAGCTTGGAATAACACCCTTTGGGAGTATCATTCATCAATGGAGGTTTCCCCACCTCACCTCTTGTTCCTTTTTCCAAGTGGGAAACAAAAGAGATCTCCTTTAAACACCCTTCTCATGATCATCATGCTCTCCTTCTCCTCAATTGCTTTTGCTCACTGTTTGACTCACTTCATGACAATATCTGTCTTTCTAGTTTTATTATTCGACTTTAATAATTAGAGCTGTCTTTTACAACACTAACTGATTAACATGTAGTCTAATATTAAGAATTTGATAATGTTATTATTTAATTTAGTGTTACATTGACCAGTTTAAATGAAATTAGTGTAGGACCAGGGGCAATTGTCTGGATTGTGGTGTTGGTTCGCTTAATTTAAGCAAAGAACGAGTCCCTTTGCAATCTGAAATTAAAGATAATCATGGATATTTCTTTTTTTTTTCTTTATTTCAATTGAATCACTGAATTTCCAGAACCAAACTTATTTATACAAAAAAAAAATTATAATGAACAAGTTCTCAAATTGAACTTATTTATATTAAATCTCTTCATGCAAAATCACAATGAAATGTTCGAAACAACTATTAATATAATTCAACACTCATACAATGTTATATGAATGGTATTTTTTTAATGTACTATTATAACTATATATAGAAATGCATATATAAAATTATAAATATTACTAAATATATATGGACCTAAACTCTTAAAGTACTCAAAAAAATTTTCATACTCAAATTCAAATGAGTAAAGTTTATGCATAAAGTATGAATTTTTTTTTTCAATATATATGCCTCCGAATCAGAGCACTGGCACTTATTGAACTGGTAGATATATTGAATTGTCTCCAAGAATTAAAGCATCGAGTTCAAAGATCAACCAAAGTCAAATGAAATAAAAAGAAACATATATAAATTACTCTGTCTAGAAAGATGGTCAAATGGTCAAATTATAATGTCCCTAATTTCGGCTTTAAAAATATATATTATGTAAATTATTTGATGCGCTTATAATTTTGAGTATACTCAATTATAATATAAGAATATATTATTATTATAATTATATTCCTATATTATGCGTGGGTATATAAGTGTACTGAATATGACACTTATATATTATCTTATCCTAAAATTTAATATGCGCTATATTTACATTCCCACAACAAAGGAAAAAAAAGAGCTACAATTATACTTATTTTAACCAAAATATTTTAATATCTATTAATATGAAATATTTAATTTTCTATATTTAGAAAATTATAAAATTATTTGATGAAAAATAATTATATTAAACAGAGAACAAATTTACAAAAAAATTTTGAAATTTCATTATTATGAAGAAAATAATTTAATTTTCCAAAATAAAATTTTGATTAAATATATATTAATAAATATAAATATTGATATAAATCTAATAAAATTTTAAAATATATTAAATTTATAATTCTCAACACAAATATATAACAACAAAGTAAAATTTTCATATATTTTAATAAGATTCATAAATAAATATTATTCTTAAAAATATTCTGGTGCTACTTCTAATTTGAGGATCAACAATTTTCTTATAACAGAAAAAGAGATTATATAATTTAAATATCAAAGATTATTTTTAGAAAAAAGAAAAACTAAAACTAGACGTGAACTCTTAAACTCGTGTACGGGCTATAGAATAAATTCTTGCAATATCAGCTCTACAAACTCTACAAAGAAAGAAACAATGAAGAGTATTGGTTTGTCATAAGATTAAAGCTACTCAAAAAATTTATGTACTTACAAATGTGCACAATCTATCAGCTTATACAGTTGTGCATAGTTGTGTGTACATGGCCCTTGTTATAATATACAAAAAATGGAAAGCAATGCCATGTACATATGTGTTAGGTTAGGACTTAGAAGGCATTGTTTGGCAAGACAAAGGTAAGGCAGGTAGGACACAAAAGGGAGCTTTGCAGGCCCTTTAAGAGATGCTAAAAGGGGCCCTTACTTTTTGCATCACTAATCCACCAATCCTCTCTTGATTTGATACCATTCACCATTGACGAGACCATTGGGCTTTTTCGTTTTCCACATTCTTATCTTTCATTTAAATTTTTGTCACTCACAATACATTTATGTGTTTAACGTTTTTGACATAACAATACTTATTAATCACGAATTAAGATTATTTATAGTAAAAATTTCTACTGTAAATTCTTCTGTAAAATCTTAACCATTAGATTTTGATCTAATAATTAAGATTTTATATGAGAATCTGCAATAAGATACTCCTATTACAGATTATTTATAGACATTAATCACAGACATAGTTTTGGCACTAATATAAACGTGGAATGGCAATTATGTTACGTCTAAAAGTTTTAATATTAACTATTTTAATTCAAAAGTTTTTAAGTTTTTAAACCATGAGACATGAAATAGTTGGTCAGAGATAATTAGAAAATTATAGTTTAATTTGGCTCTCACCCTCCTGCACCAAAAAGAAAAGATCGAAGTAAAAAAGTTGCTTCCCCCAGGGAGGGTTTGGAATTCTTGTGAACTAAAAACAAGGCTAGTCAATACTTTAAAATCCGTGTGGAAAGCTCGATAGAATAGAGAGGAGCCATAGAATGTGGGACACTATTTTGTATTTCATAGCCCCACACATTCCCCTCTTCACGTATATAAGGGCCCATGAAAAACGATGCATGGCCATATCAAAATCAAAAGCCTTCTCTCCCTCTCTCTCTCTCTCTCTCTCTCTCTCTCTCTCACACACACACACACACACATATGATCCACCCCTTCTGTCCCATTTTCTTCCCCACACATGTGAAGTTGAGGGGAATGCTGTCTGGTTCGAGACCATTCTTCTGAAGCAAAGAACAGGCATTGAATGATCTCGGACCAGGCTTCATTCCCCCCAGCTCAAGTTCATCCGTCTGATGCAGCATGTTTTAATCGATGGCTAAATAACATGTAAGTTTTCACTTCTTTCTTCTTACTTTTCCTTCAAAGTTTCTGTGTTCTTAGTTTCTTAGTCTTAATTCTGCAGCAAAAACTACTGACACCCCATTTCTGATTGTGTGGGAATTCACTGATAATAAATGGCTCACATTCAGAGATGATTAACTTCTGTTTTGAGTCCGAAATCTGTGTTTAGCAAATCTCTCAAATGCCCTTCTTCTGAATGAGTTATAAATAATCTGTATACCCTTTGCTTTTAATGAGTTCAATCCTGAGTTACCATATGCAATCTGCGCTTCATGTTTCGAAGCAATTAAGACTGTTATATCAGAAAGAGGAGAGAAAGAATGTGTTTGAATTAAGGTTTTGTTCGTCTATATGTCTATTTCAAATTTCACCAAATCAGTCCAGAAACAGAGAAGTGTGAGACAAAAGGGCAACCAAATATCAGATAAACTGATAAAGCTATGTTTTTCCATCTTTTGTGCTGTTGAATTGTTGTCAAATTGGCTTTGCTTGTGGAGAGTTGCAAAGAATATAAGTTTTGGGACTTTCACTTTATCTGATGCATGAGAGAAGGGGGAAGAAATTCTCTGCCAAATCCATCAAAGTAAAAACAAAAGGGAAAAAAAGCTTTGAAATTTTAAATCTTTATTTTCTAAGACTCTTAGCCCATTCTTCACCTTTTAACCATGTGGGTCTGTTCTAGTTGGATCTTATTCTCAGCCATTATGACCCACCATTTACTACATTAAGGCTACTATCTCCAATCCCCATGTGAGCTTATTAAAAACCACCTTTGTTGATAGCTATATGTTTAATGAAAGTATGGGTATATATGATTGTATTTATAGCAATCTCTAATTTTGGAATTTTAGGAGGTGCAGACAATTATGCAGCTTCATATTAAGTTTAGTAATAATTATAGGCAAAGAGAATTAAGTAACTCACATTAAATGTTCTAGACTTGAATTAGTATATATTTTTATGTAGTCTATGATGTTTTATGTAAAGTTTTAACCAAATTGGGATGATTCTCCAATTTCGTAAAATGATCATATACGGATCCTTAATTAGTAATGCTAGTGAAACCATGCACATGATTGTGGTCAAAGGATAGCCAGATATCAATATATCATTTTCAATTATCCTTGCTTTTCTTTTTATTGTTAGGTATAACCAAGCAATATAAAAACCACCAACTACCTACATGATCTAGGACTTGGAACAGTCATATGTATATATTTTTCTATTGTTGAAAATTGATTTCTATGCAATTTTTTTATTTTGATTGAAGTATGAATTTTTTAATTAAATTATGATAAATATATAAAGAGAGAAGTACCAAATTGATCCCCCATTTTTAAATTTTGTCCCAATTTGGTCTGTCATAAATTAACCGTAACAAAGCAGTTTATAAAAAATTTTATTTTGTGAAATAACAATCTCTCATTAATCCAAACATATGAATTAGTTCTGTATAAATCTGAACTTGTAAGAGAATAATTTGGTATAAATTTAAATTTATGAATGATTAATTTATTAATATTAATATTTGAGAAACCAAATTGACACAAAATACAAAAGTGAGAGACTATTAAAATTATTCAATAACAATACTATTAAGTGTATAGCTTTTATTGAAAAACTGTATAATTTTCTAATTAAACGATACACTTATCATGGGCAAACTATATATTTATCAAGATTTAATTAAAAAACTTGATAATTGACATATGAAATAGTATCCAAATCTAATATTTGACATAATGTTTGATTGTTGGATGATTAACTTCATAGTCAAGTTTGGTCTGTTCACGGGTACATACAGTATTATAAAACATGTGATAGCTGAGTCAGGGTTTTGAAGTACACAACAAAAGATCATAAACATAGTCAATACCGACATAGTAAAGGAATATATATAGAGGAATCCAATTGCTTGCGAGAAAAATATCATATGGTGGTGGATATTATAAGATTGGGGTTTTAAAGGATGTTTTGTTGGTTGGCACTAAAAATCATCCGTACAATCATAAGAAAATGACATCATGTTGAGGTGGAGAATACGTGGGCAAACAAATAGAGGAGAGTGTGCGTGTGTGGGAATGGGGATGGATGGGGTAGGGAGGAGTCAAAAGGGGAGAGAGACACATTGAGTGTGTTATCACAAACACAAAGTAAAAGTTGATTCCTATGCTCGATAAAGCCCTTCGGAATCAATGTTATTTGATGCATTCCCACAACACTTTCCTATGTGACTAGACGATTTTCCAATAAATCCCAAAGAGCTTTGAAAAGCCCACTTATAAAAGACTCAAACATTGATTTTCTTCCCAATCACTGTCCAACTTCTTTTCCCCCTCCTTTTAATTTCCACATTTTGATGCTTCCTCTCTTTTTATTTATTGGGAAAATTAACCATTTAATATATATACTTTACATGAATTTATACATTGGTCCTTACACTTTATTTTTTTATCAAATCAATCTTTATAGTTTTAAAAATTTTTAAATCAATCTCACCTTTAGTTTGTCTCTCAACACCATTAATGAAATGCTGATGTAAAATGATCGTACGACAAATAAGATGTTATATCAGCTCTAATTGATAACTCAATTTTTTTTTTAATATTTTAAAATTTTGAAATAAGAAGCCCTCAAGAGCTCTGTTTATGAACTCTCTCTTTCATTTCTCCTCTTCTTCTCTGTTTTTGCACTCTTCTTCTTCTCCTTGTAAAGCAATGGCCTTTCAATATTTTCGATCTTGTTAGACTCTTGGATACTCTACTTTCTTCTCTATTTCAAACACTCTCTGCTTTACTTAAACCATTTCTCCGCATTCCTTTATCTCTTCTTTTATGTCCTATTCTAGGTTATTTTGCTTCATTTTACTCTACTGTTTTCTCTTATCGTATTTGAGTTCTTCCTCTATATAAATCGAAAAAAAGATTTTATTGAGTCTATAAACTGCTTGTGCATTTTTCATTTTCGAAATTGAAACCCAGAATTAGGAACCTTGTTTCTGTTCAGTGCATAATTTGGCATTTTGGAATAAACAAAAGTCGGATTCTTTCCATGAAGTAGACATTGGTATCTCTCTTGTAAAACAATAAAGTGTTGTTTGATAGTATAGTTTTATAAAATTCAGTTGAAAGGGCACTCTTCTTTCTGCTTCTCCTCTTTTCCAATAGAAAGTACAATTTGGGGCGTCAACCTACGTGCATAAATTGGGGCCAATATATGTGTGTATTTTCTGTAGCTCTGGCAATGGGATGCTGAGGTTCTATTTACAAACTTACTGTGTTGGTGTGTCTGTGACAGCGAAATGACAAAAGAGGTTGTAAATGGTGTACTGGATTCAGCCAAGAAGAGACGAACTAGAGAAAGTGTAATTTCATAATATTAAAAAACATTGAATTTTCAATTTATAAGTTGACCTCCACATCAGTATTTTATAAACAATATTAAGGGACTAACTAACGGTAAGGATTGATTTGAAATTTTCTGAAACTATGAGGATTGATCGGAAAAAAAATAAACTATAGGGACTAATATACAAACTTATATAAAGTATCATGACTAAATGATTAATTTTTTCTTTATTTTTTTATGGTTTATTTTCACCATCATGGCAAATCTCTTGAGAAAAATACAAGATTGATCTCTACTTTATGACAATTTGATCTCTCATAAATTAATTTTTTTATAAATTTAAATTTATACAAAATTAATCATTTCATTTCGATTAATAAAAAATTAATTTTATATAAAATATGTTTTATTAAGGACTAATTTGTTAAATTGTTACAAAATGTAAAAATAAGGAGTCAATTTAGTATTTTTCTTATTATTGATTTTTTCCAGAGTTAGAATTTATGTCATAAAGCAAATTCCCATATTACCCATGAAAATAATTTTTTCAGCATTCATGCCCAGCACGCTTATTTTTCTGTTGATTCATATTGAATTTAGTAGTTTTTCTTCTTTTAATAGGTGATAAACCTATAAGCTATGATAAAATAAATCTTAAATTATTATCATTATTATTTCGAAATAGGATTTTGTAACCTTGACTAAATCCTTATTCAAACCAAATAATTAGAAGGGTCACATATTACGGTTATCTTTTTTGAATGACATTATTATTCTTAATTTAGTAAACTAAAATGTAAATCTTACTTATTTTCTTTCTCTATACATATAAGTACTAAATTTATTTGCCTTTTAATTTCTGTTTGTACATTTAAAATAGAAATTAACAATTTGATGAATATGTTAGTTAAAATATGTCATATAAGTAGAGGTTGTTTTTCCCTACCAAAATAGTCATGATTCAACCCAAGAATTAACCTGATGGTTCACATCAGCATGTCCTATATATAATAAATAAAACTATACATTGAATATAAGTAGAAAAATTTACATTAAAACAATTAAGCTAGCTTCTTTATATTATTTATTTTAACATCCACAATTACTACCATCACCACGTGACAACATCGTCAACATGGTAAAGTATACATCACGAATTCACAACACATGTTTAAGTAAATTTTTTTCTTTGCACATTGTACCGTTTTTTAAACTATTATAAAAAATTTAAAACAAAATTGGTAACGTTCTTCTTTCTCTTCTCACTTTTTTGTTTTTTAAGGGTCAGAAATTTTCTCTTCTTGCTGGACCTATCAACGAATTTTAAGGTTTAAATATGCAAGAATGATTTTTATAGGAATAAGAAAGGGAATGAACTTTGATGGAAAAGAATATTGTAGCTAAAATTGTTAAACTCATAAATTTAGACAAATTCGTAAGAAAACGATAAACTTATAATGAACTCATAAGAGTTTATTTCAGTTAATCAATAACTAAAAAAATTCAAAACTATATAGATAAAATACTAAATATAATAAAAAGATTATTTAAATTATATTAAATAAAAAAAAATTATTCATATTTTATAACTTTTATTACTTCACATGAACATTTGACATAGTCATACATATAATCATTCAATATAACCAACAAAATAATATTTATTTTATTTTTATTATAATAAATACGTATTTAATATAATTTTATTATGTATATTTAAACTTGTAATAAAGTATATTATTATAGTTGCTTGGAAAAGAAGCTTTGCCTATATCTCATTTAATCCTAGGTTTAAATCATTATGTCATTGATTCAAGCTAATTAACATATTTTTCAATAAATAAAATCATAAACTCGATAGACTCAATAAGTTAAACTTGTGAGTCTACCCAAGTTTGCACTAAGTCCTAGTCTACACCGAATTAACTCGTTTTCCTTAAGTATAATCATAAACTCATAACATTGAATAAAAAACTCATGAGTTTGACAATCATGCTTATTTGATTTTGGAATCTAATTTAAGCCAAGATTAGGCCATCAATAGGCAAAAGAAAGCTTGACCTAAAAGACAAATAATATGAGATTTTAACAACAAATTTGGATAACTGAGATTCATTGTCATAACCTATCCTTGCAGACTTTGGGTATGGGTAGCTCTCATAGTGTGACAGGCGATGTGCACAAGGCTCGAGAATGAACTTATCACTGTATGGTTGACTGGCAACTACTAACAATTTTGGCATATCTTATTTTCTTTGTGGGAACTTACATATTGGAGAAGCATTCCAAGCGAGCTTCAATTATCTAACTTTATGAAACTTAAGCTTCCTTCCTTTTCATGTACATAAGCAATAGAGGACCTGCAAAACTTTATAGATAAGGTAGCCTGGCTTTGCAGAGCACTTTGGTGTTCCTCAACTAGATTAGTAGATTTGGTAGAATTTTGACTGTTAAGAATAGCTTAAACTTAGTTTGAAACCATGACACAAGGAAAACCTCAAGATTCATCTCCTTTGGAATAGGAGGAATTACCACAATTATTTTTTATGAAACTCCTTCCTCAAACAGTAACAGACGTAAAGGCCAGAGATTTTAAGGTATTGAGATAAAGAGAAAGGCAACCCTTCGGGGAATATAAAGTGGCATTTACTCAATTATCACGGTATGCTCCACATTTAATGAAAACTAAATACATGCATATGAAATGCTTTGTCCATAGGATTCTAGATTATTTATATAGATCAGTGGCCAAACCATGATATGATTCTTATAAAGATGTGGTTGATACTGCAAGACTCTTTGAAGTTAGATTCCGAGGTAACAAAAATATAAAGGAACATTGCAAATGGCAACACACTAGTGGTGATCAAAATGGCTAACTAGGTCATGGTAGTAACTATAGTGGTAGAGAGATTATAGTGTGTCATCAAGGCTATCAAAGGAATTCTCACTAATGGGAAGGCCACAGTGGTCAATTTTCTAACATTGTGCATAGTAGTGGTAGGGGGCTTGCCCCATTTGTGGGAAGATGCATGTTGGTATTTATTTTGGGCGAGAAGGATATATTGCCAATGTGGTCAACTAAGCCACTTTAAGAAGGATTATCCTATGCTATCTACACCATCATTCTCTAGTCAAGCACCTGCCCTATTGCGCTACCATTATCTCCAATGCCAGTATTACCCTTAAGGCAAATTGGTGTTCCTACAAGTTATGGATCTAGTAGATCTCAAACTAGAGGTAGAGGTTCAAGGGGCCTATGTTTTTGCTATGACATGTTAAAATGCTCAAACATCTAATGTTGTAGTCGTAGGTGTACATCAAGTTTGTTCTTTTGATATACATGTTTTTTTTTTATCTTGGGGCTACACATTCCTTTGTGTCCACATTATTTGCATTACGATTTGATAAGGATGTAACACTCTTAGATACACCATTAGTTGTGTTGGAGATTCAATTTTCGTTGATCGTGTGTATAGGGAATATGAAGTATTAGTAAAAGAAAATTAGTTGGTACTTGATCTAATAGTCCTTGATATGATTTTGGGCATAAATTGGCTTTCATCATGCCATGCCATGCTTAAAGGTCACAACAAAGTCATGAAATTTGTGTTGCCAGAGGGAGAAAGCTTCACCTTTCAAGGAGATCAAAGATTAACACCTAATAATCTAATTTATAGTATTAGTGCTAGTAAGTTGTTAAGAAGGGGATGTAAAGGACACTTGGTGATGGTTAAAGATATGCGAAGGACAAAAGAAAGCATAGAACATGTACCAATAGTATGTGAGTAGCCCGATATTTTTTCAAAAAAATTACTAGGTTTACCTCCAGACAAGAAAACTAAGTTTTGCATAGACTTGATTCCTAGTACTCAGCCTGTGTCTATACACCTATACCGTATGGCCCCTTGAAGGAGCAATTACAATATCTTTTTAACCATGGATTCATATGCCTTAGTTTTTCATTAGAGGGTGTTTCAGTATTGTTCGTGAAGAAGAAAGATGGTTCTAAAAGGTTGTGTATTTATTATAGGCAATTGAACAAGGTAATGGTAAAAAACAAATACCCATCGCCATAAATAATCACTTGTTTGACCAACTTTAAGGAGCCCATTGTTTCTCTAAGATTGACTTGCGATTAGGTTATCATCAATTGAATCATATAAAGAAAATAATATATAGCTTAGTTTTAAGGTATAGGGGCAAAATAGTCATTTTTTGAAAAATGTTAAAGGTAAAATGGTAAATTTACAAGGCTAGGGACAAAATGGTTATTTTAAAAAAATCAAGGGTAAAATGGTAAATTCACAAGGAGGGACATATGACATTACCTTAACCTATGGGGCCTATACATGTAGAGCTTAAACCATGATAAAATATTAGATATCCATAGAGCCTACACTAAAATAAAATATCACATATCTGTAGGACCCACTCCATAATTATATCTTAGATATTTATAATTTGACATTGAATCACAATTGTTATATTAAGAAAATGTGGTTAAATCCTAGCCATTGATTTCTCTTTAAATACCTTACACCTTACCTATTTTCTTCACACTATTCCCTACATTCCTCCCATAACCATATCACTCATTCTCACATCTCCACTCCACACTTAGAACAAGAAGGATGGAAGTAAGAAGGAAGGGAATAATTTTAGAAGAATTACAAGAAAGGGGAGCGTATCGAGATAACATGATTTAACATATTCTAATTTCTCTTCTTCTCTTTTCCTTTTTCTTCTTGAATGGTCTTCATGGTAATCCCTTTTGGCCTAAGGTCATTTATCTCAAAATTTTGTCACTATGAGCTCATTCAAGGTCTAAGAATGATAGAATTAGAGAAGAATGATGATAGATAGATATTTTGAAATATCTAGGGAAATAATATGTAGGCCATAACAACTGTGATAAGAATTTTGATGTGTGAATTTTATTGTGCATTATATATCCTTATATGAATATTTTGTTATTCATGCACTATAATTGCCTATGTTGTTGTGCATTTCAACTTTGTATAATGGAGTGACAATATAATTGTTTGAGAAGAAAAGTACTATTTATGAGAGTAAACTATTCCTGTACACTATGTACTTATTGATAATTTGGAATCTCATTTGATAATGACTGGCTATGCCATCTTAATATATATATATTGTGAACCATTTGATAATGGTTAGTTATGTCACCTTAATATATATTGTAAACCCTATGAGTTCCTTAGCAAGGCATTATATCCCATTAATCTTGTAATTTATGACAGGTCATACTGCCTAATGATTACAAGGAAATGATGTTATTACACTTCTTAGGCCATAACTTGAATTCTAAGATCAATGGCAGGCTATGCTACCTAAATGGTCTCAAGAATTTAAAAGAGAACAAGAATCTATCCTTGCTGAGAATATCTTGAATTTAAATTAACACTAAAGGGATTCCTAAATAATCAAATCTTGAACCACATGGTGGCTTGGGTGATATTTAATATAAAGATTATATTGCTTGACTCTGTCCTAAGTACCAGCTAGGGGACGGCTCAGCTAAAAGTGGGGTTGCGCCTGTTGGTCAGGTGTCATACGCTGGGGTTCATGAGACTTAATCGCTTGGGTATGATTGTCATATGTTAAGGTTTAGTGAGACTCAAATAATCCATATACGACGCCTTAATGCCTAATGGTTGAAGACATTGTCTACCTCTGTTTGCCATATGTTTACTAATGCATATTTGTATGTTATGATATTTGACATCCATATATATTTCATAAATATCATAATTTATAGTCATATTATATTCCATGGATATTTCGAGTATCATATATGCTTTTTTATGTTACTGAGAAACTATTCTCACCATTCTATTAATGATGATTTGAGATGGTGAATTACCTAATTTATCTTAAAGTCTATATGAAATGAGTATTTGTCCAATTAATTAGGAAGCGCTTATTATTAATATCATTGTTGCAAGATGTGATATGGGCTTACACACTATACCACTTATGTTCATGTCACAGGAGGGCATGTATCATACTAAATATAGGCCTAATACCCGTTCTCTAGTTTTGTTAAATTATTTATATGGATATATGAACAAATTTATATAGGAACTTTTGTTCTCTATAATTATACTATTATGTTTTAGATATCATAATTTATTTTCATAATTCTTTCTTCATAGTAATATTAATTGAAATTTATAATAAATTATATACTTCGTAAGAAGGGTGTTACAAAGACATCCCAAATATTGCTTTCAAGACTCGTTACAGGCACTATAAGTTTTTAGTCATGTCATTTGGGCTTAGGAATGCTCCAATAACTTTTATAGTCTTGATGAACTGAGTCTTTAAGCCATACTTAAATAATTTTGTAATCATCTTCATTGACGTTATTCTTGTGTAATCGAAAAGCAAGGAGGAACATGAGCAACACTTAAGGATGACTTTACAAACCTTAAGAGAAAATCAACTATATGCTAAGTTCTCCAAGTTTAAGTTTTAGTTAGATAGTGTGGCTTTCTTCCAAGGATGGGATTAATGTAAATTCAAAGAAAGTATAGGCGATTTAAAACTGACCCAGACCCACCACAGTGACCAAGATACATAGCTTTCTCTGGTTAGCAGGTCACTACCGTAAATTTGTGAAAGACTTTTCCAAGCTTGCTGCTTTTTTAACTAGTTTAACTAGAAAATGTGTGGTGTTTCATGGACAAACACTTGTGAGAAAAGTTTTTAAAAATTGAAGGATTGCTTGACTTCAACACTAGTATTGACTCTTCCTTCTAGGAGTGGTAGGCATACAATTTACTGTGATGCTTCAAGAGTGGGATTGGGTTGTGTATTAATGTAGCATGCTCCTTTAACTAGTTTAACTAAAAAAGGTGTGGAGTTTCAATGGACAAATGCTTATGAGGAGAGTTTTAAAAAATGAAAGATCGCTTAACTTCAACACTAGTATGGGATCTTCCTTCTAGGAGTAGTGGGTATACAATTTACTATAATGCTTCAAAAGTAGGATTAGGTTATGTATTAATGTAGCATGGAAAGGTGATAGCCTATGTATATAGACAATTTAGAAAGCATGAACAAAATTATCTCACTCATGATTTAGAGATGGTTATAATTATATTTGCCTTAAAGATATAGAGGCACTACGTGTGTGGCGAAACTTGTGAAATTTACACTATTCACAATAGTCTTAGGTATATATTTCAACAGAGGAACTTGAACTTAAGACAAAAAGGGTGAATGAAACTCTTGAAAGATTATGATTGTAATATTCTACACCACCCAGGTAAGGTCAACGTAGTTACAAACGCTTTAAATAGAAAGTCTACAGGTAGCTTGTCTCATATAGCTAAAAGCAAAATGCTGATAACAAAAGAATTCTAAAAGCTTATCAAGAGTGGAGTACAATTTAAGATTGGCTCACTGCTAGCTCATGTGCAAGTTCATTCTAGTTTAGTGGATAAAATCAAGGAAGTACAAGACTAAGACATATAATTAAAGAAGATTATGGATGAAGTTCATCAGGGGAAGTTACAGGACTTTTTAGTAGATGATGGAAGCATTATAAGATGTTATCATAGGTTATATGTGCCAAATGTGGAAGATTTACAGATGAGGGTATTAAAGGAAGCTCATCACTTTGCATTAGGGATACACACAAGTCAAGTTGGGCCAAGTTTTTATCCAGCTTGAAACCCAACTCAGTAACAGCACTGGGCTGCTTTCTTAACCTTGATACCCGAATCGGCCTGAGATGACTCAGTATATGATCGGGTCAAACCAAACCATATCAGGTTAAAGAAGAAACATCGCTGCTGAAATTAGTAGAGTTTGGTCATGATTGCTACTTATGCAAAGAGATGGAAGAAAAAGACAAGATACAAGAAACTATGTTTTAAAAAAAAAAAGAAACTCTGCGGGGGGTACGAAAGGTCAAATCCAGTAAAATGTGAGAGGCAAGAAACTATATGCGTGGGGTACTAAAACAAATTCTTCAAGAAAGGTTAAATCTACATGCTTCTTTTTTTTCTTCTTCAGATCTGTGAATATTTCTTCAAATCAGCAACACATCTTCTTCTTCTTCTTCTTCTTCTTCCTCTTCTACTACTACTGATTTATGAATATTTCTTTCGATCTGCAACGCTTCTTCTTCTACTACTACCTCCATTATAGATCTATAATTGTTTCTTCATATTTGCTTTTTCTTTTTCTACCTCCGCTTTAGATATGTGAATTTTCTTCAAATTTGAGAGCATGTATACACAAGAGGCATGAGAGTGGTTCACTCAGAATAAAATGTGAGAATGGCAGAAGCATAATTATAGGGAAAATTAATTAAATTTATGAAATTATTTTTCTTAAAAAAATGTTTAATAATGGGTCAGGCCGAGTTGGGCATTGTATGAAATCATCACCCCCTACCCGGCCCGACTCAAAATTAACACCTGAGATTATTTGATTTATACACTCACTTTTTTGCCTTAACTAGAACCCGATTTAGTCGGGCTAGATTGGGCCCACCTGGTTGGACATGCGATGTTCAGCCTGACTTTGCATACACTTTTCATCCAAGTTCTTATAAAATGTAGTCAGAATTGAGGGACTTGGGTTAGTGGAAAAGGATGAAAAAGGATGTAGCAAAGTTTGTTTTCATATGCCTAGTGTGTTAAACAAGTGAATTTGAACATTAGAAACCTGCAGGCTTGCTTCAGCAAATTAAGATTACCAAATGGAAGTAGGAAGGGATCACAATAGATTTTGTTACCGACTTGCCCAAAACCATTAAAGGTTATGATTCAAAATGGGTGATTGTAGATCAAATAACTAAGATTGCACACTTTTTACCTGTAAAGGCTACCTATAATGTAGTCTAATATATAAAGCTCTACTTAGATGAGATCATATCCTTTCTTGGTGTGCCAATGTCTATTATTTCTGACTATGGGCCATAATTTATAGCCAAGTTTTAGAAGTATTTCCAAGAAGCCTTAAGGACTCGCTTAGATCTAAGCATTGCCTTTCATCCTCAAACTGATGGACAATTAGATTGTACAATTCAAATATTGAAAGATATGTTTCGTGCATGTGTTTTATATCTTCGTGGCATTGGGATAAATACTTGCATTTGATAAAGTTTGCTTACAACAATAGTTATCAACCTAGTATACAAATGGCACTTTTTGAGGCACTGTATGGCAGGCATTGTAGGTCACCAAGTAGTTAGTTTAAAGTAGGTGAGTCTAAACTTTTGGGCCCAGACTTAATGCAAGAATCAATGGCCAAGGTGAAATTAATTCACAAAAGGTTATTGGAGGCCCAAAGTAGGCAAAAAGCATACACAGATAATAAGAGACGTGACTTAGAGTTTGTAATTGGAGACCTTGTGTTCTGACAAGTATCACTTATGAAAGGAGTTTTGCGGTTTGGAAAGAAAGGAAAGTTAAATCCTAGACACATTAAGCAATTCAAGATACTAGAAAGGGTAGGCGTTGTAGTATATGGTCTAGTTCTTCCACTAGATTTTGCAAATGTGCATCATGTTTTTCATGCATCTATGCTTTGAAAATATTTATCTAATCCCTCTCATGTCCTTCTACCATAATTAATAAAATTATAAGAGCAATCCTCCTAAGTAGAGTAACTTATAGCCATAACTGTCAGACAAGTAAAAATACTAAGGAACAAAGACATGGCTTCAGTTAAAGTGGTGTGGTAGAATCACACTGGTGAAGAATCAACTTGGGAAACCAAAGAGGTTATGCGAGACAAGTACCCCTATCTTTTTGCTTCTAGCGGTAAACAGCTTCTCTAAAATTCAAGAACCGAATTTTTTAAAGAGGAAGAATGTAATAACAAGAAAAAAAAATGTATATATATGTTTATGTATATATCAATCCTTAAAATATACATAGTTAAAGATGTATGATCTTTATAGGGGTATAGATAATATTATAGCATCTTAGTTAAACCTAAGATGATTTTAAAAATAACATTAGAGAAATAAAATAGAATTTTAAAGACTAAAATGAAAAGAGAAAATAATGTATGGGGTCAAAATTATAGATTTAACAATTTATTAGGATTAAAATGAAAAAAAATATTATCTAGGATAAAAATATATTTTTAGCATTATATAATAATTTTCATAGTAAACTGTTAGCAAAACGCGTATGCATAATAAACTATTGGCAAAAATGTGTTTGGATACTATTTGCATAATGCCAAGTAGTACCAAATAGTAACTTAAAAACTTTTATAAATAGTACAAACATTTCTTAGTTTTCTCATTCGAAATTAAGAGAAAAGAAGAGAAAGATAGGTCACAGAAGAAGTGCTTTATGGAAAGTTTATATTTTTGTGAGACGTAACTTTATGGATGTCTCTTCAATCGGGATTGTGTTGTAGGAATAGGAGATCTCTACAATCAATCTCTATCAGTAAGTGTATAAATAGCAAAGTAGCATCTTTCATTTTATTATATGATTATGTTTCCTTGTCAAATTTTCATTTTCCTTATTCCATGTCTTGCGTCTCATAGGGGAGACAAATCTAAAACTTTCAAACTCTTCAATCGTGTTCTAAGATAAAGTTGAGTTGAAACCTTAAACTTTAATTATTTATTTTACATTATTTTTAAATTTCGTGAAGTGTTTTATCTAAATTTATCTTCTTTAGTCAACGTATTATTTATCTATCATTCTTAATCATGTATAATATTGTTACTTTCATTTCTTATAAATTATTAGGTAATGTAACCCTTTTATTTATATATAGAATTTATTATAAATTTTAATTGTAATTATTATGATGCAAAAATTATGAAAATTGATTAGTATATCTAAAATTATGATTTTTTTCCCCTAACTTTATAATATATTTCAGTTCTTACCCTTGACTTCATGAAATTATGATTTTGCCCCTAAACTTTTTAACATTATGATTTTGGCCTTATACTTCTAAAATTATTTTTCTCCCTTGACTTTCTAATATATTTCAGGTCTTACCTTAGCCTTCTAAAAATTATAATTTTACCCCAGACTTTTAAAAATTATGATTTTTCCCCTTAGTACCTTTTTATTTCATTACATCATTGACTTTATCTATCTATATATTCACTTATGGCAATTAATATGTTAAGTAGTATATTATTTATTCATGTAACTTATTTACATGATTTATTTTCAATAGTTTTAAAAAGATTTAAAGGTTGAATGGGAATTCATGTAAAAATCCCATAACCATTAGCAAGGTAACGACCTAGGTACACCTTGTTGAGATAAGATATTAAGACGTATATGGTAAAAAGATACGAGTATGAATTATTTAGATGTATCTAGTAAAGGGATACAAATATGAGATATTGAGACATATCCAGCAAAGGGATACGAGTATGAGTTATTGAGACGTATCTAATAAAGGGATACATGTATGAATTATTAAGACATATCTAGTGTGGGATACGGATCTTATATGCTTGGCATCATATACAATGTGGAAATATGGATGTTGATTATTATAATGGCATTGTGAAGTAACATCCAGTGTAGTGATAAGAAAGGGAATTTAATGTTGATGTATGGCATGATGATTTTGGTTCTTTCTTTAATACCCACACCATACAAAATTATAAAAGTTAAAAATAGTGTTTTCATTTTATCGAAACTTATTTCTTTACTTAAATAAATATTTGTTAAGAACTCTAAGGCCTCTATTATTTTCCCTTCCACTTACTTTGTTATTTATACATTCACTAAGTTAGTGGTAGACTTACACCTTTCTCTATAATATTTTTTAGATCAGTAAGTGCTAGTGAAATTTCTCTGGAAATTTTCTTATTGTTTAAAATTTTTAGTATGTCATTCTAGGTTAATCACAATATGTGTCTAACTTCAAGGTGGTAACTACTAGATGTCTAATTGTTTGGGGTCTATAATGTTGTGAAGTATTGTAAGCCTTATGTAGGCTATTTCCTTATTATACTAAATATATATTTTCAGACATTACTAAGTTGGTCTGTTTGATATAATTGTGAAATTTTTGGAATAAGATTAGTCGTACAGGAACAAGAAATGTTGAAATTTTAAAAAAGGTACTGTCGAATTTTTGGTAATCTTTAAGTAAATTTGTGAAATTGCATTTTATAGTTACTTATGTAGGCTTTATAAGGATGTTATCTTAGGCTTGTTAGGCTTAGGTGGTGTAGCCTATACATCGGTCATGATACATATTTTTGGATTGTGACAAAGTTTGTGTTAGAGCAAGGTCTGCTTAGGTTTTTCTAGGTCCTAGTAGCCACTGGGTTGGGAAGTAATGGAAACTTGTATGTAATTGTGTAATTGTCCAGTATACCTTACATACAGGACATTATTGTTACCAAATTCATATCATGGAGTCTTTAATCATAGGATCCATGTCATTTATATTTAAATAGCTATAGAACTTGTTAGAATAATTACTTAAATCCAAATTACTTATTTAAGGAAGAGGACAACTTCGAAAAGGTTTGTTACTAATAAACCTTCCACCTTGTCTCGTGACACCATTTTGGCTTTCAGAGGCCAAGGGCATAGGGACGGTAGAGGTCATGGACTTAGAATTAGCAATAGATTAAAGTGGCTAGAGATGAATTGCTTGATAATAAGCAAGAAAATGTATTAGTAACAGATGTAGTTGCTGGGATACTCGATATTCAGCAAACAATGAAAAAATATATATACATATATATATATATATATATATTTAATCCAACACCAATACATTATCTTGTATTTCCTGTCTCTTCACCAGTCGTGCATAGTATTGCAACTTTATTAGGCCTTATCTTGTCTAACTTTATACTATTAGATTTTATCTTATCTAACATTATCTTATATAGCGTACTAAACAAGTTCTATAAATTTTAATCATTTAATTTTTTTTATATGTAAAATATGAACTTTAGATTTTAAAATTTTTTAACTCATCATTGATATTTTTAAAATCTAAAGATAAAATGGTTATAGTTTGTATTTTCCATAAATAAAAAGTAAATTCTCTTCATTGATTTAAAATTACAATAAATAAAAACCTAATCAATTTTTTTTGTTTTTAAAAATATTAGTGCATTTCATTTGAAGATCAATTGGGAAGGTACACTTGCCTGAACCTGCATAAATGGTTCATAAATTTTGGTTAGACTGTTGTACTCTTCATCCAAAGCCTTAGGAAATGGTTGCAATTACCTCAGGCAAGTGACAACCAGTACGATATCAAGTGATTGTCATTCAAAAACGAAAATGAGGGTTCTTTTTTATTTTTTTCATTAGGGTCATGAGAAAATGAGAAATTCATTTTTGATATTTTTATATACAAAGCCAATTATAATATAATTTCCAAGAAAGTCTAAGTAGGAAGACTGCCATAATTTCCTCCATGTTCAAAGCCAAGGGACATGGTAAGAGAGACCTCAACTTTAACTTTTCCTACCATTTAATACTTTTGTCTAAGCCCCATAAATCAAACTACTCCAAAATAGAAAATTTTGTTTGCAATATATAATTTGCATGTTCACTAATCAAAATTTATTTCATACTTTTCAATATAAATAAATTTGAACTATTCTATGTATATTTATTCCAGTGCACACAAAAATTTCTCTCCCTAATTATTTAAAAACAAGTGGGGGCAAGGGAGCAGCTAATAGTATGGGTGATCATAATCTTCTTATAGCATTATCACTAATTTTCTATTGTCTATCATTCATTACTTTCGTTAGTATGTCCATTTGTTTAACGAAAGTCACTCCCCACCTAATTCTCCCTTTCATGATGTTGTATAATTATATGAACACTATACTTTGTCCTTAAGCACTATTGTTTAATTTTTTTTTATAAAATTAAATGACAGATATAATACCATATAAAAAACCCGATTCTTGATGCTTGCTTTTGTTGAAATTATTTTAAGTTTTGTATCTAATTTCTTTTGACTTAACTACAATAGTCTATACCTTATTATATAATAAAAAATAATAAATATATTACAAAGGAACACGAAATTGACTAGATTTGATCATTAAGTATGTACAATACAATTATATCAAATACATAATAAAAAAGTGAACTACAATAGAAAAAGATTAAAAAAACAAATAAAACTTCTCACGAGCAATAAAAAGATAATATTTGCCATTATTTGTTGATGGCTTCAGGTTAGCACTTTAGTACCAAAAGTTTGCTATGAAATTAGTATATTGATGGTCCTCAAAAGCAGCGAACAGCCAAAGTTCCTTCTTCACTTTTCCAATCACTCTTGAAACCATGAACTTGAAGAACTCCAATACTGCTAAAACCTTGCATGATTAAAAACATAATTCCTTCTATACTCAAGAACCCACGTATTGGGGGTCTAATTACCTGCAAAGGCACCCCATTTTGGTTGCACCCAAGAAGCATTTGCTTTTCGAATCACATAGCTAACTTGTCCATCATTCCACTTTTGAATGAAGCAAAAATAGAAACTCAGGGAACAATAGTATATATGTCTGGCAAAATTCATTTAAGAAGAACATATACTGACATTGACACTAATAAATATTGCAATATGATAAAGTTAAAAAAATTAAATAGATGGCTTCTAAGTGTAATTTTATGTGTTACTTTATGTCTAATGCATAAGAAAAGGCAAGATATCAAGATTACTTCAATGAGTCCTCTAGATAAGATAGTGAATGTTTGAGAAGAAAATCCAGTTGTTTGCAGAGGTCATCCTCTGATTTATACAATATAAAACACAAGTTCAATGGAGCACCATACTAATGCAAATTAAGTGGTTGGTCAGCCAAAATCATATTTCTTAAACTTGAGTTGAACTCTTAGTTCTTTAAGAAAATAAGATCAATGCAAAAAACTATTCTGATGAGCAATCCCTAACTAATTTCCCGTACAGAGTTACCATAGTTACAATTCCAAACCTTCCCATTAACAATATCTTACAACTCTCTGCAAAAATATAAACTTTCTATTCAAATCTTACACTACTCATGATTTTTTGCTAACCTTTTTTATTACACCTATTGACAGAACAGGTAAAAAAATCCCTAGAACAACCCAGGCAAAAGCAACTTCCACTAATAATATCAAGCCTAAACGTAGTATTAATATAAAGAACTTAAACCTAAAAAAACCCACTCTCTCTTCTTCTCCTCCTCCTCCTTTCCATTTTTTGTCCAAATACGATCTAGCATTGGATTTGATGACAAGAAAAGATGAAATGTGGAAAGCACTCAATCTGGGTGTGGACAAATGGAAGCATCAAAAGATATAAGAGTATGGTGGACATAGGGTAGAGAAGCAAACAACTTAGTGAGGGAGCTTTTCTGAATGCTTAAAGGCATAAGGTCGAGGGTGGCATTAATGCTTTACAAGAAAAATTTACAGCTGCAATTGATGCCTTTGAGGCCACCTAGATAATAACAGCTGTCTCAATTTTTCGACAATCGATCATCGTCTTGCATGGGGGCATAGTTCTGCTTTTAGTGTTTGATTTCAATTTTAAAATGATGGATTTCATGGCTTCTATAGCTTCTTTAGTGTGTGATTTCCCTTCAGTGAAATTTAAGCCTTTTGTTGAGAAAAATTTGGCATTCAGATTTTGAATTCCAACGGTCATATTTAGGAAGACTGAATCAAATTTTTTTTTTTTTGTGAAAGGTTTCACATAGTGAATTGACAATAGTGGCCCTATTGTTCACATTATGATTGCAAATGAATTAGTCGTCAACTGTTTAAAAGTTATAAAGAAAAGAATGTTAGAAGCTAATTAGCAATACAATCATTTAATTAAATTAGGTTTGTATCTTCCAATTTATGTTGATAGGTCAAAGTTGGAACATAATCTTTTGCAATTAAATGTATTTTGTAAATTGAAAAATATTTTATCTATGATGAATTAAATTGAAAAGAAAATTCTATAAAAAATTAAATTAAAAAATATCCTATTTGTTAGAAAAAAAAAAAAAAAAAGAGTTTCACTCAAATTCTAACCTATGAATGAACATACATTGCTTGCATATTAAAAATATTCTGATAAATTTGCCCTACTTTAAAACCTTGATGTGTTAGGATCTAAGAGTTTGAATTCTCTCATATTCTGATCAAAATATGAGGGTCATGTTCTTATTATTAGTGGTTGGATGAACATTGACTGGTCCATATTTACCGACCAAAAATCTAAATTATATCAAAAGCCATAATGCTTAGCCTAGAAGCAATCAACTATCAAGGACTTTTGGGGTGGCCACTTTTCTTATTTCTTATAATGTCACTTAAGGTTTTGAAAGATCCTATGACTTTAGGTTTTGCCTGTCCAAAATGATGTGGCATGTCCACTAAAAATTGTGTAAGAAATAAGGACCAAATTGATAAAAAGGATCAAAATGATAATTATCATGTTATTACCCATATGGATGATTTCATGTATTTAGACAACATTAAGAAGATAGTCTCTTCTAATTCACTATTTAAAAAAAAAATGGTTTCTTTCCCATTGGAAAAGACCACATTTGGATAAACTTTACAATTCTCAACATGCTTAACCAAAATCATAAGCATATTCTATACTATATTACTATTACAATATAAAATCTTACAAAATAATCATTATCCATTAAATTAGAAGTTTACATCATAATTATCAACTTCAAAAGAAGAAAGAAGAAAAACCATTACCTAGAATACTTGGTTGAATTTTTTACTTCAGCTATTTTAAAGCTTGTGTCTTTACAAGACACCCACACTCTCAAATATATATATATATATATATATATATATATATATATATTAATTACCCTGAGTGGGCTAATTTGCACACTAACAAACTTCCAAAATAATAGAAGTGAAAGAAATAAATAGGCATACCTTGCGAAAATGCAACTTCCTTAAGACTGTTGGAAATTCGAAACAAATTAATAAAAAAGACCAACAAACTGATAAAAACATGTAGTTTGAGTCATGTAAAATATACGTAACAAAATCTTTTAAGGTAGAACCTTGAGACAAAACTAGCAAAAATATATGATGTATTGTAACCCATATAGTAAGTTATATTTATACAAGGTTGGAAACAAATGGCTAGTTATTATAGGCGCTGTGGGACTTAGAAACAATAAACTAGCTATAATTAGGCAATGTGGAACTAATTTTTTTAAATATAACTCACACACTCAACAAATTATACTCCAACCCAAAGGTGATTGTCTAATAATAAAAGTAAGCATGTAATATATATTATGTTTAGGTATAATGATACTTTGTCATACTTTTGAATTTTAACCAGGCTAATGTTTAAGTTCATATTACTTAAGCATGAATGATTTAGACATCACTTGATTGATTGTAGTAACAAAACAAAATGTTGGACTTTGACAATTGAAAATTTTTAAAATTACTAAATTCATGAAAAATAAAAATCAAATTAACCAT
This sequence comes from Delonix regia, assembly GCA_037074485.1. Taxonomy (NCBI): domain Eukaryota; kingdom Viridiplantae; phylum Streptophyta; class Magnoliopsida; order Fabales; family Fabaceae; genus Delonix; species Delonix regia. Next base: position 37,505,070 of record CM073451.1, read on the forward strand.
AAATAAATACACTTGTAGTTCCGTTTTTTTCTTTTTTATCAATACCCTTATTGTGCAAGTTATACAAAAGTTTTAATTAGGTGCTTATGATTTTAGAAAATAGACAATATTGATCTCTTAGTTGCTAAATCCCAATTTTATTATCTTGTCACTTCATCTAAAAGTTAATGATATGCTAACTTGAACATTAAATATAAATAAGAGTTGACACGATTAAGTTGATAAATAACATTAAAAAAAAGCCCAAAGTAATAAATTAAAATTAAATTTTAGACATGAATTATATGACAAATGATAAAAATTAAGTCATTATAAATAAGGAGGGTAACACTCCTTTTAAAAAAAAAAAATTAAGGAGATTAAGTTTAAAATTTTATGAAGTTTGAAAGACAAAAAATGTAATTGAACTTACATATTTATAATCAATTTAATTAAATTATTTTTAATAAGCCCAATATGCCTTAAAATTTATTTGGAGAATTATCTTTGTAAGAGGGATGTTAATACCAAGTTAATTAAATGTAAAATAAGAAAGGGCGGTAACATAGTGACAGTTGAGTTGTTCAATCACTAAATAATATTTCAAAAATTATATATAATAATAATAATAATAATGAGAATAATATATTGGTAAATTTTACAGTGCATATGATTGCATTGACATGCAAAAATATAGTGATTGGATATTACTATAAGATAATTTATTGTATTTATATTTTAATTATATAATTTTTGGATGTTATTTACAAAATCAAATTTTATTGTTTTTAAATTTATCAACTTACTCAGACATGTACTTTTTTTCTTTTTAACAATCTTCTAAATACTTAATTTTATATTTATTTCTAATATACAATTTCATGTTTGAAGAGGCTATTAAAAAAATGAAGAAAGTGAAAAAAAATAAGTTGACAAAAGATAAAATCATTAAACTTAAAATATAATACAATAAATTATTTTGAATTAACATATAAATTAGTATATACGACAAGGGGACAAATCAAACCTTTACCAGAAGCTTACTAACCCCCAGCCCTTACATATTAACTCAGTAATGGATTACTAATTGGCTCTTCTCTCGTATGGCCCATTAATATGTTTGGTATGATGTTGCATGGAAAGGTAAGAGTGAAAAAGATTGCTAATCGAACGATTTTACTATCCTTTTATTAAAAAAATTAAAAATTCATTTTTATATTTTATGTATAGAAAAACATTTTTTTAATTTTTATAATAAAAAGTGATTAATTAATTTATTTTATATTTTAAACATAAAAAAGAAAAATAAAACAGCTTCAATGGGTGATACAGGAAGTTAGGTAAAGCCACATTCACTTAAGTAGGTTAGATGTCCCCTTCAATTTTTGATTTTATATTTTTGTGATATATAATATTGATATTATGTCCCCCCATATTTTAATATTTTAAACCTACTGAAAAGTCATAAGTATATATAATTATTTGTATATTTTTTTATTGAATATTTTAACTTGATGCTAATAAATTCATACCTATTATATATCTTAGAAAAGACTTTATAAGTATTTTTTTTTTTTACTTTTTCTTTTCCCACATCATCATTTCTCTCACACGTTTTCTTCCTATCCCAATCCCATCAATATCAAATTAGCACACATTTTTCTTCTTTTTTCTATTTATTTTATTATTATTTTAACAATCATCCTCCCTTTTTTTATTTACTCTATTGACCAAGGAGCACTCACTATCTTCCAAAGAAGTTGCTCTTGTCATCTTCATTCATTTCTCTCTGGCGCTCTAATATCTTCCATCACTTTATATACTTCTTTTATATATATATATATATATATATATATATAAGATATCTCCCTCTCCTGTCCATCTTTCTCTCTAAAATTTTTCCTCTTCTCATTCCTCTTCTCTTATTATTTTTTCCTTTTGGCTCTTTATTCTTTATAATGGATTAATGGTAGGCATTAGCAAGTTTAAAGATTCAAAGATTAAAGTCTCATTTTGGTCATATTATCAATATTGAAGAGGTAAGTTTTTCTTTCCACATTTTTTCTAATCCTCCTATTATTTTTATATTTTTGTAAATCTAATTTTTTTTTCCCCTCTAATCCCCTCTTTATATTTCTATGTTTATCATTTTAGTGTTGCTTCATGTTTAGTGATTCTTTTGAAACATTTAAATTGTCATATCATTTTCAATTAATGATTCCTTCCTCTGGAAAATAAATAAATAGCTCCTCTCTTTTTTTTATTGATATTACTCACATGTAATTTTTTCTCTCCATAAATTACAAAGAGCATTTCACATGTTTAAATCACTTTGGCTTTTGCAGATAATAATATAATTATATTAAATAAGTAGATGATAATTTGTGACATGAGGTTTGTAATGATAATTTCACCATTCAATCCTGTGTTTATCATTTTAGTGTTGCTTCATATAATAGGCACGCTCTTTAAAAAAATTGTTCAATAGTCAATTTTTTTGGGTCAAGTTCAAAGGTCAATTCTAAATTGACTTTCTTGTAAAATTACTTACTAGTGTATAAAACTTTTTAAAATATATACAACTTATTTAAACTTTTATATGGAACTCTAAATAAAGTAATTAAAAATAAAATAAAATTAAAAATAAATGTAAAATAAAAATAATTAAAATTTTTAGTTAATAAAAATGATAAAATTTAGACTTAAAACCAAATTGAATTACATTTGAGGATTTGCCAAGATGCTAGGCTTACAATAAGCTTATTAAAAATGTATTGTAAGTTATCAGATAAAATTTTATATTTAAAGTTTAAGAAAAATAACATTTGATATATGCATATGTTTAATTGAAAATGGACTGCTGTTTTAATTAATTAATTATTTTCTTATTATAATAAAATATGATTTGTCACAGGTGAATTGCAAATTCTTTAAATTTTGAATAGAAAATGAAAAGGTTTTTTAAGAGAAAATTGCCATTAGATGAACAATCTTCATCTGAACTCCATGATTCAAATGTTGAGCGACAACAAAGTAATATTAATTTAGAATATTTGTCGTAAGATTTGGAAAACAAGTTGAAATTTCATCTTACCATCCTAATAACTGTAATAAGATACGAAGAGGTTACTTGCAAAAAGGATCATATCAACCTACTTTGCATAATTTTCTTAAAAAAAAAATTGGGAATGTTGTAAGAAGATTTGTCCCTCTTGGTTTAATGAACTTGGCAATTGGTTGGAATACAACATAGAAAAAGATGCAGCATTTTGCTTGTGCTATTACCTTTTTAGGCCTAATTTAGGGAAGCAATCAAATGGGAATACATTTGTGACAGAAGGATTTATGAATTGGAACAAACAAGAAAGACTATCATCTCATGTTAGAGGTCTTGATAGTGCTCACAATATTATTTGGATGAAGTGTCAAGACATGATAAATCAAAATCAACACATTAAAGTTATTATTTATAAACAATTTGAACAAGTTTGTAAATGGTTTACTACATTTGTTACAAGATTTTGATTTTGCATTCATATTACATTTGATGAAAATGCGTTAGGCATTTCATATGAATTGTCACAAGCATTATAAACGAAAGATCAAGATATCCTAAATGCCATAAACTTGATTAACATTTCAAAGCAACGGTTACAGGATATGATGGATAGTATATAGGAGTCTTTACTATACGAAGTAACTTTATTTTTCAATATGCATGATATTGACATTCCTAATATGGATGAGATTTTTTTGTTTAAAGATAGATTGCAATGTCAATGTAAAGCTCATGATATCACAACAAAATATCACTATCGTCTTGAAATATTTTATATTATTATACAACTCCAAGACCTAAATAATCATTTTACTGAGACAAATATAAGATTATTTCTTTGTATGACTTGTTTGAATCCATCTAATTTGTTCTCAGGTTTTGAGAAGAACAAATTGATTGACTTTACAAAGTTTTATCTACGAGAATTGTCATCACTTTATTTAGTAATACTTGATAATCAACTTGAAACTTACATTATTTATATATGTGGTAATACTGAATTTGCATCTTTGAAGATAATTAGTTCTCTTGTAAAAAACCTAGTTGAGACTAAAAGATATGTTATTTATCCATTAATTTCTCTATTGTTAAAGTTAGCAATGATTTTGCCTGTAGCTACAACAACTATAGAAAGCACATTTTCAGCTGTGAAGACTATGAAAAATCAACTATGAAATTGAATGGAAGATGCATGAATAAATGATTGTCTAGTGACTTATATTGAGAGGGATGTTTGTAATAATATTGACAATAAAATAATTGTTGAATAATTTTAAAATATGAAATACCAAAGACAGTTGTAAGGTACACAATTTAGTCTTTTATATGATTTAATATTTATGTATTTAGTTTAACATGATATTATTATTATTTATTTACAAATATTTTTTTGAAAACATATAATGCCTCTAATGGACCCCGAGTCTTGGCTTCGCCACCACAGGAAATTGATACAAAACATGAATAAGAAGGGCATCTGTTTTTTTGCCACTAAAAACAATAATAATAATAATAATAATTCTTTGAATAAGAACGGCTTGAGGTGCTAAATTTTTAGTTCACACCTTCTTTGAATAAATCCGAACGCCATCAAGTGTTGGTTTAAAAAAATAAATGAAAGCTATACCCTTGAATCAGAAGTGTCTAATACAAGAAGATGAAAAAATTAGGACACAGATGAAACTTGGAGCTCTTCGATTTTCCATTTTCGTTGGAGAAGATGAAAAATCAACAATGAGGAGGCAAACCACCGGAGACCAAGGAGGAGTACAGAAAGGGAGTGAAACAGTGGCCGTCGACAATGGCAGCAGCGACAAGAGTGGGCAGAGTTTTTGGTGTCAAGGTGGAAGAGAAGGAAGCAATAATCGTAAATCGCTGGCAAGCAAAGATGGTGAGGAGTAGGGAAGGGAGTGAAACGCTGTTGACAATGGCAACAATGGCACAAACTTGAACGCACATCAAGTCAGGGGGACAAGGATACTGTAATCATTTTGATGATAATTCCCAGAAATGTCTATAATTCCATTATATATGAGAAGAAATCCCATCCCACATGTATTGGAATGGGCTTTCCCACTGCCTTTTCAATACCTTCTATTAAACACACTTATGGACTTGTCTACCTTTTCTTTTCTCGTTTCTTTTAACTCCTGATATCAAACAGAACCCAAACTCTCTATTTCTTTTTTACCTATAAGGTTCGATCTGGCCCAATTTATAAAATTAGTTGTTTCCATGCTAGGATCTGCGAGTTTGTCTGAACAAAATCTAAAGTCTTATCCACAAACAGTTTCTGATCTTCCTCCTCTCACGCGCTGCATGGAGCGTACCCAGCACTTCCCTGTTCACCAGCTGGTGAACACGCGGTCCAACTCCACGCTGTCCTACCAAGCTGCTCTAATATTACCAGCGCATCGACGGCAGAGAAACTTCCACGTCATTCTCGATGCCTTTCCCTTTCTCTTTCTTGAAATTCTTTTCCGTTCTGCTTCAGCGATAGGCGGAACTTGATCACGCTATCGTAGAGGATCCATGTAGTTTGCTTCGTATTGCTCTGAGTCAATTAGAGAAGGAGAGCGAGCTAGGTCGATCTTCATTTTTTGGGGGTCAATTTTCCTGCTGATTTTTCTGGGGGAAATTTTCTACCCGGAGAAATGGGGGAGCCTTTTTTTGATGTTGTGGAGTTCTTGAAGAAACCCTCGATAACCGAAACATTCGTTGACATTCTGCTCTGTGTAGTACCGATTTGGCTCGCCGTCATGATCGGCTTGCTGATCGGTTGGTCCTGGAGGCCCCGGTGGACGGGAATAGTGTTTCTTGGTCTCCGTGGTAAATTTCGGTTCCTCTGGACTGCTCCACCGGGCTTCGGCGCTCGGCGGCTATGGTTGGCATTCACGGCGCTGTCTGCGTTCTCCATTTGCCGCACAATTTGGTCGAATTTCAAACGGAAGGGCAAAGGACAAACTGTATGGCCGTCGGAACCGGAGAATGTGGCGGCGGAAGTACCCAAGTTTAGGGAGAGAAGCCATGAGGCTGATGGGTAGGTGTTTTTTTTTTCTTTGACTAATTTTATTTCAAAAATATTATATTATTGACATGAGGTCCGATAAATTAAATATCTGGTTTGAGCATTGGGGAACGCGTTTTACGTAAAATGCATATGTATATATGGTTCAAAATATCGATAAATATGAGAACCCCAGCATAGCCATTATTGATAAAGTCAGTATTTTCTTTAATCTGAGGGTGGGTAGCTGATGAAAGTCATAAGCTCGAGCAAAGTATTCATGTATTGAGGGACTGGCCATCGTGGATAAAGCTAGTATTTTGCTTGACGAATTCCTTGTTTTCATTTTGGAAACCGGGAACGCCCTTTTTTGCGTAGTGACTTAAGAATAGTCTATATGCTTAGTTGAATTTAGCTTATGGCTAAATTTTACTCAATATTTAAGTGAGTGAACATATAAATGTATTATCAATAATTTCCTTGTTCTAATTCATTTTTGTCTCTCAAAATCACTAATAATCTTTAGTCATAACTTTGACAAGTTCTACCTCTAACCTCGAGTAGTATAGTTTGGCAAACATTGCATGCTACTGCACGGTGCATTGTTTTTGTCTTGGTGTATTCCAGTCTGATCGTTCTGTCATATATTTTAGTACAGTACAATTCTCTGCTTTTATTCATATGACATACATAACGATGGCTTGATTTACTTTGCACAAATGTTAATGAAGTAATGCTAATTCTTGCTATTCTGTGCGTTCAGTACTCATTACCCATTACTAATTATACATTCCTCGTGTTCAAATTGTACATAATTGTTTAATTACTTACAGTTTTACAGCTACTTAGGGCTCTTTGTGGTGATTGATTGACTTATTAGCAGCTGACCCACTTTTATGAGCTGAATTAGCCCTATTTGGATATATGGAGCTACTTACTAGTGACAGAGCCATTTTGATATTGTTAGTGATTCTGAACTTAAGCATTTTTGTTCCTGCATTGGTACTGATCTAGCTTACTTCTTTAGCTTTTTTTGCCATCTTTCTGTTTAGATTTTTCGTTTTCTTCTTTGTCTCTGATCATCATCAATATGACTTTCAGTTGTTTGTATGGTATCTTTGTAGTTGCTTTTCACTGGTTATCATATAGCATTCTTATATATTGCTATTGTATAACTTGAGGAAGAAGGGAGTGTTTTCTTCTTGTATCTTTGTTGTTTATTATCACTGGTTATTAAATAGTGTGCTTATATATTGTGATTGTATTCCTTGAGGAAAAGTAGAGTATTTTATTTTTGTTAAAACTGGGTTGTGGCACTTGCATTAGGTCTAGTGTTGAAGCTGGGGAGAAAGAGGAGGATGTAACCCTGAATGATTTGGAACATCTCCTTCATCTTCTTGAAGGGAAAGGTGGAGTGATGGAGTGGCAAAGCTTGATGGAGAGGTCAACTCCAAACATGGCTTACCAGGCTTGGCGTCATGAACCTGAGGTTGGTTTTGAGTTTCAATTTTCATCTCATTTATTCCCTTTATATGATCAGATGCAAACATACATGACCTGTATTAATAAGAGGAATTTTATCTCCTTTTTATTTGAGAGACTGAGACACCTTTTCCTCCGTGTTGACAATGGGGTGATTTAGGTTCATATATGTTTTTGTTTTGAAGCCTCGTAGTTTTTTCAATCAACTTTTTGGCAGTTCATAGAATTATAGTAGTAGCTGACATGACTTTGTTATCAGACAGGTCCTACAGTTTACTGCAGTAGAACTGTCTTTGAAGATGCAACTCCAGAGTTGGTGAGGGATTTCTTCTGGGATGATGACTTCCGTCCTAAATGGGACCCTATGCTGGCATACTGCAAAGTATTAGAGGAATGTCCTCGTACAGGGACAATGGTTGTTCACTGGATAAAAAAGGTACCTAGGCCGAAGATCTAAGACTTATCTATGTTAATTGTTCATGGCTATATGGTTAACTGATGCATCATTTGTTCAATCCATCTGCAGTTCCCCTTTTTCTGTAGCGATCGAGAATATATTATTGCTCGCAGAATCTGGGAGGCTGACAATACATACTATTGTGTGACAAAGGTACTGATTAAAACACCTTTTACTCTAGTTTTATGACCGTTTCTCCTGAATCCCTGATTGTTTCTTTTCTTCTTACCATAGCACCCCTCTGCACTTCCATCACTGTGGAAAGAAAACCTTATTCATCTAAAGACAATCAAAGTGGGAGATTCAGTTTTGCTCTTTGATCAAATGAAAGGGCATCATGAATCATATGACATAATCTCCTTCTACATGTTCATTTTCTCATTTCTTTTAGGAACTGTGACTCATACTATGATTTTACTTTGGGCAAAACTTATATGCAGTTACTTGTGTATTTGTTATTAGGTCCTCCTCTAAAAAATTGGCACTTGGATTATTTTTACACATTGCCATTCCACTATAACCTCTATTAACTAACTGTTTCTTCTTTAATTAAAGAAAACATAAAACAAGAAGTGCAGAGGCCGGCATTTCTTCTTCAAGTAACCTTTTCTGTCTTCTCCCATTCCACCAAGCTCGCACTTTCCCCTCAAAACTAATTCCCTTTTACCTCTCCAATTCACCAGATCCACCTAGATTGTACCTATCCCACACACTGACTGACTCACAACAATATTGAGGGCTTCCTCGCAATGTCTTATCATGGTTCTGCTGGTGTTGCCATAACATTGTCGCTCTGATCAGAGGCGCCACCATGTGCATCGGCCACTGCCTGGAAAGAGCCTTGAGAGGCCTGAATCAGAATAGGAATGGGAAGAACATTGGATGGGAACCAAAATTGCCTGAATTGAAACTGTTTGGGATTTGTCTGTGATTTCTCAACACCATAGGTTACTTGACATATCAAAGTTACAAAGAAGATTATTGTAATGGGTGTCAGAATCGCACCTTACTCAACAGACCAACTCGAATCTGAGATTGGAATGCAAATTACTCTTTCTCTCTGCTTGTGATAGCAAAATATAAATAATTGTAGTATAAATTTTATCATAGACCTATTTTGGTGCTAGCAACAGATTAGAAAAGAAATCACAGAACTACATAAGCACAAGATTTTTTACTGTTTCAACTTCATTGTTATAGGGGGTGCCTTATCCAAGTTTACCCAAGCGAGACAAGCCCAGACGAGTGGAGCTTTATTTTTCCAGTTGGTTCATCAGGCCTGGTAAGATTTGTCAACAAATTATCTTTTCTGTTATTTGCTTTTAGCTGGTAACCTATCTGTTGATGGTATTTCGTCTTCTGAATTTGTGAAAAAATGGACGCAGTGGAATCTCGCAAAGGAGATGGACAGATGTCTGCCTGCGAGGTTACTCTTTTACATTATGAAGATATGGGGATCCCCAAGGATGTTGCAAAGCTGGGTGTCCGCCATGGGATGTGGGGAACTGTTAAGAAACTTCACTCTGGAATGAGAGCTTACCAGAATGCTAGAAAAACGGAGGCTTCCTTGTCAAGATTTGCGTTGAATGCAAGGATCACGACCAAGATTTCTATAGACAGTATGGAGTCTTCAGAGCCTTCTTTAGGACAGGAAGAGAGAGGTCAAGCCCGTACAAGTAGCAGAGGACAACATGGTCATGGCGTGGACTGGAAGTGGGTGGCTATTGGTGGGACTGTTGCTCTGGTTTTGGGTGTTCACAGTGGTGCTATAGGGAAAGTATTGCTGCTGGGAGCAGGGCGCAGAATTGCACGGAGGTGAGTGATTGAGAATCTAGTCAACAGAAACTCATTATTTGTCTTGATTTTGTAGATTCATTGTAATTTTAAATCTATAGCAGCAAATCCTTTGTTATCGGATGATATTACTTATGCGATTGATTATCTCCATCAGATTTGGTATTATTAGAATGATCTCACCCGCTTAGTATATAATGCTGTAATTCCATGCAAACAAACAAGAACAGCTCCCATGCAGAGATGATGCCCAGGATTAATGGAAAATAGAGTTTATTACGCTAATTTGTTTGGCTAAATTAGATTTGATATTTTTTTCCAAAACAAAGTATACTCGACTGTTTTTTTGACAATATATAGGAATTTTTCATTTTCCTTCTAATATTAACATCAGTACATGATTTTATTTTTTTAATTTTTATTAAGAAGAGAGTTATCAAATGTAATTTGGTTAGACTTTAAAGGTTAGGGTAATTTATTAGAAATGTAGCTTGGTAAATGCCCAAAGAGAGAGAGCAAAAAAGAAGAAAAAGATAGAATTAGAAGAAAAAAGAAACAAATCACAAGTTAAGATGTCGTACGACCTGAGGGCAAAATTACACTTCGATGTATGGTTACCTCTAGGTTTTTTTATTTAAATATTATAATTTAAAAATTAAATATTCAGATTTTACTTTAACAAAATTATTAAATTTAAATGCTTAAATTAATTCGCTGTTATAAATGACGAATTCGTCTAACATTTAAAGTTTTATTTTTGCATTTTATTTTTAAATATTTTTAGTGAATCGCCAGTAATGTTGGCCAATAACTTGCATTTTTTTGTTTTTTTCACATGAGTGCTTTGCCCTCAATTTGCTTTACATGGAGGTGCCCACATCTATAAATATAATATATATATATATATATATATATATAATATTATTTAATTAAATAAAAATTCAACCCTATTAATTTTATTAGTTTTATTAATGGTTATTTTATTATTTATATTTTAATTTTTAAATACTTAGTTATCTATTTTAAGTATATATGTTATTTAAATAATTAATCTTACAAAAAATTTTGAAATTTACTTATTTTTTATTTTGATGATTTAAAAAATTAAAAAAAAGTGTAGTAGATTTCGTATATGTATTTTTAATTATTATTATTATTATTATTATATACGAGATGGAAAAAAAATTTTAATTTAAAAATTATTTGTGGAAATTATTTCATTTGAAAACTTTTATTTGTAAAATCGCCTATTGGCAATTATTGAGATATTTTTTTTGAATAAATACAAGTAAATAGGAACAATGGTGATTGTTCTAATAAGAGGTAATTAGTTATGTAACAAAATGTTCTCAAATTATATTTTAAAATAAAATTATGCTGGACTTGTTTATCTTAATTTTATAATAAAAAATTAATTTTTAAAATCTTAACCAAATATATATATATATATATATTAATGAGTTATGTAATTTTAATATATTACGTTTTTTCACTATTTCACTTGTATTCACAAAGTATAGACAAATCTTTGGCTGTTTTTAAATTTTACTTATTTTTTTATTATTTTAAAAAACAAAAGAAGATTGGTAGATTTCATATAAGTATTTTCAATAATAATAATAATAACAATTATTATTATTATTATTTACAAGATGAGAAAAAGTTTTAATTAAAAAATTTATTTTAGAACTGTTTCATTTGGAAATTTTTATTTGGCAAAGAGTTTATTATTATTATTATTATTATTATTATTATTATTATTATTATTATATATTAAACTTTGTGTAGAGTTTATCATCTCTATTATCGAGCTTTTTTTTTTAATTGAAAATCAATGAGGGAGATGCAGTGTTATTTGAATTGGTTGAGTTTATAAGATACAAAATATATAGAAATCATTCAAGATATATTAAATTCATTCAATGTGCAATTATTCTTGTGTAAATTTTGATGAGTTATGTTATAAGTTATTGATATTTAAAAAACAACTATATTGTGTCATCTAAATCTCTTAATAGAAAAATACTAAAACATAATTAAATCTAAATCTCATAATAATAATAATAATAATAATAATAAGTACTATTATTTAACATATAAAGAATATACTAAAAAGTTTAATTTGTATTCTTTTTATTGTTAAATCATCCAAATTAAATAAATGAGATTTTGAAAATCTTGTAAAAATAATTATTTAAGTGATATATATATATATATACACGTTTAAAACATATATTAAGTGTTTAAACACTATAATTAAAATTTAAAATTTTAATAATACAATAAATATTAATATAATTGTATTTTTATTCAATTAAATAATATTATGTATATTATAAAAATAAATAATATTATATAAATATATATATATATATATATATATATATATATGCACATAAAGGTGTCAGAAGTGTCTCACCTTTCATATAATTATACCCAAAAAAAAATTTGTACTCTTAGTTCGTCTCCAATGGAGATGGATCAGGAGTATAAGAAAATCAACATTAATTCGTCTCTAATAAAAATAAATCACTTTAAGTATTTTGGTATGAAATTTTGTTAGAAGATGATATGGATGAAGAAATTTTTTCATAATATTATGCTACAAATCTCGTTCCCTCTACATTGAATTTCTGAAAATATATGTTGATATGGATAAAATATTAAACTAACACAAAGAAAATTCTTTTAATAAATATATCGAAACGAACCAATGTATAATAACAACTTATGTTAACAGAGTTGCAGTTAGAGCTTAGATCGTATAATGATATTTTTTAATACACATGTAAAATTTATTAACCAAATATCATATCCACACAGAAATTATCTTTTATTTAAAAAAAAAAAAAAAAGAGTAATGATTTGACTGATCCACGGACTATGAATTAAAATTTGATAAATTAATAGAATACTGTTCAATTGAGAAGTTTTAAGTTTAAATATAACATTTGTGTTTTAAGAATTTGGTTAGTACAATAATTTACCTCTTAATAGTTGGTTACCTCAGTAAATTTGTACGTTTGAGACGGGTTAATTTTTATTATATTCATATACTAATCAAAAGTGGAATCTGTTATACTAAAAAATGATAAATTTAATTTATACATAAATGTCTTTATTACGAACTATAAAATAAATATTGACCAAACAACCGAAAAGGTTGAGGGTAACTTTACAAATAGTTGATTTTTTCCCCTCCGATAAGGAAGTTGTGACACGATATAAAATCGAATAACAAAAGAAGATTTTAATTTATTTTGAACTTACTTTTTACATTTCATTCAAATTTTCAATAGTTACAATACGAGTTAAGTGCTCATAAAAAAGCAAGAGCAACACGAAATCAAAAGATTAGACATCAGAGCTAACACACACACACACATACATGTATGTGTGTATATATATGTATAAACACCCATGGGGCTCAGTCCCAGAAAAAAGAAGAAAAAGCACCCATAATCAGAGCATCACCCATATTCATTGAGAAGAAGAGTTCAAGCATGAAACAAGAACATGGAGATCCTAAGCAGACAAAATGCGCACAAGGTTGTCCTCGTTTATGCCATTGTAGTGTGCTTGTGCCTAAGCAGTTATTGTGCAGAAGGTCCATCCCCATGAGAGGCAGAGCAAGATGGAAGAAGGCTGAATCTAGCAACTCCATCTTCTTCGACACAAAAGTTGTTTGATGGAATGTTTCCTTAAGGAACACGAGTTTCTGTCCCAATGCTGCCATTCAATTTTTAGTCTCTGTCAATGATGCTATAATAATGAAAATTTCATGAAGTACTTTGTTGATGACTTCTTTCTTTATTTCTTCTTCTTGGGTCAGTTCTTATAAAAAATCAAAAGTAACAAGAAATCATGGTATAATGCTAGTATAAATAATTATGATAAAGTGCGAAAGGGATATTCATAGAAAAGAAAAAGTTTTTAAAGTGGAACATGTATTATCTAAATACTATGAATGCAATAATGTAACCTAGATAATTGTTATTAACAAAATTAATGAAATTAGGTGATCCATGTTCTCCATCTTATAGTCTCATCACGCATCTGTCCAACGAAAAGATGGTTATAGCCAAGGATATAATAGCATCGATGTAAAGTTTCCTGATAATTTATAAGACATAATAATATCTTGCATCAACAGAGTTCATATGTAGAATCTAAAAGGAAAAAAAATCTCAAATAATAATTTTTTTTAAAAAAAATGATATGGTTTACACAAAATTGATGTCGTCGTCGATGAAGTTGATCCTCAACATGTGGTCCTTGCAACCAAAATTTCATTCCTCATCCGGAGGCACTTCTCTTAAATTAATCCATCCCATTTAAAAAAAAGTACAAAGTATTTTGTTTAATTTAGTCTCATACAAAATTGTCCTTAAAATTTGATTTCCCACAAAAATAAGTATTTTTTATTTGGTCCTTATAAAATTATTGGCTCAATTTAATTCTTAAATATTTATTTTACTTTAATTCATTATAAATAAAATTATTATTATTATTAATTTTTAAAAATAAGTTAACTTAAGAAATGTAAACGACTCAGTTTTGAAAGGCCAAATTAAATATATATATTGTATTTGTGAGAATTCAAAATAAAATTTTACTCATATATTTAAATCTTTACTCCATTATATATAAAATTTGAATAATATGATTCTCTTCTCTATTTTGAAAATGCACACATTACTTATTGCGAAAAAAAAAATTACTTATTTTTATTTCAATCTCACATATTTTGTATTAGAGGTTATAAATTTAATTTATTTTATGTGTAAAATCTTTAAAAAGAAATCTTTAAAAAAAAAAAAAAAGCTTTGCTACTTTGTGAATTGATTGACAAAGACTTCATCCTTACATCCAATGAAAGCACTGATGATGAAAATACTGAATGGTCCAAACCATAGCCAACACGGATGTGGTTCATATTCAAACCTCCAATCCATATTTAATAATTGTGAACTTTCTATCGCATAAAATTCATAGGTATCCATCCCAAACACGTCAGTATTCATTCATTTACATTATTACATTTCCCTTTCAGACCAGGAAAAAATGCGTAGGCTCCTAAAGCATTAGGATGGATATTTTTTCTTAATTTAGGATTATTGTTTAGTACTTTATGATTCTTTTTCAAATATTTAGCTTGACATAATAGTAACAGTTAAAAGTAGGATAAGTTACTTTGAGTGATTTTCCAAATTATATAATTCTGTTATTTATTATAAAAATGTATCCAAATTTAATTTAAAGTTAAAAGTACTTAAAATGCTTTTAAATATAATACTAAATTTTTATTAAATATATATATATATATTATTAAAATATATATTCCTAAATTTATATCAATGGTATTTATTTTATGTTAAAAATAATAAATTGACTTTATTTTAAATTTGTTAAGATATAAATATTTGTATGGCACAAATACATATATAATATTTGTTATATTTCATATAAAAGTATTTTGATTCTGACAAGTCTAATTATAATTTATCTTTTATTGCACATTTTTATACTTTAGAAGAGTATTTTTTTAAATATACAAAATTATATGATTTGAAGTACTTTAGGAAAAAGACAGCACTTTATCTTTAAAAATAAAATTACTACATTATTAAAAAAAAATTAAATGTAGTTTTCGTAAAATATTACACTAGAAAATAATTTTTATTGAAATAATTTAAGAGATGTCATTAAAACTAAGTTTATAATAAATTTATAAATAGTTATATGCAATTAAATAAGATCATAAAAATCAAATAGAAATGCTATATGTAATTATATGATATTATAAATAATAATAAAAATGACTTATTGTGAACACCCCATCTTGTAAATAGATAAATAAATTAGAATGAGGGATAAAAATTAGACACTTAATGAGGGGATTAATTAATTAATTGACTAATAAACAAAAAATGAAAGATAAAAGGGGTTTTTTTAAAAAAAAAATGAAATGAAATGAAATTGAAAACAAAATTTGAGAATTAACAGGATTAATATATATATATATATATATATATATGTATAAAATAAATTGGACAACAATTGAAAGATTAAAAAGAAAAAAAGAGATATAAAATAAAGTATGAGACAAGAAGAGAGGGAGGCTTATGGTAAAAGAGTATAAAGGGGTTATTGGACAAATAAGAAGTAAGCAAATGGTGAGTCAAACAAAGAAAATAGCTAAAAATGGAAGGAGCAGCTTATACTCACATCTGTCAGTAAAGGTGTACCAGAGAAAGAAATGAAAGAGGAAGAAACAACACACCAGAACAAATAGGATGCAACATTGACCTCAGGATGTGTCAGAAGAAAGCCTAAGAAGAGGCAAACTGCTCCCTCCCCTCTATTGTTTGAGAAATACATGAAGAAATAAATGGAACAATGTTCCCACCTCTCAAAACCCAACACAGCCATAGTAGTAATGCAGAAAAAGACCCTACCTGTCAATAGAAACGAAAAGGGAAGAGGACTTTACTCTTAAGGAAAGGGAACAGATCAAGGTGTTAGCAAAAGAAAGGAAAAAGAGTGATGCAGGGCTAAAGGAGGACTAGGTAGAATATAGATAGAAAAGGCTCGGGGGCTGTAAAGAGGGCTCGAATAACTCCCCGTCACAGCACGATAAAACAAGAAGAAGAAAGAGGGATCAGGGGTATCAGAGAAAAGAAGGGAGAACTTGAGAGTTAAAAGGAAAGCAAGGGAGGAGAAAGACGAAGAGGAAGCGAGAGCTAAAAAAAGCGTGGGGCGAAAGAGAGAGCAGAGGAGGAGAGAAGAAGGGACCTCGACTTGAGCATCTAAGACTGAGAAAAAGCTTGGGCAAGACAGAGTGGCGAGGAGAAAGAGAGAGTGAGAGTTGAAAAAAAAACGACATGGAACTTGGGCTGAGAGAGAGAGTGGAGGATAAGAGAAAAAGGACCTCGGCTCGAGCATCCGAAACTAAGAAGAAGCTTGGGCAAGATAGAGTGGCAAGGAGAAAGAGAGTAAGAAATGAAAAAAAAAAAAAAAAAGACAGGGAACTTGGGCTGAGGAATGCACGTGAGAGGAAGGAAGAAAGCTTGAGAAAGGTGAAGCACGAAGAGAGAAGAAGAATGGCGCTGTAGTTAAAAGGCTAAGGCAAGGGAAAATAATGTAGAAAGTGATGGGAGGAGACAATAGAAAATAACCTTTGCTTTCATGAAGGAAGAACAAAGCTAAACAGAGGTGCTTTAGCTGAAGGTGACCATAGGAGAACACTAGCGCGAGTAAGGAAAGTGGAGTGCGTGTATGCTGAGAAAGGGGACCGACAAAGAAGAAATGGAATGAATACCAAGCAATTAGACAGGAATGTGAGCTCATGACTTTGACTGGATCACACCACAAGCCCCTGTGTTTGTGGTTCCTGTGCAGAACAAGACGAAGAAAACCCCTATTGCACCAACCTAAAACCGAGGAAGAGAAGTTTGAAGAAGAAAAGAGCAGTTTGAAAGGGTGCATAAGGTGGTTAAGGCTGTGACTGTTACGTCCTTCATTCTTATCTCCTACGTCTTTTCACCTAACCTCTATCAAAGCGGATGATAGAATGCCCAACTGGAATGAATGTGGATGTTTTACGTTGCGGTGTTCTCAATACCATACCTTAGTTTGCATGCATGAATGAATAGTTTTAAAGGATCCTTTAGTGCCTCTATCACATGGGATATATATATATATATATATATATATATATATGTATGTGTATATATAAACTTTAAATGCTTCCAATGCTTCATGGAATGGCAGTCTCACTCAAAGAATCTAGGAATAAATAAACAAATGAGTGTATGAATGGGCTTGGACATGTGTGGTCATGGTTACACCTTTTTATTATTATTCGTATTTTGGTTTTAGAGTTGTTATGTAAGATTAAAAGTCATCTTTAGAAATTAGAGAGCCAATCGATAAAACTATGTGAAACCATGTATCTCCTAAGGTTTTGCCTAATACTGATTAGTTGTTCTATTTATTAATTTTATTTATTCACAGTAGATTAAAATTCCAACTCAATTGGTGTTTGTCCTTTTAATAATATAAAAAAAAGAGAAAATTTTGAGTCCAAATAAATATCTTCATAATCATTTAAAATCTTTTCTTTCTTCAAAATAGCTTCTTACTAAAAATTATAAAAGGGAAAAAAGGGTAAAAAAAAGGTAAAAGAATTATTTTAATGGTTATTATCTCACTTTTGAATTTTTTTTAATTCGTCGTGCAAAATAATTAATATTCTCAGGCATATAAGAATTAATAAGTAGAAGTAGCGTGAGTTCCTTAGTCTCATTAGATCTTGACATTTAATGTCCATTTTCAAAAATACAATGATCAAATGAATTCCAAAATAATTAAAAAAAAAAGGCTTATTTTACTTGTTATTTATAATTAAAAATTCCGAAATACTTTCTTCATTGTAATCTCATTTTCAAAATTAAAGCAAAAATAAAAAAATCCAAAAAAGAATATAAATTCAAAATTTCTGAAAAATAGCTTTCCATTATAATTTCATTTCAAATTCAGTAATAAATTCTAATTTCGAAAAACTAAAAAAAATAAATAATTCAAAATAATTTTTTTCTTCATTATAATTTCACTTCAATTTCAAAAATAAAATTCTCACCCCAAAAATCCAAAAAATATTTTCTTATTATCATTTCATTTAAATTTTAAAACAAAAAGTTAAAATTTCAAAATTTAAAAGAAGAAAATGGAGAGAGCAAGAAAGTGATATTATACTGATTTTGTAAATTAAAATACACCAATCAAACTCTAACTCATTTTGTTTGCGACATGCAAACTAATGTTAACCATCTTGTTCTTTTCACAAAAATAGAAGTCACCAACCAACGAACCTGCATTTTTGGTCCAACTACATCGATTTTAATCCCTATTATAAGGTACATAGGTTATTTTCTCTTTTAACGAGTATGTATGTCAATAAAAGGTAATTGAGATAAATTTAATGTTATATTTTATTTCATTTGACTAATTTAAAGTAATTATCCTTACGGACGAGTATTGTGAGGTGCTTAATACCTTTTTCACCCTCAAATAGACTTTCAAACTTATCTCTATTTTTACAGACTACTTTGTCTTTTTTTTTTTGTTAAATTGGTTTTTTAAAATTTCTAACAAAAAATTTTGGTGAAAACTTTAATAAATTAATTTTTAAGATTTATTTAAAAATTAATTTAATATTTTTTTTCAAAAATTTTTTATTGAAAGGTTAGTTACAACACTTACCGTTTTAAAATTTGAAGTATTGAATAAAATAAAACTATATTTTGCTCTTAAAACTTTAAACGTGCGAATTCTGAGACGATCATTATTTGGCGTAATGTGCATGCCAGCAAACAAAAAGAATAATGCTCGAAGCAAAAGAAATAGATACAGAGAAAAAATAAAAACAAACAAACAAATGACAGAAATGACGATCGTTTACTTTGTCTCTCGAACTAAAATCCAATGAAATGGATGCAATTCCCATAAACCTTACAGCTGACATCAGAATTGATAGAAGTGACCCTTATAACAGCAAAAGAATAATTTTATTTTATTATGCTAAAGATATATTATGGGTTTAACTGGCATACAATACGTACATGTGGCAGATCCTTAGCCTCTCATTCCTCAAAAGTTGAAGAGCTTCATGTAACGGGCGTAGTAGCAGAATCTCTGGAAGTTACATTGCAAGCGGTCTTTCTCTCTCGCTCAATCCCTCTCTAAAGAGTGAGGCATGGAGCCACAGAAGCATATATCCTCTTTTGCACTGTCACTGTTTGGCTTCTCTGTTTGATATAAAAGGTGTGTTTCTCTCCTTCTAACATTTTCTTCTCTGCTATGGCTTTTAAAATATTGCTTCAGCACTTGATCAGTCTCTCCTACATTTCCTTGCATAAAAAAATGGTGGAATCTTTTCAGATTTGCCTTAATTTCTTAGTTGAGCATGACTTAGTCTTACTAAAAATGCTAATATTTTGTTGTGTTTGGCTTTATTAAACTAAATTTTTGCTAATGCGTTATGACCTGCTTTGTTGATTCATAGGTAGGAATAACGTAGATAGATGAACTTCTTTCATACCCACTGGGAAAAACTTTTAAATAACTAATAATGCAAATGATAAACTAGTTGATCTTTTCCATGGACTAATGGGGTATACAGTTAATTATTTGGTCTTATCATACATTAGTCAAATACCATGTATTGGCCTTTGATCAGGCTGGACATACTTAATTTATCAGTATTTGTTCTGTGAATTGTCTTCCTGGACTGGATAAGCTTTTTCCCATCTAGAATTGACCTTGCAAATTTTGTGATTTTAGATTCTAGACCAGCTTTTAAGACAGAAATCAGTAATTCAGTTCACATGCTTGGTCAGTTCCCAGGTACTATTCTTTTTGCCCATGTATAAGAGAAAGTACAAAAGATCTAGTTGTGAATCCTACAACCACACTATTGTTAGAATCCTCCTCCAAATTGTCATCTCAATATGTTGTATACACTTTTTGATCTAAGATGTAAGTCTGTATCTGTTTTGATGTGTTTACATGGATTTAGAACAGTATCAGTTGTGAGTGAACAAACTCCAATCACTGTCTTAAAGTCTATTGGCTTGTGCATGCGTCATGCATCTTGTAAAACTTTAAACATGTTACTTAGATGATAAACAACTTTCTCAGGAAGAGAAAAATATTACAAGGGAGAAACTTAAATTATACAACTAACACCATGAATCAGTCGACAGGAGAGCCAAAATCATGAAACTATCATACTACATATTGGAAGGAGCAAAATTACTAGGACTAATAAGTTTACATTTAGCATTTTTGTTTCATGGAATAAAATTTCTTAAATAGTAATATGCTCATTTCTGGAATTAAGTGATTAGATTTGTTTGATCTTGTGGTTGAAATAAGAAAAAACAATGTCTAGAAATATTGACATGTTGCCATCAAGGTATAGCTGGAGTTACCCATAGTTATTTCCTAGTTGTGCACTAATTGCTTTTGCTTCTGTTCTTGTCACAATACATGCCTCTCTCTCAGATTTTCATATGGTGCACTAAGAGGGCTAATTTGGACTGTAATCATATTTCAGGACCTACTGAAGATTTTTATCCTTCTAAAGATGAATGCTAGAAATGAGAAAGTGGAATCGAGGATTGATTTGGAACTTGGTATGAATTATTCTAACCAGTGCATCTTGAAAAATGACTCAGGTGCAGGTGCAAATGCAGCTTCCAAAGCAGACATGACGTTTGTTGCCCCAGGCCCCTTATCTGAACTAATTTGGTCCCCAGATAAGGGTTTGAGTCTTAAATGTGCCGACTCAAGCTCTGCTGATAAGAAGACATCCCTCTTTTGGGATGTTGGACCAAGCAATTCTCATCTTGCTATGCCACAAAGCATTATTGGTGTGACACCTACCACTGACAAACCTATAGATTATGTCTCTGCAAAACCTATAGCTGCTGTGTGCATAGAAAGCAATATATCTGGTACAGATACTCCCCGTAAGCATCTGACAAGTGACTCAGGTGTCAAGCTGGAGGGTAAAAAATATGAACAACAAGATACCGGTATGGATGGAATCTTCAGATCCCCTGGCTCCAATATATGTAGAAAAGATGGGTTTGCAGTAGATCTTTGGTTCAAATAAACTATACAGAGGGAAAATGAAACACATCTGCTTAATAGTAAAATAGTTAAATGTCTCCTAACAGTTTGCTTAATTTTCTACTAGTTTACTATTTTCTGAATCCCACAGATCTCTGGTCTGGCAGGATCTAAAGGTAATATGGAAGGAGTGATCACAGCAGAAAAAAATATTTGCAATCAAACCAGCGCTGGAACTGCTCAAACATCTGGGGCAAAGAAAGAGAAAGTTTCTAATATTTCAGGTAAATGTTTGTCCTCATCAATTCTCTGGTTTGAGGAAGGTTTCAAGATGAAGCTTGAAACACACTGAAACTAGTAAGGTATTTGTAGCTGATTTATATCAATGGTCCTGGATAATAGGAAAAAAATCCCCTATAATTTAAGTAGGTGTTTCCGCTAAGAAATCATTAAATTATTTCCTTCATGGTTAAAGTGGGATAATCATTGAAATTATTTACTTTGATAAAGAAAAAATGGAAGTTCTTCCTTCTGTATATGTTTTAAAATTTTTTCTTCATCATTATTTTCTTCCAGGCCAGGTTGACAAAATGCAATTTGATAATTTATTATTTCAAGCAGATGAACCTAAACTTAGCATGGGGCAAAACCCACCACCGAGAGATCACTCCAGCAGAGATGGAGATACAGGTGTTGGAAATCGGGCCTTTGAAAAAGAGGATGTTTTATCTGCCAAGGCTTATCATATAATTGAACATAATGGTTCTGGTGCTCCAGTAACCAAAATAACTTCTTCCACCAGAAATCCTTTTGACAAATTGGAATCAACTGCTGAGAATGATATGCGAACTTTCAACTGTGAAGCTGCTTGTGGTGCAACAAGCAGAGCTCTAGTTTCAAAATCTAAGGAGATTGAAAACAAAACTCAGGATGATGTAACGATGCTTCAATGCGGCAAGAATCTTCCAGTTTCGTATTCTCCAAGTAATAGCGAAATTCAGATGTTTAGAAACAAAGGCAAGGAAAAGGCCTTATCTGATGGCGATATTAATGTCAAATTTTCATCGAAGGAGGAGGATGAAAGCCATGACAGTGTTGAAAGCTGTAATAGTGCTGGGCTGTTTTCCACAGGCAAGAAGAGGTTGAACTTCCAACAGCAGTTAATGGTTGGGAGTAAAAGAGTCAAAAAGCAAATACAAGAAATTTCAGTTTCCAAATCCCTTGTTAAGCAGGATAGCTCCTTCATAAACTGGATATCTAGTATGATGAAAGGATTCTCACAATCAGTTCAACAAGCAACAAATTGTTTGGCTCATACCCTTTCACATCCAGATCACAGACATCAATGGCCTTATCAGAAACTTATCACATTCAATAGAGACCAAGATCCAGAGCGAAGATATCCAGGTTTCCAATCCATTTTTCAGTCCATGTATCATCAAAGTCTGAAGCATTTAGAAGAGGAATCTAAAAATTTTGATCTAGGTAAAAAGGTACATGGGACAGATGCTACTCCAATAACCTGTTGCGCAGAGAATGATATCCATTACAAACAATATTTGCATTCTAATGAGGTTGAAGCATCTAGATGGAGACATGAAGCTGGTCCATCATCCCATCCTAAGAATGAGCCTATAAATTTTGCCAACAGTCATGAATGCAGCAAAAACAACTCAGTGGAGAATAAAAGTTGTTCAAACATGGGGCTGGGTAAGGAAGGAGAAACAATGACATCAAATTCATCCTCAGCTAGACCAAAAACAAATAATACCGACAATATTGATTCCTCTGCACAATCTGAGAGAAAGGAAATAGATAATATCTGTAACAGAAGTGATACCATGAGAAGTTTGTGGATAACTCGATTTTTACCAAACCCAGTTGTTCCCTTAAAATTCTCTGATCACCTCAATCAGAATGTTATAACTCATGTATACTCCACTGATTGCGCAAGGCTTCACCATTCCCATAAGCTGATTGCTCATTCAAACAAGTGCAAATTTGAAGAGAAGCACAGAGAGCAATCTACTGATGAGGCAAGAGAATCACAGAATTGTACTATCAATAAAGAGGCCAGTGGTATTATGAATGATAAGGTTAGTAATGATCATTCAAAGCATAAATTTAGCCCTATGTTGCCTTCCCCACGATTCCGAAATTCAGAGGCAATGGCCTCTATGTTTGCAAGGAGATTGGATGCCATCAAACATGTCTTACCATCAAATAGAATAGATAAAGCTAGTAAAGAAAACATGACTTGTTTGTTTTGTGGGATTAAAGGTCATCAACTTTGTGATTGTCCAGAGATTTCTGGAACTGAACTGCAAGATCTCCAAAAGAAAGTAAATTCGTATGTGGGGTTGGAGGAATTGCCTTGTTTATGCATTAAATGCTTTCAGCCCAATCACTGGGCTATTTCATGTCCCACTTCAAATTCAAGAGGGAAATATGAATTGGAAGTTCATGCTTTGGTGAATGAATGTAGTGCCAGTAGCATACAGTTTAGTGTGAGCAATAGAGGGAGTCTCAAGCAACCAACGGGCGAGGAGGGCCAACTTATATCTGGTTATGATAAAAATGATGAAATTGATTCCCAAGCAAAGATAAATCTTAACTTGAAGCAGAAATCAATTGAAGTTATGACCTCTGAAAAGGTATGGTCTAATGCATCAATCAAGAAACATGTCGGTTCAAATTCAGAGGGAAATAATCTGAAGGAAAATTCTATGAGACCTCCCTCTGGCTTTGTAGAGAAAAAAATCACAAATGTACCAGAGAAAATCTTTGATGCAGTGAAAAAGCTTCGTTTGTCCCGCACCGATATCCTTGAGTAAGTAATACATGCCAAGCAACTCATGACAGTTGTTAAATGTAGATTAAGGATGCCAAATAATACTTCTTCAGACGTTAAAAGAACTTATTTTTTTTTAAAGGAAACATTGCAGGAACATGTAATGTGATGGTTTTAATAGTACAGAACCATGACTTGGATTGATCTCATCATTTGATCATCCTCAACACGTTTTTCCTTTATGATCATAGAAACTCCATACAATTAAAAACCATGATATGATTATAGGATTATTTAGAGTTACGTTTGGAAGTGTATGCATAGAGTCATCAGCTAGCAAATATTGATTAAAATGACACTGTACTTATGAAAGCTACCTATAGGATGTTTTTTACCTGAATACTGATGGTGCCTCTTGATGTTGATTGGGAAAGAGACTCTATATTGTTTTTATATTCTTTGTTGAGAAAGCTACTCTTTTCAATGTTCTTTGCTGAAAAGTATTCTCAGACATGGAAGTCTCATTGATGCTAAATACACGGTGTAATGTGAAGAGGCTAACAATGTTTTTTGCATACTGAACTATCATTGTAAATTTTTTTATAATCAGTCATTATAATCAAAGCATAAATACCATTTTCTCTTTTCTTAAACTTTGTTCTTTTCAACTTCGAATATTATTTAACATAATGTCCTTTACATCAGATGGATAAACTCTCATATGTCAATATCACACCTTGATGGTTTTTTCTTGCGCCTGCGGCTAGGGAAGTGGGAAGAAGGTCTAGGGGGAACGGGATACTATGTGGCCTCTATAAATGGTATAACCAGAATTACTTTTTGTTCTTTGCCCATAATATGTGCAAAAATTAAGTTATTTGGACCAAATTATAGAAATTCTTGAAATGCTCTTGGTTTCATTCCTTTTATTTGTATATTGTCTTTTCTGCTGTTCTGTATCATTGACAGAGACAGAGGCACGTAGACAGAGTTCACAGCAGAATACCAGAAATGCTCTCTCTGTGAACGTAGGGGGGATCAAGTGTATAGTTGAATGTCGGTATATTTCCAATAAAGATTTCCTTGAGGTAATACCCTTAACTGCCAGTAGTGTTATCTCTTTTTCTAGAAATATTTTCAAGCTATAATAAACTATACTGTATGGGATAGTAAATTTGGCCACATGTTTACTTCTTATTTATTAGATTAACTTAACTCATTGTATTGGTTCTGGTTCTTGCATTCTAGTGCATGTATTATCTGAAGGACTCAAGAGTTGAAAGTTGAAACAGTGTAATGTTTGCAAAAAATGTCAAGTCAATTATGTCTGCATAAAAGTTAATACATAGTCAAGTCCTTTTCACGTCTGATTTAATAATGGCTCAGAGATTTTTGATCAATTCTTTCTACACAAGATAAATAGACTATGTGAATTAGGAATAGACATTTAAGCATGTTAAAAGATTATATGAAAAGTGTGTGTGATATACTTGTATGTTCATAATTAGCTTGATCTACCCTGGAAATATATGATTCAACAACATATCTACCGTCGCTTTCAATAGCTCCTAAAAATGATTGGTTCTTGGAAATTTATTTATACTCAAAAAGTAACTTGAGAAGAATGAATTCTTCGTTTTTGTTATTGTTTTAATTATTGGATCATAACTTTCTAAGAGTATAGACATACAATTTGGTCTCAAGAAAAACTATCTCTTACTATTGAATCCTTAGATTTAGTCCCCCATACGAATTAGTTCCTCAAAGTTTGTAACTTGCTACATGGACAGTGTAAGTTAATACCTCAAAATGGAGTAAATATGAAAGTTGGTTCTCTGTAGCGAGTTACAACGTTTTGATGAACTGACCAATTCTAGATGAATAAATACATCTTTTAGGATCAAATTATATATATATATATATATATATATTTATTTATTTTCCCCCTCAAATAAGTAAATTGTGAATAGAGTATCATGAATCAATGGTTCTCTAACTACGGCGGATTTGGATGCAAACTTGATCTTCACATGGTGCTCTTCTCTCTCCCGTCGTGCAGGAAGAAATCATAGCTTGGTGGTGCACAGCCTCAAAATCTAGTGACAACATTGTATCCGAAGAGGATCTGATAGAAAAGATGAAGAGGAAAAGAATGTTAGGTTTCTAGGCATTTATTAAGTTCAGGCTTATGAATGTGTCATAAGAGTGACTTTTATCTCTTTTGCAGATAACAACTTTTGACTCTTCTGAACCAACTTTTTTCTTCATACGAAATTGAAAGATTGAAATGGAAAATTGTTCTTTTTTTCCTTTTCCAAGTTGCTATAGTTTACGACATGCGAGAAACACCACACACGAGGAGTGGATCACTTAGGTTTCAGACCAAAAATTAGGTATAAAACTTTAGTCACATCAACTAAATAGAATAATTAAAGTAAAAAGCACATAATATAATAGTACTTAACAAGTATAATAGTACTTAACAAGTACTTCATATTTTCCCTCGAATGTATAATAGTACATAACAAGTAAAAAATTTGTGGGTTAGCACATTTTTTAGAAATTATTTGTACGACGCATTGATGTAAAATATGCATACAATTAGTTCAAATTTTAAATTAGTGCAATTTTATATCATGTATTTTATTGGCTAACTATTTATAAAATATAAATTAATATATAGTATAAATACATAAATTAGGCCTATTAATAATAAGAAATCTATTTATTAATTTCAAATAGATAGGCCTAATCTAATGGCTTTAAATGATCATTCTAGTAAATAATAATAATAATAATAACAACAATCATAAAGTAAGACAATTTGTAAAAGTATTAGTGAGTAGAATAATACAAATATAAAGAATAAGCTACATAAGATTGGAAAAAAAAAAAAAAATATCATAAAAAATTAAAAGGAGTGAATTTCAAATAAAGTTAAACAGGGAGGAAACAAAAATAAAACAATTAAGAAAAAATTAGTGACATTTACTTTTCCATATTTTGATTTACTAACATAAAAGTATAAATTGAACCTTATTATTTTTATTTTTAATCTTTGGTAAGATATTAATTTAAAAATTTATTATTAAATGAAAAGTATTAAAATATTAAAGTATTCTATTATTCATAAAAATTAAATAACAATAAATAATGTTTTGTTATTTAAAAATAGGTAAAATTCTGATTTTAGAATTTTATTTTATTTTAAAGATAATTTCGTTATTGGACTACACCTATATATATATATATATGTCATATGCATATATACTGCATCTTGAATAATTGCTCATAAGTGTAGTACTTGGTGTGAATTTGCTCCCTCATATCTATGGACATTACATATAATATATATATATATATACGTATGTACTTTGTTAGTATGCCAATTAAGTCCATGAATAAATATACGCATACATACTTTGTTTCAAAGTGAAGCATATTTAAATAGTTCAGATGCATATATGTTTCCTTTACTCTCATTCCTGATATTTGAACTTAAGAGATACAAGTTACTGTGCAGAGATATTTTTTTTCTGATATAATACTCTTTCATTTTGTTTATAATTGATTATTGAATTATTTTTGTATTCAAGTTACTATAAACCTTCTTATTATTGGACAAAACCTTTATTAAAGTTCTTAAATTTATTTTTTTGATAATAAGTCTTACTTCATCATTTTTGTTTTCGACTCACATGATTTTTTCTTTTTATTACATATTTTATTATTATTATCATTATTATTACTATAATATATATATATATATATATATGTATATATATATATATATATATATATTGGCTTGGTGGGAGGGGGTGCGTTGGACCCCTCAGGTCCCATCCTCCGCCGCTGTTCAAACACGTTTATGGGTAGTTAATTTGGATTTTTTTTTTTTTTTAACTTTTTGGAGGTGGGGCTTTAGTTAGAGTTTAAAGTAGATTATATTAGTTCAAGTTTTTTATGTTGTTTCAAATAGGATTTATCTACTGAAATCTCATGATTTTAATTTTCCTTCAAAAGGTTAGGCTTTGCCAGTCAACCAGGCTTAAATTTGACCACCAAAAAGCTTACTCGAGCCAACTCCTGGTTAGGTGTGGTTTTGTCTCTGAACACTCATTTCTTTTAAAAAATTTCTGAACAACTTATAATTAGACCCTCAACAATAAAATTAGAAAAAATTTTTGGCGAGGGATTTCATAATTTTAAAGGAACAATCTCATAAATTTCTACAAAATGTTTTTCAATTCAATTTTTTAAGAGTAATGGTAAAAGAGACCAAATTGTTTTATTTAAAAAATAAGAGACCAAATTATGGATTAAAGAAACACCAAATTTCTCCTTCACTTTTCTACTTTAAGACAATTTGATTATTCACAAATAATTGTGACAAATCAGTTATTCAAAAATTTTTTTTATGCAAAATTAGTCTCGCATTTATATAAATAGAAAGATTAATTTTGTATAAATTTAAGTTTAAATTTGTAAGAGACTAATTTTATGTAAATTTAAATTTGTGAGGGACCATCTTGTTACAAAATACAAAATTAAAAGACCAAATGTATATTTTACTCAATTGTGGATATATGTTGACCAATATGGAAAGAAAAAAGGGAAATTTGTTAATAATGCTCGGATAATATTGATACGAATGAATGTTGCTTGAATAATAATTTAAAAAAAAAACTGGAATGTTTCAGTGACTAATCTTTTTATTATTATTAACTTAATTTTTATAGCAAAAAGTGTGACATATTTAGGATAGCACAAAATAATAAGCTTTTTTTTTAAAAAAAAGGTTCTAGGCATATGACTGCAGTGCTTAAATAAAAAACGGCATCAAGTGAAATCTCAGTTGAAACCAAAAACTAAATACTGTACACGCGATATTACTAGCCTGAGGGACTACAGAAGGCCAAAGGAAGTGAAATGCTTTCCTTTTATTATTATTTCCTGTTTTGTTTTTTTTTTGGACACACGAGACTTCCATCATTCAATTGTTATTGAATCTGCTGCAGTAATTAAATAATATAAATATTATTATTTTATAAAATTTTATTAATATTAAATTAATAAAAATATATTAAATTAATATATTTAATAATATTATATTACAGATCCGTTGTATTTGGATGCTCCTTTCAATTACTTCTACGTTTCTTGGGGGTAAGATTTCAAACTCTGATGTCACTCACTTCTCATTTCCTGTTCTTTGCCTTTTGGAAACTTCCCACTTAGTACAACGGTGCTTCCATTCATTTTCACTCAGTGCTCCTTGAATTGCCCTTTCTACCTCAGCATCTCCAATCTTTCAACAATGAAAATGACATCGTCACCATTGACGTTTAAACAACAAAAAATTGAAAATTTTCCTTTAAGAATTAATTTTTATCATTTATATAATTTATTCAATATAAAAATAAATTTTTTTTATTTTTATATAAACAGAAGTTTAAAAGACAAAATCAATTTTAAAAAATAAATGTGAAGCCAAAACAAAAATATTTATAAAATAAATACCTGTTTAAATATACAAATAAAATTTGAACATCTTAATCATTAGTCATAAATAAGCAAGTCATGATATTATATGCAATAACTAAATAATATTTTGTCCATTTTATCATATTATTATTATAGCTATACTTGTTTATTGCATATAAGTTTAATTAACTCTATAAATGTGATTTGTAATTATAACTATAGTCATAAATCTAATGAAGTTAATTAAATATTATTTTATATTTAGTAATTTATTAATGGAAAATTTAACTTTTAGTCCCATAGTTTCAATAAGTATTTATTTTAGTTTTTATAGTTTAAAAATTTGTAATTAAGTCTTTATAATTTAAAAATATTTTAATTGGGGAGTGTTTTCTCAATCCCTATCTCAATTATCAATTGTTTTCTTTATCTTTATTCCCATTTTTCAGTGTGAGAAAAAAATTTTCCTCATCTTTATTCACCAAGAGAATGTAGATCTCTACAGAAAGCTCAAATATTTTTATAAAAAAAAAGGATAAAATAAAAAAAGTACTCATGATATCATCAATCATATTTCAAATTCATCATAATATTTTGTACTTTAAAATTGTAATGCAACCCATTAATTAATGTAATAAATGCAAAATGCAATGTAACCATCGAAATTTGCACAAAAACAATTGAGTACTTAATGAATTATTAAAAATGTCAAAAAAAACTATGAAATAACAAATTTTAAAGTATTTAAACACTCAAACCTAATTCAATCATAAAAAGAGAAAAAAATGAGAGTCATAGGCATTATGATCACAACTCTAAAATATTTTTAAAATATGCCACTATATCGTCTAAGTTTCTAAGAAAAAGATTAAAAAGTAATGATTGAAATTGATTTTTAATTAACCTTTTTTTCATTTAAATTATTATAAAATTAAATATTTAGTTAAAGGATTAAAAAATAAAATTTAGTAATACATATATCTAAAACTTTTATGTATTTATATAAAATTAGTGGAGACAAAGGCTTCACAAGGCGAGGAACATACCTCATCCTAATCCCTAAATTATCCTTAGAAAAAAATTTTTCCATCCCAATTTTTGCATTAAAAAAAATTTTCAAATACAAATTTTTAAATGAGGCAATTCCAACATAGATTTTTAAATTTGAGAACTTTTTACCATCCTTTATAGTTAAAAATATATAAATATTTAATTAAATTTTGTTGATATAACTAATTATATGTTATCTTAATACTATGAATATATATAATTTGTTTTAATAATAGATATAAAAATAAATATGAAAGCAAAAATAACTTACAAATAATAAAATATAATAATATGGACTCAAATGTTAATCATTTAAGTTATGAGAATATAATTATAAATTTTTAAGTATAAAGACCAAATTAAAAATTAAGTATAATTTTATGGATTAAAAATATAATGTTTTAAAATTAAATCATAGTTAGTGTTCTTGATTACGACGTATCAAAGCACAACTTTCAATAAAAATTATATCTAGCAAGCCATGTGATCCTAGCTTGTACAACTAATAATGTAATTTTATATCTATATATTTTTACATTGATTTATAACTAACTTTTAAATAACTAGAAATTTATAGGTACTCTATAGTGAAAGTGTTTGTATTATTATTTAATTATTCATATTAAAGTAACTATAAAATTCGATCACTTCTATTTAAATTTTAAAATAAAAAATTTTAATTCTTTAAAATTGGAATCAATAATTTTTTTTAAAAAATTAATCTAATTATTGCAATTTACAAACAATTTAAAAACTTAATACAGTGCTATAAATATTTTAATTTTGCAGCACACTTGAAAATCTTTAACGGGAGAGGATGAGTGGGAGATTGCAACTAACCTTGGGCTCAATTTCTAACGTTGCAGACAGCTCCTCCGGGGAGAAATTTGATGTGATGCTTCTGGTATTCACTCCAAGACCCTTCAAGAATTGAAGCATCTCAAGCATAGAATCGATTGCAGATGTAGGATTAGCCAATCTGAATTCAAATTTGCTGCCTTCTACAGCTTTAACATTTGCTTCAAGCTCAGAATTTTGACTCTTCAATTCATCCCTGTGAGCTTGAAGCCTTTGAATCTCCTTGGCTGCCATTTGAGTCACCGAATTAATATCATTCTGCCCCAACAAACAACAGAACATATCAGAAACTTCAATTAACCTTAAAAAAAACATACTAACGGGATAAAATAACTGGAAAGTCTGGATACTTTGGTCCCAAATGGTAATACAGAGTGCAGAGCCAAGCAACACTGCCTCTGCCTCTGCCTCCTCATCCTCTCGTTAATCATATGCCTGAAACCTCGTTCTCTTTCGTACTCTGATATGTTGGTTCTTTCCACGGGCCAACTTTTTCTCAAGAAATCAATCATTCTCCTGCTCATATTCATAGAATTTGATCTTCCTTGACCAAATCCTATGCTGGGTAGGTCTCTGTATTGAACAAAAATACTTCGATTTGCAGAAGATTGAGAAGCTCCACGACCAGGATCTTTCATGTTGATGAAACAGGAACTTGCTCCGCCAAGTCCGATTCCAGGTAGGTCACCACCACATTGAGCAAAAGCACTTTGATTTGAATCGGACCCAATCCGAGAACTTTCTTGTCCAAATCCAACTCTGGGAATGTCACAATATAGAAGAGTATCACTCTGATAAGCAGGAGGAGGAGGTTCATCTTCATCCTTGGAGTTCTGGGAAATTGATCCGACATGAAAGCTCTCTAGCTCACTCTGATTTTCCAGAGAAGGAGATTCATCCCTGAAATTCTCACCCAGAAATTTCTCGGGAAAAAAGCCTTCCATGTTCTTACTGTGCCTTCGCTTAGCCGAAATTTCCAAAATTTCAGTTGCAACTACGGTTCAGACTTGAACTGTAAGAACGGTAATCTGAATTCTCAACGCTGAATTAATATGTTCAGAAAATGGTGTGCTGCATCACATATAAAACGTGGTCAACAATTTCCTTTGACCACGTGAGTCAAAAATTATACATGTATACATAGTATTGTTTAAACTAAGCTGTCATTTTCCACGCTTGCCCCCAATTAAGAATACAAGAAATCATTCAATCTTTGAGAAGTTGGTCAATTTTCTGCTCATTGGGGCGATGTTTTAATTATTTTATCCTTTAGATAATAAAAACTTCACGTCTTAAATTATTTAAAAAATGAAAGAATGAATAATCTCTCACTTAATTGAATGAAAAATTAAATTTTTTTAAATCAAAAGCGATATGAAAAAACTTTTTTAAATTAATTTTTTAATAATCATATTATATATTGTTTTTAAAATTTAAACAGTCAACTATTAACTAAAAAAATCTTATTCATATCGAGGTGAATGGTACTTGCTCCTTCAAGAGTAAGTACACCAAAATTATCATGCAAAGGGGCCACTGGGAGACCTTTGACTGGACAAGGTCTTCGATTGACTGACTTTTTAAAGTATTAATGAGTTCGTGAAAAAGAACAAAGTTGGAATTTCTTATTGTCCGACAGGTTTAATGCAGTGGCGGAAGCAAGCAAATGCCATCGACCCCCAGGCCAAGTTAGATGTATATGTGTGTGTGTAATAATCTATACGTGTAAATTAGATTTTGACCCTTAATATGTGTATGTAATATATATGTGTAAGTGTAAATTAGAATTTGACCCCATATGTGTAATATAGATGTGTATATATAGCTCGTCACCCATACATGTATATATGTAATAGATATTGTATGAGTAAATTAGATTTTGACCCAATATATAAAATATAACATTTCTGTTTGGTCCCTTAAATTATTTACAAATTATTAAATTTTTTTTAAAATTAAACAAAATTCGACTTTTATTATGTAACATTTTTCAAAGTGCTTCTTTTACTTGTTGCCCTTTTAGAGTTTTATTAAATTACTTTATTTAGCTTGGGTTTAGTTATATTTCTATGTTCTTTCTGCTTTCCATTTATAACTCAAGTTTCCAATATTCGTTCTTCAATTTTCACGCACACAAGTCAATTAATGTAAAAGCTTTAGTTACTCATATAACTTTCATCTCATCTTCTTCAATATAGTTCAACTTCTATGTTAAAGTTTTACACCTTTCTCATATAGGTTGGCTGTTTGGATATCAAGGTTCACGCCTTTCATTTCATTTTTTTGTATAATTATTTATTAATGTTTGGTTCATTGCTATGGTTCATTTTTTTTGTATATATATAATATCTTCATTTTACAATGTATAAAACTATTATACCTATATGCACTTCATTAATGATTTTCTCTAATTTTATTTATTCTTTTTATTTTAGGACTAGTTTATATATATATATATATATATATTGATTTTCTCCTCATATTTGTACTTCTTATATTATTATTAATTAATACTTTATCTGAATTGCGATAATAACTTTTTTAATAAATGAATGTGTTTAGTTTAGTTATTCGAATTTTTTATTTTTACTAAAATATATATTTTGGTACCGTTATCAAAATAATAAATGTCTCTACACAATGTCATTTGATGTTGGATAATAGTGAGTCCAGATAAATTTGAGTAATATATAATATTATTTGATTAAATTTCAAATTTTAAACATGTAATGTATTAATAATTAAAATTTTTGGTTATATTAAATATTTTAATTAAGCTTTGGCCTCCTCACTTTATATTTCTGGCTCCGCCACTTGTTTAATGGAATTACGATGTTCATAAGAGGTTTAGATTGTAATATAAAAATAATATTAGTTGGCTTTAACACACTTATGTAATAGTTGATTTTGTGTAACAATTTTAATAAAATCATTCTTTTAATATCCTTCACTCTTAATTTGTGAGTTCCAATAAAATTAGGCAATGTTAATTAAGAGACTCTAAATTATTTTATTACAAAATTTTTGATAATATATAAAAATTAATTTAACTCAAAATTTTAAATTAGCAAAAAAAAACCTATTAATTATTATCATTATAAGCTCTAATAACTTTAATTAATAGTTTATTGAACCAAAACTAAAAACAATCTTCTCCAACGATTAATTGAGTGTAGTTTCTTTTTTTCAAGATCTTAGGCTATAATGGAATTGTAGTTCTCATAGTTTAATTATTCATTGTTATGGAATTTTAAAAATTAGTTAAACATTAGACATATTTGTATATGTTGGAATATCGTATAATATTTAGGATTTAAATCTGTTAAGATATTATATAGTGTCCACCCACAAGGGGCACTCATTAAGTAAGGGTAAAATAGTAATTTCAAGAATTACTACTAAACTCTAACCCTATTTAACTTTTCATAAAAGGGGCTAGACTGTTATACAATGAAGGTGACAGAAAATAATATACCGAGAGAATAGTCTATAGAGACTTAAGATGCTCTAAGAGGAATACTTATGAAGTATTATATAGTCATATTAGATAGGGGATTTAGGCTATGGAAACCTGTGATACACCTAATACACTGAGTATCACATATGATCAGTGATCCCAGCTAGAGTCTGATAAGCTTATGCAATCAGGAGAAGTATGTAAGTTTTTTAACCTGAATTATCTGTGAATGTGTTCATTATTTAATTTTCTTCATTAGTAACAGAGCCATAGGCTGATTTCCTGATCAATATGCTTATTTTATTAGGATTTAAGATATTATTTAGGACTTTATTAATTAGAGTTTTTGATATAAAATTTGTTTGAAATTTTTTTAAAAAAATTTTCATTCCAACCAAGAAGTCACCCACTTCTACTTAGATTTTTTAAACTAGGGTTTCAAAATTTGTTTGAAAAAAGGGAAATTGAAATTTTTTCAAAAAAGTCCCTATCTGCATCTTCGTTTTGTCGCACTGTGATTATTGCCACTGGCAACAGTGGTCGCTAGCAATGCCCTGACAGTGGGAAACCACTGCCGACCACGTTGCCAACACCCTCTGAGAAATAATTGCAGCCTCTCGTCGAGATCCATCGCCTCTTTTGTTTCGATCGAAAGGGTAAGTGAGGTTACCTTCTCTCATCGTTGTTGACAGCAGTGACCGCAGGTGACACTCCCACTAAAGACAACCATAGCCGCCAGTGACCTCCATGTCGGCATAAGATGCAAATGAAGGGGTTGGAAGAAAGCCCTAAATTGCGTCCTTTCCTAAGCTTTCGTTGTTGTAAACAATGCCGACCACATCGTTGACAAAGGTAACATCACCAGCATCCATGAGTGGGTGGCCAGCGAGCAGTAGTAAGGCGGCCAGTGGTGGCGGCAGTAAGAGTGGAAGAAGAAGAGTAAGAAGAAATTAGGGTTTCTGATTTTTTTTTTTTTGGTATTTTAAAAAAACATTTTCAAAAACCTTAAACTTTATTTTTTGGAATTTGAAACCTACATATTTTGGTTAATAGGCTTATATGGTTTGATATGGGCTTATTACTAAAAAAATTTTTGGATTTAAGCCTTTAAAAATTTTGAATAAGAAATGGGCTTTCAAAAGAGTTTTTTTTTTTGCCATTCGTTTTTTTTAAGAGTTGGGCCTTGTTCTTTTAATTGGGCATGTGACCCATCCAAAATAATAATAAGAGACTTAATTATTAAATCTCTAATTAATGAATATCTAGATATGTTCAAAAATATAAATTGTGTATTTATATTTTTGTCCTAAATAAATGCAATTGATTTTTAGTGAAAAAATAATTTTTTATATCCCAATAAATTTAAATAAAGTAATATGTGATTACTTATTATTATGTTAATTAGTTTAACATTGATTTTATTAAATTGTTTTGTCAATTTTCTTCCAATAGCATATTGAGAAATATAATGTTAATTAGCTTAACATTATGTATTTAATTATGTTAATTTGTTTAACATGTGTAAGTCTTTACCCTTATATTATTGCTATTTGGATTCGTATATCGGCTGGAAACCCAAAACTATGAGCTACTGGTCCTGAGAGATTTGTTTGAAATCTATGTTCTTGGTCTAACAATGCCACGTACGAGATCTTCTATTTGTTAAAGTATTAAATGTATATATTAAATATGTTGATTAGTTTAAAATGTTTATTAATGAATGTTAATTAGTTTAGCATTACATAATTGATTTATTAATGTGCTAATTAGTTTAACATGATAGTTAACAAATGTTAATTTGGTTAACATTTGATCAATCATGATTTACAATTTTTTTGTAGCATGATTAGGATACTTAGTTGTATTTTGATTTCTTTGATTTACACCTTGTATACAAACTTAGGACGATGATTGGCACTTTGTACTTTTTTGACTCCGAGTTATGCATGGGTTAATTAGTTTAATCATACGATACTTATATCATAATTTATAAGCATGGTGAACATTAAATCTTGCGTGTTTTTTAATTATACGATCTTAATTCATGTTTGTCTTTCTTTTTATGTAAAGAATGATTACAGCTTCCAAAAGTATTGTTGCTGAGCTCAACAAGGGGTTAAAGTTAAATGACGATAATTATGAGATCTAGAGTACGAAAGTCCAGTATCTCCTGGAAGAGCAAAAGGCTCTTAATAATGTCATGGAAGAGGCAGAAGTTGGAAACACGACCTAACATAGGTGGGACTGTGAGGCTTATGACGCTTGGGAGAAAAAGAACTTCATTACTCGCATTACATTGCTGAGCACTCTGGAAGATGACATTCTACAGGAGTTCAAGGATCACCAATGCGTTATGGGGCTTTGGAATGCTTTAAGAACAAGGTTTGGAACTACACCCGTATCCAAATGGCATTATCTAATGATCAAATTTGACTTATATAAGAAACGCCCAGAACATTCGATAAGGAAACATCTAAGGTTGATATCAAATATGATCATTGAGCTAAAAGATGCTAGAAGTGTCTTAATAGATGAGCAGCAAATCCAAGCTGTCATTCACTCTTTGCCTAGTTTGTTGAAGCATATGAAGATGCATCTCACTCACAATAATAGAATCATGACTCTAGAAAATGTCTGAAGGCACCTTGAACTCGAGGAAGAAAGGCTTAAATAAGTCAAATCGATACCTGAGTTGCACATAGCAACTTCAGGTGGAAGATGTGATTCAAAGAGAAAAAGTTGGGGAAAGAACAAAAGACCAGCTCAACCTAAGAAAAAGCCAAAGATTAATCAACAAGACAAAAAGAAGCAGCAAAAGGTGAATACGACAAAAGTTAAGTGCTTTAATTGCCAAAAAAAGGGGACACTATGCAAGTGATTGTCTTAAGCCTTCCATAAAGGTAATTTATACTGCTTATGCTAGTAAACTTTGTGTTTCTAGCTCTATTATGCTTTCTGAATTTTGTCCTGTGTGGATTGTAGACTCAGGAGCCATGGATCTCATAGCGAGGGATCGTGAAGCCTTTGTTGACTTCTGGCGAGTTCCCTATAGAGCATTCTGGATATATATGGGTAACAACACTAAGGTTGCTATCAAAGGGATTGGAACATGCAAGTTAGTCTTATGTTGTAATCGAAACCTGATCTTACATAATGTCCTCTATGTGCCTCAAATTCGTCAGAATATTATTTCAATTTTGGTTTTACTTAGGCTAGGTTATGACTTGTATTTCCATGACAATTAGGTTAAACTGAGTTACAACTCAGTTTTTTATAGTTTTGATTATGTAACCGGGGGTTTTATTTTTATGGATTTAGATGACGAATCTTACATTAATAATAATGTTAGTTTTTCCATGATTACCTTTACGTATGATTATGATCATGATGTAAATATATGACATGCTAGACTTGGTCATATTGGCCAACAAAGAATGTAATGGTTAGTAAAATAGCATTTGCTTCCTGGCATTGAACGAGTAGATTTGTCTACTTGTGAATCTTATCTAACAAGGAAATTTGTAAGAAAACCTTTAGATAAAGCGATTAGAGCCGATTTTCCACTGTAGTTAGTTCATTCTGACATCTGTGGGCCTATAAATGTCAGGGCCAGGCACGGAGCAAATTATTTTGTCATATTCATTAATGATTATACTCGTTTTGGTTATGTCTATTCGATTTCTTATAAGTCAAAAGCATTGAGCTGCTTTAAAAACTATATGAACTTAGTTAAGAACCAATTAGATAAGAAGATTAAGGATTGATCAAGGCCGAGAATATTTGTCGGTTCAATTTAATGAATTATGTGATAAGAAATGGATAGTTCATCAATTGAATATTCCAAGTGCTCTACAAAAAAAGGTGTTGCGGCAAGAAGGAATAGAACTCTCCTTGAGATGGTTAGATCCATGATGACACAGGCTAATTTGCCTATCACCTATTGGGTTGATGCATTGATGTTTGCAGCCTACGTACTTAACCGTATGCCTACGAAATCAGTTGTAACCACTCCATATGAGTTATGGACTAGGCAAAAGCCTGACTTGAGTGTTTTGAAACCTTAGGGATGTGCTGCCTATACACATGATTCCTCTCACAAGTATGGAAAATTAGGCCTCAAAGGAAAGAAAAGTATCTTTATCAGATACTTAGAATCCTCAAAAAGTTATGTGTTTATAAGTCAGCAAGACAGTAGGAGCGTGACTAAATTTGAATCTAGAGATGTCACATTCTTAAAGAATGAATATCCTAAGAAGAATGAGATAGGTCAAGACCTATCCTTATTTAAGATAGAGGATTTGAACGCATTAGGACTACTTCATTCGAGTGGGAAGATTATAGCAGATGATAAATTAGTTTCTCATCAGCAACCTTCTTCATCATTAGATGTGAATGAAAGTGTTCCTGAGCTAGTTTCTCCAAGTGGGAGTGACCAAGTGGATCTCATTCTATTTTACAATGCTCTTACAAAATGAAGATGAGTCAAAAAATCTGAAAGAGACTCTTTTATCCCCTTCTAAGGATAAATGGACTAAAACTATGGAAGAGGAAATGGAGTCTATGAGAGTCCACAATGTTTGGAAACTTATTGATCTTCCAGAGGGACACAAGGCTATTAAGAACAAATGAGTTCTCAAAATCAAGAAAAGAACCAATGGCACTATTGATAAATTTAAGGCTCGACTAGTAGTAAAGGGGTATACATAGTAGGAAGGAATTGACTATGAGGAAACTTTTTCTTCAGCTGTACGATTTATCTCTATTCGCTTACTTCTATGAGGAGACTATAGGATTACGTAGAATTTAGCATACTTTATTTGTATTTTTAATATTTTCCCATTGTTCACTAATAGAGATATTTTTGATGTTCTTTGATAATCAATAAAGTTTGATTTCCATGCTTACATATCTTTATTTGAATGTTGTGTACATTCTTATTTATTGTTAAGTATGTCAGGTAGACAAAAGGGTTAGCCTTTTCACACAAGTAACTGTCTCAGTGTCTTTGTGACGTTGGAAATGAGACAAGATTTTAAGAGAAATTATTGGAGGATAATTTAAGAGCAACTATACTTAAAATCATTTAAGTCGCCTGATTGATGACATAGGGTCGTTATAATTGATTTAATGAAACAAATTCATCATTTCTAGTCTACCTTTGTAAGCATGAAAATTAAACTTTATTAATTATTAAAGAACATCAAAATATCTTTATCTATGAACAATGGGAAAAAAAGTTAAAAAAATACAAATGAAGTATGCTAAATTCTACACAATCCTAAAGACCTAACGTGTCTCACAAACACATATATAGAAATAGGCTTGGTCAACGAATCTGTCAGCATCTCATACATAGATACATACTTCACATTCACAGTCTTGCATGCAACCATATCATTTATATAGTGATACTTGATATCTATGTGTTTGGTTTTACAATGGTACTTTGGATCCTTGGTGTATGCAATCACAGCCTCACTGTCACAATACACTAATACTGGTTCAATGTTTTCTACTTTGCAAAACAATTGACCTAAAAACCTCTTCAACCAAACAACCTCCTGACCTGTTGAAGAAAGGGCCATAAACTCTGTCTCCATTATGGATAAGGATACACATGATTGCTTCTTACTACTCCATGATATGGCGCCATCACTAAATAAGAAAATGTATCCTGAGGTAGATTTTTGCTCATCTAAGTCCCCTCCATAATTAATATCAATGTATCCTACCAATCGTAGATCTTTGCCGCCTTGATAGCAAAGCGCATAATCAGCAATCTCTTTCAGATATCTTAAGATCTTTTTTTACAGTTTCCCAATGTTTAGGTCATAGGTTGTTTTGATATCTACCCACCAAGTCTATTGCTTGACATATATCAGGTTTAGTATACATCATATCATACATTAAACAACTGATTACATTCCCATATGGAGTTTGGCTCATATGCTCTCTTTCTATGGTAGTCTTAGGACACATTTCGGTACTCAAGGTTTTGCTTGTGCTGCTAGGAGTGTTAGCAGGGTTAAAACTTTCCATACTAAAACGTTCTAAAACCTTTTTGATGTAATTCTCTTGCGAGAGATATAAGAGTTTCTTATAACAATTTCTTGAAATCCTAGCTCCAAGAATGTATGCAGTTTCACCCATATCTTTCATATCAAAGTGAAATGACAACTAAGTCTTTACCTTATTGATAAAACCCATATCATTTCCAACTATGAGTATGTCATCAACATATATGTTATAATCACATACTTGTCCTAAGATCTTTTGGTATATGTACAATTATCTTCACTTATCATAATGAAAGTGTGAAACCACTAGAGAAGACTGTATTATGAAGACATTAATGCATCATCCCAATAGGTAATTGGCAAATTAGCCTGTGTCATCATGGACCTAAACATCTTAAGGAGTGTTCTATTCCTTCTTTTCGCAACATCATTTTGTTGTGGAGTATTTGGAATAGTCAACTGATAAACTATCCCTTTCTCATCACATAATTCATTGAATTAAGCCAACAAATATTCTAGGCCTCAATCGGTTCGAAGAGTCTTAATGTTCTTATTTAATTGATTTTTAACTAAGTTCATATAGTTTTTGAAGTAGTTCAATACTTTTGACTTATGAGAAATCAAATAGACATAACCGAAATGAGTATAATCATTAATGAATGTGATGAAGTAATTTACTCCGTGCCTAGCCCTGACATTTATAGGCT
Organism: Delonix regia; assembly: GCA_037074485.1. Lineage (NCBI taxonomy): Eukaryota > Viridiplantae > Streptophyta > Magnoliopsida > Fabales > Fabaceae > Delonix > Delonix regia. The sequence continues at coordinate 37,546,848 of CM073451.1, forward strand.
CACAAATGTCAAAATGAACTAACTACAATGGAAAATCAGCTTTAATTGTTTTGCCGAAGGGTTTTCTAGCAAATTTTCTTACTAGAAAAGATTCACAAGTAGATAAGTCTACTTGTTCAATGCCGGGAAGCAAACCCTTTTTTACTAACCATTGCATTCTTTATTGGCCAATATGACCAAGCCTAGCATGCCAAATATTTACATCGTGATCATAATAATGTGTAGAGGTAAACATGGAAAAACTAACATTATTATTAATGTAAGATTCATCATCCAAATCCATAAAAATAAAACCTCAGGTTATATAACCAAAACTATAAAAAAAACTTAGTCATAACTCAATTTAACACAATTGTAATGGAAATACAAGTCATAGCCTAACCTAAGTAAAACCAAAATTGAAATAACATTTCGATGAATTTGAGGTGCATAGAGGACATTATGTAAGATCAGGTCTCGACCACTATGCAGGACTAACTTACATGTTCCAATCCTTTTGACAACAACCTTAGTGTTGTTGCCTACATATATCCAGAATGCTCTATATGGAACTTGCCAGAAGTCAACTAAGGCTTCACAGTCCCTCGCTATGTAGTCAATGGCTCTTGAGTCTACAATCTACACAGGACAAAATTCAGTAAGCATAATAGATCTAAAAACACAAAGTTCACTGCTTCTTTTTACCTTGCTGATTAGACTTTGGCCTTTTCTTAGGTTGAGTTGGTCCTTTGTTCTTTCCCTATCTCTTTCTCTTTGAATCGTGTCTTCCACATGAAGTTGCCATGTGCAATTCAGGTATCAGATTGGTTGATTCAAGCCTTTCTTCCTTGAGTTCAAGGTGCCTCCAGATATCTTCTAGAGTTGTGATTCTGTCATTGTGAGTGAGATGCATCTTCATATGCTCCCACGAACTAGGCAAAGAGTGAATGACGGCTTGGATTTGTTACTCATCTTTTAAGACATTTCCAACATTTTTTAGCTCAACGATCATATTTGACATCAGCCTTAGATGTTTTCTCATCAAATGTTCTGGGTGTTTCTTGTATAAGTCAAATTTGATCGTCAGATAACACAATTTAGATATAGACATAGTTTCGAACCTCATTCTTAAGCATTCTAAAGTCTTATAGCTCTTTGGTGGTCCTTGAACTCCCTTAAGATGTCATCTTCCAGAATGCTCAGCAACGTAATGTAAGCAGTGAAGTTCTTTTTCTTCCAAGCATCATAAGCCTCATGGTTCCGTTTATGTTGATTCATGTTACCAGCTTCTGGCTTTTCTATGATATTATTGAAAGCCTGAAGACCCTTTTGTTTTTCCAAGAGATACTGGACTTTCATACTCCAGATCTCATAATTGTCGCCATTTAGCTTCAACCCCTTGTTGAGCTCAACAATAATACTTTTGGAAGCTGTAGTCATTCTTTACATAAAAAGAAAGCCAAATATAAATTAGGATCAAATAATTAAAAAAAAAACATGTAAGATTTCATGTTCACCATGCTTACAAATTATGACACTATCGTATGATTAAGCTAATTAACCCATGCATAACCCAGAGTCAAAAGAGTACTAAGTGCTAATCATCATCCTAAGGTTGTATACAAGGTGTAAATCAAAGAAATCAAAACACAACTAAGTCTCCTAATCATGCTATAAACAAACTGTAAATCATGATTTTTTAAAAATATTAAACAAATTAACATTTGTTAACTAATATGTTGAACTAATTAGCACATTAATAAATCAATTATGTAATGTTAAACTATTTAACATTCATTAATAAACATGTTAAACTAATCAACATATTTAATATATGCAATTAATGCTTTAACAAATAACGAATCCTTTACGTGGCATTGTTAAACCAATAATATAGATTTGAAACAGATTTCTTAGGACCAGTAGTCCGTAGTTCTGAGTTTTCAGTTGATATACGAATCCAAAGAGCTATTATATAAGTGTTAGGGTTTATGTCTGTTAAAAAAATTAACACATAAATAAATTAAATACATGATATTAAGCTAATTAACGTTATATTTCTAAATTTTCTATAGGTAGAAAATTTGCAAAATAATTTAATAAAATAATGTTAAACTAATTAACATAATGACAAGTAATTACATATTACTTAATTTATTTAAATTCGTTAAGATTTGAAAAATTAATTGCATTATTTAGGGCTAAAATATAAATACACAATTTATATATTCGAACATATCTAGATGTTTATTAATTAGGGATTTAACAATTAAGCCTCTAATTTATTATTTTGAAATGAGTCATATGCCCAATTAAAATAAATTCTTACAAGACCCAAAACTCCTTCAAAAATATGAAAAAACCAACCAAAAAAATTATTCTTCTAAGAATATAGGGCCCAAAATCCTTTTAAAAAAATGGCAAAAAAAAACAAACTCTTTAAAGGCTCATTTTGTTTCAGAATTTTAAAGGCCCAAAACAAGCTCCTTAAAATAATAAAAAGCCCAGATCTTTGAACAAGTCCAATAAGCTCAAAAAAATAAATTTAGGGCTCATAAAAAATTAGGATTTCAGAATTGTTTTTCATATTTTCAAATTTTTTTAAACAAAAAATTAGAAACCTTAATTTTCATATTCGCTCTCCTTCTTCGTCCCCCCTTTTCTCCTTCCTTTGCCTTCGCGGTCACAGTAGCTCCTCTGCAGCTTTGCCAGCCACCTACTCATGGGCACCAACAACATTATTGCTTGTAGTCTCAAGGCCAGTAAGGGACGGTGACAACAATAGTCGCTAGTAAAGAAGAGTGGAGGTTGAATTTCGGTGCCCTTCTTTGAGCTCCTCCATTCACCTCCCTCCTTACCGGTAAGAATGGAAGCATTGGTTGCTGGCACGAGGGTCAACAGATGCCGCCGGGGATGGGAGCGTCATCGACGACCATAGCAGGGTCTAACCGATGGGGGAGTATCCCTGGAAACCACTGTCACGGGCGGCAGTGAAAAAGAAGCAACTATTCAGTGATGGCAGAAGGCATTTTTCGAAAGAAAAAAATTCAATTCTTTTCAATGAATTTCAAAATTTCTAATCCTTAAAGCCTCAAACCACAATGTAGATCCCAATAAATTTTACATTTGATCATAAAACTAGCCTAAGGAATGCTCTGATACTAATGAAGGAATTAAATAAAGAACACATTCATAATTTAATTAAGAGATATGAGACTTATATACTTTTTCTAATTACGGAAGTTAATCAGACTCTAGTTGGGATCACTGATTGTATGAGATATTCATAATGTATTGGGTGTGTCTCGTATTTTTATAACCTAAATTCCCTCTCAAATTTCGACTATAGAATACTCACTAGATTCCTTTCAAAACGTTTCAAGTCTCTATAGACTGTTCTCTTTGTATCTCTGTTGTCTATCGTATAATAATCTAACCCTTTTATAAAGACTAGTTAGAGTTAGAGTTTAATAATAATTCCTGTAATTACTATTTTTACCTTTACTTAATGAACAACCATTATGGGTGCATATTGTATAATATCTTAACAAATTTTAACCCTAAATATTATTCGATATTCTAACAAAATCAAAACTTGAAAACATGCTGGTTTGGAATTTATTTCATTTTATGGTAGCTAATATTAAAAAAATTTATTTAATCCTAATATATTTATATGATAATTAATTTGGTGTCTAGTCTAAATAAAAAAATTTTTTAATAAATTTTGCTCTTTTTAAAATAATTTTATTAAAATTAATACATTAAATTAATTGTTATGTAAATGTGTTAAGAATAATTAATATTTTTTAATGTAGTACCTGTAGTGTTAGAAACACCTTATAACATATGCTATTATGTTAAAGCCTTATTGTATAGCATTAAAAAAATTAAATTTAGATCTTTTACTATCATAACAGCTATTGTATATATAAAAATTAATTATGCATAATTATTTTTATGTTATATTTGACCTATGTAATTATTTTTTACGCATACTGTAACGTAGCATCAGAAAATACGTGTAAAAGCTTGGTTGTGTAGCTTTAACTGTACTTGGTTGTTGAGAAAGCTGCAGAGAAAGGCAAAGACGACTTGTTTTCTTCGTATTAATTTTGTTCGCAAAATGGCTTTAATCAGTTTTACTGGACCTTTTCTGCCTCGTCAAAGGCTCATGGATCCGCTTACGTAATGGGAGCGAATTTTATAATAAAATAATAATATTTTATTAATATGAAATTAATAAAAATACATTAAATTAATAAAAATATATTATTATATTATAAGATTCATTTTTATTACCAGAGTGGATCCAAATGCCTCGTCAAAGTACATGGTAAAGCCTTATAAAAACTCTACCATGGGCCTTTTGGCACTCTCTGAGGCTTAATAATTTTTTTTTTGTAAGATAAAAATATAAAATAAAATTATACTTGATTATAACTTAAATAATTAACTAAATTTATTAAATATATTATAAGAAATAAAATTTGAATAAAATTTTTTATTAAAAATATTTTTATAAAACAATTTTAAAGTTAAATCTAAGTTTGAAAAGTATAGTTAATATTTTTTAATAAAAAATTTAACATAACGTAATACCTTAATAAATAAATAAAAATTAATATTTTTTTATTGAAATGATTTATGTCAATAGAATTTATTTATTTTTACAACTTATTTATTTTTATAATTTTTTATATATAATTTTACAGATAATAATAATAATTATTTATTTTATTTATCTAAAATTTTATATAGCAAATAAATTTTAAAATAATTTAAAAAATCAAATTTATCCAGGCTTGTCGAACAATATAAATAAATATCTAAATAAAAAATTTTGATTAAAAAATAAGTTAAAATTTTTTTAATTAAAATTTAAACCTAACTTCTAAAAAACTCAAAGGTAAGATCTCATTAAAAAATTAATGAGAATTAATATGCAGCACCAACGATGAGTCGATCCAACTTAGGACCCCAGGGATGAAACCATCAAGTCTAGAGTTAGAGTTGCAGTACTAACAAATACTAAAATAACCACTAAATAGTCCCACATACCTCAGTATTTTGACCTAATTCCTATAATAAAATCATTTAATTAGTAATTTATACTTGAATACTTAATTCACATATTTTTACATAAATTGATTTGTCTTCATGGAAGATCAGGAAATGCTATTGAGTCAATGAAGTGCCTCGCCCTCATCTGACACGCGCATAGGGGTGCCACACACCATCCCTATGTGCATGTACATATATAATATATAATTATATATATATATATAAATTATTATTTCATTGAATAAAAATAAAATTATAATAATTTTATTAATTACATTAATATTTATTTTGTTATTGAAATTTTAATTTTTAATTATAGTGTTTAAATACTTAATATAATTTTTAAATATATATAACTTAAATAATTAATTTTATAATATTTTAAATCTCATTTATTTAATGTTGATGATTTAACGAAAAATACAAATTAAAATTTTTAGTAAATTCTTTATATATTAAATAATAGTACTATTTATTATGATTACTATTATTATTATGATATTTAGATTTAATTATGTTTTAGTATTTTTCTTATTAAGGTATTTAGATGGTACAATAGAGATTTTTTCAAATACCAATCACTTACAACATAAATTTTCAAAATTTATACAAAAACAATTGCACACTTAATGAATTCAATATATCTAAAATGATTTTTATATATTTTGTATCTTATAAATTTAACTCAATTCAAATTTATTTTACAACAAGAAGGCAAGAAGACAGGACTACCCACGAAGATAGGCTCACCTTCTCGCCTTCCCGCACATGTCCTTTTTGATAAACTAACTATGCATCTCTCCCAATATTTCTCAATAAAAAGAAAAAGCGATGATGAACCTTACACAAAATTTATTAATAATAATAATAATAATAATAAATTCTTTCACAATCGTGATTTTTAAAATTAATTTTGATCGAATTTAATTTTACACAATCTAATTTATATTTAAAAATAATTTTAAAAAAAATTAATATGTGTTTATTAAAATCACTTTTAGAAGTATAATTACCAAAAAAGTACAAAATTTTAATTACATGACCTCATTTACTTTATTATTTCATTGCATAAAAATTTTATATTTAATATAACAAAAGATATGTATATTTATTTATTTATGGGTAATGATTTTGAAATGAAAATAAATAAAAGCAATTTTTAACTTTTCTACATGCTACATATCGCAGAAACAAGCAGAGTATAGATTTTAGACGTTATTATAAAAAAGTGATAGGCAAAACGACAAGCTCTATGGTTACTGCATTTTCTTAATATTTGTTCTCTGTACTCAAATGGAGCCAGAAAGGAAGAGGAAAGAGAAAGATTTATATCTCATTTACCAGCCTTCAACTTCACGGAAGAGTCACAAAAGTCCAAGATAATCAACTAAAATTGAAATTGGTGGAAATAAAAGCGTAATGGCAAAGAGAAGCAAAAACTCATATTCAGAGGAAGAAGACGGGATATTTCTGTGGAGAAAGACCGGGACAGAGTTGATCAAAATACGTCTTCTTTATCTTGTTGGTATCCCTCCTCATTTGATTTTTCATGTTCATCTACATCTTGCATCTTTTGTTCTCCAAAATCAAATAAAGAATGAGATTTTGTGTTTTGGAATGAACCAAAGAGACGAAAAAATAGCTTAGTAGAGAATGAGGCGTAAAAATTAAAAAAAAAAAATTGTTGAGCCATTTGGTTGTCTGAGTGAGAATGAAAATATAAGTGAAAATAAAAATGAGAATTGAGTTTAATGAAAATAATTATTACTATATTTAACATGATATTAAAAAAAAAGTAATCAAATGATGATAATGTCCTTATTACAAAATTAATATATTAATTCTAATTTTTTATCTTATTTTCTTATTTCTCTTTTCTCTTTTCTTTCCCTTCCTTTTTCTTTTAGCCCAGTAAATCCCTGCAAGTCTCTCAATGGTAGATGGTTTGAAGGTCTTCGAACCTCACTTTCAACTGATAATATTATGTATGAATGGTGTCCCTGCATCAACAAATTGTCCATTCAAGTAAGAGATTCTTAATATTGCTTTTAGTGACGAAGCATTAGTGGAAACTAGTGTTCCCAATTTCAACCCAGATTCACAATGTAATAACAAGGTCTCTTTTGGCAACAAACACAAATGATCGGATGACACCATTAATGAACTTGGATCGCAAGTTTGGGTATGCCGTTGATGAAGGTGGAAGAATGGCAGTAATTTGCTTGGAAAGAGGGATGCCAGAGACTGCGTTAGAAAAGATAGCAAGAGAGTACAACTTTAGGGGCAAAGATGTCATTTAACAAACCATTCCCAAGAAACACAAGGATTCTTCCAGTTCTGGCAGTAATCTTCTCTCCCACATGTACGAGAGTCTGCATTACTTAGGGAAATGGATTCCCTAGCTTATAAGGTAACCAAACAAAGAAATGAGTCTCTCGTTTCCATTCCCTCAAGCAAATTCTGCCAACCAAATATACTAGTAGTATTTTTTCTCAACGCAAATGTAGAAGCATGAAATTGTTGCTTTTTCCTCAACGTAAGTTTAAGTTCAAAATGTGGGTTGAAAAAAAGATTGAATGCATAAAATAAAAACCCTAAAATTGAGACAACTGTGATTTTGCAGGTTCAGACGCGATTCTTCCCTCTCTCAAAGCATTTCCGAACACGAACTAAATGGGAGCGTATGTATCCTCCCATTTAATGCATCTGGGCACTCTCCCTCTCTTTTATTAAAATAATTTTAAATTTTAATGATTAATGACATAAAATACAAAAATTATATTAAAAAATAAATTTTTGGTTAATTTAAATTTATTTTAAATGAAAATATTAAATATATATGAATTATTTTAGTTTTCAATTAAAAACTTTAAAAATAATATTGTTAATCAAAATATTTAATATTCAATTAATAATTTTTTAATAAAATTATTTATCTCACGAAATAAAATTATTTATTAAAATAAAGTTAAAAAGAGATTGGAAAAATTTTATATAATTCAAGAAATAAAGTTAAATAAAAGGATTAAATTCATTAATACGTTGGATTCCTTCCGTACACCTTTGAATTCATTGTAAGGCATCTATCGGGCGACGCACAGACGGCATAGTGGGGGGCAAAGACGTCGTCGTCTCCTCACTCTGTTGCTCTTTGCTTGCTGTCCGTCTGCTTCAGACTTCAGGCTCCTTGCTTCTCCCCCGGTAAAGCTTTTTCCATCTTCCCTCTTCTTGATTTTGGATTCCAGAGTTTTTGTTATAATCTATTGTGCCATCTTTTTGTGCTGCCAAAATTGAAAAATAGACCCAAATTTGTGAATTTATTCCTTGATGATATTTTCACCAACCCTTTGCATCGATATCGGGGCTGGAAATTTGGGGTTTTTTTTTTTTTTGTGAATTTACTCCACAAAACCTCTTTTTTGAACACTTAGGTCTGACTAATACGCTCTCCTCGGCATTTTCCCTTGTCACTGAATGATTCATGTCAAACGAATAACTTTTGTTCTTTGTGAAATTAATTTTAGCATATTCTCAGGCTGCTTCCCCTTGGTTCGTAGAAAAATTGCTCCTTTGCATGAGCATTTTTGTCCATGACGAACATTAGATGGCTCATACTCATTGCTCGTGGGAACCGCGAATAGTTGCTATTTCCCATTTTCTCACACCCCTCCCTTGTTTCTGTTGAAATACGATGTATGCCTCTTTTTATTGTCAACTTTAACACTTAGCCACTGAGGGTCATTTTTCAACTTTTTGGCTGATATAGTTTAGGGGCTTTGTTACTTTGATCATTTATTTATTCATGCGCTTCAAGTTTGAGTATTGTGTGTGGAACTGTGGATTAAGAGGGATGCTTGCACATGCCACATGAGTCTTGGAAAAATGATGGAAAGCTGAAATTAAAACTAGTATATAGAATTTCGACTTCCTCTTCTGTCTAATAGGTCATTTTAATCAAGAAAGTAATGCTGATTTGGAAATAAATTGCTCTCAAGGTTTACTAATATACATATCAATACGTAACTAAAATAGCTAAAGATGCTTATCTCCATATAATTCTAACTGCTTTGTAGCTGGGACCTGTTGGTGTTCTATTCTGGTTCTATACTGGTTTAGATTCAACGTCATTGCTTTTGTGAAATTCTTGCGCCAAAAATTCATGTTTTACCTTTTTTAAAACTTTTTTCAGTATAATAATTTCTTAGGTCCTTATATATATATAATTTAGGAAGTGAGCAGGATGAGGAAACAGATATCAACCACATGTCCCATGCATTATGTATTTTAATTTTTTATTAGGGTCCCTTGCGTAATGCAATCTTTGGTCCAAGCTTGCATCATTCTAAAATGCATCATAGCGCTGCTCCCTGTCAATTGTTCTGCATTATGACCTGCATTTCCTGGTTGAAGCTCAATAGTATTTTCATTGCGATCAATTACCACCCCTTGATGCCACAACCTATTTTCAAGGTAACAGTGAAGAAAAAGGTGTACGGAGAGTTTCAAGATCCTCCCAGGTTCCTTCCTCCGAGTCCATTCCCACCGAAACTTGTTTTCTGATTTTTCCAGCAATCTTCAATTCCCTGCCTGCTATAATAGTCTAAGGTTCAATGGTATCATCAGTATGAAAAAGTTCAGTTGCTGCCATGGGTGATTGCATAACTCCTACATTAGCTTTCAATCATTGAATCTGGCAATTTTCAACTAGTTACATGGAATGACAACATTACTGTGACTTTGGCGACAATTTATATTTTGGAGGACATATGTGAAATAGATCTAATTTTGTTATGTGCATCAAATTTAGAAAATAATTTAAAAGAGGGTGATGTCATAAATTGTGATTAATCAGTGCTTATTTCTGAGTAGGATCATATAGAATAAGCCTACATTTGGAAAATCGTGGACTATGAATGCCAAAATATATGCCTATGGTTGAAAAGTTTCTAATGTAGGTACTCTCTGGTGTCCTCTAGTATATTTAATGACATTAGTCTCCTATAAACAAGTTGTTCAAATTTAATTTCTCCAGATCGATTGATACTGCAAACTCTTAATGACAATGTTTGGACCTTTTAGTTTGGAAACTGATATAATTAGAAGTATACAGTCTGACACTGGAATATCTTTTTATGCTATGATTGAAGGAATTAAGGGCGAAGAAACAAAGAAAACCATGTTTCTCAAAGTACAGCTGCCTTGGAATGTCATACTTTCTCCTGAAAGCCTAGAAGCAGAAGGTCTGATGCTTCAACGGTCAATCATTATTCGCCTTCTGGATGACTTTGCTGTGAAAAAGGCAACTAAAGATCTGGGGTACTACCTTGCGGTGACCACACTGGAGAGGATAGGAGAAGGAAAAGTGAGGCAACATACTGGGGATGTGCTCTTTCCTGTTGTTTTCAATGCGCTTACTTTCAAGATTTGCAGGGGAGAGGTATCAGAGGGTGTAGTCCACAAGGTTCTGAAGCACGGGGTTTTCTTAAGATGTGGGCCTATTGAGAGTTTGTATCTCTCGAATTTGAAGATGCCTGATTACCATTATGTGCCTGGTGAAAACCCTTACTTCTTGAATGATAAAATGTCCAAGATTGGAAAAGACGTTGTGGTTCGCTTTGTTGTTATAGGGACAAAGTGGCTAGAGGCAGATAGGGAATTTCAGGCATTGGTCAGTTTGGAAGGGGACTATCTAGGACCTGTTTCATCTCCTGAAATTTAGCTTAATTTTCTTGTTGCTCGCTGTTATATAGACAATAAGTGTTTGCTGTCAAGTTTTTTAATAGAAATTTAACATATGGAGAAGCTTTTTTGAAATAGTTAATTATGTGGTATTGAACTATCCAAAAACATCCACGTGTTATGTTTTTATAAGTTGACCGCAAACAATTAAAAATTAACACCTTAGTTTTCGCCTTGTCATATTTTCGTTGTCTTGATGATAGCAAACTACCAAGGTGTGGGAGTATCTTTCGTCCATCTGTACTGGTCAAGAAATTATGATCTGTAAATTCATGCTCTTCTTCTCTGTCAGACACTCAGTGTTTCCTGATCGATGAAAACTGTTGCTCAACATCCCTGCTTTTGTTGTACAGTATTATTTGGTTTTGTAAGAGACACTACTCAACATTTTCACTTTCTGTGACATGTTTAGTATTGCAAGTTGGTGCACTTCTAGGCTTCTGAGGGCTGTCTGAGTATACAACTTTCTAAATGCTTGGTAAGCCAAAGGATGCCAATATTCGTGCATTTTGTGAAATTTTGAGTGAATAGTTTGGATCTGCTATGGATTTTTTTTTTTTTTTTTTTGTAAATTTTGCTGTAAGAAAGATAGAAAAGAGTAAGTGTAGGTTCTATAAACATTATCATTTTTTGTGCTACACTCATTTTGAAATTTACAAAGAATTTATTGAAAGGATCCATTGACACATTATATCACCCAAAATAGCTTTAACATCATATCATTTTAGTACTTTGTCATGACATGTTTCAGTGACAACTTGATATTTAATGTCATAAGGTGTTTTAAAGCTTCATAGTTAAGTTAATTCCTAGACAAGTAAGCAGGATAACGGAAATAAGTATGAAGCATATGAACATAGATTTACTATTGTGCTTGGGTTTTAAGAGGGTTTGTTGTATGCAGTATAGTGTAAAAAATATCATGAAGTAATGTGTTGCACTGTTTAACACTTTACAACACATCTTACTGTATTTTAAGTGCAACAGGAAATTCAAATTACAAGCACATACAGAAAGCATCCAATTCTTTTGAATTTGGAAAATGATATCGTTTTACAATATGGTGGAAGGAATTAAAAGGAAGAAAATATTATGGGTTAGTTTGATTGTTGGAATTTTTGTGAGCGAATGAGAATAAGAAAATGAATAAGTATAGAATTAAATTGAACCAAAAAAATACTGAGTTGATTCTTTAAATAATAAGAATATTATGAATTAAAAGCCACCAAACATAAGAATGTAATTTCTATTCCCGTTCTTTAGCTTGAATTCCATTAACTAAACCTATGTTACTCAATATAAAGTATGCTTTTCTTTCTCCCCCCCTTTTTTTTTTTTTTTTACTTTTCTTGAATTATTATTATATATTAAATAAAAAATGAATATATTTTATATATTTCAATATTTTAATTTTTTAATTCAAAAATTAATTAAAAAATAACATATATTTTAAATATAAAATATATATTATTATATTTTAATATATGGAATGTCATACTTCCTCCCGAAGGTCTTGGTATCATTGTCTTCTGTCTATCTGTGCTTTTGCTATATAATTGGTTTCATAATGAGAGCAAACTAATTAAGCTGTGGGATTTTGTCTTCGGTCTATCTGTGCTGTTTATGAAACATGTGGACCAATTTTATACTAAGATATAGCCTGTCCTTGAGAAAAATATATCTACAAATTATAGAAGATGAGAATTGTGCCTAAAAATATGTGAAAAATTACATTCTTTTTAAGTTAACATTTGTTTTCAAAATATTTGTTACAGTGTATATAATAAATTATCTTTAGAATTTATCCAAATATATCAAGATTGAGAGACAATAACTTGAAATTTCTTTTAAAAGTTTGTAAAATTTTTTTGTCCATAAAAATTAATGAAATCTTAAAGAAAGAATAACAAATGTTATTATAAAAAATTCTTAATTTTTTAATTCGTTTCTAATATGCAATTAATTCATATTTATAGTAAAACTATGTATAGACACAAATTTTTTTGACAAAGTCATGAAATTGTGTTAATATAAAATATATATATATATATATATATGTGTGTGTGTGTGTGTGTGGTTTCTTAATTAATTTTTTAATAAATATATATGAACTGTGGTTTGACATCAAATTAGGGATGCGTGTGCTTCCTCTACCGCTCTCTTGCTTGCTGATGTTTTGTTGTGTAAGTTTCCTATATCTTGAAGACTTATGCCTAGTTTTTTGCTCTATGCTTTGGGTGATGCCTCTTTTGTCGTCTATAACTCGAATGAAATAAGTCCAAAAACCGATCTAAAGTTTAATATTTAGAATGATTGTCTTAGTATTTGGTTAATACAAAAGTTTTCCCGTTGCTCAGTTTCTGCTGAAGAATCCCAATTTTTGCCGTGTAATTAAAGCAGCTTGTAAAATTTTATGGGTTTTATCTCTTTCACTACGAAACAAAGCATTGTAATATCATGCTAATTGCTATTTTGAGAAACAAAAAAGCTCCTATAAAATGAACGACCCAAAAAATGTAGAGGTTCAATTAAATATAAATTTAGCGTTTAGACATTTTTCAGTGAGATGTTTTTAGACATAATTTTTTACAAACAATGATTAATTTATGATATTTTTAATACAAATAGAATATTATTATTTTATAAGCATGTGATTACTCATAATAAGATTCTTTATGTTTATAGGTAAATATTACCATTTTTTTTTAATTTAATCCTTTTTTTTATATGAACATCCTTTTACTTCGGATGAGTAGAAGTAAAAGATGGAACTTTGTCCGCCTCCCCTGTAGTCTTCTTCCTCCAGAGTTTGTAGACTAGCAGTTAATTTGCCTTTACTTCACACCCACCATTCACATATTGGGGCAACCCTTTGCAATTTGATGATTTTTGACCAAATCCAACAATACAATAGAACTTTGTAATTCCTTGGACTGTACAGTTTGGTATGACATATTGTTCCTTAGATTTCATTTTAAGATTGCTAAATCGCTTTTCATGTGCTTTATTAGTTCTCATATTTCATTAAATGCTTTGGTTGAAAACTTTTTAAGTTTTCACGTTGATGGATAATATATCAGTTTATTCTGAATGGTTCTTTTAGTTCTACAAGTTGTTCACCTGAAAATTATTAAGTGCAAAAGAAATGCTAAAAGAGTGATCATGTTTTTGCAGTGCAGAGCTGCCTAATGGTATCAACTAAGACTTGTCATTTTTGTTTAATTTGTTCATTTTAAACTGTCCCTGATGCTGGAAAGGAAACGGGTTTGATTCATAAGCAACCTATGTTTTGCTTAAAATGGCCATGGGATGTCAACCAAAGTACCAAAAATTCTAACACTTGCAACTTTTAACATCTTCAACTGCTCGGATGAGTTCTCTCAATCCCTTTCAATTGGCTGAGAAAACCAATCAGAACAAGAACTTGATGTTGAAGATGAAGAAAATGACTCCGGGTGAGCAAGGGGAGGCAGAGCAGAGAGCATTTGCGTCTGCTCTAGCCAGTGGGAAGAAGGCTACCGTGATTGAGTTCTACTCACCCAAATGCAGGCTTTGCAATTCTTTACTTAAATTTGTTTCTGAGGTAGAGACAAGGAATTTAGACTGGCTGAATATTGTCATGGCTGATGCTGAGAATGAGAAATGGCTTCCAGAGGTATCTTATTTTCTCTCGAGTATATTGATATGAACTGTGTTACTTGTTTTGGGAGCCATTTAGAGCTTCTCCAACCTATGCCAGTTGCATGAAGTTTGTTTTTATATGTTTTGATTTTCTGTCACGCTATACAAAGCTACCCATTTTGGTAGTTTTAAATTGCATGCCTTCTTATAAATAGCAGCATTTGTTCATCGTTATAGTTGTTGGCGTGCTGTCGAAGAATTGAATGAATAGCAGCATTACTTTTAAATTGCATGTCTTCTTATAAATTGCATGGCTGGTTCATCGTTATGCTAATCATTATTTATAATGCTATTTGTCCATTATTGTGCTGGTAGAAACTGAAATGAAAATTTACAAAAGAACCACATTTGAACACAAGACTTGAGCTATTATGTTATGGTCATCTGCACCGAATCTGTTATTTCCTTTCCTCTTTTAGATATGGAACTATTGGCTTATCATGAAATGAAGTGCGGGATTTCAAACATGATCTTGCTTGGCATGACTTATGATCTTGACTTACCCATGCAAATTAAACAAGTTTATTTTTGTGCCTAATTTAACAAGCAAACCAGTACTTTTTCTGCTTAATGGATTGTTTAACCTGGTATCTTAGTTGTCTGAGATTTTGTATTGCATGTCTTTTTACAAATACTGAATATTTTTGCTGCTATAAAACTCATACATATCAGATGGGCTGCGGAGTCTATCAAGTTATGATCCAATTATATACGCCATTATCAGACTTCAACATAAAACTGAAGCAATTAGATTTTAAACATCTTGCCATATGTATGTCCCTCAATCCATTTAGTCTTTTTAGACATGAAACTCTCAACTTTAATATCTTCATATATATATATATAGCTTGACAGGTAATGATACTTGTAAAATGCTTCATTGTTTTTATTGAGTCAATTAAAATGTAGTATGCTTCGGATGCAACTAAGAAGGTCCTTTCCTTTTCTTTTTTTTTTTCCCTTCAAATAATCTGTTTGGAGTGCTAGGGGATTTTTAGGTCTGTCCTCACATATGTAACAACTCCTCTTGATACATTTCGAAGGTTTTGGAAAGAATAAGGGGTTAAAGTTAATGGCAATGTTTTATTTATTTGACACTTGTATTCTCAAAGGGTATCCCTTTGCCCCTATACATGTTATGAGATAGGGACGTGTTTCAAGCCTCTTTGTGGTGTTAAACAACTCATAGTTGTCTTAAGGTTCTCAATGTTTGAACTGGTCAGTCTTTTTTATTTAATTATTAATTATTTTTGGGAGCCTTTCTGGATGCTTTTCTTTTCCTTTTGTGTCTATTTTGTAGGATTTCTTACCCTTTGCCCTAGATGTACTATTTTTTTTTATACAAATAATATTTCTTCATTAAAAAATACTTAAACATGAGTCCAGAAATAATTTATGGTTAGCAAATTTATAGTACCATTAAAAGTTTCCTCCTTCACCAATTCAACCATCAGAGCTTGCAATTTCTGACAGTAAATTGAAACTTAGTTTTTCAAAGTTTCCTTGGAATAACTCAAGCTACAACTCCATGATTTTCTTCCTGTATCTTTCAATGGAGTTGTAGTTTCACAGTTTTTTCTTGGACTTAAATGGCAATGGCATAGTTTATAAATTAATTGATTATATTCTACCCAAGCTACTCATTAGCCTCCTCGGAAGAGTATCATTGTGGCTTCTCCTTGCTGACTTGTGGGAATTGTTTCATTGCAGCACCTTAATTATGATGTAACGTATGTTCCTTGCTTTGTGCTTCTTGACAAGAAAGGAAGGACCCTTGCAAAAACAGGTATTCCAAATAGTCGTTTACATGTAATAGCCGGTCTCTCTCATCTTCTCAAAATGAAGTGTCCTCTTCACAAAATAACGGATCAGGGCAGGCTGATGCATGAATAAAAACAGCTGTGCCCTAGTCCTTAAGTTACTGACTTGATTGAATTTTCAGTATGTGCCCTTCCACATTTGAGATTACATGCATTGTTACTTTGTTAATATCCTGAATACTTTCTTGAAAACAACTTTTGAGTCTTTGATATATTAGAATTATATTTGCTTTATTGATGTGCTTCTTGGGATTTCTGGATATATTGATGGTGATGTATGGCGGCACTGGCAGCAACGATGGTGGTAGCTTTCATTGTCAATAGGAATTTCTTGCTATTTTTCTTTTGGTCTGAAATTCATAATTCTATGGATGGAAGTTGGGTAGTTTTTTAATATTATGTATGAGGTTTTGGACGTAATTTTTCAAGTTCTTATAGAAAGAAGAATTGGTTTCACACATTTTATGGGAAGCTTTTTATTTATTTATTTGGAAGCATAGGAATTTATTCGAAATCTCTTATCAACAAGCTGTATCTTTATGCCGTGGCCAGAACATTCTAATATAGCCTTTGGTATTGGTTTTGGACATGAATACCACCTTTTGTCCTGTGATAATAAATCAATTTGCTTGACATACCTTAATGAGGGCACAAACTAGTGGTCACATAATATTGTACTTTCGAAGAATAAATGAAAGATGTTTTGAAAACTTTTGGTGTTTATGGGTCTGTGTTTCCTATGTTTATAGTGGAGGAAAATTGTGTAATTTGAAATATTATTTTGCGAAAGTTTTATGGTTTAATTAAACAAATAAAAATATAAATTAATACTTTTTAAACACTTAAGCGTATGAACTAAATAAACTAAGCTTGTTATAGTATCCAATTTTTAGATTGAAGTAAATATTAAATGAACAAGAAAATAACAAGCTTAAATAAAAGTAGCTCAATAATAAAAACAAACTAATAAAATTTTTTGAAGACAAATATTTGTGAGCAACTCTTGAAAGAAAAGGTAGTCAACAGATGACATGGAATAAGAAACAGATGTAGAAATGACTAGAACACTCAAAATGTGATATGCCACTGCTCAACACTTGCCAGAAGAGCGGTTGGACTGACACGCAATTAGGGAAAAAAATCGTCAGAATTAAGCGAAGTGGAAAGAGTAATTGAAGTGATATGCAATCAAAGAATAGGACCGTTTGAACAAAGCATAGCAAGACGTGCAATCAAATTAGAGCCAGAAATCACCGCTATGAAAAGAATTCTTATTGTAGCGTATACACACGCACACTTATTTACATGTCAAGCGTAAAAACATAGTGGTTTTAATCAGAAATGATGTAGGATTTGATTTTGAGGTGAAATTCTTAAGAGAAAAAATTTGAATTAAGGGAAATAAATTGTTATAATTTAAAGGGAACCAATTCTTATAAATTAAAAAGTAAATAAAAAATATAAGATAAATTTATATGTAAAAATTAAAATTTTAAAAATGTAAGGGAACCCATGCCTCCCATTGGATTTATTTTTGGTTTTAATGCATATTCTTTATCCTTAATGTATACAAATTATTTTGATAGGAAGATAAGTTGGGTCATTTCATATTAAATTTACGTTCAAACTTTATACAGGATTAAAGTTTGAATAACATAAAATTCAGGAGAAATCTTACTTGTCTTCGTTAATGCATGCTTGGTAATACAACCTATGTTGAGGTTAACTCTTTGCATTTATAATAGCAGGCCAAATGAAGCAAATGAAGGGACCTCTTCCAATTACTCCAATAATCTTATTTGTGGAAACTTTTGATCCAGAAAAAGGAAAATTATCTGCTTCAGCTCTAACTATGACGTGTAAAATTAAAAGTAATAGAGTCATTAACTTTCTCATCTCTATACTCGATTTTCCATCTTATGAGTTTCGTGTTGGTAGATGGTCATCTTAGACCTATTTTATAGATTCAAGAGTCATTATCAAGGACCCAAAAGGGAAAAAAACTGTGGAAAATGAAGCTTTCAATATATTGTTTTTCCTTTTCAAAAATAATACTCTCTGAAATTGAAATTCGTCTATACAGTTTTTGACATTCCAAATTCGTTACATCTACACAAATTAATATTTAAATTTCGAATTTGATCCAACTTGGCATATGATAGATGCTCATAGATTTAGCCCTTTTGAAATGACAGAAAAGCCAATGATA
Organism: Delonix regia; assembly: GCA_037074485.1. Classification (NCBI taxonomy): domain Eukaryota; kingdom Viridiplantae; phylum Streptophyta; class Magnoliopsida; order Fabales; family Fabaceae; genus Delonix; species Delonix regia. The sequence continues at coordinate 37,565,340 of CM073451.1, forward strand.
AAACATAACAAAATTGATACCAAAAGCGTCCTTTCACTTCAATAGAAAAACACTGGCCATTGATCCAAAGGATTTTTTTCTTTTGGTTAAACCAATTGCCTCTTCTATGATTACGAGTGAGTACAACCTTCTAGTTTCTGTGTGAAAAAATAATGATGCGATGGCATGTAGGTTCAGCTTTTTAAATTGGCTCTTTGAAACAATTAACGATCAAGACAATTCTATCTTTCAAAAAAGACAAAATGTTATAGAGATAAGCATCTTAGAAATTAAGATGGCACGGAAAAGAGTTAAGGAAATTTGGAAGTACGTCTAATTGTTCGTTGCTATTCAAGTAAAAATGATTATCCTTTTGAAGATAAGAATGATTATCCTTTTGAAGATAAACTTAGCATTGTTCCTTGAGGCAAATCTCTTATATACAAACCTTTAAAGATCATATTGGTTTCTCAACAAAATATATATTTCCTAAAATTTTATTCCTATATTATTTATTTAGAGTTAAGAATTGTAAATTTTATTTATTATAACTTTAAAAATGACTATTTATATTATTCAGGTATATAATTGATATATGTTATGTTGTATAAGTAATAGACATAGAATATTTGGTCAAAAATAGATATGATTGTAACTCCTTTTTGTTAGCCAGTATTATGGTTCTTAATAAATTTCAGGAAAGAGAGTGTAATTTTTAAAATAGAAAAGAGCGCTGTCTAATATAACTATCTATCAAATGAAGAGAGTGTAATGTATGCTTACTCTAATTATGGATCCATAAGCTTATATTGTGATCTGTGATTATCCAACCGTGCTTCAATGTTAACCTGGATTCCTAATAAATCATTAAGAATTTTTAAATAAAGAAATAATTTATGAGCCAAGTTGAAAGAAAAGAGTAAAAATATTAATTAAGAATGTTCAAAATCAAATAAAATTGATTATCATACAAAATTGTCTCTTGTTGAAGATAGAAATGACTATATATAAGAGGGATCGATGGCTTAAAGAGAAAGTGAGACTTGCATTGCTTGAAAATGTAAATACTACACATAGTGTTAGAATTAAAGTATATATCAAGTATTAAAAATATAGTGTAAGATATTAAAGACTATATCCTCTACATACAATGGGAAATCCTATTTAATGCTAAAAGAAAAAGTAAATTAATTATGAGTTCAATCAAAATTGTATATTTCGACTTTTAATTATTTGCCATTACTTATAAGTAACTTAATATTGATACTGAGTCACACAATTCATAACTTGTTATCATAATTAGTAGGTGCACTATATATGGCTTGATGGGAATTAAAATTTTGTGACCATAAAATTTTAAACCTTAATAATATAAATTGGGTTGCCTTGTGCCTACAATAATTTAAGGTTGGCGTTGTAATAAACCAAAATTGAAGGGTAAAAATGAAAGAGAAAGTTGGACAAGGGTTCGAAAATTGAATAAAACCAAAGGGAATTACAAGTTTTTGTGGACTAAAAAAGAGAAGAAGAAAAAGAAAGAACCGGGTACAAATTGAATAAAACCCTATCTAAAATATAAGTTTAGCCAAAAAAATCTCAACTTAGAGACGTGAATTTGATCAAAAAACAAGCAAGAAAAGTGAATATAAATGAGATTGAAAGCTAATTTTCCATGAACTTAAATGAAACTAGCCAATGCAGTTAAGCTATCACTCCTTTGCCTTGAAGATTTGGTTCCATTTATGTCACAACCCCATGAATGAGGACGTGATTGGTACGAGAAACGAGATAAATCTCGCCCTCGTAAACCTACCAACACTTAAGATTCCAATTATAGTATAAGTAAATAGAATCTTCAATAGATAGCTATGATCCACAATAACAAAATGAGACCATACGCTTATATACAAGGGAGCCACTAGAACACAAATACAAACTTTATAATAAAAAAGGACTTGCCTTTGTGAACAATGCAAGGCTCACATAAGAAACATCTGTTAAGCCCCTAATTCGTAAGTTGAGGGGGTCCAAAATAGCGTTATCATTTGAAAAATATTAAGCAACGAAGGGTGAGTGAAAACTCAGTGAACAGATAATACTAATTACGCAATAGAAGGGAGAAACTAAGAATGGTAGAGTTTTTCACAAACAATTTATTATCTCAAAATCTGAACACCTTTAACAATTAATACAAATAGTACCAAAATAAGAAAAACTTTGTTAATCTTCACATGTAATCCTAAACAACAATATGAACAAACCCTAAGCGAAAATGAATCAATTTATTTGCAATATAAAAGCATCCTAATCAAAACAAAATGCTTGGGAATATCCAAATCAAAATAGAATGATTTTGATAAGATTGAAAGCTTACAAATACTCAAAGGATGCATAAATGATGAAATATTTTTAAATTCCAAGAAGCTTGTCCCAGGGCACAAAAATATTCAATAACAATTATTTTCACAAGAATTTGCATAAATAAAAAAAAATACACGTAATTAGCGTTATCTACTCACCTGGATAAGACACACATAGCCCATTTCCTTATTGTCTCCTTTACTACCTACTGGATAGGAGCACCCTTTAAGCTCCTAAAAATAAAAACACAACCTTATTGTCCCTCATCGTAATCATCTAAAACTTGAATATATTTATAATGAGTAGTCCCACAATAAACTAATTAACAAGTAATTTGTCATAATCAAATGACTTCCATCCAAAATTGCTTCCTTTCTTTAAAATCACAAATATTCCCTCAAATGATCATAATTGCCATGGCTAACAATTACATGCATATACATGTAAAAATATACTCATGGAACCGAAATGATTCATATGTTAAAGTTTTCATTTTTCCACCTATGACCAAGACTAACATACATGTATATTGCACTTAGAAAAATTCTCCAAGGTTTTAGTAATGTCTGTATGTCCTTATGATAGAAATTTCCATCAATTAGCAATTTCATTGCCTTTAAGTCCAAAATTATGATTGCGTACATAGTCCATGATTATGACCTCATAAATTAAATTTGCCTAAATAGGTCAATTAATTCATTTCATATAGCTCTTGAGTTGTTCAATATCATCCAACAACTTAAAAATTATACCCATCATAAGTAAAGTAGTTATTCAATATAGCCATTTCCATTGAATTTTTCTTCATCAATCTTCTTCTTACAACAATGAAATTTAAGATAATTTGAGAAAAATTCTCAACATAACTTACCACTCAAAACAAAAACTACCAATAAATTTTATCCCTCTTCTTAAGGTCCAATGATGCTAGAGAACAAGAAATTCTCACATTCCTCCACTTTAAACACTATAACTCCCTACCATGAAAAAGGAGTTTTTAATTAAGTAATCCAATCATAAAATTAACAAATGGAAATTCTTAGATATTTACCTAAGATCAAAACTCCCCAAAGAAATTTGATAAAACAACTCCAAATTGAGCCCAATTTTGAATTCTAAATTTTGGTTACTGCTCATGTACTATTCATGCGCAAGAGGAATTTTTATTTCTGAAGCAAATTCTCAAAATTAAATACTCCAATTAGTGGAGAATTGCATGAAATGAAGTTCTAAAGTAAAGCCCTAACAAAATTCGAAGAAATCACACTTGAATCATGCCAATTTTTGAATTTTTCATACTATTCATTTTGTTTGTGTCAAGAATGGGGATTTTCGAATTCTAAAGTAAAAACATAAAATTAAACGTTGTAAATGGGAGAGAACTGACCAAACTACATATCACAACTAAAACCCCAACAAAATTTTGTGTAAAACTCACCAAATCAAGCCAAAATGCCACTGATTTTGAGCCTTATCAATGACATGGTTGTTGCCAAAATTTTGGGGTTTTTCTCGGCTTAACTCGCTGAAATGAATTGGTGGTGGCCGAGATTAGGAAAGGTGGTGATGATCTCTCTAATTGAAGCCACAAAGTGAAGAAAAGAGGAGAAGAAGCTTGCTTTACATGAATGAGAATATGTCCAAAGGGAATACTTGCGTGAATAAGAGTGAAAAAACATGAAGGGCATTATAGTAATTTAACTTCTTTGGGGACATGTGGCTATATCTAGAAAAAAAGAAATATGATTGCCTAGATGGTCAAAGATTTAAACTTAGGCCCTCTTGGTTTGCATAGGTATGAATTACCACTTATGCCAACTTATTTCTCATATAAAATGTTACTTGAATCAATATATAAGTTCTTTTTAATTTTCATTTTCCTCAACTATAAAAATTTTAAATTTGTCCCAAATATATTGCCTTCTTTTCTCTAGTTAATGCAAATATTTACTAATAATTTACCACTAGGATAAAATATTAAATGAGAATGAAGAAATGAGTTGCAAGGGAATTAGGCAATATGATGAAGCCTACCATCGTGAAGAAGAAGCCTGCATGAAGAAGAGCACTGATGCGAAGATGCATGGAGAGAAACGTTATTGAGAAGCCATTGGTGGAAATAAGCTATATAATGCAAAGAAACACAATTGAGAATGGCAGTGAGAATTTGGAAGCACAAAAAGAGAGAGTGAAAGTGGAGTAGGGAGGAAGGAGCAGATCCGTGGGTGTGGTAGAGTAAAAGGTAAGGAACCCAATCATCTTCTTTACTTTGAACCATTCCTTACCTGAAGCGTTGTGGCAGAAACCCAAATGGCGGCTAGAATTGGGCACCGGTATGGCTCCATGGAAATGCATAACTCTATTTTTGCATTTTAAAAACAGAGCTTTTGAAAGGAAGAGGGCAATGTCATGGAGGAAGTGAACTGGTCAAAGAGGTAAAAATGAAGTAAAATCTAGAAGGAACTTCCTAAATGCAACATATTGAATGTACTTCTCCCTTGTACATTGAAGATGACTGCTACCTGGTAAAAAAAAAACTAGAAACTAAAGTATAAGAAAATAAGATATGGGGCTAGTCTTAATTACAGATACGAAGAAGGGACGTTGTATTTCTATAAAAACCATGAACTTCATAGTATTATGCACCGTATTTTTATGTTGTCAGGTGAAGTTGACTGATTTGTTTAGTTTCACTAACCACTATGATGACTACTCATTACTAATAAAAAGAAATTTTAAGCTATCCACTAATTCAAGAAGTCTGTGATATCCATAAATGTGATATACGCCTATTTTTGTTGCGTTTATAATGGAATGGAGTATATTTAATTAACAAATTTATATCTTTCACTGTAATGAGATCATTTATAATATACATACATATATATATATATATATATATATGTAATAATGTAATATAGTTAGATATATGATGGATAAGAGTTATATTTGACAAAATAAACTATGAAATAGAGATAAATATGGTAGGTACTTTGATAAAAGCTTTAATCAAATCCGCTCTCGATTATTTCTGAAAAATGATATGCTTCAATTAAGGAGCATTTATTTATGAATATAAAGTTGGTATAATATTTATAATAAAAAATTTCTTATAATCGCTTAATGAAAAACCAGTGATATTGCTGAAAAAAGGATGCAAAAGAGCTAGAATAAAAATAAGAAAAACCCCTTGTATAAAGCCAAATATAACTAATTAATTCAAATATATAAAAATAAATAAATAAAACAAAAATATATATGTATGTGTGTGTGTCTATATATATATATATATATTATAATGACTCTACTTTTAGAAATTTGTAAAAATTCTTATGGGCCCAGATAGTTATTTATATTATTTATCTATATCTATGATATTTATATGAATGAAAAGTAAGTTCCATTTGATTGATGAGAAGTCTGTTTTAATTAAACTATTAATTCTTTATGTAATGACTCATCACATTTTTATACATGTATAAGGAATTATTTAAAGTGTATAAATTTTTAGGAGTTGACAAAAAAAAAAATGAATTAATTGACCACTTTATAAATCATAAATTCTTTTATGCTTGTGAATTAAGTAATTAATTACTAAATTAATAAAACACCTCTCAAATAAAAATTCTTTGAAATCTAATACTTCTTTGGAGTTAATAAGAAAATTAATAAATTAATTAACTACATCTTAAATCAATAATTCTTTGAAGTCCTAATATTTTTTTGTGTCAAATAGAATAATTAATTAATTAATTAATTGCCTTAAATTTTTTAATAAGGGACTACAGATGCACAACAAGAAAACATGAGATTATGGATGGAATTTTGAGACAAATTCTAGACCATCTCTCATCCATCTAAAAAATGTCTATCATTCGTGCCAAACATTTCTATCCGTTAAAAAAAATAAAATTAGAGATGAAATTTAGAGAGGAAAAATTTCATCTCTAAATATACACTTCAAATCCATTCCAAAATTAATGTCCTTATATATTTTATTTTAAAGAGAAAAAAATTTGGGATGAAATTTTGAGAAGAAATATCCTGTCCCAAGATTCCCTCCCTGATTCCGTTTGAAATTCATGGCAAAATCTGGCATTCGTATACTGAATAGGTAAACTTGATTTGGGACGAAGTTTTAGGAAGGAATATTCAGTCTCAAAAGTTCTTAATACTATTAAATATTTTTTCATATATTTCTTATATATTCTTTTATGTCACTATATATTTTTAATATTTTTACTTTTTGTCAAAGATTTATTTAATAAAGAAAGTATTATATTTGAAAAATGAAAAATATAAGTTAGAATTAGAATTTTGTCACTCTAATTTATATTTGAATATTTTGTTTTATATAATAAATATTTATATTTAACTTTTTAGATTGAAGAGAACGAAAAAATGTACTTAAATTTGCGTAATTTTAACCGAATGATACTCAAATACAAGTGTATATTTTGGGATGATAAATTGAAACTAGCTATTTATGAAATATATTCTTCAACGAATTTTATATAAAATAAGTGATATAAGATATTTATATCACTTCATTCCTCGTTCTTAGGTCTATGCTTCTATTTCTTTTGTTTCTCTTTTAAATTAGAATTTTCCTTTCCATTTGTGTTCATTCGAATGTCCGGAATTTGACGATTTCTATGTGATCATTAGAGTATTTAGGTTTTCCACAATCTTTGTATTCATTCTTTATAATAATTACCTCCAAGCATAAGTTCGATCTAGCCTCTTTGTCAATCTTTTAATTCATTCTTCATGGTAATTACTTATTCCATCCTTTTCTATATTCGTCTTTCTATTAACTACTAATTTGCTAAAAGCATGTTATCTCAAGAAGAACGAAGATTAACAGCATTACCTCTCTCTCTATATATATATATATATGAAAGATTTATGCTTTACATAAATGTAACTTCTTTGCTACAACTTTAAAATTGATTGCGTAGATATAATCACTATATGACACACTAAAAAAGACACATGTAGTAATAATGTCAAGGCTATTGCAGTGAATTAGATCTAATAAAGTCAAATGACTCTCCATTTGATTCTCAAGGGTTGCTGATTATATTCAATTAATTTATCATGCTAATATATGTTGATATGTAATATAAATTTTTAGTAAATTATACATGTTAGAATAATTTTAATATTTTATGAATTAGCATTAATTATTCTATTAGATGAATATCTTATTATTATTTATTAGGTAATTGATGTTATAATTTGTAAACTATGAATGGACTGAGTTTTATTTTAATTTGTAGATAATTGGTGATGAGTTCGATTATCCACAAGTCCACTAGACAGAAACCAAATTAACGGCCCAAGAGTATTAGTAATTATCCTGTCAGATTACTAATTTGATATTGTTACCCAAAGAAATTTAATGGGCTTATTTTTTATTAATTAAATAAAAAATCATTTTAAAGGTTTTGAAGGATTTTATTTTAATAATATTAATGAATTATATTATTAAAATAAAAGTCTATAAATTGCACATTGAAGCCGTAATTTTAAACACATAAATATGATCACTCTCTTACTGGTCGTCAAACACATCAGAGACACTCTTGGTCATTGGGGGTTGAAATGATCCGGACTCAACCAGTACGCATCACAATTATGTCGTCTTCATCAGGTCAGATTCTTGATCAAGTTATTCTCTATTTTGCATTCATGTATTATATTTTATGATGAAAAATTACATGATTTAATTTTGTTATCAAATGGTATCAGAGCCACAGTTTTGTGGATTATGAAATTTTTTTTAAATTTCTTTCCTCTAATCTCGTCTTCATCAAGCATGATTATGAAATATTTAATTTTTTTTATTATTATTATTAATTTTGTGTTATTCTCGAATTGACCCGGTTGCTTTGTTGGCATACCTAATCCGAAAATTCATTGCCGTAATATGAACACGACTGCCGGTGAGACTTAATGTCAATATCGACGTTCATTCACGTCACCAGCAACTCGCCATTGTTGTGTAGCCATCATGCTTTCACGTCGCCGACATTAAATGAAAACCCACCGTTGGACTGTAAATTTTTCAAGTGAATATTTCACTTAATTGGGAAGAAATCACTCGAAATAGCCATAAGGGTTTTATAGATCATGAAACGACAATAAAAACGACATCGGTTTCAAAGCCTGAGGATCAAAAAATCGGCTGGTCGTGTCTCGGGTCTAGTGGGTTCTCTAGTGGGTCGAATCGACCTATAAGAGGTTGAAGACTCGCCCATGCGCACCGCCAGTGTGTGTTAACGCATGCAGCCACAACGCCAATCAGATGAACTTTAAAATTTGAAGTTAGACTCCACTCGCCCTGATCTAAATTATGATGATTTTCTCAGAATTTTTGAAGCCCTGAAAATAGGAGTTTTGAAATTTTTTGAAGATTTAAGGCCTTAAAATAATGTGTAGATGAGGTATTTTGATATGAGAAAATTTATGTAGAGACTAGACATAGTACGGAACAACATGTTCAGCTCACTCTCCTGATTATGTGTAAATAACTTATAATTAATTTCTTTGTATTAATTATTAGATTTTATTCCTAATTTAAGCACATGCCTCAAAAGGAATAGGTTGCGTGTGGAAATTGTAGTGACTTTAGGTCACATATACCTATTGATTGTGTGTTTGCCTATCGTGGGCCTAATCATGGTGATATGTACTTTTATAAATTAATTTATACCGTGTTTGTCATTTAATTTCCTACATTTTTTTAATAATTTAATTACCATCATCAGAGATGAGTTTAAATATTGCAATAAATTCACTAAAAAGAAGGTATATACATATTATGTTGACAATCAATACACCTTATCGGTGTGACATTATTAATATAATTCTGTCAAATAAATACATTTACGAATGGTTAGCAGCAATTTAAACCAATGCTTTCATTATTTCTTATATCCTATCGATATGGAAACTATGGATGCATTTTGTTATTTCTCTTTGTGGTCAAATCTATGGTACATATGAGTTTTCTTTCTTGATTTGTTGTAATCTAAAACTTTAAGTGGGATTATAATGAACATCTTGATGATACAGTCAATGTTGTCAAAATCACGATTCTACCTAGACTCGGAAAGGGGGGGGTGGACTCGTATCGTAAACTCGTAACGTAGAATCGTAAGAGTTTACCTACACCTGTTATTTAAGCTATTGAATATAACCATATCACATAAAATTTCATACATAGTTCATAATTCATAATCTATAATATATAAAGTTCAATAAACTCTGTAATCCATATCCATAATCTATGTCCATAATCCATAATATATAATCCAAATCAACATACAAAATTCAATAAACCCTGTAATCCATAATATATAATCCAAATCAATATACACAGTTCAATAAACCCTGTAATCTATATGTCATAATCCATAATCCATAAGATATAATCCATCACACATAATACATAATAATCATTCAGTTAACATAGCAAACTCTCAATATAAATTCAATAAAAATCATCAATTCCACGACTATCATCACTACCAGAATCTTGATCATCTTCTATATAATCTCCACCTATCTCATTCTCATTCTCATCATTATTATCTTCTTCTTCATCTTGGAAGTCATCATCAAAATCCATATTGTTAAATTGTTCACCAGTACTAGTACCACCAATATTAGCATCAAGCTGAACAACCAAATCACCAATTTCTATTGCCGCTGAAACAGGATTAACTTGAATAGGTTCAAGAACCTCATCATCTGCCTCCACATTATCTTCATTTTCCATCTCCTCAGTTATCCATTCATCATCAGAATGAATATCATCAAAATCATAAACATGAGTTCTTGTAGTTTGCTTATTTTTTAACTTCAAATTGCACATCACAAATGCCAAGTCATTCATCTTCTTTTGGTGCAGGCGATTTCTTTTCTTGGTATGAATCTAAACAAAATAAACAATGTTAATAAGTATTCTAACCCCTAAAAAAATTAAAATGAAAATAAAGAAAGAAAGCAATTTATAATTTTACAATTACTTACCCTTTCAAAAGCACTCCAATTACGTTCACATCCAGAAGAGCTGCAGCATAAGCTAAGAATGCGAATTGCCAATCTTTTAAGTTCTGGGCATCCATCTCCATAAGCTTCCCACCATTCTGCTGGGGCCAACTGTGTTCTTAATGTCTGTGCAGAACCACAACTGAACATGCCCTTTGCGAAATGGAATTCGACCAATTGGAACTCAATTTTGTCTCTTTCTCCCTTATCTTCAACTAGTCTTGCTACACATTCATATTGCCCTTGCTTAACTGTATAATCAGCTTGGAAGTCAGTGTTGAAGTGGAAATGAGGATTGAGGTAATACGCTGCTGCATGCAAAGGCCTATGCAATTGAGCATCCCACCTTTCGTCAATTATGTTCAATACAGGCTCATAGCTGCAATAATCAACAAACAATTAAGCTAAAATGTATTAAAGATAAAGACACTAATATAAGGTATATATGTTTGTATTTACCTCCTTGAAACATTATTAAAGTTCATCTTAATTTTTGCCTTTGCACCTTCCATTGCTTCATATATGAATCCCATGGCTGGTTTTTCCTCTGAATCCACTAAGCGAAGAACTTTAATAAGAGGAGCAGCAGCTTTAAGGCAAGTAATCATATTCCTCCACAACCGGTTATCCATAACACTTCTTGCCACTTCCTTCCCATCTTTGGTAGCAGAAAATTTGCTATCTTTCCATTCCTCAGAATTAAATAGATTTATCAATGCCGCTTTATGGTCATTAAGACAACCTAATGTCAAATAAGCAGTGGCAAAACGAGTCACAACTGGCCTAATCAAGTCTCTCCCTTTTGTGAATTTTCTTAACATATTGATAAGCATTGATCTTGCATAAATGTAAGTTGTAATTCTTCTGCCCCTACTTATGGTTTCTTTATGCAACTCTATTTTCTTTTCCAAGTCCTCCAGCATTAAATCAATGCAATGAGCTGCACATGGTGTCCAATACAGGTGTTTTCTTTTCTCCATTAATTTTTGTCCAGCTGCCTTGTAATTTGCAGCATTATCAGTTATTATTTGTACCACATTCTCCTCTCCCACTTTCTCAACAACATCATCAAGCATCTCAAACACTTTGTCAGCGGTTTTAGAAATATGAGAAGTGTCTAGTGAATATAAAAACACAGTCCCTTTAGGACTATTAACCAAAAAATTACAAATGGAACGCCTCTTATTATCCGTCCACCCATCAGACATAATTGAACAACCCATTTTTTTCCATTCTTGTTTAAACTCTTCAAGCATGGCATGTGTGTTCTTAACTTCCATATTCAAGTATTTTTCTCTAATCTCATGATAGGATGGAGGCTTAAACCCTTGGCCATATCTCCCAATAATCTCACACATCTTAATAAACTCAGGGTTTTTTACACAATTGAAGGGAATGGCACTTGTGTAAAAAAATCGGCCTACTTGTTGGCAAGCTTCTTCCCTAATATCTTTCTTGAACATGTGATTAATGGTAGATTGTGAACTACCTTGGCCACCGCTATGTTTTTTGGGACCTTTCAATAAATTTAAAAGGTTTTGGGAATTTGAATGTCCTTGAGTGCCTAGAGTTTCTTCTTCACCAACATCAACCCATTGTTTTTTCCTTTTAGATGATGCACATTTAGCATCAATAACATGTTGTAAAATCTGTGCCTTAACATCTTTTGGAACACTAAGACATGATTCAACATCTATTTTGGTACCAACTAAATGATGTTTAAACCTATAGACTCCTCCACTATAAGTCTTGCCACCATAACTGCATTTAACTTTTTTACCATCTCCACTAACATCCATCCTATGTTTCCACCCTATATCAGATCTATTACCAGGAAAATTCTTCCTTCCAGCAGCTACATTTTTTCCAGTAGGGACTGATGGAGCACTTGCACTTGAAGACATATTTCCTTTGATTTATTACAACAAAACAAAGATGAATAAATGTAGGAGATCAATTCATAGTTCACATAATATGTTTTATTTGTTCAAAAATGGAAAAATCTTATATTCACTCATTAATCATGAAAGTAGACAATGTAACCACTAATGAGAATCATCAATTCATAATATGACAGTAAATCCTTGCATCTCATACAAATTTAACTAACCATCTAATACTCTTGGCCAAAACAAAGAATTAAAATGATAGACATTCATATAAAGATCAAGAAGAAAAAAAATGGAAGACATTTATACACTGTAATACAAAATAATTCTGATCAAACTTAACATCTTCATTGCTATATGCCTATATCTAAATCATTGTTCAGTAAATGCAAAGGGTAGCACAAGATATCTGCATATAAGCAGCTAAGGAGCTCAGACAGAATAGATTTCTTATACATTCTGCAATTATTTTATCTAATTTGCACCTAAACATATACCATTTGAAGCAATGAAGCACCATTCCATTTCAAAGCATAGCAAATTCAATAGAATATAAGGATAACAAATTGCACAAAAACATAACGAAACAGAACAGGAACGAGCAGCTGCAACATTATTCCATTTCAAAGCATCTATTTACCATTCCAATCAATGAAACATTATTCCATCATAAGCAACTAAGGAGCTCTGAAATTACCTGGTGGAAGAAGGAATGAGACGGACTGGATGAGCTGAGACGTGAAGGTGAGAGGCAGAGGCAAAGTGTGAGCTTCACTGGCAAGCGAGAGGCAGAGGCAGCGGCAGAGCACCGTCAACGTCAGGCGAGAGGCAGAGGCAAAGTGTGAGCTTCACTGGCAAGCGAGAGGCAGAGGCAGCGGCAGAGCACCGTCAACGTCAGGTAAGAGGCAGAGGCAAAGTGTGAGCTTCACTGGCAAGCGAGAGGCAGAGGCAGCGGCAGAGCACCGTCAACTTCAGGCGAGAGGCAGAGGCAGCGATAGAGCATCGTCAACGTCAGGCGAGAGGCAGAGCACCGTGAGGAGAGAAGCAGAGCACCGTAAGTCGAGTGGCAGATTGTAGACCGCAGAGGCGCAGACCACCATGAGCAGTGAGGAGAGAGGAAGAGCTGTCAGCTGTGAGAGCACAGTGTGTAGTGAAGAGAGAGGAAGAGCAGTGAGAGGCTGAGAGCACGGTCAGGCGAAGGCGTAGGAGGACTGCAACGTTCACCGGCCAGAGGATTTCGCGACATAGCGTTCACGGCTTCTAGGGATTTCGTTTTGCCTTTCGAATTTGAATGCTTCTGCTGCACTGTTTCTATAATGCGTCTTCAGTCTTCACACTTCAGAGTTCAGGCAGGGTCTTCAGCTTTCAACTTGTTCTTTTTTTTTTTTGGCCACCGGTGGTTTGTTTTCTTTTGGGCTGCCTGAACCATTTTCTTTTGGGCTGAAGTGCTGCTGAACCATTTTCTTTTGGGATGAAGTGCTGCTGAACCATTTTTTTTTTGGGCAAAGAAAATGAGAGATTTAATTTTGGGCTGCAGAAATGGCCCATAAGGTAGAATCGGCTAACTCGGTCAAACTCGTCGATTCTAACGATTCTATGCGAGTCAGCACCAAGTTTGACCGAGTTAGCATCGATTCCGATTCTACTTACGATTTAACACGAAAATGCTACCTAGGATCGTAAAATCGTCGATTCTAACGAGTTAAATCGCGATTTTGACAACATTGGATACAGTTGCATAAGCTGAATTTTGTGAAGGAAACCTTGTTTTATAATTATGTTTTCGGGACATAATTAATGTTTCTTAATTTTGTTTCATCAGCTTCCATGTTCCAACAAATGTCTATGGTGAAAACTCTAAATGAGATGAATTTTGATGACTGGCATGAGTCCCTTAACATGTACCTAATTATCTTTAAGGAGGATTTGGCCATGAGAGAACCAAAATCGGCAAATCTCACTACTGAGTCTAGTGCTGTTGACAGAGCTTATCACAAGCAGTGGTATGGTATAAGTCCAACAAGATCTGTCTGACGGTTATAAAGCATACTATTGAGAAGACAATTTGATAGAGTATTCTTGAGAAGGACACTGCTGCAGAATACCTTAAGGCTGTGAGTGAGAAGTTCAAGAAGTTCGATAAGACGTAGAAGGCGTACTATCTTTCCTGACTGGATAACACTCATTATGACGGAGTGTTTGGTATACGCGAGCATATGATAAGCTGGTGAATTACTTCAACAAGCTGAAGTCTCTCAATGTGGACTTGGGTGAGAGTTATCTAGTCTACAAAGTCCTACAGTCTCTTCCAACAGAATATAGGGTTCTTAGAACCACTTACAACTCCTAAGAAACTGAATGGACAGTTGATCAGATGATGTCCATTGTGACTCAAAAGGAGGAGTCATTAAAGAAATCCAGTTCACATGGTCATTCAGTGAACTAAATCTCTCATGGTTTGTTTAGCAAGGTTGGAAATGATAAGTTTAAGGGAAAGAAACCTGAGGGCAAGCCTAATGGTAAAAAATTCTTTGAGATCAAGAAGAACAATAAAAAGAATAAGAGTCAAAAGAAAAAGATATTCAAGGGTGATTGTAATTACTATAAGAAGTCTGACCACAAGATCTCAGATTGCCTCAAGCTGAAGTACAAATGTGAGAAAGAAGGTATCTTTCCTAAAATTGCCCTCTTAGCTCTAGTTTGTCTTGAATCCAATAATTTTGAAACCTCTATGGACACTTGGTGGTTAGATTTTGGAGCGATTGTTCATGTAACTAATTCCTTGCAGGAGTTCAAAGACAGGAGGAGCCCAAATGAGAGGGAAAAGACCATTCTAAGAGTGGAAGGAAGTTTAGCAGCAATGGATTGTATAGGAACTGTAGTTTTGAACTTGTATTCTGAACATATTTTAACATTATATAACGTTATCTATGTACCTTCTTCAAGGAGGAATTTGGTTTCAAGTTCTGTATTAGACAAAGATGGATATTTCTTTTGGCAAGGAAATGGCAGAATTGATGTTTACTTTAATTCAGTCATCGTTAGAACTGCTAAATTAATGAGCAATTTATATTGCTTGAATGCAAATATTTGTTTAGATTATACTTTTGTGGCATCAATTAATGTTATCATTGGACACAAACGCTGAAGAATTGATGAGAACCCTTCCATGTTATGGCATCGGCATTTGGGTTATATCTCCAAAAAGAGATTAAAAAGGATGGTTAGACAAGGAATATTACATGACCTAAATTTTTCTGACTTTGAATCATGTGTTGATTACATTAAGGGAAAACTTCCCGCTAGAGCTAGGAAGAAAGGGGCTAATAGATCTAAGATTATTTTGGAATTGATCCACACAGATATTAGTGGACCAATTACTTCTGCTGCTATGGGTAATTACAAATATTTTATAACCTTTATAGACAACTATTCAAAATTCGGCTGGATTGATTTGTTACATGAAAAATTTAACTCGTTAAATGCCTTTAAGGCATTTAAGGCTACTGTTGAATTAAAGTCTGGGAAGGTAATCAAAAGTGTAAGATCAGATAGAGGTGGAGAATATTATGGGAGGTATACTGAAACAGGGAGAAACCCTGCACCTTTTGCTATATTCTTACAAGAGCGAGGAATTGAAGCTCAGTATACTATGCCTGGCACTCCATAACAAAATGGAGTTGTTTAGAGGCGTAATTGCACCTTGATGGACATGGTCAGAAGTATGATTAGTCACTCTTCGTTAACAAAATTTCTGTGGGGTGATGCCCTTAAGACAGCAACCTATGTCCTGAATCAAGTTCCGATTAAGTCAATTGAAAAGACACCATATAAGCTTTTCACCAGTAAGAAGCCTAGTCTGAGGCACTTTTGCATGTGGGGTTGTAGAGCAGAAGTAAGACCCTATAATCCGCAGCTCAAGAAACATGATTCTATGACTATTAGCAGATTCTTCATTGGGTATTGTTCTGGATCCAAAGGATGCAGATTTTATTATCCTACTCACACTACCAGGGTCATTGAATCTGACAAAGCATTCTATTTTGAGGATGACTTAAACAGTGGGAGTGGTGTTCCTAGAGTAATCAACCTGCATTGTGTAGATACCATCTTACCTATGCCATCATTGCCATCTTTACCTATGGATCATGATATATGAGATGACACTCTTGTTGAGAATTTCATTGATCCTATTATAAAAGCTTCTTTAATTGATGTAGGAGAACTAGTCGTTAATTTAAGACGATCACAGAGGACTTGTAAACCTACAATTTCATATGATTATATAGTGTACTTACAGGAATTTGAGTCAGACATTGTTGATGGCATAGATCCAGTTTCTTATAATGAGGCTATGTCAGAATCTCATTCATCTGAGTGGTTGAAGGCTACGAATGATAAGATGTCCTCTATGTCTCGTAACCATGTATGAGAATTAACTGAGTTACCAGATGGTTGTAAACCTGTTGGTTGTAAATGATTCTTTAAGACTAAAAGAGGGGGCCAATGGTGAAGTTGAAAGATTCAAAGTCAGACTTGTAGCTAAAGGCTATAACCAGAAGGAAGGAATCGATTATACGAAAACATTCTCACCCATATCTACTAAAGATGCCTTCAAAGTTGTAATAACTCTTGTAGCACAGTTGGATCTTGAACTTCATCAAATGGATGTCAAAACAACATTCTTAAATGACGATTTACTTGAGGATGTTTATATGACACAACCTGACGGATTCACTGAAGCAGGGAAAGAACACTTAGTGTGCAAGTTGAAAAGGTCCATCTATGGCCTTCAACAGGCCTCAAGATAGTGGTATTTGAAGTTTGATCAGATAATCACTTCACTTAGTTTCACAGAGAATATTGTTGATCAA